>CM076728.1:439579-1639579 GCA_038501795.1 Pseudopleuronectes americanus
CATTCAAAAACATTTCTCTCTCTCTGACGATGTCAGTCTTTAGCTGACTGAGGCGTTCTCTCTCACCACTGATGTTGTTCATAGTAGCTTCAACTTCTTCTTTTGTCTCGTCGATCTTTTTCCTCCCAACTTCCAGTTCTTGTCTTTCTGTTAGTACACTGTTCTCTCTGTTTTCCAGTTCTAGTTTCAGTCTCCTGATGGTGTCATCGTGGAGCTCTTGTTCTTGTTCTTTTAACTTGATCTTGTCAATGACATTTTCAAATGTGTTCCTTTGTGACTGCAGCTGAAGGGTCAAATCTTTAATGTTGCTTTTCTCTCGGTTTATGTCATCCAACAGACTGTCCACATGTTCCTTCTTCTGTTGAAGCTCAGTCTTTGTGAGTTTCAATTTTTCCTTTTCCTCTTTTATATCTTGCTCATCTTGTTGTAATAGGTCACATTGTTTGTGATTTTCAGATCTCATCAGATTCAAGACCAGTTTTTCTTGTTCGATCTTCTCAGACAGTCTTTCCAGATCTTCTCTCTTCTGATCCAGTTCTGCTTTCAGTTTCAAGAGATCTTTCTTTTCCGACAAAGTCTCTGGCTTCAGTTGATTTTCCATGACTTGTCTCTGGATGACAATTTCTGACATCAGACTCTTCAATCCCTCCCTTTCTCTCACGAGCATCTCAGTGCAGCTTTTCATATTGATTTTATGTGCATCCAGAGCCTCCTGCTTTTCCTCTAGAATACTGACCAGTTTCAGGATGTTTTCCTTGTTTTGTTCCAATCTGATGATTTTGTGGTTCATGTCTTGACTCATCCTGGCATCAAGCTCTTGAAGTCTTATTCTTAGGTATTCAATGGATTTCATTTTATCCATTTGCTTGTTTTCTCTCTTTTTCAAGTCAGACCAATGTCCTTCCATTTTTTCCTTTTCAATCAAAAGCAGTTCACTCTCTTTTTCTACTTCAACCTTCATCTGAATAAAGTCTTCTTTCTCTTGACTGATGGTTTTCATGGCAGCTTCAACCTCACGATTCTTATTGTTGAGATCCATCTTCAAAACATCCAGTTCTACTCTTTCTGCCAAGACACTGTTCTTCTGTGTGTGTAGTTCTTCAATTTGTCTCTTGATGTCACTGTCCTTTACTTCTTGCTCTCTTTGCTTCAAGGCGATCATGTTCGTCACATTCTGAAGCTTCTTTCTCTGTCTGTGAACCTGAAGAGTCAGATCTTTAATGTTTATTTTCTCTCTGTTTATGTCATCAAACAGATGGGCTGCATATTTTATCTTCTTTTGTAGCTCTGTGTTTGTCATTTCCAAATTCTCCCTTTCATCTTTCAAATAATGTTTATTCTTTTGTAATAGGTCTGTTTGTTTCTGGATGTCAGACCTCATCAGCTCCATGTCCAGTTTATAATTGCTCATTGTCTCATTCACTTTTTCCAGATCTTCTCTCTCCTCTTCCAACTCTGTCTTCTGTTTGTCCAGATGTAGTTGTTCGGCCCTAAACTTTTGATTCCATAGATTTTCCCAGTCCTCTTTCTGGATGACAATGTCTGACAGGACTTTTATCAGACCTTCCTTGTCTCTGCCCAACAGCTCAGTGTAACAAGCCATGCCTTCTTTCAGTCCTTCAAGTTCAGTGAAACTTTCTCCCAGTGCAGTGTGCAGTATTAGTACATCTTCATTGTTTTGATGTAAACTTTGCATTTTCACTTTGATTTCATCACTAATTCTTTCATTTAGCTGTTGGAGTTTTACTTTCACAGTTTCCAGGACTTTCATTTTATTGATGACTTCATGTTCTCTTATTTTCAGCTCAGACCTTTCTCTTTCCAGTTTGTCCTTTTCATTCAAAAACATTTCTCTCTCTCTGACGATGTCAGTCTTTAGCTGACTGAGGCGTTCTCTCTCACCACTGATGTTGTTCATAGTAGCTTCAACTTCTTCTTTTGTCTCGTCGATCTTTTTCCTCCCAACTTCCAGTTCTTGTCTTTCTGTTAGTACACTGTTCTCTCTGTTTTCCAGTTCTAGTTTCAGTCTCCTGATGGTGTCATCGTGGAGCTCTTGTTCTTGTTCTTTTAACTTGATCTTGTCAATGACATTTTCAAATGTGTTCCTTTGTGACTGCAGCTGAAGGGTCAAATCTTTAATGTCGCTTTTCTCTCGGTTTATGTCATCCAACAGACTGTCCACATGTTCCTTCTTCTGTTGAAGCTCAGTCTTTGTGAGTTTCAATTTTTCCTTTTCCTCTTTTATATCTTGCTCATCTTGTTGTAATAGGTCACATTGTTTGTGATTTTCAGATCTCATCAGATTCAAGACCAGTTTTTCTTGTTCGATCTTCTCAGACAGTCTTTCCAGATCTTCTCTCTTCTGATCCAGTTCTGCTTTCAGTTTCAAGAGATCTTTCTTTTCCGACAAAGTCTCTGGCTTCAGTTGATTTTCCATGACTTGTCTCTGGATGACAATTTCTGACATCAGACTCTTCAATCCCTCCCTTTCTCTCACGAGCATCTCAGTGCAGCTTTTCATATTGATTTTATGTGCATCCAGAGCCTCCTGCTTTTCCTCTAGAATACTGACCAGTTTCAGGATGTTTTCCTTGTTTTGTTCCAATCTGATGATTTTGTGGTTCATGTCTTGACTCATCCTGGCATCAAGCTCTTGAAGTCTTATTCTTAGGTATTCAATGGATTTCATTTTATCCATTTGCTTGTTTTCTCTCTTTTTCAAGTCAGACCAATGTCCTTCCATTTTTTCCTTTTCAATCAAAAGCAGTTCACTCTCTTTTTCTACTTCAACCTTCATCTGAATAAAGTCTTCTTTCTCTTGACTGATGGTTTTCATGGCAGCTTCAACCTCACGATTCTTATTGTTGAGATCCATCTTCAAAACATCCAGTTCTACTCTTTCTGCCAAGACACTGTTCTTCTGTGTGTGTAGTTCTTCAATTTGTCTCTTGATGTCACTGTCCTTTACTTCTTGCTCTCTTTGCTTCAAGGCGATCATGTTCGTCACATTCTGAAGCTTCTTTCTCTGTCTGTGAACCTGAAGAGTCAGATCTTTAATGTTTATTTTCTCTCTGTTTATGTCATCAAACAGATGGGCTGCATATTTTATCTTCTTTTGTAGCTCTGTGTTTGTCATTTCCAAATTCTCCCTTTCATCTTTCAAATAATGTTTATTCTTTTGTAATAGGTCTGTTTGTTTCTGGATGTCAGACCTCATCAGCTCCATGTCCAGTTTATAATTGCTCATTGTCTCATTCACTTTTTCCAGATCTTCTCTCTCCTCTTCCAACTCTGTCTTCTGTTTGTCCAGATGTAGTTGTTCGGCCCTAAACTTTTGATTCCATAGATTTTCCCAGTCCTCTTTCTGGATGACAATGTCTGACAGGACTTTTATCAGACCTTCCTTGTCTCTGCCCAACAGCTCAGTGTAACAAGCCATGCCTTCTTTCAGTCCTTCAAGTTCAGTGAAACTTTCTCCCAGTGCAGTGTGCAGTATTAGTACATCTTCATTGTTTTGATGTAAACTTTGCATTTTCACTTTGATTTCATCACTAATTCTTTCATTTAGCTGTTGGAGTTTTACTTTCACAGTTTCCAGGACTTTCATTTTATTGATGACTTCATGTTCTCTTATTTTCAGCTCAGACCTTTCTCTTTCCAGTTTGTCCTTTTCATTCAAAAACATTTCTCTCTCTCTGACGATGTCAGTCTTTAGCTGACTGAGGCGTTCTCTCTCACCACTGATGTTGTTCATAGTAGCTTCAACTTCTTCTTTTGTCTCGTCGATCTTTTTCCTCCCAACTTCCAGTTCTTGTCTTTCTGTTAGTACACTGTTCTCTCTGTTTTCCAGTTCTAGTTTCAGTCTCCTGATGGTGTCATCGTGGAGCTCTTGTTCTTGTTCTTTTAACTTGATCTTGTCAATGACATTTTCAAATGTGTTCCTTTGTGACTGCAGCTGAAGGGTCAAATCTTTAATGTCGCTTTTCTCTCGGTTTATGTCATCCAACAGACTGTCCACATGTTCCTTCTTCTGTTGAAGCTCAGTCTTTGTGAGTTTCAATTTTTCCTTTTCCTCTTTTATATCTTGCTCATCTTGTTGTAATAGGTCACATTGTTTGTGATTTTCAGATCTCATCAGATTCAAGACCAGTTTTTCTTGTTCGATCTTCTCAGACAGTCTTTCCAGATCTTCTCTCTTCTGATCCAGTTCTGCTTTCAGTTTCAAGAGATCTTTCTTTTCCGACAAAGTCTCTGGCTTCAGTTGATTTTCCATGACTTGTCTCTGGATGACAATTTCTGACATCAGACTCTTCAATCCCTCCCTTTCTCTCACGAGCATCTCAGTGCAGCTTTTCATATTGATTTTATGTGCATCCAGAGCCTCCTGCTTTTCCTCTAGAATACTGACCAGTTTCAGGATGTTTTCCTTGTTTTGTTCCAATCTGATGATTTTGTGGTTCATGTCTTGACTCATCCTGGCATCAAGCTCTTGAAGTCTTATTCTTAGGTATTCAATGGATTTCATTTTATCCATTTGCTTGTTTTCTCTCTTTTTCAAGTCAGACCAATGTCCTTCCATTTTTTCCTTTTCAATCAAAAGCAGTTCACTCTCTTTTTCTACTTCAACCTTCATCTGAATAAAGTCTTCTTTCTCTTGACTGATGGTTTTCATGGCAGCTTCAACCTCACGATTCTTATTGTTGAGATCCATCTTCAAAACATCCAGTTCTACTCTTTCTGCCAAGACACTGTTCTTCTGTGTGTGTAGTTCTTCAATTTGTCTCTTGATGTCACTGTCCTTTATTTCTTGCTCTCTTTGCTTCAAGGCGATCATGTTCGTCACATTCTGAAGCTTCTTTCTCTGTCTGTGAACCTGAAGAGTCAGATCTTTAATGTTTATATTCTCTCTGTTTATGTCATCAAACAGATGGGCTGCATATTTTATCTTCTTTTGTAGCTCTGTGTTTGTCATTTCCAAATTCTCCCTTTCATCTTTCAAATAATGTTTATTCTTTTGTAATAGGTCTGTTTGTTTCTGGATGTCAGACCTCATCAGCTCCATGTCCAGTTTATAATTGCTCATTGTCTCATTCACTTTTTCCAGATCTTCTCTCTCCTCTTCCAACTCTGTCTTCTGTTTGTCCAGATGTAGTTGTTCGGCCCTAAACTTTTGATTCCATAGATTTTCCCAGTCCTCTTTCTGGATGACAATGTCTGACAGGACTTTTATCAGACCTTCCTTGTCTCTGCCCAACAGCTCAGTGTAACAAGCCATGCCTTCTTTCAGTCCTTCAAGTTCAGTGAAACTTTCTCCCAGTGCAGTGTGCAGTATTAGTACATCTTCATTGTTTTGATGTAAACTTTGCATTTTCACTTTGATTTCATCACTAATTCTTTCATTTAGCTGTTGGAGTTTTACTTTCACAGTTTCCAGGACTTTCATTTTATTGATGACTTCATGTTCTCTTATTTTCAGCTCAGACCTTTCTCTTTCCAGTTTGTCCTTTTCATTCAAAAACATTTCTCTCTCTCTGACGATGTCAGTCTTTAGCTGACTGAGGCGTTCTCTCTCACCACTGATGTTGTTCATAGTAGCTTCAACTTCTTCTTTTGTCTCGTCGATCTTTTTCCTCCCAACTTCCAGTTCTTGTCTTTCTGTTAGTACACTGTTCTCTCTGTTTTCCAGTTCTAGTTTCAGTCTCCTGATGGTGTCATCGTGGAGCTCTTGTTCTTGTTCTTTTAACTTGATCTTGTCAATGACATTTTCAAATGTGTTCCTTTGTGACTGCAGCTGAAGGGTCAAATCTTTAATGTCGCTTTTCTCTCGGTTTATGTCATCCAACAGACTGTCCACATGTTCCTTCTTCTGTTGAAGCTCAGTCTTTGTGAGTTTCAATTTTTCCTTTTCCTCTTTTATATCTTGCTCATCTTGTTGTAATAGGTCACATTGTTTGTGATTTTCAGATCTCATCAGATTCAAGACCAGTTTTTCTTGTTCGATCTTCTCAGACAGTCTTTCCAGATCTTCTCTCTTCTGATCCAGTTCTGCTTTCAGTTTCAAGAGATCTTTCTTTTCCAACAAAGTCTCTGGCTTCAGTTGATTTTCCATGACTTGTCTCTGGATGACAATTTCTGACATCAGACTCTTCAATCCCTCCCTTTCTCTCACGAGCATCTCAGTGCAGCTTTTCATATTGATTTTATGTGCATCCAGAGCCTCCTGCTTTTCCTCTAGAATACTGACCAGTTTCAGGATGTTTTCCTTGTTTTGTTCCAATCTGATGATTTTGTGGTTCATGTCTTGACTCATCCTGGCATCAAGCTCTTGAAGTCTTATTCTTAGGTATTCAATGGATTTCATTTTATCCATTTGCTTGTTTTCTCTCTTTTTCAAGTCAGACCAATGTCCTTCCATTTTTTCCTTTTCAATCAAAAGCAGTTCACTCTCTTTTTCTACTTCAACCTTCATCTGAATAAAGTCTTCTTTCTCTTGACTGATGGTTTTCATGGCAGCTTCAACCTCACGATTCTTATTGTTGAGATCCATCTTCAAAACATCCAGTTCTACTCTTTCTGCCAAGACACTGTTCTTCTGTGTGTGTAGTTCTTCAATTTGTCTCTTGATGTCACTGTCCTTTACTTCTTGCTCTCTTTGCTTCAAGGCGATCATGTTCGTCACATTCTGAAGCTTCTTTCTCTGTCTGTGAACCTGAAGAGTCAGATCTTTAATGTTTATATTCTCTCTGTTTATGTCATCAAACAGATGGGCTGCATATTTTATCTTCTTTTGTAGCTCTGTGTTTGTCATTTCCAAATTCTCCCTTTCATCTTTCAAATAATGTTTATTCTTTTGTAATAGGTCTGTTTGTTTCTGGATGTCAGACCTCATCAGCTCCATGTCCAGTTTATAATTGCTCATTGTCTCATTCACTTTTTCCAGATCTTCTCTCTCCTCTTCCAACTCTGTCTTCTGTTTGTCCAGATGTAGTTGTTCGGCCCTAAACTTTTGATTCCATAGATTTTCCCAGTCCTCTTTCTGGATGACAATGTCTGACAGGACTTTTATCAGACCTTCCTTGTCTCTGCCCAACAGCTCAGTGTAACAAGCCATGCCTTCTTTCAGTCCTTCAAGTTCAGTGAAACTTTCTCCCAGTGCAGTGTGCAGTATTAGTACATCTTCATTGTTTTGATGTAAACTTTGCATTTTCACTTTGATTTCATCACTAATTCTTTCATTTAGCTGTTGGAGTTTTACTTTCACAGTTTCCAGGACTTTCATTTTATTGATGACTTCATGTTCTCTTATTTTCAGCTCAGACCTTTCTCTTTCCAGTTTGTCCTTTTCATTCAAAAACATTTCTCTCTCTCTGACGATGTCAGTCTTTAGCTGACTGAGGCGTTCTCTCTCACCACTGATGTTGTTCATAGTAGCTTCAACTTCTTCTTTTGTCTCGTCGATCTTTTTCCTCCCAACTTCCAGTTCTTGTCTTTCTGTTAGTACACTGTTCTCTCTGTTTTCCAGTTCTAGTTTCAGTCTCCTGATGGTGTCATCGTGGAGCTCTTGTTCTTGTTCTTTTAACTTGATCTTGTCAATGACATTTTCAAATGTGTTCCTTTGTGACTGCAGCTGAAGGGTCAAATCTTTAATGTCGCTTTTCTCTCGGTTTATGTCATCCAACAGACTGTCCACATGTTCCTTCTTCTGTTGAAGCTCAGTCTTTGTGAGTTTCAATTTTTCCTTTTCCTCTTTTATATCTTGCTCATCTTGTTGTAATAGGTCACATTGTTTGTGATTTTCAGATCTCATCAGATTCAAGACCAGTTTTTCTTGTTCGATCTTCTCAGACAGTCTTTCCAGATCTTCTCTCTTCTGATCCAGTTCTGCTTTCAGTTTCAAGAGATCTTTCTTTTCCAACAAAGTCTCTGGCTTCAGTTGATTTTCCATGACTTGTCTCTGGATGACAATTTCTGACATCAGACTCTTCAATCCCTCCCTTTCTCTCACGAGCATCTCAGTGCAGCTTTTCATATTGATTTTATGTGCATCCAGAGCCTCCTGCTTTTCCTCTAGAATACTGACCAGTTTCAGGATGTTTTCCTTGTTTTGTTCCAATCTGATGATTTTGTGGTTCATGTCTTGACTCATCCTGGCATCAAGCTCTTGAAGTCTTATTCTTAGGTATTCAATGGATTTCATTTTATCCATTTGCTTGTTTTCTCTCTTTTTCAAGTCAGACCAATGTCCTTCCATTTTTTCCTTTTCAATCAAAAGCAGTTCACTCTCTTTTTCTACTTCAACCTTCATCTGAATAAAGTCTTCTTTCTCTTGACTGATGGTTTTCATGGCAGCTTCAACCTCACGATTCTTATTGTTGAGATCCATCTTCAAAACATCCAGTTCTACTCTTTCTGCCAAGACACTGTTCTTCTGTGTGTGTAGTTCTTCAATTTGTCTCTTGATGTCACTGTCCTTTACTTCTTGCTCTCTTTGCTTCAAGGCGATCATGTTCGTCACATTCTGAAGCTTCTTTCTCTGTCTGTGAACCTGAAGAGTCAGATCTTTAATGTTTATATTCTCTCTGTTTATGTCATCAAACAGATGGGCTGCATATTTTATCTTCTTTTGTAGCTCTGTGTTTGTCATTTCCAAATTCTCCCTTTCATCTTTCAAATAATGTTTATTCTTTTGTAATAGGTCTGTTTGTTTCTGGATGTCAGACCTCATCAGCTCCATGTCCAGTTTATAATTGCTCATTGTCTCATTCACTTTTTCCAGATCTTCTCTCTCCTCTTCCAACTCTGTCTTCTGTTTGTCCAGATGTAGTTGTTCGGCCCTAAACTTTTGATTCCATAGATTTTCCCAGTCCTCTTTCTGGATGACAATGTCTGACAGGACTTTTATCAGACCTTCCTTGTCTCTGCCCAACAGCTCAGTGTAACAAGCCATGCCTTCTTTCAGTCCTTCAAGTTCAGTGAAACTTTCTCCCAGTGCAGTGTGCAGTATTAGTACATCTTCATTGTTTTGATGTAAACTTTGCATTTTCACTTTGATTTCATCACTAATTCTTTCATTTAGCTGTTGGAGTTTTACTTTCACAGTTTCCAGGACTTTCATTTTATTGATGACTTCATGTTCTCTTATTTTCAGCTCAGACCTTTCTCTTTCCAGTTTGTCCTTTTCATTCAAAAACATTTCTCTCTCTCTGACGATGTCAGTCTTTAGCTGACTGAGGCGTTCTCTCTCACCACTGATGTTGTTCATAGTAGCTTCAACTTCTTCTTTTGTCTCGTCGATCTTTTTCCTCCCAACTTCCAGTTCTTGTCTTTCTGTTAGTACACTGTTCTCTCTGTTTTCCAGTTCTAGTTTCAGTCTCCTGATGGTGTCATCGTGGAGCTCTTGTTCTTGTTCTTTTAACTTGATCTTGTCAATGACATTTTCAAATGTGTTCCTTTGTGACTGCAGCTGAAGGGTCAAATCTTTAATGTCGCTTTTCTCTCGGTTTATGTCATCCAACAGACTGTCCACATGTTCCTTCTTCTGTTGAAGCTCAGTCTTTGTGAGTTTCAATTTTTCCTTTTCCTCTTTTATATCTTGCTCATCTTGTTGTAATAGGTCACATTGTTTGTGATTTTCAGATCTCATCAGATTCAAGACCAGTTTTTCTTGTTCGATCTTCTCAGACAGTCTTTCCAGATCTTCTCTCTTCTGATCCAGTTCTGCTTTCAGTTTCAAGAGATCTTTCTTTTCCAACAAAGTCTCTGGCTTCAGTTGATTTTCCATGACTTGTCTCTGGATGACAATTTCTGACATCAGACTCTTCAATCCCTCCCTTTCTCTCACGAGCATCTCAGTGCAGCTTTTCATATTGATTTTATGTGCATCCAGAGCCTCCTGCTTTTCCTCTAGAATACTGACCAGTTTCAGGATGTTTTCCTTGTTTTGTTCCAATCTGATGATTTTGTGGTTCATGTCTTGACTCATCCTGGCATCAAGCTCTTGAAGTCTTATTCTTAGGTATTCAATGGATTTCATTTTATCCATTTGCTTGTTTTCTCTCTTTTTCAAGTCAGACCAATGTCCTTCCATTTTTTCCTTTTCAATCAAAAGCAGTTCACTCTCTTTTTCTACTTCAACCTTCATCTGAATAAAGTCTTCTTTCTCTTGACTGATGGTTTTCATGGCAGCTTCAACCTCACGATTCTTATTGTTGAGATCCATCTTCAAAACATCCAGTTCTACTCTTTCTGCCAAGACACTGTTCTTCTGTGTGTGTAGTTCTTCAATTTGTCTCTTGATGTCACTGTCCTTTACTTCTTGCTCTCTTTGCTTCAAGGCGATCATGTTCGTCACATTCTGAAGCTTCTTTCTCTGTCTGTGAACCTGAAGAGTCAGATCTTTAATGTTTATTTTCTCTCTGTTTATGTCATCAAACAGATGGGCTGCATATTTTATCTTCTTTTGTAGCTCTGTGTTTGTCATTTCCAAATTCTCCCTTTCATCTTTCAAATAATGTTTATTCTTTTGTAATAGGTCTGTTTGTTTCTGGATGTCAGACCTCATCAGCTCCATGTCCAGTTTATAATTGCTCATTGTCTCATTCACTTTTTCCAGATCTTCTCTCTCCTCTTCCAACTCTGTCTTCTGTTTGTCCAGATGTAGTTGTTCGGCCCTAAACTTTTGATTCCATAGATTTTCCCAGTCCTCTTTCTGGATGACAATGTCTGACAGGACTTTTATCAGACCTTCCTTGTCTCTGCCCAACAGCTCAGTGTAACAAGCCATGCCTTCTTTCAGTCCTTCAAGTTCAGTGAAACTTTCTCCCAGTGCAGTGTGCAGTATTAGTACATCTTCATTGTTTTGATGTAAACTTTGCATTTTCACTTTGATTTCATCACTAATTCTTTCATTTAGCTGTTGGAGTTTTACTTTCACAGTTTCCAGGACTTTCATTTTATTGATGACTTCATGTTCTCTTATTTTCAGCTCAGACCTTTCTCTTTCCAGTTTGTCCTTTTCATTCAAAAACATTTCTCTCTCTCTGACGATGTCAGTCTTTAGCTGACTGAGGCGTTCTCTCTCACCACTGATGTTGTTCATAGTAGCTTCAACTTCTTCTTTTGTCTCGTCGATCTTTTTCCTCCCAACTTCCAGTTCTTGTCTTTCTGTTAGTACACTGTTCTCTCTGTTTTCCAGTTCTAGTTTCAGTCTCCTGATGGTGTCATCGTGGAGCTCTTGTTCTTGTTCTTTTAACTTGATCTTGTCAATGACATTTTCAAATGTGTTCCTTTGTGACTGCAGCTGAAGGGTCAAATCTTTAATGTCGCTTTTCTCTCGGTTTATGTCATCCAACAGACTGTCCACATGTTCCTTCTTCTGTTGAAGCTCAGTCTTTGTGAGTTTCAATTTTTCCTTTTCCTCTTTTATATCTTGCTCATCTTGTTGTAATAGGTCACATTGTTTGTGATTTTCAGATCTCATCAGATTCAAGACCAGTTTTTCTTGTTCGATCTTCTCAGACAGTCTTTCCAGATCTTCTCTCTTCTGATCCAGTTCTGCTTTCAGTTTCAAGAGATCTTTCTTTTCCGACAAAGTCTCTGGCTTCAGTTGATTTTCCATGACTTGTCTCTGGATGACAATTTCTGACATCAGACTCTTCAATCCCTCCCTTTCTCTCACGAGCATCTCAGTGCAGCTTTTCATATTGATTTTATGTGCATCCAGAGCCTCCTGCTTTTCCTCTAGAATACTGACCAGTTTCAGGATGTTTTCCTTGTTTTGTTCCAATCTGATGATTTTGTGGTTCATGTCTTGACTCATCCTGGCATCAAGCTCTTGAAGTCTTATTCTTAGGTATTCAATGGATTTCATTTTATCCATTTGCTTGTTTTCTCTCTTTTTCAAGTCAGACCAATGTCCTTCCATTTTTTCCTTTTCAATCAAAAGCAGTTCACTCTCTTTTTCTACTTCAACCTTCATCTGAATAAAGTCTTCTTTCTCTTGACTGATGGTTTTCATGGCAGCTTCAACCTCACGATTCTTATTGTTGAGATCCATCTTCAAAACATCCAGTTCTACTCTTTCTGCCAAGACACTGTTCTTCTGTGTGTGTAGTTCTTCAATTTGTCTCTTGATGTCACTGTCCTTTACTTCTTGCTCTCTTTGCTTCAAGGCGATCATGTTCGTCACATTCTGAAGCTTCTTTCTCTGTCTGTGAACCTGAAGAGTCAGATCTTTAATGTTTATTTTCTCTCTGTTTATGTCATCAAACAGATGGGCTGCATATTTTATCTTCTTTTGTAGCTCTGTGTTTGTCATTTCCAAATTCTCCCTTTCATCTTTCAAATAATGTTTATTCTTTTGTAATAGGTCTGTTTGTTTCTGGATGTCAGACCTCATCAGCTCCATGTCCAGTTTATAATTGCTCATTGTCTCATTCACTTTTTCCAGATCTTCTCTCTCCTCTTCCAACTCTGTCTTCTGTTTGTCCAGATGTAGTTGTTCGGCCCTAAACTTTTGATTCCATAGATTTTCCCAGTCCTCTTTCTGGATGACAATGTCTGACAGGACTTTTATCAGACCTTCCTTGTCTCTGCCCAACAGCTCAGTGTAACAAGCCATGCCTTCTTTCAGTCCTTCAAGTTCAGTGAAACTTTCTCCCAGTGCAGTGTGCAGTATTAGTACATCTTCATTGTTTTGATGTAAACTTTGCATTTTCACTTTGATTTCATCACTAATTCTTTCATTTAGCTGTTGGAGTTTTACTTTCACAGTTTCCAGGACTTTCATTTTATTGATGACTTCATGTTCTCTTATTTTCAGCTCAGACCTTTCTCTTTCCAGTTTGTCCTTTTCATTCAAAAACATTTCTCTCTCTCTGACGATGTCAGTCTTTAGCTGACTGAGGCGTTCTCTCTCACCACTGATGTTGTTCATAGTAGCTTCAACTTCTTCTTTTGTCTCGTCGATCTTTTTCCTCCCAACTTCCAGTTCTTGTCTTTCTGTTAGTACACTGTTCTCTCTGTTTTCCAGTTCTAGTTTCAGTCTCCTGATGGTGTCATCGTGGAGCTCTTGTTCTTGTTCTTTTAACTTGATCTTGTCAATGACATTTTCAAATGTGTTCCTTTGTGACTGCAGCTGAAGGGTCAAATCTTTAATGTCGCTTTTCTCTCGGTTTATGTCATCCAACAGACTGTCCACATGTTCCTTCTTCTGTTGAAGCTCAGTCTTTGTGAGTTTCAATTTTTCCTTTTCCTCTTTTATATCTTGCTCATCTTGTTGTAATAGGTCACATTGTTTGTGATTTTCAGATCTCATCAGATTCAAGACCAGTTTTTCTTGTTCGATCTTCTCAGACAGTCTTTCCAGATCTTCTCTCTTCTGATCCAGTTCTGCTTTCAGTTTCAAGAGATCTTTCTTTTCCGACAAAGTCTCTGGCTTCAGTTGATTTTCCATGACTTGTCTCTGGATGACAATTTCTGACATCAGACTCTTCAATCCCTCCCTTTCTCTCACGAGCATCTCAGTGCAGCTTTTCATATTGATTTTATGTGCATCCAGAGCCTCCTGCTTTTCCTCTAGAATACTGACCAGTTTCAGGATGTTTTCCTTGTTTTGTTCCAATCTGATGATTTTGTGGTTCATGTCTTGACTCATCCTGGCATCAAGCTCTTGAAGTCTTATTCTTAGGTATTCAATGGATTTCATTTTATCCATTTGCTTGTTTTCTCTCTTTTTCAAGTCAGACCAATGTCCTTCCATTTTTTCCTTTTCAATCAAAAGCAGTTCACTCTCTTTTTCTACTTCAACCTTCATCTGAATAAAGTCTTCTTTCTCTTGACTGATGGTTTTCATGGCAGCTTCAACCTCACGATTCTTATTGTTGAGATCCATCTTCAAAACATCCAGTTCTACTCTTTCTGCCAAGACACTGTTCTTCTGTGTGTGTAGTTCTTCAATTTGTCTCTTGATGTCACTGTCCTTTATTTCTTGCTCTCTTTGCTTCAAGGCGATCATGTTCGTCACATTCTGAAGCTTCTTTCTCTGTCTGTGAACCTGAAGAGTCAGATCTTTAATGTTTATATTCTCTCTGTTTATGTCATCAAACAGATGGGCTGCATATTTTATCTTCTTTTGTAGCTCTGTGTTTGTCATTTCCAAATTCTCCCTTTCATCTTTCAAATAATGTTTATTCTTTTGTAATAGGTCTGTTTGTTTCTGGATGTCAGACCTCATCAGCTCCATGTCCAGTTTATAATTGCTCATTGTCTCATTCACTTTTTCCAGATCTTCTCTCTCCTCTTCCAACTCTGTCTTCTGTTTGTCCAGATGTAGTTGTTCGGCCCTAAACTTTTGTTTCCATAGATTTTCCCAGTCCTCTTTCTGGATGACAATGTCTGACAGGACTTTTATCAGACCTTCCTTGTCTCTGCCCAACAGCTCAGTGTAACAAGCCATGCCTTCTTTCAGTCCTTCAAGTTCAGTGAAACTTTCTCCCAGTGCAGTGTGCAGTATTAGTACATCTTCATTGTTTTGATGTAAACTTTGCATTTTCACTTTGATTTCATCACTAATTCTTTCATTTAGCTGTTGGAGTTTTACCTTCACAGTTTCCAGGACTTTCATTTTATTGATGACTTCATGTTCTCTTATTTTCAGCTCAGACCTTTCTCTTTCCAGTTTGTCCTTTTCATTCAAAAACATTTCTCTCTCTCTGACGATGTCAGTCTTTAGCTGACTGAGGCGTTCTCTCTCACCACTGATGTTGTTCATAGTAGCTTCAACTTCTTCTTTTGTCTCGTCGATCTTTTTCCTCCCAACTTCCAGTTCTTGTCTTTCTGTTAGTACACTGTTCTCTCTGTTTTCCAGTTCTAGTTTCAGTCTCCTGATGGTGTCATCGTGGAGCTCTTGTTCTTGTTCTTTTAACTTGATCTTGTCAATGACATTTTCAAATGTGTTCCTTTGTGACTGCAGCTGAAGGGTCAAATCTTTAATGTCGCTTTTCTCTCGGTTTATGTCATCCAACAGACTGTCCACATGTTCCTTCTTCTGTTGAAGCTCAGTCTTTGTGAGTTTCAATTTTTCCTTTTCCTCTTTTATATCTTGCTCATCTTGTTGTAATAGGTCACATTGTTTGTGATTTTCAGATCTCATCAGATTCAAGACCAGTTTTTCTTGTTCGATCTTCTCAGACAGTCTTTCCAGATCTTCTCTCTTCTGATCCAGTTCTGCTTTCAGTTTCAAGAGATCTTTCTTTTCCGACAAAGTCTCTGGCTTCAGTTGATTTTCCATGACTTGTCTCTGGATGACAATTTCTGACATCAGACTCTTCAATCCCTCCCTTTCTCTCACGAGCATCTCAGTGCAGCTTTTCATATTGATTTTATGTGCATCCAGAGCCTCCTGCTTTTCCTCTAGAATACTGACCAGTTTCAGGATGTTTTCCTTGTTTTGTTCCAATCTGATGATTTTGTGGTTCATGTCTTGACTCATCCTGGCATCAAGCTCTTGAAGTCTTATTCTTAGGTATTCAATGGATGTCATTTTATCCATTTGCTTGTTTTCTCTCTTTTTCAAGTCAGACCAATGTCCTTCCATTTTTTCCCTTTCAATCAAAAGCAGTTCACTCTCTTTTTCTACTTCAACCTTCATCTGAATAAAGTCTTCTTTCTCTTGACTGATGGTTTTCATGGCAGCTTCAACCTCACGATTCTTATTGTTGAGATCCATCTTCAAAACATCCAGTTCTACTCTTTCTGCCAAGACACTGGTCTTCTGTGTGTGTAGTTCTTCAATTTGTCTCTTGATGTCACTGTCCTTTACTTCTTGCTCTCTTTGCTTCAAGGCGATCATGTTCGTCACATTCTGAAGCTTCTTTCTCTGTGTGCGAACCTGAAGAGTCAGATCTTTAATGTTTATTTTCTCTCTGTTTATGTCATCAAACAGATGGGCTGCATATTTTATCTTCTTTTGTAGCTCTGTGTTTGTCATTTCCAAATTCTCCCTTTCATCTTTCAAATAATGTTTATTCTTTTGTAATAGGTCTGTTTGTTTCTGGATGTCAGACCTCATCAGCTCCATGTCCAGTTTATAATTGTTCCTTGTCTCATTCACTTTTTCCAGATCTTCTCTATCCTCTTCCAACTCTGTCTTCTGTTTGTCCAGATGTAGTTGTTCGGCCCTAAACTTTTGTTTCCATAGATTTTCCCAGTCCTCTTTCTGGATGACAATGTTTGACAGGACTTTTATCAGACCTTCCTTGTCTCTGCCCAACAGCTCAGTGTAACAAGCCATGCCTTCTTTCAGTCCTTCAAGTTCAGTGAAACTTTCTCCCAGTGCAGTGTACAGTATTAGTACATCTTCATTGTTTTGATGTAAACTTTGCATTTTCACTTTGATTTCATCACTAATTCTTTCATTTAGCTGTTGGAGTTTTACTTTCACAGTTTCCAGGACTTTCATTTTATTGATGACTTCATGTTCTCTTATTTTCAGCTCAGACCTTTCTCTTTCCAGTTTGTCCTTTTCATTCAAAAACATTTCTCTCTCTCTGACGATGTCAGTCTTTAGCTGACTGAGGCGTTCTCTCTCACCACTGATGTTGTTCATAGTAGCTTCAACTTCTTCTTTTGTCTCGTCGATCTTTTTCCTCCCAACTTCTAGTTCTTGTCTTTCTGTTAGTATTCTGTTCTCCAGTTCTAGTTTCAGTCTCCTGATGGTGTCATCGTGGAGCTCTTGTTCTTGTTCTTTTAACTTGATCTTGTCAATGACATTTTCAAATATGTTTCTTTGTGACTGCAGCTGAAGGGTCAAATCTTTAATGTTGCTTTTCTCTCGGTTTATGTCATCCAACAGAATGTCGACATGTTCCTTCTTCTGTTGAAGTTCAGTCTTTGTGAGTTTCAATTTTTCCTTTTCCTCTTTTATATCTTGCTCATCTTGTTGTAATAGGTCACATTGTTTGTGATTTTCAGATCTCATCAGATTCAAGACCAGTTTTTCGTGTTCGTTCTTCTCAGACAGTCTTTCCAGATCTTCTCTCTTCTGATCCAGTTCTGCTTTCAGTTTCAAGAGATCTTTCTTTTCCGACAAAGTCTCTGTCTTCAGTTGATTTTCCATGACTTGTCTCTGGATGACAATTTCTGACATCAGACTCTTCAATCCCTCCCTTTCTCTCACAAGCATCTCAGTGCAGCTCTTCATATTGATTTTATGTGCATCCAGAGCCTCCTGCTTTTCCTCTAGAATACTGACCAGTTTCAGGATGTCTTCCTTGTTTTGTTCCAATCTGATGATTTTGTGGTTCATGTCTTGACTCATCCTGGCATCAAGCTCTTGAAGTCTTATTCTTAGGTATTCAATGGATTTCATTTTATCCATTTGCTTGTTTTCTCTCTTTTTCAAGTCAGACCATTGTCCTTCCATTCTTTCCTTTTCAATCAAAAGCAGTTCTCTCTCTTTTTCTACTTTAACCTTCATCTGAATAAAGTCTTCTTTCTCTTGACTGATGGTTTTCATGGCAGCTTCAACCTCCCACTTTTTGTTGTTGAGATCTATCCTCAAAACATCCCTTTCATCTTTCAAACAATATGTATCCTCTTGTAAGAGGTCGGTTTGTTCCCTCTGTTTCATCAGTTCAGTGGTTTTTCGTTTCTTTTCTAATTCTTCATTATTTTCGCCATCTTCTGTATTTGTTTTGTCATTGTTCCTGATTTGCAGCATCTCATTGGTCACCACATCCGTTTTTTTGTCTTGTTCTGATAGATCTGTGTTTGTACGGCCACCAGCCATGTGTTGTAGGTCTGTGTCTTTCTGCTGGTTTGCAATGTTTGATTCATTAAACGCATATTCCACTTTATTTTTTCCTTGTAATTCCTCTCTTCTTGTTGAAGTATCAAGTCTTGCAAATACTCGTTTTCTTCTCTTTGAAATGTCATCCTCCCTAATGTCTATTTGAAGTGGTTTGTTCATGTGAAACCCAATTGTTTTCTGCTGCTCATCTGAAGGTTTTTGTTCTTTCATTTCATTTGTCACCTCTTCTTTCTTCTCTTGTTTTGCACCACATTGGGCTTCCTCCTCTTTTTCCTTTGATTCATCTATTAGAATTTGCATAATTTTCCTTTTCAGCAGTGTCTTCATTTTTCTCTGAGTTTTGTATTGTTTCTGTTGTTGAACTTTGAGAATTAACCTTTGAGAATTAAAAAACATCCTTACTTTCAAGACTCCCTCTTCTGGTTTTTCTGCACCTTTCTCCTTGTCTTCTTCTATTGCTTTACTTTCTTGATTGAAATCAATCTCCACTCTCGAATTTCTTTGCTTTTGCTGAATGCTCTTTAATAGACACATCATCTTGTCTTTTTGTCTTTTCATTTCCGCCAAGGTAATTTCCACTTCTTCCCTTGCCTGGATAAAGATTTCTGCCTGGCCCTTGATTAGTCGATTTTCATTTTGTATTGCTTCATGCAAAACTTCACTGTGTTTCTTAATGTGTTTACACTTATCCATACATATGTTAATTAGTTCCCATAGCTTTTGAATTTGATTTGCAGCATTTGTTGATGCTGATGCCTTTACCTGCTCTGCCAAACGCTTGCTGCCATTCTTTTCTCTTTGTAGCTTCATAATCTCTAATTCATCTCTCTCTCTGATAATCCTATCCATCTGCTGGTCAAGCTCTTTCTTCCTCCTTCGTGCCTCCCTCTTGAGTATATATTTTTCTTCTATAACCTCTGTCCACAGTTGTCTAACTTCCTGATCTCTTCGAATGCCTTTTCGGATCATTTGTTGATTTTCTCTTTTTTTGAAGTCCACCTCAGTGTTTAACACTTCCATCTCTCTTCGTTCTCTTTTAACTTTCTCTAGTCCCTTTTCAAGGTTGTATTTTTGTTTATGCACATCATCCCTCATTTGGCCAATTTGATTTATCTCTGCCTCCGCTTGTAAGGACAGTTTTCCAAAGGCCAGCTTTATCTGAGATCTTACTCTGAGCATGTTATCTCTTAAGGTTCTGTTCTCACCCTGCAATTCTTTGAGCCCTTCTCTTTGTTTCCCTAAGTGAACATTGACATTTTCTAGAATTCCCCTTTCCCTTCGAATTATTTCCAAGAGAAATGTAATCGTTTGTCTCATGGTTTGGAGGTCAAGGGCCTCTGATGCTTGATGTATCATTTCAGCTTTCTCCTTTTTGCTTCTCACCTGCTTCTCCACAGCAAGCTCTTCCCTTTGTTTTTGCAGTTTTATCCTAAGCACCTCCAATTCATCTCTCTCTCTCGTGGTTTTCTCAAGTCTTTGGTCTAATTCACTTCTTTTCTTTTTCGTCTCCCTTCTCAATAATTCTTTTTCTTTATGCAATTCATTCAACATGTTTTCACTCTGTTCTTTTTTTCTCATGCTCTTTCTTAGCATCTGTTCACATTCTTTTCTCTTTATTTCCAGTTCTGATTTCAGCAGCTCCTTTTCTCGTATTTCTCTTTTGGCTATTTGTGCTCTGTCTTCAAGCTCCTGTGCCTGTCTTTTGATTGACTCCCTTAAACAGTTCATTGCATGTATTTCTACCTCAGCTTTCTGCTTTGCTTTCTTCATATTCTCCCATTCTACTGGATTTTGAAGTTTCAGCATGTCATCTTGACTAATTGCATTTTTATGTTCTTCAGTTCCAATGTTTCTCAGATCCATACTGCCCAGGATCAGTGTTATGTCCGTCTCTGTTTTTTCCATCTTTTTTCTGTCTTTTCGCGTTCTGATCTTTGTCAGTTTGTCTCTTTCTGTGTTGATTTTAGTGCCATCCAACCCCTCACTATGTGTCAGTGGATCTGTTTTTGACTCCTGATTTTGTTTTTGCTTCTCAATATCCAGTCTCATTATGTCCGACTCATCAGTTGCTTCTTGTCTCATTTCATAACTAATCACTTCATTTTGCTCTTGAAGTTCATATGTCATCATCTCATGTTTGAATACATTGGTGTTTAGCCACAGATGGTATCTGTGCTCTGTTTCTTGCAGAGGGCCCTCCACATGTCCATTTCCCCTGAATGTCACTGGCAATCCCGTTTCTGGTGTCTGGCTCTGCAGTTCATATATATCCATAATGAGCCTTTCAATCTCTTGCTTGTTTTTCTCCATGTTACCCATAGCATAGTGTATTTGTTCTTTGATTATCTCCTCTCTCCCCTTGAGTTCGAAAATCTGCTTGTCCATTTCTTCCACTCGTCTGCCATTCATTAACAATCCTGAGAACTCATTATCTGTTAATGTTTCTTCATGTTTTTCAGTCTGAATGAAATTGTCCAATGAAAATAACTGTTTCTGTTGCTGTTCTTTAATTTCTTCATTCTGATGCTGGTCTTCTAATGTAGGACACTGTTGCAAAGACATGGCTCCTTGTGTAACTTCACCTGCAGCTCTTTCTTCAGCTTGTGGGATTTCCAGTGTTTGATCTTGGAGGAAATCTCTGTGAGTTTCTTTATGGGGTTCTTGGAGTTTGGAGGAATTTGCTGAAAAAGTATTTTTGATTGCAGATTCTGTCAGTATCTGTCTACTGACACAGGTTTTCAAGGAACTCAGCTTGTCCTTAACAAAAAGAAAGAATTATTTTGTTATGGTTTACATTGAGTTTTAATCTTTTTATTACTATTATTATTATTATTTTTACTATTATTATCCTTTCTTTTCCTGTTGAAATTATACATCCCAGAATCATTTAACTCAGTGGCTGGCCCATTGAGCAACCCCTACAAAAATGGAAACTGTTTAATAGGGTGACAGTTTACTTATCTTTAATTTAAGCGATGACGTGACATAAAACGAAAGTATGCAAGGGGATCTATTGCCAACACTATGTGTGTTTGTGTGGTGGGCAGCAAGGGAAGACAGTAAATCCAGATGTAAAGTGCTATGGATTGGAATTTAAACAGCATTAATGTAAACATTTAAATGGGTTTAGGTGCATGATGTAATGTTAGATCTGGCTGTTCTCTAACTCCTACTCCCATCTGGTGGATTTAAGACAAAACAGAACAACACAACAGACATTTAACATTAATGTTAAATATGTCAAATTGTAAATCTTGTGATATAAAAATCCACGGTACATGTCTAAATAGCTTTGAAATGTAAGAGAACTTCTGTCTCTGGCTCAATTTTTTTCTTTTCCACAACTATTATTGTGCAACACTATGAATGCTTTCTCTTAGAACCATGTAAGCCACTAGCCCCATATTTAAGTGAATGAGAGCATGCCCATTTTGTCAAGGACTTACCACTGTAGTCAAGTGTTCTAAAATTCTTCTGCAGAATCTAATATACTTTAAGCACTTAATTGGGGACACCATACTAAGCACTGTTCCTCCCTTAGCAGCCTCCCAAACATCCTAAGCTATTCATGAAATTATTCCTCAAGATCTCAAAGGAAAACCTTTCCATGTCGACATCACATCATCCCTTCAGATTTGTCAACTGCGCATTCAAGCTGCCAGTCTCTGTTATACAGAGGTTCTACTGGGTTGACAAGTGGTGACTGAGGAGGTCAATAAAGGTCACTCAAGTCACATGTTCATGAAACAAGTTTGAGACGACTAGAGCTGCCACACGATAGGCTGAGTGGATAATTGTATGATATTAATTGAATGAAATTAATTATTTAATGATTTTAAGATTTTACTGATCACTTTTAAGGCCCTTCATAGCCTCACTCCCTGCTACATTGCATGTGGAGATCCTCAACAAGAGGTCTCTTGTCTGCTCCAGCTGCCCGGCTGAAAACTAAGGGGGACAGAGCATTTGCAGTCTGGGACCCCGAGGCCCTGGAACAACCTGCTCTTTAAATCCAATCCTTAAAACTTACTTTTCATCGGAGAGCCTTTCCTGATTTTACCTGAGTCTAAACTTTCTTTATAAACTTAATACAAACATAGCAGAGCACTGGTGTCACAAAAAAGGTAAATTCGGGTCAATTTAAACATCAACTGAGCCTTGTAACTGGTGAAAGTAGCGATGTCTTATGTTTATTCTATAGATATGACAAAATGTCTTCTAGGAAAACCCCTATTACCATCTGAGTCAAAATTACAAAGAACTAGGCACTTACCATGTATTTTCGGACATCTTCCTTGTCCTTTTCCATCTGTCTTTGGGTTTTGAGCATTTCCAGTTGGATGTTGGTAATCTCTGTCACAGCTTTTTCTATATTAGCTTTCATCTCACCCATAGCCAGAATTGTAGTAATTGTATCTTGAAGTGTTTGTTCAACCTCTTGTCTTTGTCGCTGTATCTGTAGCTTGATGATTTCTAACTCATCCCTCTCTTTTAGAATCTTCTCAAGCCATTGGTCCATCTTCCTCCTCTTTTTTTTCTCTTGAAAATTCCTCCATTTGATTTCCTCTGTAAAGATTTTTTTCCCTTTCTCTGTATCTTCTCTCATCACACACAGCGTCTTCTTTGTTTCTTGTACTTCAAAAATCATTCCCTCCATGCCTTTCTCTTTGTTGTTTGTGCTCATCTCCATGTTGTCTCCAATGTCTTCAACCTGATTTCCTTTATGTTTCATTACATCTACCTGTTGAATATTTCCATTAAGTGTGTTATCCATGTTCACCTCCAGCCCCTGCACTGACCTGTGTCCCACCATCACATTCTGTCCGTCCTCTAAGTCTTGGGTTGCATGCTCAGTTATTTTCTTCATCTCGCTTATCTGTTTTTTTCTTCTGCTCATTCTTATTGTTTTTAGCAGGTCCTTTTTCTTTATTTCAATCTCAGAGTTCATCACTTCCAATTCTCTCATTTCTCTCTTTGTCCTTTGTAACTTGTCGTCGAGTTCCTGACTTTGCCTTTCGTTACTCTCCCTCATACACCTCAGTGCATCCATTTCTGCTTTAGCCGTCTGCCTCTCTCTCTCGATATTTTTTCTCTCTGCCTGGATTCCAGTGTCGATACTTTCTAATTCATGTTTTTCCCACTGAATCTGTCTCAGCTTGTTCTCTATATCTTGTTTTTGCCTCTGAATATCAGTCTTAATAACAGTTTTGCAGTGTATTACTTTCATGTGTGTATCGGTGTCTTGTCTTAGCTGTTGAGAGTTAGATTTCATGTTTTCCATTTGAATGCTCTGTGTATGTACCTCCTGCTTCTCTCTCAGAGTCACATCCAGTTGTGGTTGACTGTCTTCCAGCACGTCCCAAACTTTCTCCATCTCTTGTCGGATTCTGATGAGTTTTTCCTTCACACTTTCAAAAGTGTCTGTTCCTCCTGCTTTCCGTCCCTCCTTTCTTTCCGGAACTGTCACTCTCTGTGTAGCAGAAAGGAGAAAAATAAAAAGACAGAATGGCCCTTTACTCCTCAACAGGAAAAGTAGGGGCGAGGGAGATAATAAAGGTGACACGCCTTTGAGGAAAAAGGAGAGGGAAAACTCAAACAAAGGCAGCATGGAGTGGAAACGTGAAGTGAGAGTAACTGTAGGAAGGAGATCTCAAAACAGATCAAATAGATTCTGGAAAGGTGATCCAAGAACCAGCTTGATTTATTGCACAGTTGTCCTGGACCATGAGGAAAAAAAGCTGATCCCTGGAGCCTGAAGTGGATGTTAAAACCCCATCTAACCTGCTCGGATTGGAACGTGATTCCCTCCGTCCTGGATGAACCAAACAAGCTAAGTCTCCCTCTTGAAACTCTCCTGGCTTGAGTTCTCTTTGCCTCTGGAAAATTACCAATCATCTTCCCTCTATACCTGGAGATTAAAGGCCTTCCAAAAATAACAAACATTTCCCTTACTTTACCTTTTCATTGGACCATAGCTCCCCTCTCCAACAACCCCACACACACGCACACACTCACACACACACAAACTCACACTTGATCTGAACTCGAACTATACTCGTCATGTACTCTTAATGGAAGCTCCTTTGATATGTTTATTGAATGGAAGGTTAATTGTTCTAATTTGGAAATGAATTTGTTTGCATTGATTACTGGATATTTTTGTCAAAATTAGTTCTTTGTCTGTTTATCCATCATAACTATTTGATTTGATTGTTAACTTGATTGAACAATTCAAATGAATATATATTGATTAACCAAATTGATTGTTGTGATTTCTTTTTCTTTGATGTCTTTTGTAGTTAAGTAAATAAGCTATCGGGGTTAACTCTCGTACTGGGAGATATTACAATTTTTGACAGGTGAAGAATCCCTGTCTGGAGCCCAACTCTTTTATTTTTTCAATTTAGAAAACCTACGCTACATCTATATTTCAGTATCTCTTTGAAACTCTATCCACCTTTGCTTCACCTTGTTGATATTTATACTCAAACTATGTTTGATTTGCTCAATTTGATCTCTTTGTTGTGATATGTCCTTTTCATTTCTCTCTAACTCTTCTTTTACATCCTCTAAGTTTATCTCAATTTGTTGCTTTGACTGTTGTGCTGTATTAATTATTTTCTTGTTTTTGTTCATTGCACTTAGCAGACTCTCCATTATCTCCTGGACTTCCTTACACTCAATGTTTGACCTATCACACTTGATTATTTCAAACTTGCATTGCTCATCGATGATCTCATTATGTCTTCTGTCCAGAGTTTTCCTCTCTTGGTAGATATCTGCTTGCAATGTCAGGAGCTGCATTTTTTCTTACATGGCTTCATTTTGATTCTTCTGAAGTTTCTCGATAACATCTACCACCTTTACTCCCAGTCTGTCAATGTCAATCAATCAATCAAATTTTATTTGTATAGCCCATATTCACAAATTACAATTCATCTCATAGGGCTTTAACAAGGTGTGGCATCCTCTGTCCTTAACCCTCAGCAAGAGTGAGGAAAAACAACTGAAAACCCTTTTAACAGGGTAAAAATAAGTAGAAACCTCAGAGAGAGCCACATGTGAGGGATCCCTCTCCCAGGACGGACAGAAGTGCAATAGATGCCACGTGTAGAAAACATTCATCATTAAAGTCTTTAGCGGCATTGATGCAGTGTCCTTCTGTTGTTGTTCTGCTTTTGTCTTAAGGTATGATATTTTGTTTCTTTCAGTTAACAGGTCAGTGGTCTTTGCCTTTGAATGGCCTCCCAATTGGTTTTCATGTTGACTTGTGCAGATTTGTCTTCTAATTGCTTGATGTTTGAGCTGTTCTGTCTTTGCTCTAATGGTCAAGAAAAAGGACTGTCTCTTGTTTAAAAAATGACGAAGACATCAAACCGTTGCTGAACATCTAATCTGCATCTCATGTGGTGTTTTTACAGAGTCTTAGGTTTCCTGTCAAATCAATGACGTTTTATTTCTGGTTATGTTTAATTTGATATAAACAATGGCTTATTACTCTTAAATAAAAGTATAGCCCTAAATTGTCAAATTGTACATAACAAGAGTACTTGAGTAGAGTATTTACTCACTGTCCAGGTGGCTCGGATGTCTTTACCTGTCAATACCTGAACCATAGTAAAGGCCCCTTTAACCTTAAGAGTTTTGAGATGCTAAACCTTATAGTACATAAAGTCATGCTTTAGTTAGAGTTATGAAGATAATGTAGAGAAACATTCATTCAGTTATAAACTTGTGTGCTGTTTAACATTTTTCATACAATTTTTGTTCAGTAATGTACAGTGTTTGCAAAGATACTGCCATTTAACTTTTTGGAGTGACAGGCAGGCTTCTCATCCACCATCACAATACGTTTTCTTTGTTATATCTTAGTAGCACTATGCTGATATTTCAAATATGTTAGACTGTACAATTTCCAACAAATTTGTCTAACCTAAATCAACTGAAAAATCTTGTTCCTCCTGTGTGAGTATATGTTACACTATCTTTGGACTGTGACGTTACTTCCCGCCAAGTGTGAAACAGCACCCTCTTCTGTTCCTCCGTTGTCACATCTTCAGGGATGGGCCTATGCTGCTGTGACATCCAGGCCTCTTTGGTGGCTCCAGGTGATGTCACACCAGCAGTGAGCTGCTCCCTGAACTCCACCAGGAAAGACTCAACTACAAATACATTTGGTGGTGAATTGTCTTTTTGGGGTTCGATATTGCTTCAATTAGAGACATTAACAATCAGAAATATGTTACAAGTAGAATTTTTACTTGATAAATGCACACTTTACTGTGGTACGCATTATATACATAAAAAATATCAAAAAAAAGCAGATACTGTTTAGTTAAACACCATATATATTCTTCAATAGGAATGCACCCACAGTATGTATGTCTGCTGTTGAGAACACAATCATTTGGAGGATTAAGACAGCAATTCTCATCATGTTCTCTTGATTTGGCCATCATTCCATCTAACAAACTCACAACTGCTATTTCTACAGCCCCCCAAAAAATTGACACTTCTGTTCTTCACTCACTTCAATTAGAACAATGAAATTCGTACAAACGTGTGAAAAGTGATTTTTATGTATGATACAATTATCCATTTATTTACTTAGGAATTAACTATTAGTAAATTTCTGATTTTATCAGGAATTCGTATTAATTATATATTACTTTTGTCTTACCTGAGGTTTCGTTAGACTTCAGATTTCAGAGATGGTCTGCTTTGGTGTGAAACTGCAGAGATCTGTGGAGAGGAGGCAGGCTTCAAAACATTTTATACATTTTTTATCTCTTCACTCCACATTTTGTTGACCACCAGGTCTGCTTGTCAGATATGTGACACCTCTATGTGTATGACTGGGCAATGTTTGGGTGTAAAACTTGCTCTGAGTCTGGTTACAGCTGATAAGGGTGGGGCTCCATGTTTGGCTCAGTGTCCAGGGTTTTACTCCTGTTGTTCTTACACACTGAATGAGGACTCTTAAACATACGCTCAGTGACATCCGTCAGTCTTACTTAATGATTAATGTCAGATCACAACGTTGCGTTATTGTCTCTTACTGAGACCTGGCTGCATCTAAAACAATTATTTACTTCCCCTAGTAATATAAATACTCACATTCCTTGAGGCTCTAGTCGAGGATAACTGGAGCTTATCAATTAATCCAAAACCTATAACTAAATATAACACATTTGAAAATATTTGGCTTATGCCATCCATCCAGGAAAGCATTACAGACACTTCTATTAGTTTTAGTTTACCATTGCCCTGGGGATTCATCTGAATTTTAAGAAATGTCGAATTCTCAGAGTTAAAAAGAAATGTATTGTGATGTGATAAACTCCTTAAATGTATCATTTTGGTTTTATAGGGTCCCATACACATATAAACAGAAAAGTACAGCAGACAGTAATATAAAAAACCAACGAGAGCAAAGAAAAAAACACCTTATACCAGACACAAACACAAGAGAGAGAAAAATATAAATATATGAGGTACTCAGGAAGGAAGGAAATAAAATAAATCATCAGTAAGGCATTTGTTGACTACAACGACCTGCGTCATTTCCGGTAAGCGTGCCGCGTCATTTCCTGTTTTCTTGCTGCTAGTGTTGGTCACTCTGTATTAGCTCCTCCGCTAAACACAGCCTTTCTCTGTAGCACTACGGCTAAAATCACCGGTCTGTAGTTAAACACACACACATAACAACCCATACTCTATCGTTCTTAGTGATTCTGTGTGAGCTCACCCTCGTAGCTCTATAGCAGCGATGTCTTATCTTTCTCCCTGTTGCTCCACTGCTCTCCCTTGCTCAGAGTGTCTTATGTTTACTTACTCCTCTGCCTCCCTTAACAGTGGTGGTACTTGTAATAAATGTAGCGTGTTGGTAGCGATGGGGCGAGCTTAGCGACTTAGAAGCTCGGCTCCGCAGCTTAGAAACTCCGTTAGCTGTAGTTAGCCGGCTCCCGCTAGCCGCGGAGCCACCTAGCTTAGCACATAGCTTAGCCTCAACTAGCAGTCCCCTGACTAGTCCCGTGCAGCAGGGAGCCCAGGGCGGCTGGGTGACGGTCCGGAGGGGGCATAGTGCTTGTCTTAAAAAGCCCATGATTAAAGAGCCACCAGCTCACGTTTCAAATAGATTCTCTCCACTCAGCGAGGCACCCATTGATAAACAAACTCTGATTATTGGCGACTCGGTTCTGAGAAACGTCAGGGTAGCGACACCAGCCACCATAGTTAATTGTACATCTAAACTTAAGTTAATGGCTAAAACTAAACGTAAATACAATAGAATTGTAATTCACGTCGGCAGCAATGACTCCCGGCTTCGTATGTCGGAGATCACTAAAGTGGATGTTGAGTCGTTGTGTGCTTTTGCTAAAACGATGTCAGACAAAGTAGTTTTCTCTGGCCCGCTCCCTAATACAACAGGTGATGACATGTTTAGCCGCATGTTGTCTTTTAACCGCTGGCTGTCGAGGTGGTGTCCTGTAAACTGTGTGGGCTTTGTAGATAATTGGCTAACTTTTTTGAGAAAACCTGGTCTTGTTATGAGAGACGGCATTCATCCCACTTGGGATGGAGCAGCTCTCTTATCTAGGAATATTACAAAGTCTATAACATGACAACCCATAGTTGGGACCAGGAAGCAGAGCTGCAGTGCTAAACACTTCTCTGCGCTCCCTCTGGATCAGTCACACAACCCCATAGAGATTGTGTCTGTCCACCGTTCGATTAAATTATTTGAAATTAAACAATAACAGAGCGAGAACTCCACACAAAAATCTAATAAAAATTAAAACAACCTCTGCAACAACACAGGGAACTAAGACTTTTAAATGTGGTCTTTTAAACATTAGATCACTATCAACTAAGGCTCTTTTAGTTAATGAACTAGTCTCTGACTACAACATAGATGTATTGTCCCTCACTGAGACGTGGCTGCATCCTGATGAATATGTCAGTCTAAATGAATCTACTCCCCCCAGTCATATAAATGCACAGGTTCCCAGAGAATTTGGGCGAGGAGGTGGAGTTGCTGCTATTTTTAACTCCAGTCTATCAATTAATCCAAAACCTAAACTTAACCTAAGCTACAAATCATTTGAATGTCTGGTTCTTAGTCTTCCACGCCAATCCAGGAAACACCAACAGCCAATCATATTTGCTGTAGTTTACCATCCTCCCAGGGCTTATACTGAATTTTTAACGGAATTCCCTGAGTTTTTATCAAACTTAGTCCTAAAGAGCGATAAAATTATTATTGTTGGTGACTTTAATATCCATGTTGACAATAAGAAAGATTACCGTAGCGTAGCATTTAATTCAATACTAGACTCAATTGGTTTCAGTCAGTGTGTGCACCAACCGACTCATTGTTGTAACCACACACTTGACCTTATATTATCGTACGGTGTCGGAATTGAACATTTAACAGTCCTCCCGCACAATCCAGTTCTATCAGACCATAATTTAATAACCTTCCATTTTTCAATAAATGAATATATGCCACCAATAAAAAACTCATTTTCTAGATGTCTACCTGATAGTGCTGTAGCTAAATTTAAGGAAATAATTCCAATTACATTTAAACCCGTATTATCCGTAGATCTGCAGACTCATTACGATTAACATTAGATTCAATAGCGCCTCTAAAAAAGAAAAATGTCAAACATGGTAAATTAGCTCCGTGGTATAATTCCCAGACAAATGAGTTAAAACAATTATCAAGAAAACTAGAAAGGAAGTGGCGCTCCAGCAACCATGTTGAAAACCTCATAGACTGGAAGAATAGTGTTAAAGAATATAAAAAGGCTCTCCACAAAGCAAGAGCCGCCTACTATTCAAAACTAATAGAAGAGAATAAAAACAACCCCAGGTTTCTCTTCAGCACTGTAGCCAGGCTGACAGAGAGTCACACCTCCACCGAACCCAGTATTCCTCCATCCCTAAATAGCAATACCTTTATGACCTTTTTTAATGATAAAATTCTAACCATTAGAAATAAAATCAACAATCTCCTGCCCTCAATTGGCACTAATACCCTCCCAATAACAGAAATCTCAGAAATGGCTGAGAATCCTAACCATTATTTAGACAGCTTCTCTCTGATCACTTGTGATCAGTTTACCAAAATAATCTCAGGTTCTAAACCAACAACCTGTATCTTAGATCCCATTCCTACAAAATTACTTAAAGAAATTCTGCCCCTAATTGATAGTTCGTTACTTAACACAATCAATCTGTCATTATCATCAGGTTATGTACCACAGTCTTTTAAAATAGCAGTAATCAAACCCCTTCTCAAAAAACCCACCCTAGACCCAGAGGTTTTAGCCAATTACAGACCAATATCTAATCTCCCCTTCATGTCTAAAATCTTAGAAAAAGTGGTAGCCAATCAGCTGTGTGAGTTTCTCCAGGAAAATAATATATATGAAGACTTTCAGTCGGGGTTTAGAGCCAATCACAGCACAGAAACAGCCTTGGCAAAAGTCACTAATGACCTTTTAATAGCCTCAGATCAGGGACTTGTGTCTGTCCTCGTTCTGTTAGATCTCAGTGCAGCATTCGACACAATTGACCATCAAATTTTATTACAAAGACTCAAACAGTTAATTAAAATTAATGGAACTGCCCTTAATTGGTTTGAATCTTATTTTTCTGATCGCTCCCAATTCGTGCAAATTAATGATGAGACATCTGTGCGCACCAAAGTTAACCATGGTGTTCCACAGGGCTCTGTGCTCGGCCCAATTTTATTCTCATTATATATGCTTCCACTAGGAAACATTATCAGGACACACTCGGTAAATTTCCACTGCTATGCGGATGACACCCAGTTATACTTGTCAATAAAACCTGAACAAAGTAATCAATTAACTAAACTTCGAGCATGTCTCAAGGACATAAAAACCTGGATGACCCGCAATTTTCTCTTATTAAACTCAGACAAAACAGAGGTTATAATACTTGGCCCCAAACACCTTAGAGATAAATTATCTAATGATATAGCTGCGCTAGAAACCTCAGAGAGAGCCACATGTGAGGGATCCCTCTCCCAGGACGGACAGAAGTGCAATAGATGCCACGTGTAGAAAACATTCATCATTAAAGTTTTTAGCGGCATTGATGCAGTCCCGCTGCAGTCCCGCTGCAATCACAGTCCAACGAAACAGTCAGGAACTTGGGAGTGATCTTCGATCCTGATTTATCATTTAATAGTCACTTAAAACAAATTTCTCGGACTGCCTTTTTCCACTTGCGTAATATCTCAAAAATCAGGCATGTCCTTTCGCAAAAAGATGCAGAAAAACTAGTCCACGCCTTCGTTACATCGAGACTGGACTATTGTAACTCATTATTATCAGGCTCCAGCAGTAAGTCGTTAAAGACTCTACAGCTTGTCCAAAATGCCGCAGCACGTGTCCTGACAAGAACAAAGAAAAGAGAGCACATTTCTCCAGTATTAGCTTCGCTACACTGGCTTCCAGTTAAATCTAGAATAGAATTTAAAATTCTCCTCCTCACCTTCAAGGCCCTTAATAATATAGCGCCTTTTTACCTTAAAGAGCTGTTAGTACCTTATAAACCCGCTAGAGCACTCCGCTCCCAGAATTCAGGCTTACTTGTCGTCCCTAAAGTCTCTAAAAGTAGAGTAGGAGCCAGAGCTTTTAGCCATCAAGCCCCTCACTTGTGGAATAATCTACCAATTTCAGTTCGGGAGGCAGACACCATCTGTTTGTTTAAGAGTAGGCTCAAAACCTTTCTTTTTGATAAAGCTTATAGTTAGAGTTAATTAGTGAGGCAGAACGTAACTTGCTCTATTTAATGACATATGACACACGGAGCTTCTTTTTCCAGCTTCTCCTTCCTCTTCTCCATCCCTAACCCCCCCCCCTTCCCGGGGTCCCTTTGCTTTAACACCCGCAGATCCAGGGCCTCTGTGGCCGCACCATGGATTGCTGTTTGTGGATCGCGCATCGGGGGTCGCAGTGGTGGACCCAGTGTGGCGGATTCTGTGTCGTGTGGGCTGATCGTGGTGCTGGTGGCGGACCCTGTGTCGCGTTGGCACTGGGTAAAGGAGGTGGACCAGGGCCACGGCGATGGCTCGTGGTGGGCTCCTTGTGGGCGGCGGTGGACGGTGACTGAGGACTGGAGTGGCCTCTGGTCTGGATGGTGGATCGTGGTCCTGCTGGTTGCTGACCATGGACTGTGATTGCAGCGGGACTGCATCAATGCCGCTAAAAACTTTAATGATGAATGTTTTCTACACGTGGCATCTATTGCACTTCTGTCCGTCCTGGGAGAGGGATCCCTCACATGTGGCTCTCTCTGAGGTTTCTATTTATTTTTACCCTGTTAAAAGGGTTTTTAGTAGTTTTTCCTCACTCTTGCTGAGGGTTAAGGACAGAGGATGCCACACCCTGTTAAAGCCCTATGAGATGAATGTAATTTGTGAATATGGGCTATACAAATAAAATTTGATTGATTGACTCAAAGTGCTTTACAGTACAATTTTACATTCACCCATTCACACACACATTCATACAGTGCATCTGTTCGCAGCACTTGGTTATTCTATGGGGGGCCATTCGGGGTTATGCATCTTGCCCAAGGACACTTCGGCATGCAGAGGGGTCAGACTTGGGATCGAACTGCCGACCTTCAGGTTGGAGGACGACCACTCTACCCCTCAGCCTCTGCCTCCGCATGTGAGTGACGTATGGGAGTGACGCATGTGAGGGAGACACAGTGATGATTAATACGAGCTGAGCAACTAAGAAGCCTATAAAGCATTGATTTACAGAGGGGACCCAGGACGGAACCTTGAGGGACCCCAGTAGTGAGAGGACAAGGTTTTTTGGAAATATACTCTCCATGTTACCCAGTAAGTGCGGTCATTGAGACAGGATGAGAGCAGAGCTTGAGACACCCAGATCCTGATGGAAGGAAATAAGGATCTGGTTGTTCACTGTGTCAAATGGGGACAGAGGAGAGAGGCTGCTGTTGCCATGTAAAGTTGTTCAGTGACAGCAAAGAGGGCAGTCTCAGTTGATTGGCCTTCCTTGAAACCAGACTGGTGAGAATCAAGAAGGTTGTTCTTGTGAAGATAGGAATTACTACACACTCATAGTCCATGACACAGTAACAAGCAAACCCGTCTTAGTCGACATGCAGTCCTTTCTTTCGAAACATGTCTCGATACTCCATAAAAAACGACACATTGTACAGCAGTTTCCTGAGGTTGTGAAACATCACTGACTGATCCACTGATACAGTGTTTTGACTGATCCATTCACACAGTGATAGAATGTACCACCTTGCTCAGCGGAATGTGAATGTGTGCTTTTTTTTCAAGGGTGTTAGTTGGTCTTGAATTAATGCAAGAAAATGTTAAAATTTAAACTGACACAGCGCATGGCCAGAGACAGAAAATTATCAAACATGTGTTTTTGCGTGGGTCAGTGTGTGCGCCTGTGATGCTCGCTCATTAATTTCACTTGAATCCTCCAGGCATGTGTGTTTTATTCCATCTGGAATTACAACAGTTACATTCCTCAAAACGTTATAATTGGGTTATTTTGTTGTTATGATTGTTGCTTGATTGTTAGAATAATTGTTGACTTTGTAGCAGTTATGGTGCTGTACATTTTTCTGTCTCCCACACTGCTTCCTGTGTTATTTCCGCTACAACACTGATGGTTTTGTCCAGAAAGAGAGGAGTGTGGATTTCTGTGGGAGCGGCCCTTCAACTGTCACTCTCCTCCCTGGCTGCATCAAGACAGGAGCATGAAGATGGAGCAATACCGGAAGTCGGGCCATGCGCCTCTAAAATAAGAGCATACACCACTGGTGGTTATGGCAACATGATAAGAAAGCAGGAGTAAAGTAAAAGCAGTTTATTCTGAAATCATTCAGAAGAGAATCCTGGTCGAGTCCAGCCATCGTCCTGACACCGGGCTCGCTGCTCGCTCTCAGTACGTCTAGCTTGCCGTCGGCGACACCCTACCAGGGCATCAGCGCGCGCCTCGTCGCTTCTGCCATTGCGTTGGTCGGTTCCTGGAAAATATTGCTTCACACTCACATTGACCCTCCCACCGCTGGAACAGCTGCATCAAGCCAGTCGAACACAGGCAAGAAGCACCGGAAAAGGCGCTATGCTTTCAAAGTAAAGGGAGATAATGTGACACGATCGGGTGGAAGGGATGAGTATCGGAGGGGTTAGAACAGGATTCACACGACCTAAAATATCTGATGGAGAGGAACGTTTCAACAAGGAAGACACAGGCAGCTAGAAAATGCGAATGCAAAGTTAATAACATTTCCCCTGAATTGTATCTTTATTTTGAAACGTGCAACTGGAAATGACTTTTATATTGGCTGGCTTCACTTTGATACCCTGTACAAAACATACAGTGTAGACCTGCCAGCTCCGCGTTTATGAACTCATCTTCTCCGGATCAGCCTTGAAACACCACCCTGAGGTATGGAGTGTTTGTAGAGGAGGAGCAGGATCACAAACACAAACACTGGATACTTTCATGACACTCTTTTGGACTTGGACATTCCTTTTTCTGTTTGTGTTTGTATGTTCGCTGGATGTGGATCACATTCAGGAGGGATCCCAGCAGACATCCCCTGGTGGTTTGGTAAGTTAGGACTCTGTCTGTCCTCGGCAATAATCAATTCCTGTGAGTTCCTGTTGAAAACGCCACAGTGATATGGAACAGGATCTCTGCTCCGCTTGTGTTCCTTGTTCCTGCTGCTCACAGGCGCTTGAAGAACCAGCTTCAAGAAACGTAGGACGGTTTGATTGTTATTTAGTAAGATCAGAACTCTACGAGCAGATAGGAGCAGGACGGAGAGATCACAATGTGCGTGTAAATCAATAAACCACCTTTAATCAGCAGTTTGTTTAGTTCCTTCTTTTCGCATTTGGATGAAAAATTCATTCGTGAGAATGATCATGAATGGACAGTGATTCTGGGTTGAAATGTCCTGTCCTGTCCTGCGAACGAGCAGTGCACTTAAGCCACCTCTGTGACCAGTGAGCCGGTCTGCATCCATCACTGCTGCTCTGTGGCTGAGGCCAGTGCCCCTCGGGATGAGAGTAGTGGGAAGAGCACACTGTCTCGAACTGACGCCAGCCTGTGATCATCTCAGGCATCAGTCAAACCCAAGACGTCTTTCAGGTAGATGTGCTGCTGAACAGCACTTAAGAGACAAGCAGTGGTGATAACATCAATATGTGTGTTGTTCTTACAGTTCCCTGGAGGCTGTTTTTGTTAATGAACCAAAGACATCAATCTCTTCTCTGCTGTTCTTTAAACTGTGACATCCTCTGTTCTTAACCTTCAACAGGAGTAAGGAAAAACGACCAAAAAAAACCTTTACCAGGGAAACAATATAGAAACCTCAAAGAGAGCCACATGTGAATACCCCACTCCCAGGATGGACATAAGTGCAATAGATAACCACTCTCTGAAATAACACAAAATTAAAGAAATTTAGATTTCTGTCAATAGGTAGTTACCAACCTCAGGATAACTGATTATTTCCACAATCAAGGACAGGTCAACATATCATCAGGAATATGTATTTCAAATAAATTTTGAATAGCAGTAATCATCGGCTGTAATTATTCCTTTATGTGCTTCAGTGTTTAGGAAATGGCAACTGCTCTCAGTGGCCGAAACCCCGGCGGACGTGGACAACAGCGAAGTAAGGGTCGGATCTTAGGGATCATTGACGCCATCCAGGATGCAGTGGGACCTCCGAAACAAGCAGCCGCCGACCGCAGGACTGTTGAGAAGACCTGGAAACTCATGGATAAAGTTGTAAGTTTTGAGTTTTAAACCTGTCAGGCCTGTCTTCCAGTTGGAACGAGGCACCGGCTATGTTGTATATGCACATGGAGAGTGGAGCTATTGCCAATGGCTGCATGTGTTCCCCTTAATATTGTCTGATAGTGTATTTAATTAATTTGAGCATTTGTTTGACAGCCTTCATTGTTCCACAGTATGAATGGCACATATTATGATAACTCATTAATGATGTAGCAGCAAAGGACTGATTCATTAATTTGCTTAACCAGATACCCAGTGTTAACATTGTAACATGAATAAAGTCCCCTTCAGACTCCATCAAATTACATGAATCTGCTGTTTTGTCAAATGTCAGCTTAGTTTATGTGATGTGTGAGGCTGGCAAAATGTCACAGCAAAAACCAGTGCTTACTGGATTTCTTTGCCACAGGTCCGGTTGTGCCAAAATCCCAGACTCCAGCTAAAAAACAGTCCACCGTACATCCTGGATATCTTACCTGACGCCTACCAGCATCTACGGCTTATACTGGGCAAATATGAGGAGAACCAGAGACTGGCACAGCTCAGTGACAATGAGTATTTTAAAATCTACATCGATAGCCTTATGAAGAAATCCAAACGGGCCATCCGGCTCTTCAAAGAGGGAAAGGAAAGGATGTATGAGGAGCAGTCACAGGACAGGTAAACGATCTTCTGAATAGATTTATTTTTCACTATATATACAGTAAATATGTAATACATTCATTTTACATGTCCACCTGCACATCCTCCCCACACTCTGTGGCCACGTTAGAATTGCAGTAAGTAAATACATTATTAGGTACCGATGGGAACACGTGATTTATTCAATTTGAATTTGTCTTGTTTGGCTTTTTCGGCAGGATGTAGTTTATATTTAAGAGTAAGTGATGATGAATGTGAGATGAGTCCACTCTGTGCCTGTGAGTGTTCGTTCAGGCATCGTCATGTAGTTCATTCACACTTGGACATAGTCTGAGTGTCCAGGGAATGACTCCTGTGTCAGAGGCCGCTCTCTACCTGTTTGTAGGCTTCATTATATTTTTAATTGCCGTATGTTGCGAGAATAGACCATCACAATTGTGTCGGGATTTCCTCTGGAGTTCACCTTTCACAGGAACAACACATTTTCTGGTCAGACACATTCAAAACTACAACAGAAACCTCCGGAGCGTTCAAGGGGGTGGCTCGGGAAGCTACGTTACATCAGTAGCTGCAGCTGTGTATACAAGTCGAATTTTATGGATAAATAAACCAAGCTCTTACAGCATGAATTCTATCCATTATTTACTCACATCTCTGAATTTCAGAGTTAACTGTGTTTTAATAAGTTACAAGTTGCTAATCTTTAACATAATCTAGTCGTCATTTCAGACACAATTACTATCAAAATGATCTTGACTCATTGATGCACAGTTTCATTTGATCTCAGCTGTGTCACTGATGTGATTGATGACAACCAACAATTGGATGACAGCAGAGGGGCTGTGGAGATCCCTTTCACCAGGATTACCGGCAGGGCATTCAGTGAAAGAGAGTAGAATTAGGGGGAAAAGAGCAGGGACATATTCAGCACAAAACCAATGTCGCTGTCACTTCTATAGTTATCTGCTAGTAGCAGCCAATGCTGCTTCTGTAGTCTTGATCTTACAGAGGATTTTTACCGAAATGTCATGCTCAAATGTCATGCTACTGTACTGTGATAGAAGTTGCTGACATTGCTTGCAGAAGGGCTGCTATTAGTAAGTCAACCAAATTACAAGAACCCCAACAATTTGTCTTGCATCATCATCATGAAATGTGAGCTTTGAGCCTGGGCTATTTCCTTTAACAACGACCTAAGCTAAGGCATTATGATCACTTAGCAAGCATATTCACTGGAGCAACGGATGTAAGCAGAGTGAGACACCATGCACCGTGTGGGTTCTACTGAGTAGTAAAGTTGTGTAGGATCACTGTAAAGTACGCTGTGAAAAAACGCAAGAAGTGGACAGGTTCACTATCAACCTCTGTGCTGTAGGTATCATAATTCATGATTTCATGATACTGTGTCCAAAAAGGAGAGTGGACATTGAAAGTATTCATTTATTAAAGATTAGCGCTTGAGATGATTGAGAGCAATTCTCAGGAGCTTGCTATGTTTGCCATGTGCAGAGCAGAGGGGAAATCCCCATGCAATTTACATCCTGTTCATATAAGTATTTCCTCTCTGGTTGAGTGTTTGATCTATCTGTGTGACATCCCCCACTTTTATTTTTGCTCTTTCACAAACGTCTTTTATGTAAAACAGCCCTGCTTTTGCAGCTTCATCTGTCACACAACATTACAGTATTTGCAATGGTCAGGACCCACTGCTGCTGAAGTTATAAAAAGGGAGGAAACCAAAGTTAAGATCAAAGTTGAATCTCTTAACCAATTATTCAGTAAATTATAATTTAGCGATTTTTAGTTTTAATAGTTATATTATATTATTAGTTTCTGTTGTGTGTCTCCTCAAGACACAAAACAGAAACCTGTTTCCATTATATTTTATGCAGCTTTAAACAAGAATCATGACATGTCCCTTTAAATTGCATCTTTCAAACTTTTTGTTGAGCCACACAGCACTTTTATAGTCTTATCAACCACTCGTAGCACGTTATAGCACAAGTCACATCAGCAATTTGAGGTTCAGTGTTTTGTCCAAGGACTCTTTGGAATGCAGACTGGTCATTGAACCACCAACCCTCTGATTAGTGGACAACCCTCTCTACCTCCCGAGCCCCAATTGCCCACAATATAATATGATATTGTATTGTGTAGGCATGGTGTAATTCCTAATGCTTCTAATGTTCTACTTCAAATGTTAAATATTCTACTGTTTTTGCAATTATTTGTTATTCTAGGCCCATTAAGAAGAGTTTTAAACTCCAACCTTCACTCAAGAGGAAAAATAATTATTTGACATTGATTTTGATAATATTTACTGACTGAAATTGAGATTTTGAGACAAAATCTCAATTTGTTAAAGATGCAGTGTTAAAACAAACCACACTTATCACGATATATTGGTAAGACACCAACAACTAGAATCAAATTGAATACCATTTCTCTCTGCCACCGAAGTCCAATTTCGACAACTAGATCCCATACTAAACACATTAGTTATAAAAAACAGGCTTTACATTTTTTTTAGATAGACCTTGACCAAAAATGTTTAGGCCTGTGCTTGCATGTAGAGAGTTTCCCCCTCAGCTATATATTGCTATGTGATATGGTTTTTCTTTCTACTTGCTCCTGTAAAAGACCACTCTCCCCCTCAACGTAGATGGAAGAAACAAGTACAAAGAATACCGCTACTTCTCTTTGTAGTTTTGACCTCTTCAGTGATATTTGCTTTGTCCCCCTTAATATTTATAGCCCTTAGGTCTCTGCCCCCGTTATCTACTCATGCTTTTCAATTTTGATCAAAGTCACTAAGTTATTAAAGAAAATTGATTGGGTGTGTAAGTGAAAGTGTGGGAATGTCATGAATCTGAGTTGGACATCAATGCATCAAATGACTGCAGATGCACAGTATTAAGTTCACATTATAATGGATCTAGATGCTGGCGCTGTGTTATGGTAAACATCAGTCAGCAGAAAGTTTATTCTGATGTGGGAGGATGTGAAGAATCTACTCGGCCCTTTTTATCAGCAACTCTGCGAGTATATAAATGATGTTTTACACAACAGTCAATATCCTCTTACAAATGTACATGAAAGGAACACATTCTCTTTGAGGAACATGTCACATCTGTATCCAGAGACATGGGTATACCCATATGTGGCCTGCTGTGCCTTTGTGGCAGCCTGTCTAGCTCAAGTCTGTTTCATATGCTTGATTAACTGCTGTGATCAGCCCCCAAATGTTTCCTCGGGGCTGCACTCTAATTTAAGATGTCCATGCGTCACACCCAACCCCCCAGCCCTGTTACCCTGTCTTCATTGTCCCAGACGCCACATCTGACCACCTGATCCCCCATCCCCCTGCATCCTTCTTTTCCAAATGCTGAGCAGGACAAGGATGTGAAAGGAATATTAATTAGGAAATTAAAGAAAATTACGAACAGCTGTTATTTTAAAGAAGTAAAAGTCTCCACAGGAACTTTCTGCTCTTACGTTAAACACTCATGTCTCTTTGAGTTAATTGTCTTTCACCCTGAAGTTACATTTGCCACTTAAGCCTGAATTGTATTTCCATTTGTAGCCTCTTTTTAATGAAAATACCAGGGAGCTCCTCATGTGAGTCTGCAGAACAAATCTTTAGCACCCTTACACTGGCAGTGACTGAGCACCTCCTCTCTGCCTTAGTAAAGAGTGATCTGTGGAGAAGTAGAGTGTTTGACTGCAAGTTGCAACGTGGTGGTCATCTGTTGTGCATTTTGGCAGTTAATGGTCAGCAGATATAATTCTTTATTCATCCAGATGAATCTTTTCTGAGATGGAAACTGTTCTCAGCGGAAGTCCTGCAGCCACAGCACACAATGACAAACACAGGAGCTGTCAGCTCATAACTCACTGCTGCACAGGATCAGTTTGCTGCATGAGATCCGTCATTTTACGAGGCTGAACTGAAACTTCATCAACACACCCACTCACTTGTGCTGACTACACCTCAGGAGGATCTCCTGCTGGGTTCTCACATGGGCTGACTTGGAGTTCTTAGGGGGCTGGCGGGAGAAACCTTTTTTTATTTTTGCATCTGCCGCTTGTTAGAAATATCATCAACACACTATTCACATACGGTTAATAATGCTGTGTCAGCTCCTCCAGACTTTCTGTAGACGTAATGATAGGGGACTTGTCCGAGAGGTCCTCACTCGTACATTTGCCTTCACACATACAACCCTCCAGAGAATGTCCAAAGGATCTCCGGAGCTCAGTGCATGTCTGAAAGCAGCTTAATTGAGATCTTCCTTGGCTTTAGAAAGAGATTCAATGAAAACAGACTTTCACAATCAATCAATTAGCTTTAAGTAGAGACACAATTTCAGCAGGTGAAGTGCTCACTTGACAACAATGTGACTGCATACACTCTAGTCTGTGTGGCCACACTGCAAAATCTCCAAAGCCCTTGTGTGAAAAAGCCACTGTGCATATATGAAGTGATTTGCACCATGGGGCGTTTTACAGCCGGCATGACAGGCACGCCTTCAGCAGCTTCCCAAAGTGATTGTCTCTAAATCAGCTGGATTAAAAGTGCACTTCTTTTGCCCGGAAGCATTGTTGCGGATAAAAGGCAATCTGACCCCCCTCCCTTCCTCTTTGGCCCATTTACTCACCTGCCCCCATCTGACTGTGAATAACCCCTGACTCATGGTTCAGTGACATGCTGAAGAAACATCCTCGGTATTTTTGCTGTGAACAGCGGTAATGATGATGATGAGGACTGTTATGCTCAACTTGTGAGTGGTAAAAGCAGATCTAGTTGGATAAAATACAAATAATTTATTCTAGAGGTTAAATTAATAATCCCAAAGAAGTAAATTAATTAACTAAAAGAGGGGAATAGGCAGTGTTGTGCATGAACGTGTTCCAAAGAACACGAAATGCAAGGTGGAACTAATATTACAGCCGAACTAATGTTTTGACGTCCGCATCTCTTTAACGGTGGAGCAGTAAACAAATCACTCTTTTGCCATAACCAGGGGTCTGCAACCCGCGGCTCTGCAGCTGCCGGCGGCTCTAACCCTGATAATTGGTTTCAAACAAAATGTTGTGCATTTTGTTTGCAGGGTATGAATAAATAAGCAGGCAAAATTAGGAATAATACAAAAATATAATTTTTTTTTCTTTTAGGAATTGATACATATGAAGTACAGTTTAAGGCAAGGGGTAGTGATGGATAAAGTTTTCTTTAAAAAACAAGTTAGGTATTTCATTTTCACTTTCCACTTTTAAATTATGAAATGAACTGAACTTTGAACTAGTTCAGACTTTAAATGGTGAACTATGAACTATTCATGTTTACTTGTATGAACTGAACTTTGAACTAGTTCATGAGAGGTGTGAACATGCACAACACTGGGAATAGGATGAGTGGATACTGCATAAATCAAAGAAATACGTCTTGACATTAAAAGGTTGAGTCCTTACAATATTGTAAGTTGAGGAAAAATTGAGAAACCCAACAGTTCCCAAAACAAGCAGACACTTGGTGACTGTGAAGAGAAAAACTTTCCCTAACAGGAATATTCCTCCAACAGAACCACACTCACTGACATGAGTGGGGAAAACGGGAAGATAGAGGAGAGGTAGATGGAAAGGGGGCAGAGAAGGGATGGGAAGGCAGAAGAGACAGACCAGGAACAGTTGTTGAACTGTCCGATTTAAATTCTGTCTGACTGTTGTTATAATGAAAATAATAAGAGTGATACTAGAGTCAGGAATTTTATTGAAAGTATAGTGACATGTAGTAATGTGACCAAAGGTGTGGACTCATAAGTCTAAATGGCAGTTCATCTTTTTGTTGCAATCCAGATGGAAATTATTTAAATTGAGGCTTGTTTTTAAACCTTCCTAATTAGAAATTTAGCTTCTGTGGGATTAACAGTGGCATTGAGTTACTTTTACTTAATCTCATCAAAGTCAGCATTAACAAAACAAACGTGCCGGTTGCAGACTGCTTCTGTAGTTTAAAAACATGTTCAACTTGGTCCACAGGCTGAAGGCAAACTGCCCGCCCCCACTGACTGCTACTGAGTGTGGGTGGCCTCACTGGCCTGTTTAAACACATTGTATCAATAGTAAATGTATTGCATGTCCTGATCAAACCAAATTTCAGGAAAACCCTCTACCCCTTGTAGTTTAATATATACTTGATAATTGTGAAGTGGATAAGATGAACGGTTTGCGAGAAATGTTTTCCAACAACAGACAGACAGATGTTTGTGGAATTTATAGGTAGGTGTGTTGTGGCAGTTAAGGTCTTTAAGAATACAATCTAGAAGAAGCTTTGTTGAGTGAATTACTGAGATGAAAAGACAGGAAGTGTTTCCTGATGAATAATCTTGCCACATTTCACACATTTCTCACTTTGCAGAATGACTAACATTTTCAATTCAGACTTTACTTCTGTCTTGTATAAATACTCATTGTCTGAATGAAAAACTTTCCAGTACTCACATATTGTTTAATGCTCTGTAGACAACCTGAAGTTGAAAGCAACATGTATAATCTTTAATGTGTTGTCAGTGGAATGATTTCGTACACGTTCTCACATGATGTCACGTCCCAGCAAGCATTCGTACTTTGAAGTGATGATGTCACGCGTTTCCATGGAAGACCTACAAGGTTTGAGCGTGAGCTTAGATGAGTAAGCCTCCAAAAAGTAGAACCATCTGGGAAGGAAGTGGAGCACCAGAGGAGGAAGCCAGATTCAGAGAGGGGTTGGGGGTGGAAAGGGTCATTGCTAAGCTAAACTTGTGCTCTGAGTCAGGTTTTGTCTGCTGAGACATGGGATGGACACAGAGGTTGTTTCTCTCCATGAATCAACTACACAAACTCACTCAACATTTAAACCTTTGCAGCCAAATGAAGGAGCAGTATGTCGTTAATGTCTCTTCTAAACAGTGTGGTGATATGTGTTTTACACCTAGAATCATAGACTTTGAAAGACATTGGGGCTCTCAGCATTAACCAGCATCTAGCCACTGTTTCACCATATCTCCAGAGAGAGGCAGGAAAAGTTTATAGGTGCTTACAGACATGCACTGAACTCTGCACCTCCTCTGTATTTTTGTCAGGAAGAGGGGCATGTGTGAACGCAAATGTCTGAATGAGACACTCCGCAGTCTCTGAGGAATTTTCAGCCTGGCCTCCTAGTATAATGTCCGTTGAAATCAAGGACAATCTGATGTGTGGACACAGCAAAGTGAATCCATCCTCTGCTGGATTCACTGTGAGGAAGTAGGGGTTGAGGACACTTCTAACGTGCGACAGATGTAATAAAAGAAGATGTCAAGAGAGTTTGTGGTGATAGGAGCCGACACTGATGTCTGTGTGAAGAATATCACGTGACCTCCGCAGCGGAGTTAATACGTCACTTCCGGCTGTGTCTGCTGTGCCCGGCTGCTCAACCTCTCACTTGAATAATGCAAAAGATTTGTGGCTGTTGTGTGAACGCGTCTGTGCAGTAAGTGTGTTGTGCATGTGTGAAAGACAAACTCCGTAGCCAATTCCGTAGCCAATTCTCCTGATTGTGGTCATTTCTGAAATAAAGGCTTATGATTTCCTCCTCGTTTTCTACGTTTTTTTTTATACTTTTCACTGGCGAATGATTTTCCTAAATAATTGATGCTAATAACAGACCTTAGAAACAATTAAATCAGTGACTGCTGACTTCGTGCCTGTCCCTCTAACTTCTCTTTTATCTCTCTGCTTTGACCTGCAGTGGGTTTTTTCCTTTCCCAAACTAATTCCAAACCTTTTTCTTCTCAAACATCATCACAGTTGTTTGTCCCCCACTTCCTCTTTACCAGCTTTTGTCATATTCAGTGTGGCATCAGCAGCAGCAGATGAGGAAGAAGGTGATCTGATGGTAAATGGATTTGCATTTATATAGCGCTTTTCTAGTCTTGATGACCACTCAAAGCGCTTTACATTACAGTTTCACATTCACCCATTCACACACACATTCATACAGTGCATCTATCTCAGCACTTTGTTATTCTAAGGGGGGGCCATTCGGGGTTCTTCATCTTGCCCAAGGACACTCAGACTGGGAATCAAACCGCCGACCTTCAGGTTGGAGGACGACCACTCTACCCCTCAGCCACAGCCGCCCATAGTCATCTCATCTGTCTAATGCAGGGGTGTCCAAACTTTTTATCCCGAGGGCCACATACAGAAAAAAATTCGAAGGACAGGGCCACTCACGCCGCCACTCCCCCTTGCCCTGGAGCGGACTGTTGACAGTGCGCCTCAATCGCGTCACTTAGGGCGGGGGGCGTGGCGGCGTGGCGGCGTTCTGAGGGACAGCTGGCAGGTCAGGGGTGAGAAGTACAATACAGTGGGCCTTAGCCCATTACATTACAATTCATTTCGCTGTGGCTTTTATCCAAAGCGATTTACAATCAGTGCATTCAAGGGTAGGGGAGAGCGGGTTAATGTGAGACATCGGGTAATGTGAGACACCCCCTGTTTCTAGGCAACGGATCACATTTGTGGTCATGTGATCATTATGTTACAAGCCCCTCCCATTCCACCCTTGCCATGAAGGAGAAGTTGGTGCTGGTGCTGGTGCTGTGGTTAGAATGTTTTTTCACAAAAATTTGATTTTTGCATATAAAAGTACATTTTCTTGCTTTGAACTTAATCAACTGTTGGGTCAAAATAAATTGATTCAGGTAGAAAAACTTATATCATACATGTTGATGAACTTCCAACATATAAAACCATGTGATTGATGCTAGCTGAAGATTAGCCTGAATTGATAAGGGATGTTGTTTTTTCTAATATGTTGGCTGTGGGGTAAAGTGAGACAAATGCTGTGGGGTAAAGTGAGAAATGTAGCACGATTTAAGTTTAGTCTTAAACATATTTTAGTGTAATATTACATTACATATGTTTTATTTTTAATGCCATAAACATTGTAGAAAAGCCATCGTGCCAAGAAACTACACCAGGAAGACAACCTGGGGCCAAACACCCCTCCCAGAGATGGAGAGTGTAGCCGCTGAGGTCATGCAAGGAAAGAAGTCCTTAAGAAAAGCTGGAAGGGATAGAAATATTGACAAGACAACCCTCAAAAGAATCATAAAGTGAAAAGAGAAAGGGTAAGTAAAATCAGTAGCCTGGGGTGCAGTAGCTGAGGCAAAGAGAATATTCACAGATGAGATGGAGGAAGAGCTTGCCAAACACTTGAAACAACTAACTGACCAGTTCCATGGCCTTGCTCAAGTTAAGTGCCGTGAACTGGCATTTGAATACGCAGAGACAAACAATATCCCTGTCCTTGCCAATTGGACAGAGAAACAGGTTTAGCTAGGGTGTGCAAGAGATCACATGAATCATAATAATCATAAATGTGCTTAATTTACCTATTACAAGATGTGTTGTTTTGGTAGTTTTAAAGTGGAAAAAGTAAGTGGATCACCTTACCCCCTTGATTTCTCTGGTCTGTCTCACTTTACCCCTAAGCTGGGGTAAATTGAGACACAAGACCCTTTTTTAAAAACAATCATATTTTCACTTCCCTTTGTCCTGAAGACATTCTGATCATTTCCATTGCTAGGAAACATCCTGAATTAATGGGAAATGTGTAAATTTTACTGATAAATAATTTGAGCTCGCCTAAAGGGGAGCAAATGTAAAAAATGTCTCACATTTCCCCGCTCTCCCCTACCCGAGGGTACAAACCCAGAACAACAAGAATCAAGAAAATACAATTTCTTCAAGAATAGAGCAAAACTACAAAGTGCTATAAGTAAGTGCCATTTAAGTGCTACTAAATTGTTAGGGCCAATTTAAAATGGATGACGCGCCGCAGATGGCCCGCGGGCCGTAGATTGGACACCCCTGGTCTAATGATTCATTTATGAAGCCAATACAGTCCTTCGTGGCCACTCTACTCTTGATGTATCTCTGCTGTCAGCTGCACAAGCACAGCCAAACCCAAATACACACTCATGTAGGAAAACCAGACTGACCCCTTTTGGATTAAAGCAGATTGTAATCAGGGCCAAACTTTGTATTAAGGGCCCCTTTACCCTTACAGTAGCTTCCATCCTCAAGCTCCGAACCTTAACCTCAAGGCCTTATTCTCATGGGTGATCTACAATCAGCAGTTGAACAGCATGAGTGCAGGTGTCACCGATGGTGTGGCATCAGGTAGGCCGGTGTCCGAGTGCCTCACTGTAGGATTTTACTTGATTTCAAAGGAGGCAGAGATGTGGTTTTTTTTGTGAAAACTGTGGTACATGAGAACCTTTTTGATTTCATTCTGTCGATGACTTGGATATATATCCACACAACAGAGCTATAAAAGGATTACCGCTTACAATTATGTGTTAGTCAGCCAACACTGTCTGGCCACCTTGTTCCACTTTCCTGGGGCGCTTGTCAAAAGAGCCAGATTATACAACTTGTCAAATGGCAAAGAGCATGGCACGGACACATGGACAAGTGTAACTTAGCAAACCTTGTGAAATGTTACTGCAAAGGGCTTAAATATACACTCTGCACTCTTTGTCCAGTATCAGGATGGAAAAGGCATGTGTTGCAGTGAATTCTGGTGACGCAGCGCTCTTGTAGAAATGCTGTGCATCAAAAATTATTGCAATGCATCATACAGCTCAGAATGCATATTACTATTTGTCTCGGTGTGTCTGGGAGCTGAGCTGTCCTGGAAATTGAGTTCCAGTCAGAACCATTGTCTTAGCATCTGCAGCCTTCTGCATCCCAGCGGAGAGTTTTTTGGCTGGTCCACGGTTGATTAGAGGCCTAATGGTGACTGGAAGAGCATGAAAATATTGAGACGGGTTTGGCTTTGTTGGTGCAAGAGCGCGTGCACACCCAAACCCCCACACACACAGAGTGGAGTGTGTCTTCTATCAGGCACAGAAGATTGTTCCTCGCTTACTATACACTTTAACGTTTTATACCCCTCTTGTATTAAATTCATCCACTAATTTGTGAGTGCAGTAAACAGAAAACTATCGAGATCAGTCTAGGATGAGGGGAAATCCTTCTGAAGTTTGTAGATTTGTACTCCGTGTATATTCTTAATATATCCTTGCAATGATGATCATTGCTTGAGTTGTATCATTGCCAGATATGCTATGTACAGGCAAACTGTGTGTAAATGCTCAAGGACAAAATAATACAGCCTCTGATATAATGTGCTGTAAATATTTTACCCAAACAGCACTGAGATTGATCGACGTATGCTGGTTGAACACATTGCAATGATGAATAAATCATTCCTGCCATCTAGATGTATTAAACAGAAAACTATACAGAGTACTTTGGTGCATTTCCGCTCATTCAGCATGAGTCAGCAGTCCAGTGTGTACTGAAGACAAGTTGATCTGGAGAATAAATGCATTCTCATACCTTATGTCGCTCTGAAGGCCTTTTTGTGCTGCATGATGCCACAATGCATGATAAATGTTGTGGATGCATCTCAAACCCTCACACTGTGGCTGTCAGTAGCAATTATGTGACTTGACAGGAAAGTTCTTTGAAGAGTTTATGAGAAAACCAGTGGCTGTATATATATACTTACAGGTGACGTTCTTCACCATACCATAACTAGATGCTGTCACTGCAAGGGGCAGAAGGACTAGAACATAAACTCACTGTGGGTATTGTTTATGTGCCGATGTTAAAACAAAATATTCTCCAGTATACTAAGCATTATCCGGAAATTTAACCTCCAACAAAAAGTATTTTATATGAACATTGAACAGTGACTTTAAAAGGTGCTGCTTCATTATTCTATTTCTTGATTAGCTGGTATGAAAGAGCTTTCTAACTTGTAGTGTAGTTACTCTACATACTCATACACACATACACACACATACACACACACTCACACATAAATATGTAAAGTATAAAAAATATTGTGTTAAGTTTCAACCTATAGAATGTGTCGGTCATCTGTTTCTTCTGTCAACAAAAGTATACTTGTTTTCACAAGTGAATCACAAATGGTGTTATAAACAATCCCAAACTTTGCTTGTTCTGTGCTGGCTTGCAGGATTAATTAAAAGTTTGGATGTTGTGCTGTCCTACTCTCTCTCTCTCTATCCCTCTCCCTCGCTCTCACTCACTTACCTCACAGCCACATTCACACACACACACACAAACACAGATACATAGATACACACACACACTCAAAGTGTCTTATCAGCCCCCCACAGCCAGTGTGATGTATTTGTCCCTAACAGTCACACCTTGGGCAAAGTCAACTCGTGTTTGTGAATATGTGCTACGCTGGAATGTTTTCGAGTCTACAGTCTAATCTCTTGGGGAGCTGGAGACAAGTCCCCATCCCAGGGGAGAGAGAGAATCACCAGCACTTCACAAAGAACAAGCAAAATAATCCCTCCACGACTGTCCTTCCGTACATCCTTCAGGATTTACAAACTTACAGACAGCTTTCCAGAGATATGTAGCATCAGTACCTAGCTGTACGACACAGTTCTGTAAATAACAATGCTTGACGCTTATCGGTAAAACAGCCAACCTGAGGGACATCCGCGGGCCGATGCAGCGGAAGAGGTTAAATCCTCTCTGCACTTTGAAGAACTGAATATTGTGTTGGGACAGTGGGTGAAATAATTGTTTCCAGTAAGCCAGATGTCAACAAGATTCTTTCAAATAATTTCCATATGGTGTCTATCAAGCATTTTAGGTACATCAACTGTTTCCTCTCTTTTCTCACCTCTTCTCTGCAGGAGGAACCTGACCAAGCTGTCTCTGATCTTCAGTCACATGTTGGTAGAAATCAAAGCCATCTTCCCTGGAGGACAGTTCCATGGGGACACGTTCAGGATCACCAAGGCTGATGCAGCTGACTTCTGGAGGAGATTCTTTGGAGAAAAGTAAGCTTTACCCCATCTTAGCTTGCAGTTCTGAGTTGGTAATTTTATTTCTGATAGATGCATTCTGTGATAGGGAGATGATGTTCCAGTTTTGAATATCCAGGTCATATTTTTCGTGATGGTTCATATATAACCATGCGGTTTCTCAATATAATGATATGAGGGAGAAATGCCTGGATGTTACCCCAATACAATGTAAACAACATTAATGGCTTAGTATCATGATTGTTGCTTTATCAGTTTTTAGCGGTTTTTATCTGTATGAAATGTAATGCCTGGTTTGATGACACAGTACAGTTCAGTTATCACCTGTACAGTTCACTTGCTGAACACCTGCTTCTGGAAAGAAGCTGTTCCTGTGTCAGCTTGTGGTGACTTTTTTGGGTTCTCACTCTCCTCTGATTTGTTGTGGAAAGAATTTCAATGGCCAGGGCTGATCAAGAGTGGCTGCTTGAAGCCTGAGATGTTCTTGGCAGAGTAACTGATGCCGCCGCTTAATGTCCTACTTGTCTGCTGAGCTTTACCAGACAGTGATGGATGATGCAAGGATGGAGTCTGTGATAGTAATGTAGATGTGGAACAACACTGTGTGGCATGTTTCAAACAACCCTTTGAGAACAACAACATTTCACTTGCGAGCTAGCTTACTCTCTCTGTGCAGCAATGCTGTTTTATCTTATTGTCATTTACATATATTTCTTGAGCTAAGCTGGCTTTCTTTAATAAATTTGAGTTTTGAGACATGAAATGTTGGATTGACCCTCATGGACCGGGAAAGGCGGAGACAGACTGCAGCAGGGTAAATGACCCCTGCAATGGGATATGGCTCCACCAACCGCGGAGCCAACTTCCTGGACTCCACCCGAAGTTGGAGGTCACGAGTGGAAAGCCAAACCATCTAGCCAGGAGTATAGTGGGACGCCGGGATGAGGTGTCAGTTGGCACCTCTCTGATTCCGGTCCGATGAACATAGGAGAGTGGAACGGGCCTGCAACCAGGTGCGACAATAGCGATGGATAAACACCTGGACAGATGGGACACTGGCTTCATGCTCCTGCTCAGAAAAAAGATTGGGCTGGTAACCTCAGGAGCACTGGAAAGGTGACAGTATTCCACCAACAGGAGCTGCTTGGACCAGGAGGAAAGATTGTGGGAGACAACGCACCGTAAAGCAGTCTCCATCTCCCGATTCATCCTCTCGGTCAATTTGATTGAGGATGGAACCCAGAGGATAGGCTGACTTTGGCCCCCAACAGACTGCATAACTCTGTGCAAAACCGGGAGGTGAATTGTGTCCCCCGGTCTGCAATAATGTCACTGGGGAGGCCATGCAGATGGAAAATGTGGTGCAACATAAGTTCAGTCGCCTCCAAACCACAATCGGCTGCTCCGCCCCCTCTACCCAATGCCTCCACTCCTCCAGGGCCATCTTGACAGCCAACAACTCTCGATTCCCAATATCATAATGTTGTTCGGCTGGTGACAATTTGCGGGAGAAAAAGCCCATGGGTGCATCTTCTCGTCCTCTGCTGACCGACGGGAGAGGACTGCTCCCACCCCAGAGTCCAATGCGTCTGCCTCCACAGTAAACTTATGCTCTTGATCTGCAAAGACAAGGATGGGAGCAGACGAGAACCGTGACTTCATCACACCGAATGCTCTTTCTGCAGCAGAGGACCACTGGAAGGTGAGTTTCTGGGAGGTGCGAGCAGTTTGAGGAGCCACCACAGAGCTATAATTGCGGATGAAATTACGGTAGAAATTGCATACCCCAAGAAGTGCTGAAGCCTCTTCCCAGTGTTGGTGTTAGGCCAATGAGCCACTGCTTTGACTTTGATGGGGTCCATCCGGATACGACCAGCACTGATGATAAGCCCCCAAAACGTTACCTCAGTAGCATGACACTCACATTTCTCAGTCTATTACCGGACAAGATGACACATAGTGGCCTACCTGTCCACAGTAAATGCAGCAGTTCTCCCTATGGCGGCACTGTCGTTCAGCTGATGACAGCTGGGTACTGCCAAGTTTTATCTGCTCCACTGGTTTGCTGGTTTGGTCGCGATCTAACGAGGAGTCTGGAGGTGGTGAGGCTTCGGTGACTACTCGTCACCGCACTCACATGCCACCGTTCTGGATATGCTGATAGACGTAGCTATGAGCGTGTCCAAATGGACCAGAGGATCCCGTGCCGCCAGCTCATCATTGATGACGTCAGAGAAACCATTGTAGAAAGAGCCGTCAGCGGTTCCCCAATCCTGTCCCGAAAGCTGGGTGATCATGAAAGCCAGTCTCGACCTCTCGGTGGGATATGTGAGAGGCTGTAGTTCAAACGTCAATGAACAGACTGTAAGAAAGGACTGGCAGGTACCTGGAGCTCCGGAGAACCGTTCGGGAGCATTAAGGCGAGGTTCTGGACCAGAAATGGCACGAGCGGAAGGACTGGCCGGCTGTGGAAAACAGCCGGTTGATGACAGACTTGTGCTTACCACTGGAACTGGTTGTTGAGAGCCTCCAAATGTTGGTCGTGGCGTGCTGAAGCTTCCTGGAACGCCTCCGCCATGGCGGTAAGCTGCCACTCAATTTGGTGTAGAGCAGCAGCTTGTGCCGCCATCTCCTTCCAGAGAATCTCAGAGTTGTTTGGGTTCATTTTTGGCCAGATCGTACTGTCAGGGTGAGCTACATGTAAAAACGTGAACCCATAAGCACGACACTTGAGCAGGTTTAGGGAATAACAGGAGTTCTTGTTTAATAGAATGTTCAAAAGCCAAGCAGACAGTCAGATAGCAAACAAATCCGATAGGGAGCAGGCAAAATTGAATCCAAGGTCCAGAAGGCAGGTCAGAGCGGAGATCAGGTAGGGCAGACAGTCAGTTAGCAAACAAATCCGATAGGGAGCAGGCAAAACTGAATCCAGGGTCCAGAAGGCAGCTCCGAGCGGTGATCAGGCAAAACAGAGCAATCAGGGATAACACTGGAAAGCTAGGAACAAACATACTAGACGATCTGGCAGAGAACAGAGGAAATTAGCTGGTATATATACTGGGTGACTAATGACTGATGGGCAGAAGGTGAGTCTCGGGCAGGGGCAGGTAATGGGATCCGTGGGACGAGGTGATGCAGAGCAGGGGGGAGTGGCTGAATTTTGAAATGACAATGAAAATGTTAAGAGCTGATTGAAGTTGTGACATACCTAGAAGTCCCACATCATTATCTCAGATAACAGAATGCACTAGTAGCCCCTTATCACAATTTCATGCCATCAAATAATTCAAGAGTAAAATAATAGATAATCAACTTGATTTTAATTAGGCCACAGAGGAAATGTGGGAAAAGAAGAGATTTCTTCAGCGGCATGCAGGGCTAAGACCAGGTTAACAGCATTTATCTGCCAAAATATATGATTCATTCAATAGGAGTATTTCCAGTGCTTTTCTTAATTTTCTTAATGCTTTTTCTTAATGCAAAGCATGTGTTGTCAAAATGAGATAGGTGTTTTCTTAATTGAGAAAGATGTTTTCTCAATTTGAATTAGTTTTGTTTATTTGAATGTTTTGTTAAGTTGCAGGGTGCTGAGCTGTCAGGCCACACGACATTTCACCGTCAAAAGTCACATACTTGTGGATGTTTGTCACATTTTATCAGGAGATCTGTAACCTTCATGACCTTGCCAGAAGCTAAGTGGAAAGTTTCCCACCTTACAACCAACCAAGGTCATAGTGCATCACTCAATCACAGATGTCACAGACTCAGTGCAGCCTGCTTCAGTAAATGATCTATGTACATTACTTATGTCACCTATGTCCCTTAGATCAATGGATTCCTTGTGTTTGACGTCAGGATATACTCAGTTTTAATTAGAAGGAATAATAGGAGTACAGCTTAAATATGCAACTTAATACAGCAGCAAAGGGAAACTAATGATTCTAAGTCTGTGTGTTCCAGTCAGGCGTTGTCAGACACAGCACTGGGTATGTGAGGCTAATGTATACAGGCAAGTGAATATTAAAGTGGGCAGCCATGCGATTAGCCAGAAAGTGATGTTCCCATCAGCCCTGGCTTGCTTTTATTACAGCCGTGATTACTATCAAAAGACATTTTGTTAAACTCAGAGGTCATGAAGCATTCAACTGTGCTATATTTTGTCGGGTAATATCTCGCTGTCCTTCTTCTGTCTCTTTTCCCTGTTATCTCCCTCCTTCTCTGCTCAGTTTGATCTGTCTGATCTTTTTGCTGCTGCAGCTAGTAGCTCTGGAACTGTTGTGATATCACCAAATTGCCTTGCAAGCTGTGAATTTGTATTTGTTTGTGTCAAATCACCACCTATATCATCTCAAGGCACTTTACAGAGAACTAACAACAAAATAGACAGAACAGTTCCCCCAATAAGCAAACACTGGTTGACAAGAGGAGACATAGAACAGTTGTGTACTTTCTGTATTCAACTGTCCGACTAGTTGTTATAATGATAACAATAACAGTGAAACCTATTGATAAATTATTATTATTATTATTATTAATAATAATTATAATAATAATAATAATAATAATAATAATAATAATAAGTTATATACATTTTAACACTTTCAATTTAGCGGGACACAAATATCTTATGATTTGATGTCAAGCAATAGTTGTATGTAATTTTCCGCCAGTAATGCTACAATACTATTAATATTTTTTTTTATAATAAGTTGGGAAACAAATGAAACAAAAAGATATATTCCTTTATCAACACCCCATCAAATGATAAGTGTACATTTCTACCAGTCATGGGTAAGGTCATAACTTTTTTTACCCTGTGTTATCTGAAAATCATTTACTCTTTCTCAAGAATTTTCACACATGAGCTGTGAATTTGCATCATACGTCTTTTTATAGACCTTCTATTGTATTCTCAAATATACATTTTACTATATAAAGATACATAGTTGGAAAGAAAAATCCGAAAGCTGCCCTGAGATAGGCTGGTGACCAGTGTAACCCATTAGTAGCCCAAAGTCAGCTGGGATTAGCTCCAGCCTCCTAACGACTCCCAGATAAGTGGGTATAGCTAATGGATGTATTTGATGATATTTGATAAAAAAACAGTTATAACACAAGCTGCTTGTATCCGTGATTTTAATTTTGGACTTGTTGCTCTTTTTCAGGACTATAGTGCCATGGAAAGTCTTCAGACAGTGCCTTCACGAACTGCATCCCATCAGCTCTGGCCTGGAAGCCATGGCCCTCAAATCCACCATCGATCTCACCTGCAACGACTACATTTCTGTGTTTGAGTTTGACATCTTCACACGCCTTTTCCAGGTTGGTCGAAACATAACTGTGAATCTAATATTTTCACACATGCACAGGTGCTTTACTCTCGGTTCCATACAAAAGGGTACAACAGGTTTGGACATTTGTATGCAGTGCCCTTAGTTTTTTTTAAAACTTTTGTTCACATCTTTTTTGTGAATGATTATTGCAAAAAAGAAAAAAAAAGTGTTTTGGATCTGTGCTAGCCTGAGTTGTATTTTAAATCTTCCTTTGATATGACATAAGAACTCTGTCAGTCAGATTACTGCAAGCAATGACACCCACAAGTGCCACATTTAAAACAGGGAGACTAGCCAGCTCTGTCATTCTGGAGTAATCCTTTCTGAGACCCCTGAGGATAATCCAGAAACAGAAAGCATTAAAACAAAAGGATGCTTGAAAAGGCTGGTTGACACGTCTGCATGTGGTCCCTTTACCAAGCTGTGTTAATACCGGGTCTGCTCGTATAATAGGAAGTTTCAAAGGTGGCAGAGGTGGATGCTGCAGACATGGTCGTGGCTTTATCTTGAAGACAGGATATCTGATCAAGGAATCTTCCTAGCCCCTTGTTTATTTTTACTGAAATGTAGTAATGCCTTAAACTGAAATAAACCATTTCTCATACATATGGATGTTGAATGTATTGTTGAAAAATACATATAGAAACCATTTTGCTATTGCATATTTTTGTTGACATTTGTGGATGTACTCTTTGTGGCTTTAGCTCCCTTCTGTTGCCAGATTACAGGCCCATGTGGCTTCAAGATGGTGTGTGGGCGGTGAGGCCTCAAAGCGATGCTTTACTTTGGCACAACCTTTGTACTTTGCATGTTTACTCCGAGCATGAAAAATAAGCGCGTGAATACTAGACTGATTTTGTCAGGATGTGTTGCTTAGGTTAAAAACCAACTGAAACCTAGGATTTATCGCTTTTTGACTTTTCATGAACTCATGGGCTGTCAGTGTGCTCAAGCAGATACAGTGGTAGATAGTAGTTACCTGGGAAGCCACTTCAAGGCTGGTATAACTTGTATGTTAGTCCCCTGTGGTCGGCCTAATGTCCCTGGCCTGTTGATTCACTGGTTGGGAATCCCGGTGGAGACAAGCGAGGGATCAGATAACAAAGAACAAAATGGGCCAAACATTTGTAAGGCTGGGCAGGTCTTATGCCTAATTACTTAAGTTATGACTGTGGAAACTGGTTTTACTCTCATGCAAATGTACAAAATGTGTGATGGAACCAATGAATGACAGAACAGTGTTTCGCTTGCTTTCCAGTCTGACTGTGTCCCACTCAATAGTTAAGTGTATTTTTCCATTTGGCTGTCGACTGCCTCTTTGGGCAGGGCCACTCTCCAGTGTACTACTCAGATCAACAAACTCACCGTGTGGTTAGGGCTTGCTCCATTGCCTTCTCAGCCCAAAGGCCAGTTATTCATTTGCCAAACCACCTCTACAGTTAAGGCAGCGGATTATTGGCCCTGGTGAGCTCAGCTATCAGGCTGCATGGAGGTGAAAGACGTGGCACCACATGGAGCCAACTGGCAGCCCCACTGATCCCCTCCAACACAATCTTTATGCTCTTAATTCAAGGATCTGATGAAAACTGCTTCGCTGTCGATACCAATGTTCTTTTTTCAAGAGGCCGGATTTCTGAATTTGGGATGTCAGCAACATTATGCATCTCATTTAACTTAAAATAAAATAAGCCTCAAAATCATTGGTACACTGACTTGTAGGTGGAGAATTGTGAAAGTGGGTTACTGATAGATAGTGGCTTAAACTACTAGAATCATACCCAGCAAGTTTAAGAGTAATTAACCATAGGTTAAACAGTGTTTGTCTCTGATATTCAGTGAGGAAATGTTATTTTTTACAATCAAGAATTCTACATAGAGGTGTTTGTTAGAGCAACTTCAGTTCATGAAGCCAGAAATCATGACCAGTATACAAATTTGGCCACATTTCATTTTGGTGCAGTGAGAGTTCCAGACAAGAAATGGATAGAGGCTTAGTTTTTCTGTTAATGAGCTAAGAGCTCGATGAAATGAATAACTATATTTGGTTATACAGGAAGCTGTTGCTCAGTAAAGGTTATAGTGTTGCTTTTAGCCGGAAGTGTGGTTGTTACACAGGATGGAAAAAACACTGTGTCATTAAAAGATAGACATACGCATTTTTTGTTCTCCTGTCCCTTTAATTTTGCATATAAAGTTAAAAATGTATGTCTTGTTGGTAACACATTTATTTCAAAGATCATTCATTAAATCTTTGCTGCTGACATGTCGAGTAAACTGACTCCTCCCCTCAGCATAATATTAGCTAGTTCTCTTCCCCATCAACCATTTTGTCATCTGTATAACTCAATCCTGCAGAGAACCTAAAACCAGCAGTAAACAAAGCCAAACACAGTGAGTTGCAGCGCACAAGCTGCTTCTCATGCTCTTAGTTGTGGAGCTGGCTGGACATCAGAGACCTCAGCCTAAGCATTTTTCTCACTCATCCATTCACTTTGTTTTTCCTGTTTGGTGAGCCTCAGAGAATTCAGACGCAGCCAAGTTAACCTACACTTTATCACTTGATGTTGAGCATATTCACAATATATGTAGAATGTGTAATAATTTGTTTCATGTTAACAACTCTGGATGGTCTTTTTTCAGCCATGGGGATCAATTCTAAGGAACTGGAATTTCCTAGCAGTTACACACCCCGGGTACATGGCCTTCCTTACCTATGATGAAGTCAAAGCCCGACTGCACAAGTATATCAACAAACCTGGAAGGTATGGATACTGAGTGGGTATTTCAAGTACCTAACAATTGTTAATTACATGGAAAATACTACACAGCAGTTTCACATAAGTCAACCAAACAAGAAATTAAACTGTGCATATGTTGAAGAATGATGGAGTATCAGTGCACCTGAAGATTAGAGTGGTTTAGGGCTGAATCAGTTTCTGTAACTTTACCAAATTCACAAGCTTACATTCACGCTCAGTTGATACAACAGCTAATGGTACACAGCTTTGTCTGTCACTGTTGATGTGAACAAGAAAGTGCAGTACCTTCTCAAGACACTGTCCCAAAATGTGCAATTGATCTCATGGCTGCCTGCTGTCAACGATGGCTGATGTATTTTGACTCCACCCCAGCTATAGCTATGTTTTGTTAATATGTCATTAAATTGCACTTATTTTATTTTCCCACAAATGCATGTGTCATGTGCTATTTTTGTCCAATTACACGTGTGCCAAAAGTTTGATGACCCTAAATTGGATAATTCATATCAATTACATTTTATTTGTATAGAGCCAAATCATAACAGACATCATCTCAAGCTAGTTGACATAATACAACAATCAAGAATTTTGGCGACTGCTGAGAGAAAATGCTCTTTAGTCGAAGCCCCTAAAAGGAACTTTTGATTTTCATTGACTTTGGCGCCTCTGTGTACAAAAGCGGTAGTGTTTCCACTGTGTTCTGTCGTAAAAACCTTGTATAGCCAGCATTTGCATTTGTTTTGGAAGGAGTCTGCACCTTACAGTGAGGTCTAGGCAGCAGTGTTTGGATATAATGTCTTCGGCTGTGCACGGCTGCTCTTCCATGAGTCACTCATTGGGTATACTCTGTAAAGAGAGCAGCTGGCTACTGCGATCACCAAGTCCAGGATGTGGTTGTTTAGTCAGGTCTCTGTGATGATGGTCACACAATGAGGCGTCATTCTCGTTCTAATCTTATCCATGTTGTTTGTAAGAGACCAAGATTTGGCAAATAACAGACATCGAAGCATTGGTCTGTACGGGTTAGCCTTTAGCTTAGCGTGTAGCCCGGCTCAATAACCCCGCTTCTGTTTCATCTTCCTCGACTGCCTTTGTAATTTCTTGGGGAATGGAAATTCCGGTGGTCTATGGGGCATGTAGGATCTCTCGGGGGATTAAAGAAGTGTTAAAGGGGACATAGTATGAACATTTTTTAGTGCTTCTATACGTTCATTCGGGTATCTGGCATGTCTCCCAACCAAAAATCTCTGGAAAAAAACAACTCACGCGGCTTGTTGTGGTTCCTCTATTTCAGAAACGATACGCTTGAGTGTGTCGAATGGGATTACGACCGATAAATACGTCATTGTTGAACCATGCCCATGTAGGGAGTCTCGCTACATGGCCTAATGAGCTTTTAAAGGCACATGCACTCAAAACAGGTCAATCTGAGTAGGGCTGTTTTAGACAGGGTAAAAAGGGTTCTGTTTTAAAGGACCCATCATATGCCCATTTTACAACAGTTGATATGGTTCCTTGGAGTCTTATTGAAATGTCTAACATATTTTGGTCTAAATATCACAAGGTTCGCTTAGAAAAATTACATCACTGAAGTGAATTCTTGCATTAGCTGGGTACAAGTTTGGAAATAATGATAACTTATGAATTAATCACATGAAAAATGTATCCAGTGTGCAAAGGCCGGAAGCTTGATCTAATTCTGCTTTGCTGTTTACATTGATACATTTTCATTCATCTAAAAGTGACGAAATTTCTTTCTAGCAGAGCTGGGAGAGAAACACCTCATGAACCCTCACTGGTCTAATTTATTCATATGATCATGTTTGAAGCTGTTCCGGAAAATATCTGTTTTTGAATTTCCATTTGGATTATGTATGTCATGAATCTTATCCTTTACTGTCACACGTCTGAGTCACAATCTGAGTTACCTTCCGAACTACTTACTGTCTTATATATTCATCGAACATGTCATACGTTTGTTTCCAACCTTATGATAGCATCAGTGTTTAAATGATCCCTTAAACAAACAGCAGAAATATTTTTCATCGAAGGATATCCTGTTTTAGACCAGTTTAAACTGTGTGCTTTCTCAAAAAGATAATCAACACAGTTTGTGTGGGCATCTGTGGATGTATATGTGTATGGCATGTGCTGGAACAAATGCTGACATGCTGCGTTTGATGTGGTGCCAATGCTGATGGTTTTTATGTCAACGTGTCAAGTTACTGGTGGGGAAGAAGAATGCAGCTCAAGAAACTACCTTTAGGAACACTGCTAATTTATTGCAAGTGGCTGGTGTAGCCCTGACCCCCTCAAGTGTGATAACATGGATCAGATAATGAGAGGACACAAAGACTTGCGTCTGTCTGTAAGGGATTGTGGATGGGGTTTACTTAGTGTCTGAGTATGCAAATGTGAGGGTAGCAGATCTCCGAGTGAATCACACAAATACCATTGTTATGAACCAACAGTGGAACAAACAGACAGACACACACACAGCTGTGTGGGCGGAGGCAGTCATTTCAGATGAGCTGCAACATGTTACCACTTCAACTCACTCAGACACACTCAAACACACAACCACACCTACACACATGCAAAAATACACTTGTATGCAAACCCTTGGATGAGTCAGATCCTAAAGATCCATTGAAAAGTCACCTCAGGATTTACCGAACATTTCTCAATGTAACATGTGTCCTCACACTTTATTTTGCTCAGTGGCTTAGTTGTGGTTGGAGGTGGGATCATGCTGTTGTCAAAGCTCACTCCAAATCCAGTTTTCTTGATGGACTGCATTTACAACTCTTCCTCTGTCAATTTTTTTCACACATTTCCTTTGTATTCAGATGTGAGTTGCACAAAGAAATCGCTCTGTGATGAACCTTAATCAATGCAGCAAAAGCACCTTTGATCGATCCTGTTCAGTAATATATCAGAGGCAAAGGGAAAAAGTTCAAAGTTGCCTTTTCACTACAATTTTTTTAGTTCATTTGTCAGTTGTTGAAGTGTTTGAGTTGTAATCCTCTTCAATTGTCCTTCAAATGAAGTTGATCACATAAGGTCAGTGCTGCTCACAATTACACACACACAGATATACACACAGACACATACACACTCACACTCACACTCACACTCACACACACACACACACACACACACACACACACACACACACACACACACACACACACACACACACACACACACACACACACAGGCGGTGGTCTAGTGGCAGAAACTTGGACTATGGGCAGAGAAGGTCTCTGGTTCGTCTCTGGTTCGATTCCACGGAAAGACAACAAAAAGACGAACCTGGATTGATCTGCCCAAAAATCCAAGAGTCTCTCTAGACCCTGTCTAGTGCCCTTGAGCAAGGCACCTTACTCCTCCAACATCTGCTCCCCGAGCGCTGTACATAGTCGCTCACTGCTCTGTGTGTCCCGCACACAGATGGGTCAAAAGCAGAGATTACATTTCCCTACCTGCATGAGTGTGCGTTTGCATGTCTGTGCATGTGTGTGGGATAAATAAAATGCATCTGCATCTACTTAATTAAACACACACACACACAGACACACACACATTCATGTCTCCATGATTTCAGAGGACATTACATTGACTAACATTGATTTCCAGGAGACTTAAGGCCGAAACATGCTTCTGCAACTGCGTCAGTTGCGCAGGACAGTGGCGCAGGACTCGTTTGCATTCATGCTTCCCCAACCGTTGCGCGTGTTCACCGCCAGAACACTAGGCGGAGTAACGTGTTTTGTCGAAGACGACTTCTTTCTTCTTCGTCGACTATTTATTTACATCGCCACTGCGGCTCATCAGAGCCAACCGCTCTTCTATTTGGTCCATATTCGTTCTTCTAAATCTTCCGTTTCTGCCTTTATTATGGGGCATGAAACCGGAAATGCAGCTCCAGAAGGGATGTAGAGCAGACCAATCACAGCCTTGCGGGCTGAGTGAGCTTGCGGAGCTTTGCCGTAAATTTTAGAAAAATTGGGGCGACGCCCGTAAGCACGTAAGAAGGGATACATAAGCACGTAAGGGACCCGGAAGGGCTCTTGCGCTTACGGTCCCGTGAAAACGCAGAAGCATGGATCAGGCTTGACTCTGACTTTAACCATGGTAACTACTTGCCTTATCCTAACCTAAACCCAACCTTAACCAAAAACATGTCTACACCTTACAATTCAATGATTTACACTACAGGGACTTACTTTTGTCACCATAGGGAGACAATTCATTTTTTTTTATGATTGCTTAAGCAAGATTTTCAAAACAGGGCCCGGTGTTTCAAAACACTACACACAATCAGCACAGCCACACAACCAATCAGAAGATCACCTCAGATCCTTTGCAAAATTAAACACTCTTGTAAAAACTATACACTAATTTAGCAAAACCATATTTTGTTACCAAATAAAACACACATGCTTCATATGACTAAATTATGTTTTAGCCAGTTATACACTGTTGTTGCTAACCTAAAACACTTTTAGCAATTCCAGTTCTCAGTGATTAGAGTACTGTGAGTGAAAAACACAGAGAAAGTTCAAATATACAATAAATTCACGAAACACTAAACAAGACCAATACTGCGGTCTCATGAAAATATAATTTATTTCTCTCCATATCCCCAGATCAGTCAATATGTCAACATGGAGAATCCCAACAAAACATGTCCAAGTTTTCATGCTACTGCAGGAGTGTGCATAACACTGTAAGCTCGACAGTGTTATGCACACTGTTTGATTTTAGTGTTTATGCAATCAAAAAAAACTGTAACCATAATGTGACAGTGTAAACAGATTAAGGTCCCCACAACATGAGTAATACTTGGACCCCACACACACGTAAACAGTTCCTCCTGAGGAAGTGGTCGGTGTGCAGCTCAATGCTGTGGTCGCATGGAATCATACGAATAATGAGGGATCTTGTTGAGACCTTGACATATTTGAGAGCGCTCACAAACTAGAACTGAGAACGTGCTTAGCGAACATTATTTCTAGTGACAGAGGGATCAATTCTAAGACACCAGAATACATGACTGTACAGTAGGTTGAGTTTTTGAGCCTAAATGCAATATCTGATGAGTGAGCAAATGATGATTTGAAAGGAAAGCAGCTCCCAGGCTGAATACGAAGCATTTTATACAAAGCCAGGTACTATTGTACTTAAGAGGAAAAAATATAATATAAAACACTGAAATACTGTGAGTTTTTGTACAGTAAATAAATTAAGTAGATGCAGATGCATTTTATTTATCCCACACACATGCACAGACATGCAAACGCACACTCATGCAGGTAGGGAAATGTAACCTCTGCTTTTGACCCATCTGTGTGCGGGACACACAGAGCAGTGAGCGACTATGTACAGCGCTCGGGGAGCAGATGTTGGAGGAGTAAGGTGCCTTGCTCAGGGGCACTAGACAGGGTCTAGACAGACTCTTGGATTTTTGGGCAGATCAATCCAGGTTCGTCTTTTTGTTGTCTTTCCGTGGAATCGAACCAGAGACGAACCAGAGACCTTCTCTGCCCATAGTCCAAGTTTCTGCCACTAGACCACCGCCTCTCAGTAGTAAATTCAAAAATTAACATGTACAGAAGAACACAATGGATAAAAGTAACAAATACAAGGCACACAATGAGGATGTATAATCAGGAGTAAAGATGAGAGAATTACCTTGGAATAGAGCTTGAGTTGATTCTGTGTAGTTGTGCTTAAAAAATGCAAATTTTAAAAGAAAAGTAAATCAAGTTTTCATCCAAAAATGTATACACTGATTGTTTTGCACATTGTGAACCATGTAAATCTGTCCTCCTCCATCTCTTACAGTTACATCTTCAGACTGAGTTGTACTCGGCTGGGCCAGTGGGCCATCGGATATGTGACTAATGATGGGAACATACTGCAAACCATCCCCCACAACAAGCCACTGTTCCAGGCCCTCATCGACGGTTACAGGGAGGGCTTGTATGTATCCCATCATATACTCCAACACACACTCTTTCTTTCTAGCTCACTCTCTGTTCACATATTGCAAGTTGTGCTGAAGTATCCACATGTGTATGAGCTGCACATAAAAGAGAAATTATCTGCTATTTGCATGGTCCTTACTGTCTCACTGCAGACCTTCTTGAGGACCTAAATTTTCTGAAAGCCACTGCCTAGTTCATGGCAATTTAACTTGCAAGAGCCATGCTCCCTGAAGAAAATATTAGGCCATAAAGCTCAAATTCTGTGCCTCTCATTCTACTGCCCCAGTTTCTTCGAACACACTGATCTTTTCTACCTGATTGTTGACATGTAGTGCTTTTGCTCATTCACTTTGTTTCAAACAAAGCAGGCCACGATGATAAACATGGATAAAATATATATTTTAGTCCAACATGTGACTAGTCCAACTGATAACCGCGGCCACTCATTCAATATAGTTTCTACCCTCGGTCTGAGCATTAACTTCTTGACCTTGGAGCACGTTTCATCACTTCATCCTTGTGTTAAGTTTGACTCCCTGTTCCTCGTTGCCCAAAAACATCAAAAGTACTAAAAGCACATGCTTCTTAAGTGAACATAGTGCCTAAAAATTCTCATCTCACTTTTCCATATGATGCCTGATCCCCCATATGTTGACATGGATTTTTGAGAAGCGCTTTCTGAGCTTGTTTAGATAAGTGACATTCAAATAAAGTTATTATTATTAAATGGTGTGTAGCAGCATGGTGATCATATGCAGGAAGTTGCATTACATCCTATTCCCTTTATAAAACATGATTTATATAATCTGACATGACAACAAATAGTGTTTCTTAAGGAGAGACCTGAGACATTAGTCAGTATCAGTCCCTCCTCTGTCCTCGCTCCCCAGCTGCTCTGGCTCCTTCTACCGATGCCACTGTTAGAGGGGGAGGGCTGGAGGGGGAGGGCAAGATGTCAAGAGTTTAAACAGATTCATGACAAACTGGCGTCTCTATAATAATTAGCTAATTACCTTAGCAACACATGGCTGTGTTTATGTAAAAATAGGCCTGAAATAGAAGAGCGTGTCCTTGAGCTTCTAGTCATTCTATAAGACCATCTGTTTCTGTCATACCTGATCATCTGACAGCCCCCAGACTAATCACACATGCTTCCTTCCATTTAATGTGTGGCATCTCGTTTTCCCCAGTCGTCAGTTTGGCTGGCTGAGGTTGTTCACGCATCAGTGGGTTTTGTGTGAAGTCCAGAGGAGGGGGGCGGATTGGGGTTGCGGGGTGATCCTCTATGAAGCACCCCTCTTTTTGATCGAGTAGGCGCCCGAGCAACTGTAGGGGAGGTGAAGTTTGTCTTAGTTGCTCTTTCAAATGTCAGTCTGGATATATCAAGGCTTGTAAAGGAATTAATCTGTGAAATTGTCTTGAAGTGGAGAAGAGTTTATGCAGTTTGGTCAAATTACTCATGGCCCAGTTTTACTTTTTAATTTAAATATGGTATTAATGACCCAGATGCTATTTAATATAAAAATGTTGAAGTGAACATCTCCTATAATTTAAAGCGGTTAATTTGCATTTACAATGGCGCGGCTGTGGCTGAGGGGTAGAGCGGTGGTCCTCCAACCTGATGGTCGGCAGTTCGATCCCCAGTCTGACCCAACTGCATGCCGAAGTGTCCTTGGGCAAGATGCTGAACCCTGAATGGCCCCCCATAGAATAAAAAAAGTGCTTCAAATAGATGCATTGTATGAAGGTGTGTGTGAATGTAAAACTGTACTGTAAAGCGCTTTGAGTGGTCATCAAGACTAGAAAAGCGCTATATAAATACTTAATCATTTACATCCTGTTATTTTATCTTATTTACTTTTTCACATGTCTGGACTATCAGAGCTAATAATCCCTTTAGTGCAGTAAGTGAAAAGCATCCCAGAGAAATAGCCAAAACACATCTCTCAGCAAATATCCTTATGTCTGTTTTTATCTGCTGTCTCGCTAAAACTTCTTTCTTCATTTGCAGCTACTTGTTCCCTGATGGTCGCAGTTACAATCCTGACCTCACTGATTTATGTGAGCCGACGCCTCATGATCACATCAAAGTCACACAAGTAGGTTTGTGTGTTTGTGAACGCATGTTCATGGATTTTTTGTGACACAAAGCCAGAAGCTCAATCTTTATTATGATATTTAAGTGTTGAAAATGTTTACTAAAAAGGATCACACCAAGGCAATTTCCTGTATGTGCACTATACATGGCAATGAAAAGAATCTGATTCTGATCAAACATATGATAATATGGTAATATGTGTGGGTGTCTTTAAAAAAAAACTGACTCGCAGCTCCAGTCACTCCATACTCCAAATGTCAAGAGCAACTATATAACTGCATAACATCTGCTGTTACAGGATGCGTCATTGTACGACTGTGTAGCTTTCTGATTTATTTAGATTTATGTGTGTATTACTTCATCATAACAGGGGGTCATTAACATATGCATAAAATGGAAATTGTCGTGTGATTTGTTTAACAGAGATTTTACTTTAATTGAGATCATATAGATGAATAATCTAAATATGTAAATTTTGATCCCTGAATCACGTGATGACTAACCGGAATTTGCTCTGCCTAAACAGGAGCAGTATGAGCTCTACTGCGAAATGGGCTCCACCTTCCAGCTTTGTAAGATCTGCGCTGAGAACGACAAAGATGTCAAGATAGAACCTTGTGGTCACCTGATGTGCACTTCCTGCTTAACAGCTTGGCAGGTAAAGAAATTCTCCACACAGCATAATATGATATCACCAGTAAATCTTGTTTGCGTATGCTTACAAGTGAAAAGGTGTCTGATTAAGCAGCTGAAGAAGAAGACCCCGCTCTCACCCCTTTCTCACTTTCTTCTAGGGTCCTTGTGTCTGTTCAGATCAAATTTCTATATATCGGTCATAGAGGAAGTAAAAAATGAGAGGGTGTACACACAGTATATTCGTGTTTTTTCAAAAGTGGTCCTCAGTTTTAGGCTCAACCTTTGAATTAGTTTTTATTTTGTTTCAGGCTCCGTTCTCTCTATCGTACTCACACTCACTCAGTGTATTATCCACAGCAGCAGCAGTGTATCAGTGTATTTTCTTTATTTATAACTAGGGCTGTGAAATGATGTTCTATGGATTAATCAGGATTAATCACATTACCAATTTTCTCGGTATATTTTGTGAGAACAAAAAAGATTTATGACAACAGACAGATATATACATTTAACATGTTTTCTTTTTATATTCATAAATAAACAAAACAATGGTGCTGCAACTCAGCTTTTCTTTTGCAGTTCTCTTTGCTATTCCATATGGAACATTCATCCTAAACAGAATTTGGGCTTCTTAGCCATTGTATGGGTTAATAAAACTTTTTTCTTTTCTTTTTAAATCAAACAGAAATTATTTAGGCCTCTCAGCCATTGTTTTTATAGTAAGGTGGAACATTTTTCTATTTTTTGTCAAACAACCAATCACCACACCATGGCACAATCTAATACCTCTAAAGGCCCTCTTAGCTAGTCTTTCTTCAGCCAGTTGGTGAGGCAAACTAACTTGTTCACATTCTCTGACAGTAAAGCTGACCGCTTCTTTTGCACAATGTGTCCTGTGAGTGAAGCTGGTTTGGCGCATTCCCCTTGAACGCCCCTCGCGGACCAACTCATGCTCCGCGTTGAGGTGGAACTTTAAGCGGCTTTGCTACGGTGAAACAATAACGTCTTCCCGCAGAGTGTGCATATCACCTTGGTTTTATTGAATGTTCCATCTTTGGTTTTTTTGGAGCACGATCTTCCCAGAAGGTGATGTTTGTTTGTTTGAATAGCAGCGGCCGTCTGACTGCATTAGAGCGGTGACTAGTGCAGAGTGGGCGGAAATGTGGGTAAATTGGAAGGTCCTTCTGCGCATGCGTTAAATACGTTAAAAAAATTAACGAATTAATCCTGTAATTTAATCATAACGCGTTAACGCGTTATTTTTCACAGCTCTATTTATAACATCACTGTTGTGGCCACCAAATTTTATTTGTATAGCTCATATTCACAAATCACAATTTGTCTCATAGGGCTTAACAAGGTGGCCCATACCCTGTCCTTAACCCTCAACAAGAGTAAGGACAAACTACTAAAAAACCTGTGAACAGGGAAAAAACGTAGAAACCTCAGAGAGAGCCACAATATTTTGCATTGAAAGATCTATGTATTTGGCAGTGGAGCTTTAGCGAGGGAGGACCTGGAAAATGATTCAGAAGACTGTGAATGCAAAGGCTTTATACATGTTTTTGTCTCAGTCAGAGCTATAACAGTTTCCATTTGTCATGAGCCTTTTGTTTAAGTCATCTCAATCAGGAGCATTAATGAACATTCTAGTGTTTATACCATTAACATTAAACACATTTTATAGATTAAAATGAAAACGTATAATACCATTAAATGCTTGTTCTGTTTTTCTGGCTAAAGTGATGTTCTGGTACTAAAGTCTCTCCGTCTGTCACTCACATTAAGTACTGGCTCAGCGGCATTTCTCTTGATATTTTTAATTTTTTTTGCTAAATAATCAAAACTCAAATTCAGCCAAAAATGTTTTGAAACAATAGATCTGATATCGATAAGTTATAGCCCTGATTTAAATGTTTTAGTTTTTTTGACTGCATTCAAAGCGCTTTGCTTTTGTAGTCTTAGTTACACTAGTGAGTATATTTCTCCACGAACATCAATGAAATGGTGAGTCAGAGTAAGAGGAAACCCTCCTCCCATGTGACGGTGAGTAACCCAGCCCCAGTCCGTTCCAGGTCATTGACACAGTTGGGGTTCCCTGACTCTCTGTATATTATACACCAGGGTTGCAACAAACACACTCCTCCCTCAGAGCTGTCTGATAATCTACGCACTACAACATCCTGGTCTCTTTATTGACCATTTTTGGGATCACATGAAGTCTCCCTTGTTCTAGCTATTAGTTCAATCCCAAATCAATGTTTTGAGGACACAGAATTATTCTCTTTGGCTTTTTTGTATGTGTTTTTTTGGGGGGTTTGTGTATCTCACTTCTAATTGTATCAAGTGAACTTAGGAGTCCATATTGACAATAAACTAGACTGGTCAGCCAACGTTGATACAAAAAGGGTCAGAGCCGGCTCTACTTCCTGAGGAGGTTGAGGTCCTTCAATATCTGCAACAAACTCCTGCGCATGTTCTACCAATCTGTTGTTGCCAGCGTCCTTTTCTATGCTGTGGTGTGCTGGGGAGGCAGCATAAAGAAGAGGGATGCGGGGCGACTGGACAGGCTGGTGAGGAAGGCGGGAGCTGTTGTTGGCACTGAACTGGACTGCCTCACAACAGTGGCTGAGAGTAGGACCCGGAGTAGGCTGCTGACTGTCTTGGACAATGAGCACCACCCACTACACAGAACTCTCAACAGACAGAGGAGCATGTTCAATGTCAGACTTCTGTCACTGTCATGCACATCGGACAAGCTGAGGAGGTCCTTTGTCCCCAGGGCCATTTGGCTTCATAACGCCACGCAGAATGAGATGGGGGGTGGAGAGATCCTCCCTGCATGAGTCGACCTCAGTCTGCCCTCCTGTTCTCTACTCATCTCATCTCATCATATACCATCCCTTTACTGGCTATACTAGCCCCATGCACAGACTTTTACCTTTACCAACTCATATTCTTATATATTTATATATATTGTTGTTTTTAAATTTATATATTTATATTTTTGTACTATCCACTCCAGCAGCACAAGAACCCTTTCATACTAGACACTGACACAATCACATCATCGCATTCTATACCATAGGGTCAGTCCCATTCATGCACCTGTATCTGTAATGGTCTACCTGTGTATATGTGTTTTATGGATGTATGTTGGATAAGTGTATAAGCTACTGGATGACCTAAATTTCCCAGGGCATTAATAGAGTATCCATCTATCTATCTATCTATCTCAGTGTTGGAAAGTGGTAACTATTTCAACCAACAAAGCATTAAGTCATTTTTGTAACATGTAACATCAGAGTGATGCCAACAGAGACACTTCAGTTATTTAATTTCTATCCATAGAAAATGTATCCGGTGAATCTGGTAAAACTGGTTAGTACGTTTATTAATACTATAATTATAACCTTCAGCTTTTATCTACTTAGATATTTGGGTTTCTCCATCTGTTCACTTACATTATTTGGGTAAATTAGATTGGATCTCTTTTCTTGATTCTCAGATGAAATTTCCTAATAAAAATGACCATGATGCATCTCTTTCCTCCTTGCTCCCTTCATTTTCATTCTCCACTCATTCCCTTCTCCTCCCAATCTTATTTGGAGTAGTTTCAAACATACATTTGGTGGGTTCTCCACTAAGTCTCAACTATGGCTGATACAAATTCAGCTTTGTTCTCTGTAAACATAGTCTGCCTTTGATTGAGGCCACAGAGTTTGAAGAGAGAGATGCACTGCAAACCCAAAGTGCCTTTATTATCTGATTTATGACCTCAGTTTGACAGGGGCTACCATGTGTAATATGTACATGTGACCAAGTTTAAGAACTGTGTTGACCCTGGAAGAAATCGTATGGGCAAGTGTCCAGTCAACTGCTAGTCATTTCACGAATGAGGGGGAAAAGCTTAAATCTACTTTTGCTAATTTAACTGAAACAAGGGTAAAGTTTGTCTCCAAATTTATCGTGTCTGTTTGAGAGAGAGAAAGAGAGAGAGAGATATTGTTTCATGCAGTCTCTCATCTTCGTCTTTTCCAGGAATCAGATGGTCAGGGTTGTCCGTTCTGCCGTTGTGAGATCAAAGGCACAGAGCCCATCATTGTGGATCCCTTTGACCCTCGAAATGAGGGCACCAAGTGCTTCTTCCTGGACCAGCACAGCTGCCACATGCTGGAGCTGGATGACGAGGAAGACCGGGAGGACTGCCTGGTTATGAATGGACTTGCCAACATCAGGAAGGTAAACATTTGATCTATTGAATTGTGGGGGAAAATACTTTTAATTTCCCCTTTTTCTCTTCAACATTCATATTTATCAAAGAACTAAGAATGACTTGACAATGACAATGAAAAAGACTTTTATACTGGATATGCAGAGTGAATTTTGTTTCATTGCAAGGTTAAGTAGGCTAGGAATGACTGGATCATTGTGCTTCTAACTGGGCTGCACATTTAAACAAAAGGATCCATTTATCCCTTTATTGAGTGGGCTTAAAAATTGTTACTGATTCATACTGATAAATGGTATTTCTAACCCATCAATCTAGAGTCATCTACGATTTACTCTGAACCCAAAGTATCTGGAGCTCGTATAAATTTACTTGTAAATCATTAAAAAATTCTTACAGCTGGTCTTAAACACACCTTTAAGAATTTCCCTTGTTTTTCAGCACTGTGCTGAGCGGCAGAACTCCCCAATGGTGTCTCCGAGCTCTTCACCTGTCAGCCAACACAGGAAAGCCCATATAGGGGACCAAGGTTATTGCGTCCAGCACCTTGGTCTTCCTCCTGTACCGCCACGACTTGACCTCATCCAGAAAGGTGCCATCCGCTCTCCGTCTGCCAGTCCCACAGCCTCTCCAAAGGTCAGTCACAGCTTTTCCCAGAGAAAAATGTTGTATATAAAGAGGATGTATGTAAAGGAAATGCATTAAAGCCTGCATAGAGGAAGAGAAAAGCCTACAAGAGAAAAAACTGTATTGTACTTAAAAAACGAATAAGAAACATATCTGCAATGAAGCTGCACAAGACCTTGAAGGTTTTTGATGGTGACAACACGACATAAAGGTTTTTTTCATAAATCAAGATGAAAAGTGTGATAAAAAACATGCAGTCGTGTATCATGGTACAGGATAATTGAACCGGAGCGCAGGAGCAGCCTGTTGAGCTCTCATCACCTAACCAATGTAACATTTATGTGTTTTTTTCTTTTCACAATCAAAACTACTCACACATGTTTAAAATTTTCCATAGAAAGTGTAAATGGTGGAGTGTTATTAGAAAGCTGGTCTCTTATCTCTCAACCTCTGCAGTCTTCACCAGGCATGTCAAGAAAGCAAGACAAGCCTCTCCCAGCCCCACCTCCCCCGCAGAGGGATCCACCTCCACCGCCTCCACCTGAGCGACCTCCTCCCATTCCTCCTGAGTCTCGCCACTCTTGGCTTCCCAGTTCCTCTTCCACATCCTCTTCTACTGGGGCACTGTCAGACTCCCAAATGACCCCTGAGAAACGCTGTACCAAAGACAACCATTTGGCAGATGCCCACAGGCCTGGAGTAGAACACCAGCTCCAGCTGGGACCTGCCGGCCCCTCTCACCTGAACGGAAGACCCCTCAGTTTTCCGTCTGCAGGATTTGGAAGGTTACATCACAGAATGGAGGGGACAGGAAACCGAGAGAGCTCAAAGGTAGGGCTTAGGTTTGGCTGTTTTCGGTTTTAACAGTTCACAGTAGTTTATTACATGCCTTGCTTAAAGGTTCAGCGTGTAGAATCTAGTGACCTCTAGTGACGAAGTTGCATATTGCAGCTGAATACCCCTAACCTCACCCTCCCCTTCCAAACATGAACGCAAACCTGTGGTAGCCTACAGTTGTCATAAAACTCAAAATGTCTGAGCTAGTGTTAAAAAAACATGAGGGCCACTGCACGTAAATATAAAGTATTTAAATATAAAGGGCTTATTCTAGTGTTAAGAAAAAAAACATTTGTACAATTTTGATGATTATACACTGTGAAAACTTTCTGCCGATAGATCCCATTCACCTAAATATTAAACACTGAACCATATTGTAAATGGTTGTTAAGGCTTTGAACTTGCTGGGGTCTGCACACCAACAGTACAGTCAATCTTCTTCACTAAACTTTAAAGATTTGTCACAAAAGTGGACCAATTGGTGGTATGTAGCAGCATAGTGCGCGAAGCGTGAAATATCTGTCTGTAAGTAAATGTTTGTCCTTTATGTATCCTTTTCCATCAATTTTTATATTCAGCTTGGTTCATGAGCAGAAAGATTCACATTTTTTAATTGTATGTTGAAATTCACGAAGGAGTTGAGCTTGATTGAATTACTGATGCTTACACTTTACCAAAAACGTATTCAATCTTTGTCACATTGTAGACAAGACGTTAAACATTATCTCTGGCTTTCCTCCAATTAGTAAATACACACTTTTATGGAATTTAAGCATTAAATATAAATAAAAAATGCAAAAAAATAAAATCGGTGATGTAACTGTAACTCAATTTTTGAAATGACCACTCGTACATTACGAGGCAACTCCTCCAGAGACTGCTCCAGCAATACTGGTGTGGAAAAGAGAATACAACTGAGGGTCTGCATAATTTGTATGCTGTCTCCACTTCATCATTCAAAGTGAAGTTGCACACACTTGTGCTCACGCAGCCTCTCCCTGCAGAGACTCTTTGATCACAAAGGGCCTCCAGTTGCTTAAGGAGAGCACTTTGGGTACCATCATAGAAGTAGATGTGCTTCTTTACATACTTTTGTCTTCCATAAAGAGGCAGATGTGCTTTCCATATAAAATATATTTCTGTGTTCTTGAATGTCACATTTGGCTCAAGGGTTTTCAGAATTGTCCACTGTCCAGGCCGTATTAAATGAATGAGTTGTTATTATCAGTAGTCGTCTTTCTATCAAATATCAGTCTTAAACATGAAGCTGGGTTAAAAACGAGTCTCCTTCAGCAGCTTTTCACTTATATACTAAGGATTGCACATCTGGAGAGTAACTCTGTCACAAAGACAGCTGATCTTTATCTTCTCTGGTGTTAGCGGCTTGCAGGCCGATGTGGCAGCACAGTCATTCCTTCCCTCTAAATGCAGATTATTTTTGGCATGGGAAAATGTCTGCATCACATTCCCTCTCAGCACCACTGCTTTTATGAGCCGGGCTTGAAAAAGGCTTTAAATTTTACTGTTTTTGTTTTTTTCATCTGAACAGATTTACTCTCAGAAAGGGATTCATACTGCTCACAACACTGTTGTTGTTGAGTGGAGAAGGCATGAATACATACATTTACAATACTTGTTTTTGTCATTCTTTTAAGCTAGTTAGTTGTATTAAAGCTCTAAATGACCAACATGACACTGAGCTGGTGTAGCTAGCTTCATTCAGTCTGGTGTCCTGGCCCTGATTGGGGAGATATAACTTCACTACCACCCTCCTATGCCAGACTCAGGGAGGAACACAATATTTGATGCATATTACTCTGTTTAAGTGTATTTCACTTCATCACATTCACTTTGAATTGTATTTTATTTATTACTATTCTCTTGTTCTCTTGTGTGTGTCTGTGTAGCCCTTCTCTAATGGCGTGCCAGTCAGTGATGAGTATGATATCATTCCTTCACGGCTCTCCCCAAATCAATCATCACTTGCCAGTAGCCACAAGTGAGTATCACACACACACACACACACACACACACACACACACACACACACACACACACACACAAACACACATAAATCCAACAAGGTATGAACTCATTTCCCATTAAAAAATCATGGAAGATTGGGAACACAGAGAAAGGGAGCAAGGGAGAGAGAGAGCAGGACGTGGAGATTCTGAGTTAATCAAAGTGCTGTGCACAGCTGGACAATAAACTAAGATCGTCCTAATTCTAAATAGTTAAAGAAAAAGTGATGTCAGGTGAGTAGGCGGTCCTCTAATTTGGCCCCAGGAAATATTTGTATTCACACACCTTAAGGATTTTGTGGCAACATGCAGTTGAGATTACTTCAAATGTGGTCGGAGTGATCAGATCTAAAATGCATCCTCAATGCATCTGGAATGAGTTCATATTTTGTACTTAGAGTTGTCAACCTGCGATTAGATAAAACAGGATGGATGTTGATATCAGGTCTGAACAGAGCCCTATACAAACATGAACCTGGTAAGAATCGAGATAGAAATTCCCTTTAGTCTAAAGTCACGTCTCCTTAAAGGGATAGTTCCCCCAGAAATGAAATTCAACTCATTACCTTCTCACCACTATGCCGATGGAGGGGTGGGAAAAGTGTTCACAAAGCACTTCTTGAGTCTCGGGTAGACTTTGTTAGGGCAGAATCCAATACAACTGATGTAAATATTGACCAAGACTTCAGACGTAACAAAACAACAGAAAAAACACAACATGCCTCCAAACCGCTGGTGTGGTGTCATAGGATATTTCGGCTTAAAAGACAGTGTAAAAGAACTTGTTTCGAGACATATATGAATGTCGGAGCTTGCGGCACTTGGATGACACAACAGGTGCAGTATGGAGGCATGTTTTGTATTTCCAGTCTGAAGAAGAGGTCACCATTGACTTCAACCAATGGAATCTGCTGCAACACAGTTTACCCCTGAGACTCCAGAAGTGTTTTGTGGACTCAAACACTTCACCCAATCCTTCATCGGCATAGTGGGGAAAAGATGATGAGGGGATTTTCATTTCTGGTTGAACGCTGTTCCTGTCTTTTCTTTTTGGTTGCAGACTCTTGAACTTTTAACTAGTGAGGTCTCGTAGCCTTAGGGAAAAGTCCTGTTAGAAACAGCTTTAAAATGATGGCTGAACATCTAATAGCCTTTTAGCTGCAGCCAGAATTGGATTAGATGTTTCTGTGTATCAGGCTGTAATGGAGGCTGGGGATAGAGCTGCCACTTCTGATAAAGCCAGAATTGAAAGAGGAAGCTCTGGTTCCAATGAAAACTATTTAGTGTGAAAATATAGTGAGTTTGTTAGGGCAACACACAAAGGATGTAGATTACTTGGACGTATATCCTACAGTCACCAGATCACTTTCTCTGATCACTATACTGTAAAATATATCAAGATATAAAGACTCAATTTATCACCAAAAGCTTTGGGGCCTTGCGTAAGCATCTTTAGACCCCAGTTTCAAATCATATCAAAGTTTATTGTCACATGCACCAATGACAGCGTCATCGGAGCAGTGAAATTCTTATGACATGGCAGGCAAACATCTACGCAGTAGACGACTTTACAAAATGAAAAAAATAAAATAACATACTATGTAACATAACATATAACATAACATCGTAGCATATAACATATGACACAGTCAAGTGAATATTAAATTAAGTAATATGAATATATGTATAACGTTTTCTACACGTGGCATCTATTGCACTTCTGTCCGTCCTGGGAGAGGGATCCCTCACATGTGGCTCTCTCTGAGGTTTCTACTTATTTTTACCCTGTTAAAAGTGTTTTTAGTAGTTTTTCCTCACTCTTGCTGAGGGTTAAGGACAGAGGATGTCACACCCTGTTAAAGCCCTATGAGATGAATTGTAATTTGTGAATATGGGCTGTTCAGATAAAATTTGATTGATTGATTGATAACATCGTCAAATTAAAGTCAATGTTAAATGAAGCAGCAGTTTACAGGGTGAAGGAGTGGGGAATATTAAATAAAATAATATGAATATATGTATAACATAGTGAAATAAATTCAAATGAAGCAACAGATTGTGCATACACCACTTCTCACACAAACGTAATCGTAATGCAAACTTAAGGAGGTGCTTTGAAGCCAGATTATTGATCCACTTAATCAGTAACTTTAATAGCAACAGCGTTGGCATTATATATCTGTGACAGAAACTGATTGATAGTTTCCATCACCTGACCCTCCAAAACCACGACCTGTCTCTTTCACGCGACATGTCACGGAGAAAGGGTCAAAAAACCTTGGACTCTTTCTTTTTCCGGAGTCGGGGGAGCACTGGAGGAGACGATGAGGGCGCTCGTTCACCCCCAGGCCAAGTGGAGAGCATAGCCAGCGAGCCGACCGAGCCGCGGCTCGATGATGAGGCAGAGCCAGAGTTTATATATAGTCTGAGAGCGAGTGTGTGTAAAAACGCTGCAGTGAACGTGTTGGTGCTGTCAAACACACAGAATGCATTGGAGACCACTAACAAAAAATATACTTCTATTTTCAGATAATGTCCCATAGGGGAGGTTAGGATTGAGAATTTGATTTGTATAGCCCATATTCACCAATCACAATTTGTCTGATCGGGTTTAACAATTTGCGACGTCCCCTGTCCTTAACCATCAACATCCACTGGTGTGTGAAGTCATCATGTTTTGTGAACATTCATGTCGTGGTGATGGGTAATGCTGGATGACGGATGCACTGGCACTTATAGAGGAGCATATCTATATTCATATTATTTAAATTTACTATTACCCACTGTAAACTGCTGCTTCATTTGACTTTGACTTGACTATGTTATATGCATTATATGTATAGATATATTCATATTCATAAGATTTAATTTAATATTCCCCACTCCTTCACCCTGTAAACTACTTTTTCACTTGACTACGTTATGTTACGATGTGATGTTATATGTTATGTTAGATAGCATGTTATTTATTTATTTTCACTTACTTCACATATACTTATCTCATTTAATATTCCCCACTTCTTCACCCTGAAAACTGTTGCTTCATTTGAATTTATTTGACTATGTTATATGTTATACATATATTCATATTATTCTATTTAATATTCCCCACCCCTTCACCCTGTAAACTGCTGCTTCATTTAACCTTGACTTTAATTTGACTATGTTATACATATATTCATATTACTTAATTTAATATTCACTTGACTGTGTTATATGTTATTTGTTACGATGTTATGTTATATGTTGTAAAGTCGTCTACTGCGTAGAAGTTGCCTGCCATGTCACAAGAATTTCACTGCTCCGATGATGCTGTCATTGGTGTATGTGACAATAAACTTTGATTTGATTTGATTTGATTTGATGCTTGTAGAAGGATGAGGAGGAAACAAGTCTTTCCTTGCCCATGATGATGACTGAATCATCAGCTGATACATATTCTATAAATCTGTTATCGTGGATCTTTGTGTTGAACTGAGCCCAGTATTACACAACGGAATCTAACCATCTCTGTACAAACACCACTCGGGGGTCCATTAGCAGACAGGTATGTGTGTGACATGATGGACACACTATATAAGTGTTATCATTCTTCTTAAAGCCCCGTTTGGGAATAAAATATTTCTGTTCAAGTTTATGGATTAGGAACGCTGCAGCTGTTTTAATAATGTCTGTGGTTTTGGATGATTCAAATCCGAACAGGCGGTAAAACAAGTCAACTCACATTCTGATGGATAGAAACTATTATTTTCTTTGCCTCCACCTTTAAATCTGAACACTTTTTTGTTTCCTGCATATTCCTCTCTGTCATCTTCTCTCTCACTCACTGCAAAGGGATAGTTACCCAAAAATGAAAATGTACTCATTATCTTCTCACCACTATGCTGATAGAGGGGGGCCTTCATGTTGTGTATGCCATTTTCGTTTTTTGCGTGCACAGACACTTTCAGTAAGAATCCTACGCATTGTTTTATAAATGAGGCCTCAAGTCAATACTACATCTTTTCACTAAGTTTATGATTCATTAGGAACGGTGGTTGTGGCTGCAAAATCGCGTCTTGTTATTGGTTGGCTATACATGTTTGCACCATTCAAGTTAAACTGTTCCTTCATTCATCTTCACGATTTTACTGTGACACATACAGTAGGTAAACTCAGCTAACAGGCAGTTGGTAATTGCTGCTGCATATTTTTACAATCCACAACTGTATTCCTTACTTTTTGTGGCATTGCAGAGTCGGAAGCCAGGATCTGTGCTGTTTTGAAATCTGTATCCTGATTAATTATTATATAATTTCATGAACATATGAAGCCACAGCCTTTTCCTGCTGCTCTCTCAGTGGTTCCTGAGCACTAATGAAACAATTCAGGTGTTCCTGAAAGTCTTTCACATTTTCCCTACAACTTAGCAAGAGATTAGAACAAACACACACACAAACACACACACACACACACACACACACACACACACACACACACACACACACACACACACACACACACACACACACACACTGTATAAATGTGTGTGTGAATGGCAATAATCTATAGTGTAAAGCACTTTGAGGGGTTATCAAGAATAGAAAAGTGCTATATAGTACAGACCATTTGCCAATTAAACAAAATTCCCTATTGTCGCTGTAGAAAAACAGACCATTTACTATTTTTTTATGCTTGAAGTTTTATTGTGAAATGCGTAAAAACAAAAAATGTTTTCTGAATTTTGTTGTTGTTGCATGACTGCAATCCTCCTCCTGATAGGCCTGTGCAAATCTCAGTGATTGTAGTTTAATAGAACTGTATGATTGACACTAATGGGAAGCTTCCTTACAGAGCGTCCAACCCTTTCAGTAGTCCTGTGCAAGAAAGACAGCAGAGGGCGATGGAGAGGCCGGAGGATGACTATCAAATCCCTTCATCCCACCTCTGTCTGAGCCAGGCTCCAATCTGCATCTCTGTGCCCAGCAGGTACTGACCTCCTCTCTGAGTATTTAGGTTACCATGGTGATGCAGCAGTGGTGGTTTCAGAGCTTGATAAGTCTGCTGTGACCCAATGAGATTTCCTCTGTCATTCAGGCACTTGGAGAATGGCTCCACAGAGCCCTCCATTGAGGAGAAGAAGCAGCAGTTCCCTGAGACTGGTAAGTACTGAAACCTGCATCATTACATATTATAGAAATGATGATGGTATCCCTATAGCTATGATATGACATCACTGACCTGTCCATCTGATGTAATTTCTGTTGTACTGAGCAGGTGAATATGACCCATATCATAATTGTATCCACTAGTGAGACTTATAATAAGAAAGAGGCAACAAATCATTTATTTTTCGTCAGCTGTAGAAAAATCTAGATGCCTGCACTGGGATCTATTGTTATGTCTCAATAGAAAATAATGAATACGGTGTACAACAACATGCGGAACTAAATAGTACCATTTGAAAATGTATTTTATTGTTGTTTAAATTGAAACTGAATATGCTGAGTTATTGAGATGTCAGGCTACTTTCTGCTGAGCTCTGCTTGTGTTCCTCAGGTAGACACTCAGAATCGGTCAGGGTGTTGGTCCCGGGGGCAGCAAATACTGACCTCTACCCCTTCAACACCAATCAGTCACCCCCCAACTATGACATTCTGCTCCCCCCTAAAGGTAGCTCACCACAACAAGCAACACATACCACCCTCACCTCCCCCATCCTGCCTCAGCCCCCCCCCCAACTGTTGACATATTCTGTCTGTCTCAGCCTGTCTCCTCTGTGTCTCAGGGTTTCTCCTGCAGATGTGTCTAACTGTGAAATGTCTCTCTCTGTATATCTCCCAATGCCAGACCTGTATCCCTGACTTTTTCCTATGAACATTATCCGGCACATTATTAGAAGATCATAAACTCTGTTGATAAACTCCCAAAATGACCAAAGTTTTAGTGTTTTATTAAAATGCTCTTCAGCACACGGCTCCAGCCTTATAGGCAGCCACTTAGCTCCTCGCGGAATATGCATCAATCTGGCCTCTGTTGTGTTTCAGCATTAGAAGAGCTCTTCAACAGCCGCCCTCCATCCCAGCCCCCCCCTCCTCCTCCTCCTCCTCCTCCTCCGCCGGCGCGACACAGCTTTACTGACCTCTTCTCATCTCTGCCGTCCTCATCCTGCAACTCATCTACGTCCACCTCCTCCTCCTCTGTCATCCCACGACCACACAGGCCCTCCTCTGGACATGAGCATTTACTGTTAACCCCTGGTGAGCCAACAAACCTGTACCATTTCACTTACAGTTTGATAGTGATAAAGGTGGTGCATGTCCCACAGTGTTGTACTAATCTTAGATTTGTTTGTCCATGTATATTATATTATGCTAATGGTTTTATGGAAAATTTAACACACATAATTTCCTACAGTACTTACTGACAGATAAGCATCTGGGTTGCTTACCTGACTTTGTCATCTTTTGTCTAGACACAGTGTTTGACATGCTGAACAGTGCTGCTCCCCTGCCTCCAGTCCGACGACACACAGAAAATGTTAAAGGCTCCAGAGGCTGCCTTGAATACGACCATTTACCAGGTAGTCAAGGTCGAGCTATATCCCTTTCTCAGCAAATACGTACATGAAGACATTCACACAGGTCTTGATAAGGATTTAATTTAAACAAAAACATTTGAAAATATAGTTGTATTATAAATATGAGTGTTTCAGTCATCTCTCGTTATCATTATAAGACCAAAAAAGATCAAAATCATGTCCTTGAGTAATTAAGGTCTGGATTAGGTATGAACCTTTGAACTTTATGGACCTAAGAAGCTTTCATGGTCCTGGAGAGTCTAATAAACATGAACAATATGAACAGGAAGCCTGAAGCAGCTTTACTAATGACTGCAGGACTTGCTTTGTGCAGACAAGTTCTGAAATTTTTGAATTCCTACACAGCTTAAATATGGGATTTAGCAGTTTTTATTCTGAAACACCAGCCCTGTTTCCCTTCAAGCAGGCAGACTGTGTCTGAGACTAATGACAGAGGTCTGAACTCTGAAGGTGGAAAATGTAAAAGCTTTATTTTCTGTGACTAGTAGCAATTGGTCTACTAACTGTTTCTTGACCACCAATAATACTCTCGAATATCTGCTTGAGTGCCAGGGGCAGTTTTCCGCTGACACAATTTCTCTCCCTCTCCACTCTAAGTATTGATGGACTGTTCGCAGGCCCCTGCCAGGCCACCCAAGCCACTGCCCAGGAAGATCCCTCCAGACATCCAGCCAGGCAAACCCCACAGCATGGAGTCCGAGTCCGTAGACGCCAAGATCGCCAAGCTGATGGGAGAGGGTTACTCTTTTGAAGATGTGAAGCGGGCGCTAATGATTGCCCAGTACAAAGTGGACGTGGCCCGAAACATTCTGCGAGAATTTGCCTTAGTGGCCCCTAGACTGAACCTCTAGTCCTTTAGACGGTGAAAGGGGAGCACAGGAATGAAGCTGTGCCTCTGAATGCATTCAACAGAAAGGGCTTCTCCGTTCTCCTTGGCCTCAGACCATTGGAAAAACCTATGGTCATCAGAGAAAAGAACGATTTCAAGAATGATTTGCCTTTTGTTGCCGAACAGAGATGATGATGCACAACAAAGGGGCTACAACCAAATCATGTCAGAACTAAAAGAATGAAAAGTGATTTAAACCTGTGAAAAAAGAAACAGGCTTGATGTCATTTATATTGAGCTTTGCCAGGGCTGGCTTCTGGTTTTCAAATGCTCTGGTTTGAATTGGACTCTTGGACTGACTATTTTAAAGCCCCGGTCCTGCTACTGCTGCTAATGTTCTTTTCACATCCTGTCACCCTCCAGTCAGTATTTTGAAGGGCTTTTCAAAAGAGCTAGACATTTCCTGCCCAGTTTAGCCCACACGCTCACACAGTTATAAGTGATAATTTGTATTTACAGCCAGTGGGGGGAGCCAGACTCCACTGTTTCTCTAATTGTATTTCTCACTCGCCATTTGGCACTATCTCTTACTTCTTCCTCTTCTTTGCCTTGTGTGTTGCCCATCAGAGAATACTCCCCTGTTTGCACAGAATCTGGCTGATGCGTAGGTCTTAACAAGTTCTGGTGAGTTGGGAGTGGATAGATGGAGCCAGAGGATGCCTTATTGATTCAATTGTTTCCCCCAGACCTTCAGAAAACCGCACCACAGCTCCAGAGGAGCACTCTTGTTAGACTTATTTTGACAAGAAGTGTACAGCGACAAGAGAGTGTGTGTTTGTGTGTGTGTGTGTGTGTGTGTTTCTGTTCTTCGACCAGAGGACTAATCAGCTGAGGCCTTTTTTAATTACATTCTTCATCTGAGGATAGCAAGCCTCTGAGTGTATTTGTTGTGCATGAGTGAGCTATACCTTTGTACACTCTGCTTCCTCTCAGACCTGGTGTTGCCCTTAAGGGTTAAGTGGTTTAAATTGTTCAGTGTTTGTGGAAAAGGTTTATGTCCTCCTTAATTACTTCAAGTCAAAATCCAGACATTTGTGCCTTCATTTTCACAGCATTTAAATGACAGAAGTGAACCTGTTGTGTAGATCAGCGAGCCAGACATCGTATGTTAGATCTCTGAGGTGACGATGGTCATTAGTTGTCACACTGCAGCTTCCTGTCTCCACTTCTAAAAAACAGCCATCATTGTGGAAGTGGCCACATTGTCCCCACATGATGCCCACTAACGCTGATGTGGAGTGCAAGTCACTCTGACAGCTCTGCAGCAGTTCTTCTTTTTTTTATTGTCTCAGATTCTTCTGTAAACACAACAGACCTGAACTGCACAGCTTTCAAACTTCGAGACCTGTCATATGCACCTTCAGAATCAGCTGTATTTCTCCCTAATATGTCACCGATGCATATAGTGGATTAGCTCTAACGTTGATAAGCCAATTGAGTTGGAGACTGTGAATGTTGTTTATGATCAAATAAGAGGTCGGAGCAGTCTGTTTGGAACGTGTTTGGACTCCCTTCCTGAAGCCATTCTAAGGCTGTCAAAATCAATTTGGAAAGACATTTTGAGGTTTTCTTCAGAGGGGCTTTAAACCGCTAATGGAATATGTCTTTGATCGAGCTTTCCTCAAGCCAGAGAAAACAGAGAGCGTCTGATCATGTATTGAATAGTGTGGTCGCTAAGATGGAAATGAAAAGGTTCAGTTGGGATATCTTGATAATACAGCAGGAGGAAGTCCGGATCCCAGTTCTAATAACACAGCTCACTGACTCTGTTTTTTTGTTCATGTCTGCATAATGTGATGGTGTGAAATCAAACATGAAAGTACCGTTTGCCTGAGTGATGTGATCATCTGTGCAAATAAGCCAGGCCTCTTCACAGGCTTCTCCTAATAACAATATGATCTTAACCCTGATCAATATTTAGATCCATTGTAAATGGACTGAATTTATTTGGTGCTTTAGAGCTAGTATTATCGACCACACTTGCTTTACAGTACACTTCACATTTACTCACTGAAACACACACATAAATTCAGTGGTTCTTTATCACACATTTATTCATACACTGTCACCACAGCCATCAGGGACAATCCCTCTCTACCTCCTGAGCCACAGCCACTCTAAAACCAGTTCAATGACCAGGTCAATTACTGTGTGCATAGGTGGATGTGACCTTATGAGAACCATTCAGCACTGTGTTACTAGGACCAATAACCATGAGTGAACATGCTCTTTGAGTCTACAATGTGGAAGTCACAAAACATACTGTTTTATTATCTCAGTCACTGTGACACAAAAAAAGACAACCGAGGACTCCTCGTCTGACCCACATCCCTCCACACATTTGTCCCACTGTCCTCTCTCCCTTTCTTTTCTGAGCAGCACTTTAAAGGAGGGCTGTAGTTTAAAATGTACATATGTTAATAATACGACCTAAGACAGTCCAGAGGGAGTTTGTGATAATGAGCGATGCTGTGGAAGTCTGAGAAGCACTTCTCCAATCAGTGAGTCCACAGTGCAATCACATTCACAAAACCTTGTTTACCACCATGTATGTTGATGCAGCGCACCAGTAAAAGTATGTCAATAAAACAAAACACACATGTAACTGTGTAATTAGGCACTTAGATAATACCTAGTCATCAGCTAAGCAGCTTTATACTCCTTGATTTACATTTCAACAATTATGTGGTGTTTATATCATGCTTTTTGTACTGAAGCAGAAAATATTCTGCTAGCCTACTCTCCCTGTCCGCCTGACAGAGTAGGGCATTGCTAATGCCTGGTTTACTTCCAGTACAAATAGGGAATTCAGATGTGAAATTCAGTGGCATTCTCTTAACCTCTGCACTGTTGTTACTTTTATTTTCTTAAACTCAAACAGCCCTGATCTCAGAATGGTCCATTATATTGGACTCCCTGTTGATGAGGGAAGGGTATGTCAAAGATGTTTTGATAATATGTAAAGAAAAGAGTCGTGGACGATTAATTTATACATCCTTGTTTTTTTTCTTTTTCTTGAAATTTTAAGAAAATAAAAAAGTTACAATAACTTTGCTTTATTTAATGTTTGTGTGTGTGTGTATGTGTGTGTAATGATAATATGGTAAACTTTATTGCTGTAGAAAACAAACACCCACTTTGAACCAGAGGCTGCAAAATACAATTGAAATAACAATAGAGTGTCATGTAATAATGGTTCCGGGGAGCTTCACTGTTCCTGAAGCTACTGTTAACAGATCAGGAGAAATTTGCTGACAGCCAATGGAAGGTCCCACTTTCTATTTATAGGAAGAAGAAAGTGGAAATTAGTCCCATTGTGGAACTCCGAGGTACAGACACTTTACAGATCGCTGCTTCAGTGTTAGCACTGCTGTGTACTGATGTGCTGTTCTGTTATGTGTCGATCATCTGGGATGTACTATACCGTGGTCAGCAAATCCCTCAGTGGGATGTTAGCAGGTCCCACTAACGTGTGTGTGTGTGTGTGTGTGTGTGTGTGTGTGTGTGTGTGTGTGTGTGTGTGTGTGTGTGTGTGTGTGTGTGTGTGTGTGTGTGTGTGTGTGTGTGTGTGTGTGTGTGTGTGTGTGTGTGTGTGTGTGTGTGTGTGTGTGTGTGTGTGTGTGTGTGTGTGTGTGTGTGTGTGTGTGTGTGTGTGTGTGTGTGTGTGTGTGTGTGTGTGTGTGTGTGTGTGTGTGTGTGTTGTGTGTGTGTGTGTGTGTGTGTGTGTGTGTGTGTGTGTGTGTGTGTGTGTGTGTGTGTGTGTGTGTCATACAGCTCCATTGTTTTTGAACAACTCATAGAAACACATCAGTGAGGCACACTGTTGCACTGGGGGACATGTTCTTTTATAACCATGAACACACACATACACTATAGAATATTGTAACAATCACCAATCTGCTGCTGAGTCCTAAATACAAATACAATCCTGTTGGCGTCACATTTGCTCGTTTAGGAAACTACTGAGCCTCTTAAAGATTTTTCTGTATATTGACCAACTTGCCGTTTTTATCTAGCCCCATTCTGAATGTGCCTGTCTCTGTGTGGTCTGTGATCACATTCTGTAATAAGAGTCACTGTTCCATCACAATAACATATATAACTTGTATTAAAGATCTATGACACATAGCTGGTTTTGGCCGTGTCATGATCTGGTGACATCCTACCAATTAATGAATCTTTGTCTGTGTTTCTCTTGCTTTGGGGCTTTGCAAACAGTACAGGCACATTGTGAATAAGCAGGATCATATAGTCCTTTACACCATTGTATTTTTGAATTTCTTACAATCTGTAGTGAGCGTAAACAACCTCCTACTGCCACTAATGTCATGAACATTAGTCATGTTTCCAGAGAAGAATATGTTTAATTATTATTATGACTACCCCCCATCCCTTTCACTACATTTTCTATGTATGAAAAGCTCCTCCCTCACTGATACAGTGGCCAATGTGACCAAACAAATTTAGTAATAATTTAAGACTACATTTTTAGTAATAATTTTTGTGAGCCTGTTTTGGTTTTGTGAGTTTGGTAGATTAAGTTTCTCTTTGGAGGAACAATTAAAAACGATCCAACACTTCCAACATGTGTCCTGTTAACACCAAGATTACTTCTTTCTGCACTAATACACTTATTGTTCAAGTCATCATCAAGGAATGATGACTTGATGTGAGCAGACCTGAATCATCCAAGGAGTGTGTCTGATCGAAATAACCTCCTCCTGGGGGATCTGGGTTTCCAAGTCTGTATTTAAACACAGCGTCTTATAATTAAATGCAAAAGATGCAGAGGCTTAAGCACTTCACTCCCCCAAGAAATCTGAGTCTCTGAACCAGCAAGAAGCTGAAACAATAGTGATGCTCCTCACATCCTCCTACACACATGTCCATTGTCCTTCTATCCATTGCATTTACAAGGCAGGCATTGCCTGCAGTGGGCAAAAACAAGTCATAGTGTCATCATACACAGCGGTGAAGACACTAATTAGGTTTCTAAACCGTGTGTGAGGCAGACAACAAATGGGCAATGTTCATGTCTAAGATGTGTCTGATCCACAGAAGTCCTGGCTGGAGAAACATTCAAACTTTTTTTAATGGTTTGCAAACTATGCTTGGACGCTAACTGGTTCAACTCTGGCCAAGGACATGGTCTTACAGCTGGGACAGAGGTCTAAAGCTGAATGCAGTTGGCTTCATGCCAGTAATCCTTGACCAATTCAATTTCATTCAATTCTAATTTCATTTGTGTAGCAGCAAATCATAACATCAACCATCTCAAGGCGCTGTGCCTGTTCAGGTCGAGACAAATGAATGATAATCATAATTAAGCACTGTCCGACTGGTCTTCTGCTTTTGGTTGTTACGGTAGCTGACTGGTTGGGACTGGTCCTTGATGTGATGATGATGTAACTGCATTGTAGAGGTGCAATCGTGAATCAGTTCCTGTATTGGCAGATTAAGAAGAGGGCCAACTCAACAAACACTAACACCAGGCCTTCATTCTGCTCTGTATTTGTGCATACATATAATTATACAGTTATATTTTGTACCAGGTTCCCATGTTGTTCCTCATGACCTCCAGAAAGCTTGTAAACGTTCTGTAGTACATATAGACTGTATATAATAAAAAGGTTGTACACAGTGCAGTAAGGCAGAGGATGGTGAAAGGGGGCTTTTAATCCACACAATGCCCTGGATAATTTTTTTCTTTTCAAAATGTACACTTTATTGTCAACAACAGTACAAAAGACAAAAGGGTGTATTTACAACTCTGCAATGGCCTTCTCATTGTTTCCCTCTTTGGTTTCACTGCTAACCTGATTGTTTTATAATGAGCAAAATAAAGATTGACTAGGTGCTTAAAAATGACCCACCGCTTTCATGTCAAGCAGTTTAACAACAACCTCATAATACAAACGGTTCTCCTTTTGAAGATGCTAGTGGGGTAAGTGTGCTTTATTGGTCATCGCACTAATGGAGTTCACAATGTTAGGTCATTATTGGCAATGGCTTAACCTACTGGTATTCTCAAGAAGAATATGAGTCAATCATACAAATGCATTCATCAAATTTACAAGTTGTGTAAAAAGTAAATTCTTGACCATAAATATTAACAAGATTTATGATACTTGTCAAACAATGTTGTCAAAATGTTATCAAACTGTTTTTCTGGTCGCTGCCTTGTGTGATGAACAAGAGCAGAATGATGCCAACCCAGGGAGCCATGCTTTTTTTGTACCTCATCTAATCTGCCTTTTGCAGCCGCTGTCTTCAGTTTGGGTGATCCTTCACGCCAGTTAGATAAAATAACATAATAATGACAACATTACAGCAGAGAATGAGCAAAGATACAAAGTCCTTAGTCCTTACTCCCATCACACTATCTTACCGCTCAGTATCTTTCCAACACTTGATGCCTTCCTCACAGGCGTTAAAAAGAAATATTGTGCATGCTGCAGCACAGCCATCAAGGTAGGTTACATGCAGAATATAAATACACCAAAAACACACACAAAGGAAAATAAAAACAAAAACAACATAAAATAACCACAGAGAACATTGAGACCCGGTACCAGTAAAGCTCTATCAAAAAAAAACATGAGAAAATAACATAAACATGATCTCAGACTGAACAGAATGGGTGGTGAAGACAGCAATGTAGTGTGTTCAACTAAATCACAAAAGTTCAGAAAAGTTTTACCTTCCTGATGACTTATTGACCAACAAAAAGTGAAAAGAGCTGAAGAGGGAAAATAGTTCTTACAGTTCCATATTTAAAATGACTACATCTCTTGTTGACAGGGGATTCATTATCTAAATGTTCAAGAAATCACTTTTCCAGTGTTTAAAGCCCAGTGAACATAAGTGAGGAGTTTGAGAGATAGCATGTCCTTAAAAGTTTTCTTTGGGGATATACAGCAGTGAAGTGTCTTTTTCTCTCATCACAGCCAAATGCTTTTACACACACAAGCGCACAGAAAGTTAAAAAGACAAATCAAAAACAACCATCAGCCAGGACACATACAGAATTATGATTTGTTATACAGGCCTTAAAAAGAAATTTACATTCTTTGAAGAGGAAAAAACGAAGTGGCGAAACCCCACTACATAGCCTCATGTAATTGCTCAAACAAAACATGGAGCATTCGCCAGGAACACAAGAAAACCAAAATGACACAGTAACGCGAGGCAGCCTCAATGCATACTTCAAACAGGGAGGTGGGACAGCAGGCTGAGAGCAGGACTTGGTGGAAAAAGGCTCTGACTGTGGCTGCTTATGTGGAGCCTGATGGAGCACATCAGCAGCCAACTGGGAGTCTGTCTGGATGTCGAATGACTGCTTTCAACTGCTTCTTACCCACAGAGAAATGGAGAGAGATTGGTAAGTCATGTCAGTCATCTACAATTTCCACATATGATGCCCACAAAACAGTCTTGCATAAATATAAGCCCACATTCATCTCAAAGGCTTATTCCAGTTTATTATAACCTATATCTTATTTTATCACTGGCCATCACCTCTATCCAATTGACAACTTTCGAATCAGCAAAGTGCACAGGTATATGTTTCATCATGTTCACTAATTCAATTAGCCTGCTCATATGCTAACATTTACTAATTAATAATAAACTCAGAGCTGAGGCTGAGGGGAATGTTTCACTGGTATGTGGACACAAACCAAAATAATAGAAACTGATAACAAACCAGAGGACCAACAAACATTTCCTGCTGAGGGGAGCATGGATCTCTGCTCCATATTTCATTTGACAGTAGTGTAACCAAAGACTTTTGGTTTTAATTATTCGATCAAGATTGAGAGACTCATGATGGACATCATGGTGTGTTTATCTTCGGGACATCAAAACTGCTGCTCCACACCTGTGCAGGAGCCCCCAGTGTCTCAGCACTCTGACTCAGGGGCTGGTCATGATGACACACTGGATCGTTGCTCCTGCACCCAACATTTGTGACCAAATGGTGTCCAGCCGGTCCATTCACATCCTAAATGGTAAAGCATCTTAAAAAATCAAGCTTACACAGAGCTTTGTAAAGCTAATGTAAAGAGAATGTTTCCGTCAGTGAACAGTTTCATCAGTCACTGTTTCTTTTGTGGCTCTTTTCTCTAGCATTGGAGAGGACCTGCTCTAAGTTTTTACAACTATTCATACTCAGACCACGTTTGATCCATAGGAATCGTGAACACATGTGAACTGTGGATTAATTACAAAGTTTACATATTCATGTTAAAAGGTTTTACTGCCGCTGTTACTTTTAGAAGTAATAATTGAGTACATTTCATTTCAGAGATGCAGTTATATAAAAGCAGGTGTGTGTTCATGAGAGTTTAGTGTTTATAAGACAAGCAGGTGTGTGTTCACGTGACTTGTTAAAAGCCGTTGACAGTGAAAGTGATACTGGAGGAGCAGACGAATTAGAGAAAGTCTCATGTATCATTTTAGTCACATCATGTATGGGAGCATCTTGGATTCCTGGTTAATTATACTGATAAGGCAATAAGGGTGGTTTACAAAGCATACGCTAATTGTTACAAATCAAACATGGCAACACATTTGAAGAGATGTTTTCCCACAGTATAGTGTGGTGGTACCACAGGTGCGCCTGCACATGCATAAAGTTTATTCTGACGCGCAACAGAGCCCGAGTGACTGGTTCCCAAACTAGTGAATGGAAGAGACATTTTAGTGAGACAAATGGAGCGACGCATGCAAGGTAGTTCAGGAAGCCAACTCGAGCTGCGCTGCCCCAATCATGTGACATACCTAACTCTCCACAACCATCTATAATACACACCCACCTTTTTAGGCTGTCTATTTAAGCAGAGACAATTATGCATCACCCCCTGTGCTTTCCCTGCTGACAGTATGGCTGCCAGTAGCTTCAGCCCCTCCACCACCCCGTCATCTACATGTAGGCTCCGAAGGGGGGGTTGTAAGTATTTACTCATCACTCCCATAATGCCTGTGTAATCATATCGAGGGTAGTGATGAAGTCAGAGCATAGACGTCAAACACTAACATGTTCTACTGTTGCAACAAACGTTTGAACATGAGTTGTTCATTATGAAATGGAGGTGACTCTAGGGATTACTACACAAGTCGATGCCAGAATTCTAAAAACCTCACACTCCTTTTTTAGAGTAGTGAAGGTATCGAACAATACCAACCCACCACCGCAGGGTGGTTGCCGCCGCTACTTCGGGATCGGGGCAGGCACACACAGTATGCCCTACCTCCTCTCTACCCTGCTGGCCTGCACTCACATGGCAAGTTAACTATGGACACTGTCAATGGTCAGAGACTCTTGAGACCCGTGCAGTGCTCAGGGTTTGCTTTGTGTTTGTTTGGTTCACCATGGAGTATTTGAGACATTTATTTAAACAGAGCGACAGAGACAAGCAGACACACACACACGTGCGCTCCTATGGACGGAAGAGAAAAGAATCAGATATTTTTATATATGTGTGTTGAAGTGATTCTTTCTAATTTACTATTGTTCATATTGAACTTCAATTTCACAATATTAAATATTTGAGTGTAAATGTTTATTTAAGCATTGAACACCTGGAATGTTGTTAATTAGAAAACAAAGTTTTATCTGTCTCCCTTTTGTGATAATCTGAAAATGTATTTATTGCACCTCTATTTATAATATAAAGTTGAATTGTTAAAAGCCTGTTTATGCACAATTGGAAGGGTTTCCTAAGTAAACATACCTACCTATATCTCTGAGATAGTATCTAATGAGATACTAAGTCATAATTATGAGATACAGATTTTTCTTTTCTTCATCACAGTAGCGGAAATGACCTCCCATAGATAGGAACAGTTGCAACTAACCCTTCAGAATTAAGACAAGTTGTAATAAACTGGAATTATAATTCACAACAAAAAGTATAATGTTTTTCTAATTAAACTATTTCAAAACTGCACTTGAATTGTAAATTCTTACCTCTTTCATCCCACAAGGTACAGACTGAGCATCTTTTAAACAGTGTGATTGTTTTCCTCTAGTTTCTTGCTCTCCTCAGATGTCCCCAACTCCTTCTCACCAGTTTTCCAGCTTCCTTGCCTGTAGTGAAAACAGAACAGCAAGTGTTATTTACTCCTGGTATAGTCAGTCAGCCAACAGCACACCGTAGACTCGTCTGGTCAATATACATATGTCATGCTCCCACTCTCTGCTCTCGACATGCATCCGCTTCTGCTGATTCTCCCTTTGCTTTGTGCTATGAAATCCTCCCACCTGGTATTACATCAGTAGCTGCTTATCACGTCTCTGACCTGTCTCATCGAAGTTGAAATGTAAAATGCAAATGTGCACACTACTGCGTACTCCCGTGTTTTCTATACCTTGAATTCTTCAGGTAGAGCCAGTAGATTAGTCCAACTACTGCAGCAGCTATGAGGAGCCCTGCTACAACACCCACTATGACCATTGACTGGTCATCTGCATCCTCCTGAGCGCCTGAAAACAGAAAGCAACACTCCACTTAATATGCAGGAGCAACACACACACTTATACTGTGTTCGAACAGAGATGCTCTGTACAAACATCTTACCACCTCTGCACTATATATACTCCGGCAACACCCTCATTGGCTGATTCTTAATCACACAACGCTTTCTTTCTTTATCTTGTGCTTACAGTACAGCAGTGTGTTGTCTTATCACTATAGTGACATTAAAACCATCACTTTAAAACAACCAGTGGAGCTTGTTTATATTCCAGGGAAATAAGATAATCAGCAGCTCACATTAAAAAGTTGGATAGTTTGGAGGAGATGCTGTATTGTGCATGTTCCTTTAAAAGAGCAACATTATATCAGTGTGTCAGGGAGACACAGGGAGGTAAAAAGTATGACTGTGAGAGTCATGCTAACTGTACATTCTGCTCCATCACCTTTGTGCACTTATCAATCCCAAATATCATTCTACTGAATGTGCCTGTGCAGCTCAACATCCCTCAAATCACCCTGAACACCTTGTCGTCATGTGTATGTGTGGAAAACTGTATATATATTCCAGCATATAACACACGTTTTTGGGGATATGTTCTCTGATTACAATCGCTCAGAAACATTTGGGTTTTTACAAGGAAAACCTGAGGAAAGAAATCTGATCATATCATAAGTCTTAACTAGCTGCCCGCTGAATGATCTGCAACAAGTGATGTACGTTATCAGCCGCTACAAGGGCTTTAATGAAACCTGAGAGCTTATTGAGTGTATCAGGCCTTTTGTTGTAGACTATAACTAAATTAATTTATAAATAAGTCTTCCCTGGCAAACAAGCCAGGCTACAGTCTTTTCCCCGTCTGATACGTCTCATACGACTGGGCTTCTACTTCTTATGCTTGTTTTATTTCTCATGCACATTGTTTCATGGTGTTAGGCGTTAGACTCCTTACTATAGCTGAGAATAGCTACAGGTCATGTGGGGAACCTGTCCTGCCTCTTGTCTTGGGCCTGACACTTACTGAAGATGCTTCTCATACCCACACACCTCACTACCTCAATAAATATTATCCTACATTACCAATTGATTCAATGTACTTTGAATAAATTGTAATCCAACAGCCACAGTCAATGTGTAGTTCAGATGGCGGCAGTAACTGTGGCACATACATAGGTCTGACAACTGTGTTTTCATCTTTTAGCAAAACCATCTGCAGTGGGTAAATAATGTTCAAACACTCTAGTTTGTCTTATCAGCCTCTAAGATATCCTCTGCATGAGGGAGCCCGCTTGGAGACACATAATGAAGATATGAGATAAGATGAGGGTGCCTGAGCAGACACAGTCTTGTCTGCATGTGGGGTGATGGATATTGGTCAGTTAATGCAAGAGCAGAGAGTGATAGTGTTTATTGTCAGATTATGTACTAACATTACCAAATAATAAATAAGGATAAAAGAAAAGAAAAACAAAATCCTTACCTTTTTCCTCCCTTTCCTCCTTAAAAACTGAAATCAAACATAAATAAATTAGAACTCTAAAATAAAAGACAGACAAAACATACATCTTCTGTTTGTCATACTGGATTCTGCACTGATTCTGCCAGATACAGCCTGACAAGATGAAATCAAACGTAAGAAAAACAGTAATACAGTTACTAATACCAACAATTTACTTTACAATGAACTTTGCTCGTCAATGGTGTGCCAAGTATACATTGGCATACGAGACAGTTTTATGACCCCAACAAATATTAAATCCAGCGAAACAAGGAAGAAAGAAAGAATGAGAAGGAACAGCTATGGCACAGCATGTATGCATGAAATGAAATGATACCACACTGGCATTCAGTGTTAGCTTAGTGTTTGACAGCTCTGGCCTTTCATTACAAACTCTTTTTGTTTTTGTTTCTTTTCCCCATCCCAGTCTCTATAGTAGGTAAGTGTAAGGATTTAGTGTAATGGTTTCCCTGCACACATTTTAAATAAAAGTTGAACAAAAGCACATTCTGCAGTGGTTTGTTTCAGTAAATCACTGTTGAGAATAGGTTTAAACTATTGTAGGAAATGAAACAAAAGGTTTATACAGTGTTTCAAAAAAACAACTTCAAGTCTCTTTACACCTGTTTAAATAGAATCCATAAAGTGCAAAACTTTGTATGATTTGGTCTGTGTGCAGCCACTTATCCTATATGAAGAAATGACTCCTTACTTTCACTTTCCATTGATATTTACTCTTCTTTATACTGATAAATTGAAAGATAACTAAATCAATTCTGAACTCAAAGAGCTAAGCACACCAGGCACCACATTTCACCTGAACCGATGACACTGTTGGAGTGTAGTCATAATTTACTTATTAGATCATTTTATTTTTCTATTGTCTAATTCTTGTTGCCAATGTATTCTACAAATAAAGGAAAGAAAACCAGTATCACAATTCTTCAAACATCTGCAGTGAGTAACTTCCTTCATGGGTTTAAAGCCGCATAAATCAGTTCTTTAGCTGTTCTGTCACCATCATCATAATCGTCATCATCATCATCATCCTCATCAGACCAACTGTTCTTTGCACCACAAAGTGATTGGACAAAAAATTTGATAATATATTTAATATCTGGTCTATTCATTATTACAAATCATTTCTGTTATTTTCCTCTGTATATTTTGCATAAATATCATCCCTCCTTGCAACTAAAAGTGTAATGTTGCTTTTTTTATTTCTTAACAATTTTTTATTTCTGTATAATGTTTTCTACACGTGGCATCTATTGCCCTTCTGTCCGTCCTGGGAGAGGGATCCCTCACATGTGGCTCTCTCTGAGGTTTCTACGTATTCTTACCCTGTTAAAAGGGTTTTTAGTAGTTTTTCCTTACTCTTGCTGAGGGTTAAGGACAGAGGATGTCACACCCTGTTAAAGCCCTATGAGATGAATGTAATTTGTGAATATGGGCTATACAAATAAAATTTGATTGATTGATTGATGATTAACCATTAATCTCTTTTCAATAACACAACGCCTAAAATGTTCTAACTCTTATTTCCTTTGCTATATCCTGTTAATTTAAATTGGTAAAATAACTGATTATCAAGGTGTCACTCTTTAAAGTTTTATCTTATCTCCTTAGATGACCCTCAAAGAGACTTTGTTTGGTGTTTTCTCTCTTTAGATGTTCTAAAATGTCTCTTTTTTGTAGAATCAGAAGTGAAGTGTTACAATGAGTCGTCACTATTAAAGCAAGGCTCAACTAATTAAGCTGGGTTAGGGGGTTAGGGTTAGCTGAATGATGCTCTTGCAATCCCTGTTAAGTTACACTGGCAGCAAAACAACCATCAAGGCACCAGCAGCTTGTTTGTTGAGCTGCAGAATACACTGATGTAGAGATGGTCATATGTGCATACACCCAATAGGGGAATCCAGAGTAAAGCATGACTTTAATTTGACAGTTCTTTCCTGTCCGGCTGACCTTCCTCATATTTATAAGTCAGTATCGCCATATTCGAGTCATCCACTGTTTAGGACTTTTGTGTTGCCTCACTCTGGTCGTGGATTATCTCTGCCTAAATGCAGGATGAACAGGATTAAAAACTAATTTATCCCTGCTGCCATTGGCCTTTTAAATTACTCATGGTGATTTTTATATTTTTATATTGTTTTCATTTGCATTGTATTAATTGATGTCTATTTATTACCCCATGGGGATAATAAATATTTCTTGACTTGATTAGTCTACATTTCCCACAAATAGGAAAATATTACCAGCCGACCACCTTGCAGACAAGAATTATCTTACCAGAGGAAACATTGATGGTCATGATGTCATCTCCCAGCCTGTTTCTGACACTGCAGCTGACAGTAAGGTTCACCCTTGGGACCACAGTTATTTTATGGGTGGCCTTGCCATTGATATAGGAGCTCTCCTCCTGAAGGAGCAAGAAAAAGACATTCATGGAAATACAAGATGATTATTATTATTATATAAAAATAATATTTGCTAGAGATAGAAAGAGACTTTCCCCAACTAATGTAGACATATTAACAAATAAACACACACATACAGTCACACATTTGCCACCAACACTTACCTTAGTGTTATTGACGCTCCATTGGAAGCTGGGTTCTGGTACTCCTTCGGCCTCGCAGGTCAGAACTTTGTGTTCGGCATCACCAGCCCGGTGTTTGGTCAGACTGGTGATCACAGGCTTCCCTGATGTAAACACATTAATTACTTATGAAGTAACATTTGATCACACACAAATATTTAATGTGATGTATCTGGGTTTGCAGAATGTTATTGGCTCCAGAAAAACAGGTGTATTCAGGAGCGCAGAGACCCAGTTGATTTTGACTATTTAATGCAATTCGTCAGATCAGTGTATGCCTTAACTTATTACAAAATGTTATGTGGTTTAATTTTGATTTATAAATGTTTATTTTTTAATAATACAAGTATTATAACGTCTTTGTATAGAGAAGATTGTGCTGTTAAATATAGTAGCAAGATATTTACTATTACAGCCAAATGAGGAGAAGAACACAGACAAAATTACAGACACCCACCTTCAACGACCAGCTCGAAGCTCTGACGGCGCATGAGGCCGTTTATCGACACCTTACATGTGTACTCTCCTGCATCAGAATAGCTCAACTTGCTAAACTTCAGCTCTTTCACTTCCTTTCCATTCTGAAAACCAGACAAAATGTCAGCAATGAAGATACAACGGCAACACACAAATTGGCTTTTCCCTGACCCTTGACAAGGACATCCTATAAATCCATGTATGCCAGATGTCAAACTCATCAATCCATCTCTTTTCAATGGCCACTTTTTAGATGAGGAAGAATATTCATTTCAGAAATAATTGTGGAGATACAGTACCTACTGCAGCTGAAATCTACATATCAACATGACAGAGACACTCTTCTCATCTAATGTCTAGTGTTACTGTATCTGCACTGTATACTACTTTACTGCTACAATGATCCAGGCACTTTCCTTATCATTTGTATTAAATGTTATTCATTACATTTACCCCATATATTATCAAGACAACTAGGATTCCTACCTTTGTTTATAAAAATCCACCATCTAGTCTATAAATGTAGCATAGGTACTATAAGCTAAGCTATCTGTCAGACACACACAAAATGAAAGGTTTGACACAACCATTAAGCTCGACAGGACTGGAAGGACAAACAAATTATCAATGACTACTATTAACAATACTGAGTTTCTAGTGTCAGGTTGTATTACTTAGTGTTCGACAAGACAGTTTATACAAACATGCTGTTCAACTCTTTAATTTCCTATGTTTCACAGCAGCCTGTTTCACACAACCCAGCACCCTTACCTTTGTCCAAAACACTTCGGCAGCCCCGGAGTGGTTTTTCTCCATCTTCACAGACAAAGCGTCCCCTAGTCTCTTCTCAACCTTCCCAGTGGGACTCAGACTCAGGTCAAGGACTGAGAAAATAACAGAGAACAAGTATTATGACAACAAGGTTGTTTGCCTCCACCAGACAGTTCAGTGACAAAATGTTCTCAGATTTGACAACATTTGTTCAGTTTTTTTTATCTTAATGAATGATGTTCGAGTGCAGTCTTATTAGAAATAGACTTCAAGCTTTAAGGTGACAACTTGAATTACAGTTTTGTACATTTTTCTTTGAAGCTCATTCTCAGTTTCTTAGTGCCACAGATGAATTATTCTCCTTATGGAGGTGGGAAGCTTATTACTAATGTACACAGGATCAGATCTGCAGAAAATTGCCAGGATGATGGAGCAGGTTGCTAAAACATTATTTCTCATGTGCATTGTAAAGGGCAAAAGAAGATATGATACAAATAATAACTTGTGTCCAAATCTGCAAACTATAACCCTATTGAATGAGCTTCAATTTCATGAGCTGTACTGCTTATTGTAAAATTAAGTTATTAACTGTTTCATAGAGGCTCCTCCAAATGTCAGTGAGGACTCCTCCTATAATAAGTGTTAATTGTAGGCTTTCTAAACAAAGTCTCCAGCATCCCACACTACTAGTACACTATTCATAAACTTCTAGGTCTGTGATCCAATGATTCTCTCTCTGATGTGATTAATACAATGAGGCCCTCAGTGTCTGCCTGTGAGATTTCTGACAGAAGGTAGCATATCAACATTGACTGTGTGCACCTGGAATGACTGTTAAACAACATGAAAAGCTTTTTATAGCATTTATGAATTACAAATCAATTTCTCCAATAAACATAAATTAAGAGTAAAACAGATAAAAATAAGCTACTTCAAAGTCAGCAGTGAAACTTATTGTAACACCATCGGTTGTTAAATTCAATTCAAGACAAATGTATCTTAATTTGTAGTGCCAAACATAACATACATAATCTGAAGGCACTTTACATATTAAGGTCAAGAATCTAGTTCCCACAATTATATTCCATTACATTCCATTTAATTTAGCTGACGCTTTTTAAGGCTGTATAAATCATAAGTCCACCTACAGTGTTAATTTTGGGTCGATAGTGATTAATATTTTCCAATTTGGCACCAATTTTAAGGAAAATGCATAGAAAATGCACGTTAAAAACACATTACTAGACAAGAATAAAATAGATCACATTATACAAAGAGGTGGTGAATGTTTTACTGCTAGTTGTCAGAGGATATTTATGTAAGTGCTAACCAGTCAACCAGAGAACCTGCAGCTAATTTCATTTTCATCGTGAACACATTCCCTCGAGACACAAATCATCACAAAAAACTTGTCTAATTTAGAGTTATTGTATTTTCTTCATCCTTCTTTCTCAGTCACAAACTCAATTTAAAAGATGGGAGCTGATAAATCTATTCTTTCTTTAAGATATTTGAAATGCACTGAAACTGCGAGGAGGGAAAATGCGTCAAGCTTGTTCTGTTGTATGATCCTCATAGGGCCCATTTGTTCTAAAGCCTCAGAAACATGCACCAGGGAAGCAAGGAGAAATTATTTGAGGGGGGGCTGGGAAACAGCTTAGCAGTTGGAGGAAATAAATTACTGCCCAAAAACCTTGTCACTTTTGCTCACTCGATGTCGATATGTCTTATTAGTTCTCCATTTCCCTGCCTGGCACTCCATGCTTTGCCACCCTGCCAGGCTGGGCTCTCAAAGTATCAAGTTGGTTGCCATTACTCTGCTTGCATTACTTTATTTATAGTGAATGGAAATTTATTGTAATAAACTTCAATCAAGGTGGAAAGAACATAGGCGAGTTTTAGAGAAGTAGCCATTTGTTCGCTCAAGCGAAAGCCAGAACAGCAGTTAGAGGTTTTTAACTGGAATACAGAAGTGTTGTGGTGCAGTATGCTAAGTCACTTGCATATGTCACGAGTACTCACAGCCAACAACGATGCTTTGGGAAGCCTCCAGTTTCTCATTGTCAGTCAGGGTGCATTTGTATTCCCCTGCAGCCTCTCTGTTGATGGCAGCCAATGAGTAGTTGTCCGAATTTTCCACACGTATTTTCTTGTCCTGGTGGAGAGATAAGAGAATGGGGAGCATGGAGAAGAGAGAGGTAACATTAGAAAAAAATAAAAAAATAGAAGCAGGGATGAAGACAGGAGCCATTTCTTAGAGAAAGAAAGCAATGTAGAGGTCCAATTAATGACTTGAAATATTGTTTTTAGCAATAACTGAAAGTCTTGGCTCTTGAATTTTTAACATCATCATTAAGTTTAAGTTTTCAAGCCAACATCGAAGGAAGGTAATATTTGTGGTAATGCATGGTAACAATGTTGGGTTAAGAAATGCTGAGTACTCTTCTGAAGTTTGAACTGACCTTGATGTGGAAGAAGAAGGAGCTGGGTGGAGGGTTGCCGTCAGCATGACACTTCAGCGTCACATTATCACCTTCTACAATGGGCCCCTTGGACATTACCAGGAGGCTAACCTTCTCTGATGGATCTGAGAGGTTAAGTGATCAATTGAGGGTAAAAGGAAGATGAAAAAAAGGCAGCATGAGTCAGTCACAGGCACTTTCTACTGACAAATATGTCATCTTCACACCAAGTCAATTTAACGATTAAGCAGTGTTTACTTTATCTGTAACAATCAAATAATCTTTCATCATGAGCCATGTGTGTAGACTGTCCCGCTTACAAGCTCAACACACATACAAACAAAGGGCTCAGTTACACTAATTACACACGTTGTTTTGTGTATTTAGCACCTACAAGTGATTTTAATCCTAAATAAATAAATGACACCTCTCAATCAAACAATTAAGCCACTAGCCAAATTAACCAACACATTTGTTATAAGATGCCTCCAGTCATAACTGCATTTTATTTTCACTCACAATGGACGGGAATAGGTCCCAGGGCCGTCTCCTGATTGGTCTTCTCATGTGTGGACATGCAGGCAAACACTGCGCCAACATCCTGCTTGGTGGCCACATACATAAGAATGGAGGAGGTGGTAGAAAGGCCTGTGGCTGGATCCAGCTTCGTGCTCGGGGTGATCACAGTGGCTGTACAGGCAGAGACAGGGTGATGACGAACATAAACAGCCTTCTGAGTTTAAGTGGCATTCTATTCCCTCACTAAATCTTTCTGTCAAAAAATTCTGTAGATCTGAGTTGATCACAAAGACTTAAATTCAGTCTTGTTTCCTGTTATCTTCTGATCCACATCTATCTGCAGCACTTGGCTTTTTCTGGAATTTAACTTCTTTTTACAAAAAATGTTTTGATAATGTCCATCATCACCCAGATTTGGCAAGACACAGACCCAGCAAGCACCAAAAGTTTCTTGTGTCTTGTACAAATGTGGTGGATGGAGTGGCAGGTAGGGTCAGAGCTACAGATTTATTTAATTAACTTTATTTGTATAGCGCCAAATCATAACATACATTATCTCAAGGCACTTAAGAGAGACAAACTACACTATGACAACAAAATGCAATAGAGAGGCTTTATATTTGGTATGTTTCTAGACAATGGTAGAGAACACACTGCGGTTTAAACCTTTTTATTTCCTTCTTCTGTTTGATTTTCCAGTGTTATCATGAGAACTTTGTTCTTATTTGTCCGAAGTTCAGTAAATCATTGAACTCAAGTCTTGAGTCACTTAGTCTACTTTGCTGTCAGGGAAAAATATACATTTGCTGTCTCCTGAAAAAACTTCCTTAAAAAGGTAAAACCTCCCTTTGTATATTGCATGAGGCAATGTTATTTTTTATTTCTAATATATATATATATATATTATGTACTTAATGTTTTGAACATTATCATTACATGTTAACAGTGCTGTGATAATAATGATATCCTTGATAATTTTGACACTATATCACCATGAAAAATGTTCACACCGTTCCAGGTCTACGACATTTTAACGCCAGTAAATAACAGATTTCCAATTTCTATTGTTTAAGCTATTATCTTGTTAAATAGCTTAACTTACTTTTCTGTCACTGCTCATAAACACTTGTTTCCCATAGGAATCTCCGTATGACAGAATCCTGTCTGTGTGAATGTTGGGTAGTTTATCTGTGTGTCAGCGAGATATGTTACCTTTCCCATCAGCTTCTAGCGGCTTTCCATTCTTTCTCCATGTAATCTTAGCTGCAGGGTTCGCATCTGTCGCAACACATTTTCCCACCTGAGTAAGATAAAAAAGGAAGTAAACGTTAAATTTAAAGGCTGTTTTGTCCTTTAATTTAAAATGCTAAGAGGCCAATGCAAGAGGATGGGATGATGTTTGTTATTTATTAAATGAACTATATAAAAAAGTGCTCTTATATATGATTATATTCTTATTCTTTATTATGGACAACAAGACATCATTATAACATAATCCTTGGTTTCAGTGTGGACACAATTTCCCCCTGGCAAAAATAATAATGGAAAAAAAAATGCAGAATAATATAAGCACACACCGGCTTCACTGTAAAACCAATGTCAGATAACTTTTATTTGTGTCCGAAGGTATGTATAATGCAATGCCTACTATTCCAGGAGTAGAGTAGAATGTTGGATATTTGCTAGTAAAAAGGCAAACAACTATCTCATTCAGGAATGAATTACTTTTTGTGTTCAGTAGCATATTTTCTCCCTGTCTCTTGTCCTGTATTTTCAGAATTGAAGGTCAGCAAAGGTAGCAGAGATATGCTGTGTGTGAACCAGATAGGGAGTGAGTCACAAGAACATTCCTTCTCTGATAAAGCCTGGTTACTACAGCCTCCATCTCTCAATAAACTTGACTTATTTCAAGAAGCAGAATGGTCCTACAGTAGAAGCACAAACATGTATTAGAAGGGGTATTAATTCATGTTATATAGTTAGTTTATGAGCACAGATGGAGTTATATTTAAAGACTCCTCAATATAGGTATTAAAGCAGCAACGTCAGGCCACGGGACCATACACACCCCACATGACAATTCATAAATACAAAAACAACAGGTCCGTTCATGGTCAAGGTGAACCTTAATGTAACAAACTGGTGGTGTTGTGTGTCATGGTCACTTTTAATAAAACAAAGTAGCTGTGGAATGTTGTGCATTGAATAAAGAAAACATTTTTTTGAGAGAGTAAATGTGTCTAATTTGTGCATCGTTACATAGCATTATTACATCTTTACCCATACGCACATGCAAACCAATGAAAATGAGACAGGTCCAGCTTTGTGCACAATCCACTTTCCTATCATTTGGAATTCCACTTGAGCCTCAAGCATCCCTGCCCTCCACTACCCTCTGTGTAAGTTATAAAACTAAAATCCCTCTCCTCCAATCGCTCTTTTTCTCTCACTCTTATTCCCTACAACTCTGCCTGTCTGTCTCTTCTCACAACAAAATGACCAAAGCTGTTCAGTAGCACCTTAATTGGTGGGAATACCAATCGGGGGATATAATCACTTGATTCATACTAAATGTGTTTATACTGCAGGCGGTGGAAAAATACACATTGGAGCCCACAGCTTTTCAAAGGTTTTATGCCTTCGCGCTGGCGAAAGTCAGGAGCTGGAGGCATTATGTTTTCCGGTTGTCTGTCCGTCCTTGAACGTGATATCTCAAGCATGCAGGGCATCAAACCCTATCTGCAAACAATTTGGACAAGTTCTTTTTTTAAACAAAAATGAAAATACATATATTTAATAATGATAATTATACAATACAATAACAGTGCAGTTGCAGTACTGTCAATTGTCTACATGCTCCACCTTAATATATATTTATTTTACAATTTTTATTTATTTAGTTATGAGAGTGTTTATTTTGTTATTTCATATTTGTAAAAATGACTGAGGTAAGAAAGACAGCCATAATTAACAACGGTTAAATAAAGAGAAATAAAATCGAGGTACGTACCCAACTGTGATTTTTGTGTACTGTTAAACCCCCTAACATTAGTAGACACTTCCTGGCCAATGGTCAGGTTTTTAACTATATGAATCTCAGTAAGTTTCAAATTTTTTAAGCAAACAGATATACGCTCATGTTTAGATTTTTATGGTGTTTTTTCATGTTAATGTCCTCAGTTAAAAGGCATTTTAATGGAAACTAAACTGAGCTCAGTCATCTTTCCCAAAAGCGTTTCTTTAACTGCAGCTCAATCGCAGCAATGGCCCCCAGTGGAAAATGATCAGCATAAGTACTGACTTATAACAACTGGGCCATAGAAGGAGGCGTCTGAGTGTCTGTTCAGTAACATGAGAAGTATAAATTATATAAAAGGTCTATTAAGAAAGATTTATATCCACATTAAATTCACGGTGGCAGAGTTTAGCCAGATGAATACCTTATACTGTTTGAGAGCCGAATCCTTCACTTATGAATATGTGTTCACAGCCAGGATGTGTCCTGTTAGTTCTAAGACAGTATGCACTGAGAGGAATAACGAAGGGGCTGGGATAGGGTACAGGAACATCTGTGCCGAGTATGGATTGGAGAACAACAGAGCTAAGATCCTGCTGGACTTCAGATTCCAGATTGACAAACAGCTGCTAGCTAATCAACTGAGTAGTGGGAGACAGAAAACATGAACAGAAGAGGGCAGTAGTGATCGAGGTATATCAGAGCCGTGCCACATCCTCAATTGCAAACATCTGCACATGGCTGCTTTTTCCTTAATAAATACAATTAGTCAGACAAATAGGATTGCCATTTTTATTTTGAAAGTTCTTTAAAGTATTTTAATTACTTTTAAGTATCATAGACTGTTTCTGTTAATACTGGTGTACTATAATTTACAAACAGTCTATAACAGTGGTCAGTGCTCCCCACAATGATTTGACATTCATTCAGTTTACTATCAAATTTGTTTGTGTCTGAATCAACAATCCACTGGTCTTGTTTAAACTTATACAGAGTTCTTTGTTTTAGTCAGACCTTGGATATAACTATTCTTAACTAACAGGACACATCACAAAATGTCATGATCTCTCCTTTCCTCCAGCTGCTCTGCGCTGTGCTTTTTATTACGATCATTACTTTCCCATGTTCTTACATGAGAGGTGTAAGTTTCCTCAGAGGGGTGATTTCAAATATTGTGTTATGTTACTAGAAATATTTAATTTATAAAATAGTTTGATTGATGGCCTAGCAGTCAGCAACCGACTACCATTTTACACAGCATAATATTCGCATGAATATGATGTAAAAAATGAAACCGATTAAATCATTCCCTGAGCTGATCTACTCAGTTACATACTGGTGTTGATGCATATTTGCTTACACAGCCTGACTCTACCTAATCCAGACTAGGGCAGTTTAGGTGGTGTAGAAATTGCAAGAAATATTTTACTGGGGGGTGGACTCCCTTTGCCAATTACCTTCCCATTATCAATCATAACCAGGCGCACATGACCAGTCAAGGCATATAAATACGATATGCACTTTCAAAAGTGTAAAAATCTTCGATCATCAATCATCGTTAATTTTTTCTCTTGATGTCCTTCAATGCCTTGGGCTGCTTGAACTTTGTCAACTATACAACAAGCGAGTTTCCTGTTTGCCCCTGCAGCCCTGGACCCTATGGTCCAGTTAGCTCTATAGCTAACTCACGCAGCACTCTCAGCTGGTTTTCATGTGACATATGGAACAATATTCAACTACAACAGAAATCTCTCAGTTCCTTGACTGGAGAAATATTCATAGAATTACAGGACCTCCTTCTGTTCATAAAAAAACTGCCTTTACACACTCCCTTTGGTGTGTATAGAGAGGAAGGTGGACGGTTGTGCTTCAATGTAAAGACTGTGGTGAATCTTACCGTTGTTGGTTTGTCCCTCTGAAGTACTTTAGCTTGGTCCAGAATCTGAACGGATGATGGTTTTTCTGGAAACACAAATGCAGAGAATCTTGTTTCAGAAATGCACAGATATGACTTCGGAAGAATCTGTCAAATGTATTTATTATTTCCTCCTTTTCTACATTTATGTCGATAATGTCTGCCCTCATGTATAGAGCTGAGGGGCACGGGGAGAACAAACAAACTCAAATTTCAATGACATTGTTCAGCAGCTGGTGAGTAGATACTGTAGCCCAAGTTAGTGTCTGGCAGCAAATTTATTGGGTTGTTAAAATTCAATCTGAAGGATATCATTTCAACCTGTCTCCTTTTAACTAACCTAATATACTCTCTGAGGCGTATTGAGCTATTCTCTTAATGTCCTATTTCACGGATGAGCTCACAAAGCCCATTAGCAATTGATGCATGGCTCGTTTTTGGGAGAGAAATTTGGATTCAGAATCATATATCCTACAGCAGAGAATGGACCAAAAGCACAAAAAACACAGTGGATAACATTGAGTTTTGATTAAAACTTACCTGGTAGCTAACTCAATTTGCCAAAAAATGACACCCTTATATCTTTGAATAATTACTTGGGATTATTAGTCAAGATAATTGCTTGCTGTTTAAATAAATTACTTCATGACACCAAACGTGCTTGTAAAGTGGTTATATTCTCGAAATGAATTGTTCTCCATTCAACGGATCAACCAGCATGAGTCAATTTATTTGAAGAGGAATAAATAGTTGTTTGGTTATAAGACAAATACATAACATACTGGAAAAATTATGTGATGCTGACAATGTCAATGAATTATTTTTATTATATTTTTATATTAATGAAAATAAAAGGATAATAAAATAACCTAGAAAAAAAATCCTGGGAATAAACCCTGTAGTGTGCTGTATGAATTGTATACATACTGTGGACAACAACAGGGACAGGGTACTCCAGGATGTTGATGCCTGACACAACCATGCAGGTGAAGGTCTTATTGTCTTTAAGTGTAGCCTCGGTGATGAGCAGGTTGTTCTTTTCATCTATGCTGACCCGCCGGGCATAATCATCTGTGGCCTGAACTGTGCCCGGTTCACTTTGGGACTGTCTGACCAACAGATCGCCAGCAGTGCCATCGTCTTTTTCCTAAAAACATGAGGTCACAGGGAAGACACAGATGATACAAAGGTCTACTGATTCTGTAAATATGATTGATTGTTTCTCATTTCTCAGTTATTTTTACAGTTTACTGAAACAGAGTGACACAATATTACACCTGTCAATCAACAAACCTCCATAAAATGCCTTACAGTGAACAAATATTAATCAAGAGATGAAAAACGATCATGTCTCGTCGTTCCCGATCTTAGGGAAAAGTTATCAAAATTGCTCTGTCTAATTACACTTTGAATTATGAGGATACATATTTACCATTACCTATCTATCTATATACTTTTTAAATTACCCAGTGGGGGCTGTACCTGCAGCCTCACAGCTGCAGTAGAAGTTAGATCAGATTGATTGAACCCGCTACAGCATGGGTAAAGAGCCCAAGACAACTTTCCCACTCTGTGAGATAATAAAGTTCATCATTAGCTTTATCTTAACATTTCTTAACTGTACTGCGATGAACCATCACGACCCCTCAGATCATCAAGGAGGATTGGGGTTAATCTAGATCAGATATTTTGAGTAATTCCTTAGTCTTAAATTTAGTATTTAGAGTTTCTGTACTTGGTTCATACGATTTGTATTTCAAATTGCAGACCAACTGCCCTGTTTTGTTTCTTTATTTGTTAGTTCATGTGATCTTTTTTATGCACTTTGTGTTGAATCAATCTGATCAGCCAGTGTATTTGCCATTTGTTCTGTGTGTTAGGTCAGTTGGTTTGTTCTTGTTATTTTTTCATGCTACCCTAAGATCAGCTTTGTTAACGTCTTTTATGGGCCCTGAACTTCATTGTTTTTTTTGTATATATATATTTTTGTCATGTTTTTGTAAATATAGTCCTTATGTTCAAAATCCACCTGAAGGCACTTGTGCCTTTTCAATTACTCACTCAAAGACATGGATACTGAAATTCTGTTTATTCTAAATGTTTTTTTAAGGTCACTCAGGGCCCTTTGTTTAATTTATCGCTTGAAGTTTCGCCTTGATAGGCATAGGCAGGAAATGGCTCATAGTTTCATATTACTCACTCCCTCCTACTGTAAGGTCATGTTTACACAGTTGGTTAACTATGGCAGCAGTGCTGCAGGTGCAGCAGCACAGCACCATACTGTACATTTTGGTTGGACTATAGAACTCCTGGACATAACAAGCTGTTATAGGTAGATGCTAGAGGCAAATTAATAAATAAAGATGAACCTATGTACCTCAGAGCCTGCATCTAATTTCAAAACTTTGGGGGGGTGCAGGCAGGGTATGTCAAATCAATGTTGAGAGCTTAAAAATAAGTGTATTAAATGATGAAAAAAGTAGCCATGTGCAGTAATATAGAGAGTTGAGGAAGTGACACATTAAGATTCATCAAGATGCATTAAATCACATGATCCACGAGGCTGGAGAAGATTCACACTTCCATCTTTTGTGGTACTTTTGTATGAATGTGAAGCACTTTGCTCTGTGAAATTCTCTAGATTAAAATTGTATTACTTATTGAGAAAAACAGTTACCAATGCAAAACCTGTATATATATTTAGTTTACCTAATTCTTCAAGGAAAAAGAGTGTAACAATTTGACAATGTTGAGGCACACGCATTACAGATAAGACTAAGACAAGATCACTTCATTTTGTCCTTCTCCTCTTCTTCAATGTCCCAGAACGCCTTGGCTTATAAACCTAAACTCTTCACAAAATGTATTGACACTCATCAAGTATCTTACTTACATATTTCCACTTGATGAACATCAGATCCTCTGGTAACGCAGCTCCATTGTTGCACGGTATAACAATGGTCTCTCCATACCAAGCAGTCAGTGTATTTGTACCCAACACTGCTAGACACAAGACATCAGATTGTTACAATCATTAAAAATATACTTTTCTATACAAGGGTTCCACAATTTTGACTGCTCTGTCTTTCTGTCACATAAGATTTTCTCAATTTCATCTGATGAGTAGTCTGCAATCACTTGATCTGGAGCCTTTGTTCAGTGGTGAGGGGCAGAAGACTAAGATTAAGATGTGTTTATTAGTCCCACACACATGCACAGACATGCAAAGGCACACTCATGCAGGTAGGGAAATTTAATCTCTGCTTTTGACCCATCTGTGTGCAGGACACACAGAGCAGTGAGCGACCATGTACGGTGCCCGGGGAGCAGATGTTGGGGGAGTAAGGTGCCTTGCTCAGGGGCACTAGACAGGGTCTAGACAGACTCTTGGATTTTTTGGGCAGATCAATCCAGGTTCGTCTTTTGTTGTCTCTCCGTGGAGTCGAACCAGAGACGAACCAGAGACCTTCTCTGCCCATAGTCCAAGTTTCTGCCACTAGACCACCGCCACACAAAGAACAGAGGAGTAAAGCTAAATATATAATCCCAGAGTTTTCAGACACCCTGAAAGCAACCATGGTTAGATTGTGTATTTCCTCCTAACCAAAAGTGTCTTCAAATTGATGGGTATTAACAAAGTGAATAAAGGTACACCAAGCTACGTTGTCACCTCAAGTTATGCAACATCACATTACAAACACGCCTCTCATTAAGTCTGATTGCAGAGGTGCAAGAGGTTGGGTTCGGTAGGTCAGTGCTCCTTGAGCCCTACAATGCCATTTCCTTCGTCCATTCACTTGACGGAGCACTAAGCTGGTGTAGTTGCTATGGCTGCACAGCCCAGACATTTGGGAGGAGAAAGAAAAGAAGTGAAGATAAGATGGATGGAGGTCCGTGCAGAGAGGAGGACACTAAGGCCTTCACGCTTCAACTCTTTCTCTTTGAGCTTTTCTCTAAACAGGCTGAACAAGAAGCACTTCAAATTCTGGTCATTCCAGAGTGATGAGGAAAGACGAAGCACAAATTCAGCGGCAGCTTATTCTCAGGCTTGACTTTATGTTTCCTTGGAGGAAGATTTAGTGATAGCAACACAACAACACCACACATGACATAGCAGAAAACTTCTCTGCCATCACTAGGGATGCAAAGGGGCGGAACATTACCGGTAAATTTCCGGAAACTTAAGTTAATCTCGGGAATGTTTAAGAAAAATAATTATGCAAATTAAAAACTGTGCAATAAAAAATCGTTCAAAACTCTATTTTAAAGATGTTTGGAATGCAGCACACCCTGCATGTTGAATTTCAACCCTCCACTGTGTATTCTTCCATCACAGATAACTCCCAGCATCCTGCACATTACAGCAGGGCTATTGAGGCCTGCTGTAGGATTGTTCATCAACCCTATTTCTATTCAATTATCCACCAATTGTCAAATATTTTTACAGACGATTCCAATTGTTTGGCTAACAATTTATATCTCTGGCGTTATATTAGTGTTTTTTACAAGCTTTTTTCTCATCTTATTCTACAGAACAATGCACGTGCACTACCTCATGTGTGGAGACAGTTCGCCCCAGCCAATGTAGAAGGAATGGCTGTGTACATTTGCAAAGACTTATGTTAAGAATGACACAAAGATGCAGAAGCATATAGTCAAGTGCCCAAAGTTTCCTCAAGGCACAAATCAGCCTATGACAAAACAAATATTTATGTCTGTATATGACAAGGTAAATACAGTTACTATAAATTACCCACAACATTTCCAGTTTATTCCTCTTAATTCCTGTTAATTCCCGTTAATTCCAATGGAAAGTTTCCAACTTTGAATATTCCCGGAATTTTGCAACCCTAGCCATCACAAACATTGATTTATAAACAGGGTCAATTTACGTCTAATTTTAATTCAATTAAATGAATCTGATAATACTGATGCAGCCGTCACTCCGTCTGGAGTCACCACTCGGTGGTCTTTTGCAATGCTCTGTCCACAGTATTATCTGACTTACACACATCATGTGTAACTACCTAACAACACTAAAGGCTACTGTGTAAACAGGTGCAATGGAACATTTAAACTGGGGCAGCTGTGGTGAGTTAGCTACGTGTTGAAGGAAAGGGTCATAGTCATCTGTTCTGCAACACAGAAGTGCAAATGTTGATCCAAGACACACTGAGCTAAGCTAAGATGACCAGCAGATCTGAATGGTGTGTGATAACAGTGCAAAACGAAGAAGAGATCTATGGATGCTTCAGCAGAACCAGTGTATAGTGAAATAGACAGAGGCTATTGATCTGCTGTGATGCAGAAAAAACAAAAGCTTAAGATGGTGCAAAAAATACAGCAACAGAAATGTGAGCATCTGGAAATGAGACAATGCGCTAATAAAACATTGTTATCAAGTAAAATAACCAAGCAACCCTTATTAAGTTAAATTACTGCGATAAGTAAAATATAAGTAAGTCAAAATATACTTGAGAAACATTACTGTCATATCTTTTAGCTCTCAGATATATCGTCTGACAGCTAAAAACTGCTGTATTCTCCCCTTCCTCATGATAGGAAAGTGTGGCTCTGTTTATTCAAAGTTAAAAGAACACACTTCAAATAAAATATTTTAAACAATTATGTGAACTTCCACTTACACAAAAGTATATAGATTTTTAGTATTTCAAAGAAATCATGCACAGAGCTGCGTTTAAATTACTGCAACAGTGTATACTGTTTGCAACAGTAGTTGTGGTTAAATGGAATAGTTCCATTGAGTTCGCTGGTAATGCAACATGCAGGTCACATGGGAATTCAGCTCACTGACTCAGCTAAATTTATCATCTTTGAACACATAACAACAGCTACCAAGAAGTAAACAAACTGTTTGAATAAATTTGTGCTGGATGGCTAATAATGAAACTGCTAATGGAAGAAAATTCACTTTGAAAAAAACAAAGTGGTGAAAATAAAAAGAAAGGGAAGAATTTAGTTTTAGGGGGCTGTTGTTTGTTTCCTGCCAGGGTTTCCTGGATTACACATTTAATCAAAGAAGAAGCGGAGAAAATAGGGAAAAATATCATAGCTACAAATTATGAATACAAAGGCATACAACCATTTTATCATCAACTAGTATAACAAGGAAGTATTGCTGGTGAGTCAGCATTCGCCAACAGGTAGCCAGGACAAGACTTTGACATATTGATTACATGCAAAGTATTAAGACTTTAATTCAGTACGAACCACATAAAGTAGAAAGTTAGTGTACATTATTTACGTAATTATCAAGAATATAATGTCATTTCTTCCTACACTACTGTGAGGTGATTTCCACTGAACCGTTTCACCTCTCCTTATTCTGTGAGCAGAATGACACAGAAGAGAGGAAGAATCATTTGGATTCAATTTTTAACTTCTTGTATGTGTTTCATTAATCATCATAAACAAATGTATTTTGGAGACCAGACATCCTTCTGGTGAAAGATTGCATTTATATTTAGGTCTGAAATTAGGTTTTGGCTCACTGGTTTTTGTTTCGCATTATGTAATCCTCACCAACTACTGAATACATTTAAGAAATATGTTGTCCGACAATAAATATACTGTCAATCTCTCAAGCACTGAATAATGATTCTACAGGTCCCATTTTAATAGATCTCACTTTAAATGGAGCTACTGGGAGCAGGTTGTCTTTTACTTAAAGACACTGGCCCAATTACCTACTAACTTACTACTATAATTCCCCCCTCTTTTCTTAATCTCTCCTCTTCTAAAGATTATAAGCACATCAGATGGTTTGCACTATTTTCTCCTGTGTGAGCTATCTGGTTTGCCATCACTTGGTCTATACAGCAACATTGGTAGAGTTTCCTCTCAGTTTGGCTGCAAAGCTACATAGAATTTAAAATATTTGACTGTTTTTCTCCTGCCACACTTGGAAACCGCCTTTCACAAACAAAAACCTGAAACCCTGAAGGCATGAATTTGTTTGCTCTGGCAGCTCTAACACAATTGCGCTTATCTGACTATTATCTAGCAGCTGAACAATGTGTTCCATGGGAGATGAAAACAGGACTTTGAGAAGTCTCCCGATCCAGCTGTCATCGCTACAAAAGCACATAATCCGCTTCTCCAAAGTTAGTCCTTTTTAAATGTTTTCTTGAACTTCTCGCACTTTTTCAATGAGTTGCAGTGTGTACAAGTGGATTTGTTTTCCTCTCACAGCTCCTCGGAGCACTCTCTTTTATCAAAACGTTAAGTAGATGTTGCAGAAAGACAAAAGGAACTGCAGAAAATGTTTTTTGACTGATTTCATGCTTATGAACTTATATGCAGGTGTATTAACATGCTAAAAATATCTACTTAATGTAATATGTTTTGTCACATTGTACGAACTACACCTCCAAAACCATCAGTAGAATAATTTACAGACAAAATCTTAGTTTGGTTGGATTAAGCTGAAACCATTTATTACGATTTCCACAAGTTGCCCTCATTACCATAAAAGCAGTAATCATGGTTTGGGGCCAGTTTTGTCGCTGAGAAAAGAAGAGAAATGAGCAAGGCCCACAGAGTATAAAACTGGCCAATTACATATCAGCTGACTCTGAATGACCCAGGAAGTCGAATGAGTTTGAGTCTGTGAGTGGGCCAGATAGGGGTTGTTTCTGCCAGGGTATGATTCTGCCTATCTGCATGAGTCATCAAAAGGGTCTATGCCATGGAGATGATCAAAGACACACTGGAAGTCAGATGCATTATATGTATAGATATATTCATATTCATAAGATTTAATTTAATATTCCCCACTCTTTCACCCTGTAAACTACTGCTTCACTTGACTACGTTATGTTACAATGTGATGTTATATGTTATGTTAGATAGCATGTTATTTTTATTTATTTTTTCTTCACATATACTTATCTCATTTAATATTCCCTACTTCTTCACCCTGAAAACTGTTGCTGCATTTGAATTTATTTGACTATGTTATATGTTATACATATATTCATATTATTCTATTTAATATTCCCCACCCCTTCACCCTGTAAACTGCTGCTTCATTTAACCTTGACTTTAATTTGACTATGTTATATGTTATACATATATTCATATTACTTAATTTAATATTCACTTGACTGTGTTATATGTTATTTGTTACGATGTTATGTTATATGTTGTAAAGTCGTCTACTGTGTAGAAGTTGCCTGCCATGTCACAAGAATTTCACTGCTCCGATGACGCTGTCATTGGTGCATGTGACAATAAACTTTGATTTGATTTGATTTGATTTGATGTTAGACTTGCTAAAAATGGCAGCTCGGCTTGGAGAGAATCCCACTGTGTGTTGACACTATTTGTGTCGCATTATGTAGGTGTGTGGTAAGAAGAGATATTTACTTCACCCATACAATGTCTATTGACACAAAACAGACTTCTTCATGACAGGACTCTGACCTGCCTCCCACCTACTGTTAACACTTGTGTGATGTGCATAACACTTGGCCCAACAAAACATCATAAGGGTACCTCAGTAATGTAGCACTGCACTTAAACAAGGTTAGTGGATAACCACAGACATTTTTCAAATGGTTGAGAAATAACTTAACGTCAAGCTCAGAAGAACACTGTATACTACACTTCCTATGAGAAAGCATCTTTTTATTTATACCTTTCATGATACTTCAATCTTAATATATACAAATAAAACGGAATTGAATTCAATAAAGAAGAGACTAACGCCCTTACATTTCTTAAATTCTACCAGCAGTCATATTATTTTGTGTATTGAGTCAAAACATTTTGGAGTATCAAATATTTTTAGAGTGTATCAAAGGTGAGATTGGTTATGTTTAATGACTAGCTCAGTCATACCTAGTCTTAATGTTCTCTGCTTTGAATCAATAAAGTGCAATTATACATATCCCAGAGAGGTTTCTCATGGAACTAATGAAATCCTCAGCCAACCAAGACACTATCATTAACAGAAGTGAGAAACCTCTCTGGGATGGGAGGCAAGTCAGTGTCTTTTAACCTTATGTTGTACTGTATCTTAGGATCATATTTATCCCTGCTTTGTGTGTGTTATGACAGTACAGCCCAGTGTCTGCCAGAGACTAGGTAATTGCTGAAACAATGTACTGTGTTTATATATATATGTATGGCACAATCGCAAATTATCAAGAAGATTCTGTCCTAAGACGTTGATGGATTTGAATGTGAACTATTAAGGATTTGTATAATGCTACATTGTTGTTTAATTTATATAATTTAGGCAAGAAGAGAAGATGTTCGACAATTGAAATTTAAACAAGTCAAACAGGAGGTTCAAGGAAGAAGATAAAAAGTCGCCTAAATGGGTGATGTTGTGGTTTCCATGTTCCACACAGCTGATTACAAAACATAAATAATGGCGCTGTGTGAATAATTTAGCTACAACGGTCTGCGCCCTCAACCCCATCAACACAGTTGGGAAAAATAAGCTGCTGGCCCTTTCACCAATCACACATAATAGCCGGCACCTGGTGGAGATGCAGCCATGCAGCTCTACTCGCCGAAAAAAAAATGAAAGCTCTAATCTTATTTTGGGAGATGTAATTGAAAACTAGCCAGTGTGCCAGGGCCAGGAAGTGTAAGTGAGCAGATGGCAATTAGCTCCAGCATGATCCGCGGATCAGATAAAGCAAAGCTCCAGCACATTAGTTGGGAGACGTGTTGATCCCGCATTTCACATTTTAACTTGAGCTTTTCTGCCAAATGTACGTTCCAGCTCTGAATGGAGATTGTCTACCCCTCCTTAAAAACAAATCACATTTTTAGCTTTTAAGTACTTCTAGTAATTTAAATGCATTCCCACTGGAGAGAAACAAAGAATGGCATTTTTTAATTTTTATTTTTATTGATAAGTTGTTCTGCAGGAGACAGTGAATGAAGTCTTAACAAGCCCAACGGCCACCACATTAAATGAAAACATCTTTGATCTTAGCTTCCATGATCATTGTGAAATTACTTAATATACCAGGAAACTTTTACGCAAACTTTTCTTGCAGTTTTTCATTCTGGACAGTCTTCTCTTTGATATTTCCCTCTGAGGGATGCTGGGTTGAAACCTGAGGGGTTTGGGATAAATCTAAAAGGTTAATGATGGATACAATGTCAGCACTTAAAGAGGAAAATCATTTACCATCTGCACAGTCACTTGCACTTGTGTAAAACTACACCCCTGAATTACTCTGGAGGCCTACAGCCAAGCTGTTAGGGTCACTGACAATGGTGGATTTGCCTGGTCACACTTAACAGATCATTTGTCACCAGCTCGAACAGCAATCAAGAGTCTATATGTACGTCAATGCTTATGTCAATATCTGCCATCTGTATCGATCTGAGGTGAAGCTTAAGAGAAGTCGGTAGTCTGATCCAGTGTCAACATCTCAAACCTTTATTTTTGTAATGCCTTACATGATAAACCAAAAGGCATTGTTTTTTGTGAAGGTTAGTTTGTCACTATAACATAGATTATAACATTTTTGGGGGAAATGAGTATGTAACTGTAAAGTAAATAGGCACTACAAAGTGCAACTTCACAGGAACGACTGAGTATTACGTTCCTTTTAGCTCAAGTAAGCATAATAAAAATGAATGTATATTCATCAATAATACAAATCAGCCAACACATTATATTCTTTAGTTGTTAACAAGTTGTTCTAATTTTGGTTTTCTCGAAGACATACAAATATACACTGAGTTTTTTGTCAGAGAAACATTAGTATTTGTTTGTACTGTAAACATAAAGAATTTCATGTGCAGTCACATATTTGAGGTTTGAAAACATGTCCTGTTTATTGAAATAGGAGAAGAATAACTTTCATGGTTGACTAGACTCTTTGATCTGTTTCTGAGTGGGAGCTGTTAAACAACTGCTATGAAACCTGTCCCAGTCGCCACACACAGAGCTTCAAAACTCAGTCAGGCTAATCACAGCTTTTGTTACGGTACAAAAATGCGTGCAGGAGGCCTGAACACAAATGAAGGAGTCTTAGATGTTCCTGGATGCTGTAAAAACCATAAAATCCTCTGCAGCTGAAAATATTTTGGCTGAGAGTTCTAATTTGGAGAATCTCAAGTCTGGGAACTGGATATAAATATATATATCTATATATATCTATACATATTTATAATGCTATTTTCATTAAATTTACAGAAATGTGTTAAGAGAAGGTGCAACATTTAAGCACATCTCTTTTCCGTTCTTTTTGGAACTTAAAAGATACGACAGCAGAGGCGGTTTTAACCTTTGTTCTGACACTAAATATATAAATAATTATCTAATTAATATTTAAAATTAGCAGAGCACAGCAGATGCTGCATTTTAGGAGCTATCTGTAGGCTAGGGTCAGTAAGGTTTGTTCAGTGGCCAAAGAACCCCCACCCCCTACCACCCTTACTCATGCATCTGTCCTCTGCCATTACTTGTCTCACATCGTCTTCTCTGTTTACGCACACTGAGTTCACTGCATTCCAGCACAGTCTATAAATGTGAAGCTTGCTCACTGGTTGAGACATGTCTCACCTGTAAAAACTTAGAGCTAAAGCTTTTAAACCACCATCACTGCATACCAACTTGTATTCTAAATGACAAATTAAAGCAAACAGATCCTTTTTGATATAGTGTTGGCAGGGGAATATTAAGCATAATAAAGCCTGAGTTGACTTAGCAGCTTAACAAAAGGGAACGCAGTACAGTCCTCAACTGTACTGTGTTTACCTTTGCATGGTTCCAATCTGTCTTACTGCTGCCACTACAGAGAAACCGTTGTTCCTTTAAGCAAGACAGCTCAGGTTTTATGGCATGCAGCACATGACAAAAAAACTGTTAACACTCAGAAATCGTTGTTAGCTGGAGCCGAAGAAGAACAAGGCTGGTGACTTATTGTGTCGAGGTCAGAACAAGTCTAGCTAGTCCCAGTGGATTCCTCTGGCTCCGACAGTTTAAATTGCTACCTATGGCCCCCAGCAAGTTTAATTTGGGCAGACATCTGCTTTGTCTTCCTCACACACATATGCACACATGCATGTATGAAGCTATGCTAGCACTGTCATATTTAAGATGTATTCATGCAGGCACTAGCTGCTCTTTGTTAGATCAGTCACACCCCTCCAAAATGCAGTAGTGTTGTTAAGATTTTAACCCCTAATGGACCTACACAGCGACTCCGTCTCATGCTGAAGATAGTTATACGTTTTCCCAAAAATTAGGCTCAGAATGGTTCAAGCAACAATTAAACGCCCCTAACAGATGTTGATGTGCCTTCACAATATACTGTGTATTCCTATTTTAACACAGAATTTGTGTTTGAGAGAGTGTAATCATGAACATGTACCTTGAAAGAACAGTGATTTGTTCCAGTCATTCAGTCAAGCTGCACTTGAAGCAGGCTCTCACAGATGCTTTGACTTCTTGCAATCAGGAAATGAAAATGAAACTAAATGATCTGTTATGTTGTTTTTATGGTGCATAGCTATATGTGTGAGCACTGTAAAACATATAGTCCTATGTACTTAAATAAATACTTGTACTATACAGTATCACGCCATGCATTCAGCTCCTGCTAATATTTCACAATAAAAGTCTTTTTTGCTTTTATTTTGAAAATAAAAGGCTTACAAGAAGTGTATTCAACAGAATAACTTTTTAACTTTGCTGAAAGATAATTTTCTCTGTCTATTCAGCTGTGAACTGTGAGTGGAACTTAGGAAAATAAACTATCGTATGCTATGCTGTTTACAAAGACGCGGAAATAAAAGCAAGCTGTTCAGCAGCCAGTGTCCTCCGGACCTGATAGTTTTAAACACAAACTGTATATTACCTGTGTATGCAACGCTTTGCTCTCAATCCATAAAGGTCAAACTGCAGAGCCTCCCTGTAGACGTGCATTTTTTTTTCTCTCTCATTGCAGCAGCTGTCACATGTACATCTAAACAACATTTTATTGTATTAAAGGTAACAAGGTATGACCTAACCGGTGGCTGTGGTAGAGGGGTTGACCCGTCGTCTTTGTAGATAATCAATGTTTTGTGTGAGTGTATGTGTGTGTGTGTGTGTGTGTGTGTGTGTGTGTGTGTGTGTGTGTGTGTGTGTGTGTGTGTGTGTGTGTGTGTGTGTGTGTGTGTGTGTTTGTGTGTGACTGCTCGTCACATTTTCAGAGTTTAAATACGTGTCCCATAAACTCATCGGCGAATCAAACAAATACAAAGTAAACTGTAGTACTCTTCAGGTTCTAAAAAACCTGTGATGAGTGTATGTGTTTATTAGTAAAGTAAATCATAAGTATAAAGTGAGTGCAGGTCAGCAGGAGTTTGTGGGGAGGAGACTCAGACACAATACAAACCAACCGCTGCTTCTGCTCTGATCCTGAAGCAGTGACGCTAATCATTTTTCAGACTACAACTATCAATGGATTTCCCTTTTCAGGGTTATGTTACCCCGGGCTATGATACAAAAAGATACTTTCATAAGACACTCTGTGGAAGCTCACACACTCCAACAAACGTACATACAACCCTGAATTCATTAGTAAATTAGTTCTGTCATCCAAATGTGTCTCAATCCCCAGAGTGAGCTGAAATGTGTTGCAGATAACACTTGAGACTAATTTGAAGCACACTGCATTTCATTATGTATCGATTAAAGTACAAATCTCTCTTTAATAAGTTCACTATGAAACAGAAAATCAGCCATTTACTTTTGATTTGATGTCACAACAGTTGAATATTGGGCAAATGCCTATGTGTCTTGGGCAAGATACTGAATCCCTGACAGCCGTGCCCTTCTCATAGATAAAGTGCTAACCATAGATACACTGTCTTTGTGAGACAGTGAAGTGGCAATAATCTGTACTGTTAAGTTAACTTGAGTGGTCATCAAGCGCTATATAAATAAACTTCTGACAAGTCCATCTACGTTCCAACCCTCACCTATGGTCAATATGGCCTTTAGCTTTGGGTAGGTTGAGATTACATGTGGCCGAAATAGGTTTCCTCTATACGGCACCTGGTTTCAACTTTATTGACAGGGTAAGGAGCTAGGATCTATGAACTGGGACCCACTGCTCCACCATGTTAAATGGGGCTATTTGAGGCTTTTCAGACATAAGATTGGGATGCCTCCTGGGTGCATTCCATTGAAGGTTTTCCAGGAACGTCCACTGGTAGTAGGACCTGTGGTTGACCCAAACATGTTGTAGAGACCGCCTACAGAATCACAAGGAGGCCCAAGAAAGCGGTGCTAGGGAGAGGGACATCTGGATCCCATTTGCTTAACCTGCTGCCAATGAGACCTGACTCTGCATAAGCAGTACCAAATTGATGAATGGATGGGTGTCTTATAATACCGTGAAAACTCTTTTAACTGCTAGTGGTAAAGCCCTGCAGTGTATTAAACACCAAGCTGCGGCTGACAAAAGAACAGAATCCATCTTATATCGTGCTCCTTTTTTCCACATACAAGAGCAGTGGAAAGGAAGAGGAAAAAGGATTGAAAAGGTGAGGGAGCATCACAAGGATGACCTTGTTATCATACACATAACTAGTGTTCCAACAATTAATGTGCTAAAAAAACTAAGAAATCTTGATATAGAAACCGAAAAGTATGATAAAATCTGAGACTTTCTTTTATATATTTTTGAGGCTTTATATTGCCCAAATAAAAAGCCCTATTGAATAGGATGAAGAGTAAACTGTTAAGGGGGGACAAAGAGAGAGTTAGGGAGGACATGCATAAATGGCCACGGGTCGGAATCGAACCCGGGCTTCTGCGGATTGAGGCCTTGCATGTCGAGGCAGCAGTTTTACTTGCTGAGGTGTACACCAACCCCTTTTCTAACTTTCTAATGATAACTAAATAAACATTGTCCCAGAGGGTTAAGCTCAAACATCCCATCAACACAAGCAGTTTATTTTGCAGTTGCATGAACTTTATCTAGACGCACTTATGTTTCCCAACACTGCAGGTGTTACAGACAGCCCTAGCACGTCTAAAGTCTGAATAAGTACTTTGATCCAGCTATAATCCCTAGCCTGGCGGCCTGAGAACGTAACATTTCCGTCAGTTCACGGAGGATTATGAACTGACAGTTCATAATCCTCCGTATATGGTTTGTCCTCACTCCCCTATCAACAGTATCAAAAGTCCTACACAAGAATAAGTATTTTCTTTGGTATAACATTTACAGGCAACTGGACAGCCAGACAATAAGGGTAAAAGGGAGTGATAAGGCAACGCTCTTTGTTTGCTTTTGCCTTCAGTGCTGAAAAGTACACCTGACTCACATTGACACACACACTGCTGAGTATCCAGTCCCTTGGGCCTGCCTAAATTACATTATCTTGGCCCAAATAACAGGGTATGAATACATGCATACGCACTTCTATTGTCAGACCATTTTGTGGTTATAAAATCTGAATATTAGCAGAGCATCAGCTTGAATATATCTCAGAAGCAACAGCTACTTATGTCACTTTAATCGGACATGTCTCATCCATTGTTTATTAATTATTCTATTGTCAAACATAGAACCAGTAAAACAAGTTATAGAGCAGCTTCATTATGAATTCAACTGTATTTAAACCTGGTGTTTTATATGAGCACAGAGGGTAGGAGAAAGTCCAAAGGCATTGGGCTGAAACCAGCTGAGACTAGTCAGAATATAAATATAACAAGATGACATCATGAAGATGCAAATGATTGTATTTCAATATTTTGTTACTTTTCAAATTAAAAGTTAATTTACACTGCCGAGCCATATATTAGGTTTGACCTACAGTCTTGTTTAGCCCTAGGTCATTATTATTGTGTAACATGTAACAGCAGAGGTTGGTTTGGTATCTGTGTCATGGGCAAGAATACAAATTCAAGGAAGGATATGGCCACGACTTGATGCTACATTCAGGCAGAGTAGGGGCCAACAAAATAACCTACAAATAGACATGGCCCAACATACAAGGACTGTAAGTAATGCAGCAACAACAGGGCTGGAGGCCATGAATGGTTTGCATTTGCATTCCTCCATTCCCCTCATTCCCACCATCACCTGCCACTTCCAAAAAACTCTAGCTGCACCCAAACTAAACAAAACATACGATACCTTGGAATAGAATGTTTTACAGCTAAACTTTAAAATCTTTATATTTCAATATAAATAAATGGGCTGCATCAAGTCTTTTCTAGTCTTAACAACAGCTTATTGTCACACATTGAATTCTCACTCAGCTTTCAGGTACATTAACGCTTCAATGTCTTCCCCTAAGACACGCTTGAACATGCAGACTGAAGGAGCCTGGGAATGAACCCACACTTCTGATAAGTCGACAAACTGCTCTACAGCCTGCACATCTAGAACATGATGACTACAAATATGCTTGGCATGCAGCTTCGGTTCAACTGTTAAAATCCAATGCTCTTTGCTGACTTACTTGGTAAAGGCCAGATTTTAAAAGGAAAAACATAACTTCTAAATAAGCCATGAAACCTAATTTGTTTGAATTTAAATATCTTGTTCCATATGAGAGTAAAGCCGGACACAGAGTACTTGAGAATTCAGATTGCAGTTAGTATTGCCGCTTTTAAGTTATTTAATGTTATTTCATGACAGATTTCTTAATGTAATTAGTAGGTCTTTATAGAAAATATTATGACTGTTTTGCTGATGTTCTCTGCTGATTGAAAATATGTAATGTAGCTACAGTACATATAAATATACAGAATTTCAATCTAAATGTCACTTGAAGATGAATTTCTAATCCTTAATTGGTTTAATTTCATACTTGAAATAAAATATTTTAAGAATAATGTTTTGAGATTTACATAAATATGATCGCTACTGCCGTAATAAGTGAACACATATCAGGACAAGATGCAAAACAGCCTTTTCTCAGTCTTGGTTTCCCTCTCTGTCTCTATGCCAGTACAAATAGATAGAGTAGGTCATGAAGGTCAAACTAACTATTCCTACCCCCTCTGAAGTGCCACTGATGGCAGGGGGTGGCTGCTGGTGATGGGGGTTAAGGTGGGGGTAGAAGGTGGAGGGATGATTCGTCCTTACAGCTGCTTTTGTCATTACCAAGCTACCTTCATGAAAAAAGGGTCCTTATTATTGAGAAGAATCTGCAGAGGAATGCAGACTATTGAGGTCTGAGGGAGTCAATTATTTATATATAAATCATAACAGAGAGAATGAGACATTGATTATGGGTTAAGCAAAAAGAAAATACGAGTAAAAACCAATTGAGCCATGTACAAAATGTTGGAATAAAGAGACAATGTCCTTTATACAAAGCACAGGGTCAAACAGAAACCTTAATTTCTCCACATTTAGTGTGGCTGAATATTTATATATTTTTAAAATAGGTGTCAAGTTGAGAATAATTTCTGAGAATGCAATTATTTGGGGGTTTAATATTCAAAAAGCAAGTCACAGTTTTATTATATGAGATGCCAGATCCAGTGTGTTCAGTATCTTCAAAAAAAATTATTTTGAGTGAAATGACCGACCAAACCAGATAGAATCATTAATATAATGACAATCTGAAAATTACTGGATTTTGATGCAGAGTTAAAAGTTGTTCCTTTTCCCTTTGCCTCTGATAAGTGACCATATGCTATTGCTGGTCTACTCCTAAGTTGAAACACATACTTCATATAAACTTCCTGATGAGCCGCAACTTGGCCTCTGTGTGCCCCTGTATGTTTTGCCCTGTAGAGGGAGTTGGAGATGGAAGGCTACTAGACTTGAGAATAGAGGCTAATTCATTCTATTTGGGAAAATGCTCTCTGCTGCTTCAGCAGGTTGCAGGCACCAGCATGTCTGCAGACACTATTATGCTCATTAGCCGAGACGGATGGAAACATTAGGCCTCTTCTTGTTAAAAAAATTAATCGGAGTGTCTTTCATTACTTACTAACCTCATAATTTGCTAAAAAACAACAGGCACTGTGAATATTTGTTTTTCCAAACTCATGAGACAGGCTGAGAGATAAGTAATTAAGAGCGTCCAAGAAATGTTAACCTTCAGCAGATGCCATATTGTTAAGTCAATTATGGTTGTGGCTTCACTTTCCCGTTCAGGAAAGTGAATGACAAGTGCCTACAAAGCAGGAAGCCCATTACCAGAAACAGAGTCGACTAGTGGCTAATCTCCATGTTTATCAGAGTGGATATTAATGGACACAGCCTATCAAGTGATGCTCTCCAGAAAATGGTCTAAAACACGCCCCTTAAGCAGCTAAGTGCTCAGGTGTTCCTAGCTTGGCTGATATTGAGGAAAGAGACGTTGAACAGAGCAGTGTATCAGTGCTTATCATGAATAGGGCTGTGGATGGTTATCTAAAAAACGACAAATCCCCCGTGATCAGAATTCCCACAATGTAGACAAGCCTCTCTTAGCCTTATCTGAGGACTATGTAAATATAGAAAAGATTAAATGTTATCTGGAATTAGAGTCAAATGCCGATAAAAACTGATTGTGGGAAACAAATCTGAAGCCACTCTTGGTTTGAACATATAGCTCACCTACAATTGACCGAAAAAAAGACAAAAAACATGTCAGTTTTCATCGCTGTTATTTATATGATTTTTATAACACAGAAGATGATGACAGACGGTTGGTTGAGTTTCCTGGTGCTTAACAGGTCACCTGGAATGAGGGTCAACGCAAATTCTCCTGGCGCTGGAATACCCCTGTGCCACTCTGCCTCCAAAAGCAACAGCAAGGAAGCAGTCGTATGCATTTTCACCTGGTTTCAAATGACAGGCTAGAAACAACAGATGACATCATGCTCGATCCACCTTTTCTCACAACTAGTTTCCCCTGAGGGAGTATTTGACTGTGTGCAACAATTTCCTACCCTCAAACCTGAAACATCTAAAATTATAACCATTATGTCAAAACATATATTAGATCATCTTCATTAAAAGCCATAAATAGGGGAGTTTAAAGGGAACCGAAAGAAAAATCATGTGGACTGGAGGAGATTGAACCTCAGACCTTCTGATAAGTGGACAAACCGATCTACCTCCTCTGATGTAAATGACAGTGATTCAAGCAGATGTGAATTTATGATGTTGCTTTTTTGGCTATTACATGGAATAATCTAGTATATAAAACAGACTAGGTCCCATAGGTATACAGAGTTATCCAATACTCATCGACAGCTGAAAATGGTGGCTTCAAGAGTCCTGTAAAATCTGCTATGGATGATCACTTCAGTCCACACTCATTTCAGATTATTCCTTGACTGACAGAGACAACATAATCTAGGTTTAGAACTGCTTAAAGTCAACCTGTGAACTCTGGAGATCCTCTTGAGTTTCTCTGAATGGGCTGTATGAGTAAAAGCAAATGTCCAAGTGAGAGACTCTATAGTTTCTGCTGACTTTCTCAGCCTGCCTCCGTAGAATAAAGTCTGTAAAAACTCCGGAGGAGACGATGTGAGTACCGATAGGAGATCCTCTGTAGGATTCACTGCAAGCAACAGATGCAAAAATAAATATCTCCAGATGAAAAAGCAGAGTCATATACATAGAAGACACCCACAAAGGTGTCTGTTGACACCGGTGTTGATGTGCTGTAAACAAAAATGCACTATCCCTGCAGCAAAATTAATACATTACATCCTACCTCTATCTTTAATAGCACTTATATAGCAGAATGATAACTTAAGAGATGTCTAATGTGGCTATCGGTTAATTGCTAATAGTTTAATGTGTGCCGCAGGCAAGGTTATCTTTATAATAACTGTTTAATACTTCAACTTTGTTGAAACTTCAGCTTTACTGTCCTCTTGAAATTCCTTATAAAACTAGGGTGTCCGTCTTTAAGATACCTCACCAAGTCTGTCGTGCTACTCGACTTCGTCGACACCACTTTGTCGCGTTGTTTGCATATAGGTTTATCGACATCCTGAGTCTTTCCCTGGTCATTTGCCTTGTATGCAAAATACTTCGAAATCGTACTTTAGGCATTTCATTTCAACTAAAACTTTTGATGGTATGTGAGTTTTATCCTGGTGACACCAGCTCATTGTTGTAAACCAGAAATCATGTGTTCAGCTGCTAGTGAGGGGAGGGGCTGCGTCCTGCCTGTCTGCAGTGGTGCTGTTTGAAGTTGTGTGTCAGCTGGAGGAGGCTCCACTACTGCAGCTGAAACTATGAGGTCTGACTCTCTGTTGACGGAAACATTTCATGGACACTAGCATGAGCACACAGTTGCTTGCGGTAGCACAACAGCAAAAATGGCAAATAGCACAGAAATAGCACTGCAAAGAGAACAACATACACCAAGTTAGAGATCTCTTATGGTGTTGTGAGAAATATAATTCATAACGTAACTGTCGTGGGACAAATTAAAAGGTATAGATAGTTAATGGGAAATACTGACGTAATATAAACCTCTCTCTACCTACGTTTCCTGCATCTGCATTGTCTACAGAAAAGATAACAAGCCCAACAAAAAACCAAAGGGAGTACAAATTATATTAAGCCTGCTCCTGCCATGCTTTTAAATCCTCAGTTGCATTAGAGAATTGCCACTAACAGCTTTCTAAGACTTTCGAATTGTTAAGTGTAAATTAACTAAGACAGTGAAGGTGGGGTTTAGTTTCTGTTGGAATCTGTTCAGTCTTACAAAACTTGTTGGAATTTTGCCCCCAAGCACTCAGGGCGCCATTGTCTTTATGTGATCAACTTCCTAAGAACTTTGCAAGTTTTTAGCTTGATCAAAAAAACCTCTGTCAAAATACTCCAGGTGAAAAGAACACAATGTCACACACAATACGACTGGTTCATACACATGCTCATCATTCCTTCAGGTTGCAACATATAGTTTGAATGTATGGTGTGACTGAGGCTCAGGCACGTGCACAGACATTTTTGGGGGCAGGTGCTCAAACCAAAAAAAAGGGCACCCATCGCCAAAATTATTTATGAAATTAAAAATAATAATAGTAAATAAATACATATATAAAAACTTACTGATTCTCCTTCCTTTGTTTAACTAGTTGATGGCCTGATCCAAGATAAAAGAGAGCTGCTACCCTGAGCTGCTTGCTGCAGTTCCCTGTCCTTCTGCTTTTGGAGTCTCTCTTTTCTTGGCATTATGCTTCAAATTTTGTTAATGAGATAAATCAATGCTGTGCATAATAATCAAGAGTGACTTACATAATCTTTATAAAGCTGACCAAATAGAACACACACACTGTTTTCTGGCAGAGTTTAAAGTTGAAGCATAAGCAGCATTACACTAATAATATACCACAATTTACCACACCACACTGTCATGTAGCTCAACTTAAGACCTACCTTTCATTTCAATAATTACGATTTTAAATGAATCAAAACAATTTTTGAACTGCCTTTAAATTCTCTGTCTGTCTGTCTGTCTGTCTGTCTGTCTGTCTGTCTGTCTGTCTGTCTGTCTGTCTGCCTGCCTTCCTGCCTGTCTGTCTGTCTGTCTGCCTGTCTGTCTGTCTGTCTGTCTGTCTGTCTGTCTGCCTGCCTGCCTGCCTGCCTGCCTGTCTGTCTGTCTGTCTGTCTGCCTGTTTCTTTCTCCCTCTCTCTCTTCATTAAAAATGACAAACGTCAGTAAACAGCTGGACAAGTCTTTGAAATCACGGATTTCCTGAGTTTTTTGTTTGTTTATTTTTTAGGAAACGACGTAATGTTTTCAGCGGCGCTAATGTTGTGGCTAATTTATCACCAAACAACGTCGGGGATTTGAGCAAACACCGTCAATACCTGTTTGTCTGATGCTGCGGTCAGAGAAGAAGTGGCTACAGCCATTTGGCACTCAGCTGCATGAGCACTAAGTGGAGGAGGAGGGAGGGGCGTGGGGGGGGTCTTGTGAGCGCCGCGGAGCATGTCGGGCGAAATTCTCACAAGAACTCAAATAAATGCCCGTCAGATATCAAAACACATTTGGGGGGGAATTGATGTAATTTTTATTTTATTTTAGAATAAATTGGTCTCCAGCAGAAAGGGCACTTTTCTCATACAGGGCAAAAGGGCTGGTGCTTGAGCACGTGCCTGCTGAGGCTGGATTTGGAGCAAATCCGTGTACAGTTATTAAATGATAAGATGACTCAGCTCCCCAGGCTGACTATTTATTTATTTTGAAAAATATTTACTGAATTCAATGAACATCAAAACAGTCAACAAGCCTAACAGGGCATAATCAGGCCTATTGAGTGCACCAAATCATCTCTTTTCAATGCTGCATGTCACAGCCCCAGCCTCAAGAGTGTAAGAGAGGTAGAGAGGGGGGACAAAGCCTCAAGTTATCGTACCAGCATTTTCAGGTTTATTTACATAGCTTTTTTCTTCTTCTTTGAGGATGGAAGCAATCCTTTCTAACATTAAATGTTTGAAACAGCAGATCAGTCACCATCCTCCTCACTCTGCATTACCATTGGCAGTTCTAAAAAAAGATGCGCACAAGTTAGATAATATGAAAAGTAACTAACTCAGGGCTGGAAAGATGAAATAATTGTCAACAACAATCGGTCACAGCATCTAAGCCACTGACAAGATGGCCAATTTGACAGGTTTCTTGCAAATTTTTGATGAATCAAAACAAATTTCTACAGTTGTTTTCACTTTAGGCTGAAAATGGCTTAAGAACATCTATTAAAACAAAATTTTAGCAGTTGTGCGACATCACCACTGAGGGCAGCTGTGGCTGAGGGGTAGAGTGGTCGTCCTCCAACCTGAAGGTCTGCGATTCGATCCCCAGTCTGACCCATCTGCATGCTGAAGTGTCCTTGGGCAAGATGCTGAACCCTGAATGGCCCCCATAGAATAACAAAGTGCTGCGAATAGATGAACTGAATGAATGTGTGTGTGAATGGATGAATGTAAAACTGTACTGTAAAGACTAGAAAAGTGCTATATAAATACAAAACTATTTACCACTATACAGTTGAACTTAGGAAACATGTGTAGAAACAAGCTCAATCTCCTGAATGATTGTATCTTTTCAAAAACGGTTGAGAGGAATCAAGGCCCAACTCTTCTTTAGAAAGGGCTTCACTCGTCCCTAGAGGCTTGATTTAACAATTCCCATGAAAAATTGATGTAGTCCATGTTGACAAAACATGGACTACATGGTGCTACTGTGTTCCTGTCAGAGGCAAGTGACAGGAAGCAATCCATAGTTTATATTGTCCAAAGAGAGTTGGATCAAGGATATGTGAACACAATATTGAACGTAGGCTTAACTGAATGGCTGCACTAAAATCAAAGAAAGAGAGGCATATTTGCATATTTGATTATTGCTGTATATGTCAGCAAGAGACACAGGAATGGCTGGCATTCACAGCAGCTTGGCAATGTAGTAGTGAGGCTTGCTTTATAAATGAGGAAAGGGATGCCTCTTCTTTCACAGCCTCCTCTTTACTAGACATAACAGCCCATTGTTTCTTCCTCTGTGTGTGTGTGTGTGTGTGTGTGTGTGTGTGTGTGTGTGTGTGTGTGTGTGTGTGTGTGTGTGTGTGTGTGTGTGTGTGTGTGTGTGTGTGTGTGTGTGTGTGTGTGTATGTGTGTGTGTGTGTTTGTGCCCATGCATGCAATATGTGTCATCATATCAAAATGTGGCCCTTGTGACAACAGACAGGAACTACTAGAGGTGGTTTTGAGTCCTTTGGCTGGTGTTTATGTTTGTTTGCATGTCTGTCTGTCTGTAAAAAACATAAAAGATCTGGATTTATATATGATTCGTTAAGTTTATCTAACCCTAAGCGCTTTACAATACAAGATCACAATGTGGTCTCTGTTCAACTTAGATGGCTACATCAACAAGCAGTAAAACTGTGCCATTGGTTTCAGTGTGAGACAGTCTTCTTTGTCTCATTCTCTAGAAAGTGATACAGTGTACATTCCCAAAAGTATCCTTTGATTTCTTATCCGTGGTAAAAAACATTTGTAGGGGTTTTCAGCAGTAGGGTTAAACAGTAAAGGACGGTAGATAGTGGGAATCAAATGTCAGAGGGACTGAGTCATGAACTGCTCCTGCTACACTGCTGATTAGTTAAGAGTGCTGTCTCAAAGAGAACGTATTCCAGGATGAAATACCTGATCTCTGGACCATCCCAAGAGACAGTCCGATGGCGGTGGGTGTTATCTCTGCATGGTCCCTAGGAGATCACCCTGGAATTTTTTCAATAAGACCAAAAGAGACAGGGCTTCCAGTGGTTCCCATCAAGTCCCAAAGTTAAAATGAAACCTTAATACCCCCAGCCTCAGAGGAGAACATCAGGATATAGTAGGTCTGGTCTTGCTTTGACCTTACACTACACTGTAGCTGAACAGTGAACAGACGCTTTACTTTAAACTTACTCTAAACAGAGATTCTTGCATAAACAAGAAATCCAAAGATTTATGATTTCACAGATATAAACTTAAGATATATACTTTAGAATAACATTATGATGATCTGAAAACTCATTCATCATAAACCAGAGGTGAACTTTGTTAGGTTAAAAATAGAATAGTTTAGCTTTGTATGTTTCAAATGATTAAAATACAGCAGTGACGGTTTCTCAGTTTAAGATGGTAAACTATAATAGTACAAAGCGGTTGATTTAGGGCAACCGGAAATTATTTAAACAGAACTTAGGAGCTTCTTTTTTTCAGATGTCTGAATTCCCCAGTCCATATTAATATTTTTTGGGAAAACTTTGAAATAACTCTAAATGGCAAGCAGTTCCGCCTGTATAATGAGATCTGATACACTACCTTGCTCCACAGTCTGTTCACTGCTAATTATTTCTATTACATACATATGAGGACATAATACATACTTAAACTGTACTTGTCAAGGTCTGAAAGAGATCGTAGACAGTGCAATATGTATACTCTTGTAACACACTTTGTCTAGTCTTGCTTACATATTCTGAAATTTAGCAACATAGATATTCCCAATCAGAAAAAAAAACAGGCTTGTCAAATAGCACTAGTACGGAATTAGTTTGGTGCTCTTTATGGCAAACGTTACCTGTAGGCTACCCCCTAAATCTGGACAGGAAAATACAAATACAAATCATCTACTAAAGCCTCTTAAGCCATGAAGGAGAGAAGTTTTATCTGAAGTTCTAAATTATAAAGTAGGGGGATTTCAAAATTTGGAACTGTAATGCAGATTATGCTTGAGAAACGTGGAGTAGTTTTTATATTGATGATAGTGCTCCATCAGGAAATCATTTCCAATTTCCACCTCCTTAATGCTCACAAAGCAAGGGGTGTGGTCATATTCTGATGACTAAAATCAGATGCACCACGGAACTATTGCTAACCTTATTTGGCGGGTGAGCTCAAGATTCAGGCCTTTTAGTCCAGGAGTCTTCTGCTGGTGCCAGGTTACAAATCCAAGAATATCCTGTTGCAAGACTTAACTTAAAAAAAAGCTTCCCTTTGTTTCAATATGATGTATTAATATTTATATAACAATTAATAAAAACACCAAAGCAAAAACCTTTACAAGGCCAGTGTTCAGGCCCAAACTTCTGTTTATTATTCAGTCAAAACTTCACATGATCAAAAAGCTGCCAACCCAGGGCTACTGAAATTTAGACAATAAAACAGAGCACTGTGCTGATAGAGAAGGAATACAAATTGTTGAATAGCTAAATCCTACAACCATGATCTTAAATGTCACAAGAAGTTTAATCTCTAGCAAAAAAAATAAACTGGTAATTCCATTATAATGTATTAATTGGAAACTCTGCAAATTGTGCATACATGGGCAAGGATGAGAGCGGGCTGCATTCCTCATTCACAGTACTGAAACCTGAGCAGCTCGACAGCATCATGTGAAGCATCATGTTGTACCACCAACTGCTCAACAAGCACAGAGGTGGCTGTCAGCTTACAAACCAAAAGCCTGGGCTTCAGGCAGCATACGGTTTAGGATTACCAACAGAAACAGCATGCTGGAGGGATAAAGTTAAATACAGCTGCAAGATGGTAAAGGAAGGAGGGAATCTTACAGACCCCAAATCTTGTGTTATGGATCCTGAATTTTTCTGAAAAGTTACAGAACTTTCAAATAGGGGTTTTCAATATTTTTTCAACTAATCCCTACTTGATATTGCTTTGTGATTTATTGAAAAAAATTAAAGAGCTAAAAAGAGTTCAATTTAATTTTGAATGGTTTTGTCATTAAAAAATCTTCCTGTTCAAAATCTCACAGCGGCTCCGTGGCTCAGATAGCATGTTACCGTTGGAGGCGCACAATTTGCCCACTCTAGAGCAATTTCTAAAAACAGACGAAGAAAAGATAAAACAAGCTTTCATAGTGTGCCTTCAAACTGGCTGGTCAGTTTGCCACTATACACTCTCGAACATGGCCACAACTGCTGAGTATTTCACAATAAAACAACTGATACTATTAATCGTGTTTTTGGTTACAGATTCTAATTAAAAGAATATGTAGTTGGATTTTTACCTGTTGTTCAAACTCCTTAAGTCTGTCTACTGAGTCCGTGGCTATGAATGTTCAATATTTAATACCAACAGCATAGGGCTGCTCAATTAATTGAATTTTAATCGTGATTTCAATTATGGGGTCAAACGATCGCCAAACTACTATAATCAAGTTGAAATGATTATTTGGCATCTTTTTTCGAAAGAGACGTATGTGCAATTCAGTCCTTCCCCCAAAGCATTCAACGCGGCCCAATTGACTGGCATTCACTCTCAAGCAGCTGCCTGCTGTTCACACCGGACCCACGATTCTCCGCTTGTTGTTGTATGTAACCCCTTCAATGTAGGGGTTCGGAGGTAAATGACGATGGTCATTGGGGAGATGGGGACATTTAATAATGAGAGGAAATTTCAAAGTTCTCAGTTACAAAGGTTTTTTTTGGAGAGTGTTAGGGTTGCCATATTAAGGATTTAAAAAATAAAGCATAGTCTTCAAAATAAGGGCACATATTAATTATCGTTTAAATACTCGTGATTTCGATATATTGTCCAAAATAATTGTGATTTTTTCAAAAATCGAGCAGCCCTACAACAGCACCATTATTTTGATGCTTACAAATAATCCAGGAGCTTAAATGCTAGAGACAGTGGTAGGTGGTGGACATTTCAGCTCAATGTTGTTTAAAGCAAACATGGCGATCTACAATTGCAGTGCTTTCATCAAGCATTAGGAGCCTTCGGGAAAAAACAAGATGAATGCATGCTTTGTGAAGCCACTGAAAAGCACCAATTAAAAGCAGCGAACAATGTCAACATGACCCACTTTCCTGTCTCTTCTGATGCATATGTTGTCAACCACCACTCTGTCAACAAGGCAGAAGTCGTAACACAAACTCCACATTCCCGTTTGTACAGTATTAGTCCAAAACACAGAGCTGTGCCCTCTGTCACCCAGGTATGCTTGCACCCTACCTTAATATATACTATGTAACATAATCCTTTGGCATGTGGAGGAAAGCATCTGTCATATCCAGCAGCTTTTAAGATGATAAGGTCTGAAAACTGTCGCTTGTGCAGGAATAAAATATGTAGTAAAAGCTGGAGGAAAGTCACACAGCAGATGTCTCCTTGACAAATCTTATTATGCTGAAAAGAGTGGATAGGAAGTTTTCTTCCAGATATTTTTACCACCCATCTTTCATCGTTAAGATCAGGGCTAATTAAGTATGTATCAAGTTGATGTGAAGTCTCTAATTGAAAAATAATCAAGCATCTTATGTCAGATCATTATTCAAGTTTTTTATGGGAAACTTGTATATTTTCATTTTTAGCTCAACATACCACAACTGACCTGGACCTCTCCGGAATGCAGGTCAGACAACAAGTCAAATGCTTGTGTCTCAAATATCAAGCCTTTTCAAGATCATACATATACAAGTCAGTGTTAAAGGGATAGTTACTCACCACTATGCCGATGGTGGATGAAGTGTTTGAGTCCACAAAACACTTATGGAGTCTCAGGGATAAACAGCGTTGCGGCCTAATCGAAGTAAACTGGCCCCTTTCTTCAGAAAAAGCTTTAGATACCTCAAAACTGCTCATGTGGTTTCCGGGCAACCACACAAATTCTCGCCCTAGGTCACGTGCAGAGTGTGCTTACGCATTGCTCCACATGCTAGCTTCGCTACTTCCGGTAGTGGACTTTCAGGCTTAAAACACAATGTAAATAACCTGGTTTTCGAGTCGAATATAAATGTCTGGGCTTTCGGACACTTGGATGACACCACACGAGCAAGTTCTTTTTTTCTGTTGTGTTATTATGTCTAAAGAAGAGGTCACCTTAGCTGCAACTCTTCCCCAGAGACTTGGGGGGGGGGTTGTGGACTAAAACACTCAACCAACGAGTGGATTTTTAAATCTATCCCTTTAAGGTTGCAATAATGGCCACTGGTTATCCAGTCCAAGCCCTGCTTGTTTTTTTGTAAGTTGATTTCTATTGTACTTTGAGCGAGTCCAAACAAGTTCCCATCAGGGTTTTCACCATTCATTCCAACAACAGCCAGGCCTATGCAAAGAGAGTTTTGGAGAGACCCTGTCACACACACACAGCACCAGCAAGTATACAAATATGTGAAAAAATAAGTCTCTTAAATAGTGCATTCTTGCGCTTTATTTGGCTGACAATTAAAAATGTAAAAATCTTGATGATAAAACTTTATTTTTAATATAAGTGTACATGCATTTGGGAGTGAGGTTCCAGGGGGATAAAGACAGTGTATTGCTAAAATCTAACAAAAGGCCCTATCCCCACTCCTCTCATTGCTGAAATTAGTAAATTAAAACAACACACAAGGTAGGAGGTAGTATCACCATTTAATTATCATGAATTATCAACCAAAATTGGCATCAGTCTTAGATTGCAACGTGTTTGTTTAACATCAACGCAACAGAAGTAGTGACAGCACTACAATTGCTTTTCAGCCTTCTAAAAGGACTCTGTCACAACCAAGAACAATTGTGAATATTACTTTTGAATATATAGGAGCATTATAATTATACCATGGTAATACTGATGACCCAAGATTATTACCACGATAGGATATTTTCTGTTTCATCTCTAGTGAGAGGAAAGTGGATTCTTCAACACACGACCGTCAGCAGAGCATGCTTTAGTATAAATACTTTTATAGCTATGGACTCTGCTGCACCAACCTGCCCACCAAAACCCAAGCTTGTGGCTTTCTGCTTTTCTTATTTCTTCCTACCAGTTAATGCTATGCTGCCTCATTTCATCAGCATGTTTTTTCCTGGCAACATAGACTTGATCTAATAAAATTTCCCTGCCCATTAAACAAAGTTGCTACTCTGCTGATAGGATTTTGGCAAATGCAGCATTTAACTTCTTGTTTTGATACAGTCGCACTTCGCTAGAACTGTCAGGTGACTTCACAATGACGTTATGACAAGATGGGAATAACCTAACGCCTGGCCCAAGAGGAAACCTGCAATGCTACTGGTGAGTCATAATGTCTCATTTGACCCTAGCATGGGTTTGTGTGTGTGTTTTCCCATGACCTCATTTATTTTGTTTCAATTTTGACAGCACTGCTTCTTAAAGCAGCTACTGTTGCCGCTTGTTTCTAAACATGTTGATTAGTGAGGTTTTTGTTTTGTTTCCATGTTCAAGGCTGTCTTAACAGTACCTGTGTTTGACTAGACTAGATACTGGGTAGAGGACAGATAATCAAAGACATCAGTATATCAGCCACCATCTATGCCTTTGGGATCTTTTATTTATTCAACAGTATGTGAGCATTGCATATGAATATAGGCAAAACAACTGAATAAATTAAATTGAGCCACAGTCATAGTTTCAGAATTTATACAAAACACACTATTATTAAGTGTTTTGTTCTTGGAAGAGGACTAATCTATAAAATAACGTTATAAACCTTTGAGCCCTTTCAAATGACAATTGCAAGTTATGGGCTGTTAATGTGACATGCCTGGACAGCAGGAGGGGCTGGGAGAGGCTTTCTGAATAACAAATGAAACTCAAGCCATCTGTCAGAAAGATTTAGGTGGGGCTTCAAACAGACTGTGACCTTTCAGAAATTAGCTACTGGGGTTGTTGGATGAAGGTAGCTAGCCCCTCACTGCTATAGACCCCAACCAAGTTATTTAGCCTCCAGGTTTACCTGTTGAGACAGAAAGATAGCATTTCAATCCACCCTACCCCCCTAGCAAAAGCAAATTGCGTGCTACTGCATACTACACCCACATCCAACATCCTCTGTGCTTAACATCAGCATGAGTGAGGAGAAACTACCCAAAAAAACAGGGGGAAAATATGCAGAAAGTTCATATTTTAGTCAATAATGCATCTCTACTGCTGCTTTGGATAGTTAATTTGTAGCACTTTGATGTTTTAACCAGCATAAATCCACAGCTTTTATGAAAAGAAGAAAAATAGAGCAGGTCACCCCCCCCACCCCCCACCCCCCAGCATTGTGGGACAACTACATCAACTTGTCACTACATGTCTAACAGCCACGGGGTCTGTGCTTGAATACATACCATTCAAACCGGTTTTAGGTTTCTGCTAAGAATCGCTGCAGGACTTATGGCATAGCATGTAGCCTAGGTCGTTATGATTTCTGACGCCTGTGTGCTACATGGTAAGTCTGTGTGTCTTTCCAATGACGCTGCTGGTTGCATCGTTTTAATGCCAGGGTGTTGAGATTTTTTTTTGTTTATGTCAAACAAAGCAGTTGAAGATAATAAATGTCAAACAACAGTTACTCCTCAACGTGCAACCGTTGGACTGATTCTGTCTCATGTACTTGTCCGACCACTGAGAGACCACACATGCAACCGAATGGAATCCCAGTTGCATACGTTAATAACTATATCCAAAAGAAGCTAAATAAATTAGAATTAGAAAATATTGCAGAGCTAAAATGCCCCACAAGGACCGGGAATTATTACAAAGCTATTACCTGCCATTAATGTATACATTTTCTCCAACAGCCCCTACTTTGCTGTATCCCATCATATTTGTGCTGGCAGCTTACCACACTCTCAAGTCACCCTGAAAAGCTTTCTGTGGCATCAAAACTTTTAAGTCTGAAAGTCTCTTTGAAAGTGCTCCCCTTTGATGTGAGAAATACTACAGATCAAGCTGGAAACCAACTTCAGCTGCTATCTACTCTGCTGGTATCTGTCATTATTTTGAGGATAGTGATTTCATATTGAATAAAATGTGACCAAATAAATAAATAAGTACGCATGCACTCAGTCCTCCTGTGGAGTCACTGATCCAGTGACAGAACAGATAGCATTGAGTGATGGAACCCCTGGTATGTCTCCCACCACCACTCCCACCCTTCTGCCTAACCTTCCAAAACACACACACACACACACACAAACACACACTCAGTAACCAGTCAGACAGGCTGCATGTCCTCCTACCGCTCTGACAAAGAACAGCCCTGTGAATGACCAGCAACACAAACGCAACTCATAGATAAGAACTGGGAGAAAAAATGTCAAACGTTAACTTGTGCTGTGTATAAATGACAATGTCAGTGGTGCCAGTGCTGCTTATAATTTAGAGTGGAATAAGGATGCAGAGAAACAACACCATGCATTACACCTGTAATTCTTGATTTTCAGGATGTCTGTGAAAAGCCTCCACTTGGTCAAAAATGCTGCAGCACAACTGCTGAGAGGAACTAGAAGGAGAGATCATATTACTGCTGTCTTTCGCTTCTCTGCATTCGCTCTTAAAAATTCAGAATAGAAACAAGATCCCTTAACAATCAAGCCCCTTCATATGTCAAAGAGTTCATAACACTGTATTGTCCAAATAGATCACTTATTAGGGGAATACTTGTGACTGAATCTTGTGACTTCCAGAGCCTTTAAGAGTAGAAAAGAAGATGGAGCTTTCAGCTACCAGGCTCCTCTCCTCTGGAACCAGCTCCCACTCTGGGTTCAGGAGGCAGAAACCATCTCTACATATAAGGTTAGACTTCAAACTTTGATGAACTTATAGTTCGGGCTAGATCAAGTTAGTTAGGCCGCTAGAGGTCTAGAATACTGGGGGATCTCCCATCATTCACTGAGCACTTCACCCCTTCTTCCTGTTTCTATGCCCCCGTATTTATCTATTTTACTATAGGTCAGTAACTTTGTGTGTTTCCCCTTTACCATAGTCCCCCCCTCTGGTTTTATGGGGGGGGCGGGGATAGGGTTATGAGCTACAGGATTTAGAAAAACAAAAAATAAAACCAGCTCTCATTAATAACATCTTTACATCTATATGTATAACTCTTATTGTTTTTCATTATATCAACCACACTGTCAGAGCTGAAACACGATGGTTACACAATAAGATTGGATGGAATCATTTCTGGCTTCTTCTCCGTCCATTCAACATCCTAAAACACACGATAACAGACACACATCCAGAGACGCACACCCAAACCGAGGCTTGGATTACGAGTGAATCCAAACAACCGCATCCCTAATTACAACCAAATGATCTGTTATCAGAGAGCTCTCAGTCACCCAAGGGCTGCCGGGGGGGCAGGGAGCTGGCTTCATTTAAGGCAACTGCCTGAATGGCGATTGGAAGATAAAGCACCTCCTGTGCATTTACAGGGATAGATATTGCCAACATTTAAAACACACAAACACACACACACTGATGCGTATTTGTGTGTAAACATATATTGTAATCATAAACTAATAAACACTTGAATCATTGTTTAGGCGAAACCAAACGTGAGTTTCCCCTCAGTTTCAGGCACAAGCATTAAAAGAAGTGAAGTGACTGTGGACGTGTATAACACGGTCATAAAGGAGGAGCGGGAACTTCAGGTGTAAGTATCGTCCCTTGCAGGTAGTTGTTTCTGAGCGGAGCCTCGGGTCAGTTAGCGGAGAGCTATCCGAAGCACCACATGCCTTCTGCCGGGGTGAGAAGCCTCCCGCGCTTCCTGGAAGGTGTTCCTGCCACATTGCGGACGGCGCTTACCTTGGACGAGCGTCCCGGCGCTGACCAGGGCCAGCATAAGCAGGGAAGACGAAGCCATCCTTAGAAAGTCGCTCTCAGGGGTTAGACGAGGCCGCACACACGAGGAGCTGGAGTCGGTGCGAGAGTGAGGGAACCCGGCCCGAGGTTATGAGTGTTGAGCGAGCGAGCTGTGGAAAGTCCGGAAAACAACCAGAGCAGTGGCTGCGAGAGAGAAGCAGGTGACACATGGAGAGCACTGCGAGAAGAGGGGATGATGGCGCCTTGAGGTGCCGTCGGAAATCGGGCAACTCCCACATCTGTATGAAGGACAGCAATACAGAGACGATACAGGGAAAAATGGAAGTACGTGTCTGTTTGTATAAGTTTCGTCTTATGAGATCATCCTGCTTTGGGACGCTTAGAGATCTGAGGTATTCACGAGACGATAAAAGAAATATAACGTAGCGCTGCATGACAGCACCTTTGTCAGAGAGCAGCTTTTACACATGTCACTGTGAGCCTGCAGTCAGCCTCAGTCAGCACAAGGCACTGTTTAACTAATATTAACTGGCTGATCAGTGATGCCTCCAACAGCCATTCCCAAACATGGGCTACTGGATCTCTTCACTCTAAACTAATCAGACGCCTGGCTGATGTAGAAATTGACTGATTTGTTTATTCTTTAAAATTTCCAATAGGCTACATATATATTATTTTCTTACCCAGAACACTTGAACCCATGGTCTGAACCCACATCTATGTGAACACATGTCGGCTTTTGAGAATTCGAAAAGTTGACGAGGGGCACACAAAGGCAGCATGTTTTTCCTGCTTTGTTCGCTCCACCTTCACGGACACAGTAATGACATAAGGATTGTGTAAACGAAAATACAAACAATAGCAGCATATACCAATACAGATTAAATGATAGGAAAGAGTCATGTTTACGTGGGATTTGTTTGAACTTTTTGTCAAAGTTCAAACTGAGAATGCAGCTCTAGGATAAAAGGAGAGATGTAGTCAGTAAAATGATGTCAATAATACAAATTAGCGTCATCATAGCAGCAGATAATATCCTTCCTGTCAAACAGAAACCAGAGTTAACAGCTTCGAAAGAGTGATATCTGCCAAAACTCTCGGGATATTTTGAAATCAAACAATAGGCGGTGAAACTATCAACAGGGTTTTATGTCAAATTTTAACATGACATACCTTAGCCTTGAGGTAAATAAAACAAGTTCTTCCTACTCCTGGTATTTTGGTTTATATCATTCTTTGAAACATTTGGCAAATATCCCTTTTGACTTTGTCTGTTCATTCATTTCTATCCAGCAATTACTCTACTCACAGGGTGAATTTGTTAATTTGGAAATCCAGGGTCATAGAATTAAAGGATCTTAAAGGAACTAGAAAACTTTCCGTACATAAACCAATCATATATTACCAGGTTCATCAAATAGATTGAACAATCGTATGTATTCATAATTTCACAGTGATCCAATTTGTTTATATTTTCTTTTCGCAAGCCACTTGGCTCTATATGCTCCTTCTACCAGCTCTAAGTATAATTAATATACATTAAGTAAAATACATTAGCTGGATTTTGTTCAATCTGTCCTTAATGTTATTTGTCATATTTGTGTATCACCTCAGTTTTGTGAACTTTTTCTTTTTCTTATTTACAAAACAATAATAATATATAATAGGTCACCACCATGCACGGTAGTTCATGAGTGTCAAAGGCTAGCATATGGATCTTGATGTTGTCTGTCACCTTGGTGAAAGACAACCTCAACATGGTTTTAGAGTCTGTAAGGGGCTAGGTCTCTAAGTACGGAAATATTTTGACACAGAGTTTTGGAACACAAGGTTTTCATGTGATTTAAAATGTGAGTGGATTTAACGATAGTTTATTATATATTATTTTATGGATTGTGTATAATTGTCATGAATAAAACTTTTAATCAATCATCAGAGTTGCAACAGGGTGGAAAGAGGTCAGAATTTGGAAGTATCATCTGACAGTCATGCTGTACACAGGCCTGACTTGGTCTGAAGAACTGGGTGTATGTTGACACAGAACAAACACAAATATGTGATCACCAACTTACTGAGTAACTGACTGTCTGGTTGAATGGCGGACTAACTAATGACTGACTGACTTACTACCTGACTGACTCACTGACTCACTAACTCACTGACTCACTGACTGACTCCTTAACTGAATAGCTGGTTGGTTGGCGTACTGACTGACTGACTGGCTGGCTGGCTGTCTGACTCATTGACTAAGTAGCTGACTGACTGCCTGACTAAATAAATGACTAAGTGACTGACTGACTGACTGGTCAAGCCAGCACTTCCAATAAAACAGCAACAAATGAAAAGTTGTGCAAATGCACATCTTTTTCCTACAAATCTCATGTCATTAATACAAGACTTCAGCAATGTGTTGTCTTACCTGAGGCTTTGTTAAAAGTAAATTCATAAAACTCACAAAAGAAATGGCCTGCAGCTGGGATTCAGCAATAGATGAGTCACTAAATGTTCTTATGAAGAGATATTGTTATACTTCAAATGATATTTACTCTGATACTACAGCATATTTTCATTAGAAAACTGTAATTTTAAGAATAAGACTTTGAATTAGGTAGTAAAATTCCCTTATGTGGCGGATCCTGTGTTGCGTTGGCATCAGATACGGTCGGTGGACCAGGACCGCAGCGGCGGCTCATGATGGATACTAATAAGCGGCAGTGGACAATGACTGTGGACTAAAGTGGCATCTGATCTGGATGGCGGATCATGATCTTGCTGGCTGCTGACCATGGACTATGATTGCAGCAGGACTGCTTGACATATAGTATTTAAGTTATCCTTCAGAATGTTAACCCGCATCAAGTCTGCTAAAAACTTTAATCTTGACGATGTTTACCTACACGTGGCATCTATTGCACTTCTGTCCGTCCTAGGAAAGGGATCCCTCACTTGTGGCTCTCTCTGAGGTTTCTACGTATTTTTACCCTGTAAAAAGGGTTTTTAGTAGTTTTTCCTTACTCTTGCTGAGGGTTACGGACAGAGGATCACCATGTTAAAGCCCTAAGAGACGAATTGTGATTTGCGAATATGGGCTATACAAATAAAATTTGATTGATTGATTGATTGATTATGTGCTGTGTTAAATTCAAATTTATTCAAATCTATTCTGAATATATGTCAATGTATACTTGATGTTTAAAATCTAATCAATTAGACATACTAAAAAGCCTGAAACCCATCTTGGAAAATATCACTGAAAGTGAATCCAATTTGAAGGTTATTGCTACTGGTGTGTCGAATCACATTTGAAAAATGTCAGGATGTCACCTCTTATTGGGTTCACGAGCTTTATAAAAAATCTGTATTGATTATAATTATCTGGGACCTGCTGTTTCTTATACTGTTAGCTACATATTCATAGGTACTTTTTCTGCTCACCAAGTCAGTTAATGTATTATGAGTGCATACACCTTCCATTAGTATGCTCTGAAACAACAAGACAACTCTGTCACTGAAGTCACCGACACACACATATGACATGGGTTGCAAATATCTCTGAACAAATATTGTATAGTCTCACTCCTCATAGTCTGTACAGTATTTGTGATCAACATACCCACAAGCCTTTCCCTTCAACTGCCAGTGATGAGATAATATAGCTTAGTGATAAATACTGAGAAAAGTTAAATTTTCACGAGAATACACAATTAAGTCATTATTGTGTATCTCAACTTCATTGAACAACTTCTTTAATTTAAAAACAATGCTCCCAGTAAAAGATCAGATGGAGTATGATAGAAGAGATAAACCATATTATCTAAATCCTTCTGTTTCAGGGGTAATTCCTGCAAAACAACATTTGTTTTTGCCTTTGTTCACAAGTAATAACCTGGAACCTTGGGGTGGTGTCTCCACTTGTGCTGCAGTTTATTTCAAACTTGCCATAGGTTTACATGAACTCTGTAATCATTATCCATGTACTTTTGACATGCAGCCTTCATCAGTTTAGATAGAGAGCAAGAGCAAATAGGACCCAGATATGAACACAGCAGCTGTGTCCCACATACGATTTCAGAGACTCAAAGTGCCACAAAAGAGACAGAGACTAAAACTCTTATTGACTTCTTGTCAATTCACAGTTTTATGTCATTGATATCAAATTAATTAACTTGTGCACAAGCTTGCATGGTGTCATAAGATCATATGAAAAGGGACAGAGGTTGGACCTGTTATATATTGACAGAAGGCACTTCAACCCATCACACTAGGAAAAAAGCAGCTGTTATAAAAAACATGAAAGCTTGAACAATTCTCTCTCTCAGAACAGTAACTGTGACAGCAAACCAGCACCAAACCAGAAAAATTAAACTCACACATCTTGAGGCAGGTAGTATAAAAGGCTGTTTATGATGACCAGCATCTAGTTTACAGGTTGCCATGGGATACAGCAAACACTTCAGAGAGTCAGCAGGTCATCTAAAAAGAAACATGTAACAACTGCCAGTCTGGAAATGAAGGAAATGAAGAGCAGGCAGGCAGTTGACAACAAGCACAGTCAGGTGGTCATCTCAGAACAGAAGTTCACTGAGGACATCCAGTGGACAGGTGTGGCATGACTAGCGGAAATTACGGGAAATTACATTCAAGGTTGTATCTTTTTTATGTATAAATCTCCATCTTTGCCTCACTGTCACCTCTCTCTTGTTCCTCAGACTGACATTCAGATTTGTATTTACATTATTTAAATGATAAATTCCTCAGTGAACTGAGAGAACAAGTCACTGGATTCTGGAAGCACCATTGAGCCACAAAGAAAACTCCACAAGGACATGTTTGCATAATGATCAAGATAAAGTTGACATGTTTACCTATTAGCTGCTTCATAGTGTAACATATTCTTACTGATCTACAAGCTGTCCACAGCAGGTGCGGTTTTCACATATGATAAAACACATCATATACTTTTTACACATATAACTTGTCTTTAACATCTTGCTTATTTCAGGAGTACAATAGTTTGTTGCAAAGCAGGGTTTGCAAGGTATTTTCAAGTTTTGGATGGAAATTAGACCACGAGTCCTTGTTTTAAATTTAAGTAGGATTTTAATAATTTATTGTTGATTTCTTCTCCACGTAGACACTATATTCTGTCTAAAAACTTCTGCTGATTTAATCAATTAGGCAGGTTCAGGGAGTATAATGAATAAGTTTGTGTAATGTGTCTATTTTTAATGAATATACTTTATGATTAGGTTTGGGGGTTATATAAACACCCTAAGCATGAACAATTGATTTAAGTGCCTCCTACTGGTTTAACTGAGGAATTACGATGACAGGACAAATTGTCTTTACAGAAAAACATACTTTATAGCTAATTCCATTTAAAATTTAGAATTTGAGTATTCCAAGTATTATCCAGTTACGCAGGCACATTTTGTTTGTGTGTATGGGTAAGTGTTTGTGTGTGTGTGAGAGAGAGAGAGAGAGAGAGAGAGAGAGAGAGAGAGAGAGAGAGAGAGAGAGAGAGAGAGAGAGAGAGAGAGAGAGAGAGAGATTTTTGAAAACAACTTTATTAGGTACTATTGGTTGACATTACACATTGAAACACCCAATAAATTATTTTAAAAAACACGTTTAGCCATAAATAAATAAATAAAATCACACAAGATAATCCGAATAAACAAGTTCTCCATTTGTCACAGAACATAAAACATCTTGAAAACACCACAGATCATTAAAAGAGTCCAGGTCACCTGCTGCTTTATAAAAACTAAAATCAACCAATATTCTGGACTTTATCATGTTGATACAGACAGGGACCGACTCAATGTGGACGTCTTGCTCCACCATCCTCTTCCTGGTTATATACACGGCCATCTTAGCCTGCCCTAAAACAAAGTTTAAAAGCTGGCTTTTGTGCTTTTGTTGCCGAGTGTATTTAAAACCATAAATGAAACCCTGCTTGTTAAAAACCTCTTCAAAACTGGTAAAAACAACTTGTAAAAACAGAAACAAATCAGAGAGACGGTGACACTCATAAAAACAGTGAAAGATAGTTTCTTTTACATTGCAAAAAGGGCATTTGTCTTCCACTGTGTCCGTGATTATTGATAAAAAAGCGTTCACCGCTATGATGCCGTGGAGTAACCTCCACTGGAGGTCTCCATGCCTCTTACTCAGTGGAGGCTTGTACAGCGACCTCCACTGAGGTCCGTTTTCGTCATCTCCGGCAAAAAAACTCCTCCAAGGAGTGTCTCTCCGCCCGTTCAGTTTTTCACTCTTTTTTTAAAAGGTTCCAGACATTAAAAACACTCTTATAAAAACCAGGAAGAGATGGTGAGACTATTCTGTTATCATTCATTAAAAACAGAGTAAAATCCAGACCCAGGCTATTAAAATGTTGCAGGATGCACCGGGATAGAGGTCTCCACAGAGCGTCCCTTGGCCCGGTCAACAATCTCTGTAAATACTGAAGGCAGAAGGCAGCGCCCCTGCTGGCCAGATGGACCAGGCCCTGCCCCCCCTCCTCTGTAGGAAGGAAAAGAACACTCTGTGGGATCCAGTGCATCCTGCCCCAAAAGAAATCTATTAAAACCCGTTGTACCTCTGCCAGGAGAGAAGGTGGAGGATCGACACAGGCCAGCCGGTGCCACAGGGTAGATGAGACCAGATTGTTAATTATTAATGTCCGGCCTCTGTAAGACATTTTGGGCAACAGCCACTTCCATTTTTTAAGTCTGCCCTTAACCTTCTCTAGGACATTGTCCCAATTTCTCCTGATGTGGGTCTCATCTCCCAGGAAGACACCGAGATATTGGAGTCCTCCTTTCTTCCAGGCCAGACCTCCAGGCAGCCTGAACCGATCCCCCAGCTTCTTTCCAACCATCAGAGCCTCGCTCTTCCCCCAGTTCACCTTTGCAGAAGAGATAAAACCAAAGTCATTTACAGTGTCAGATAAAATATCAATGTCTTTTTGTGTGTTCACAAGTATAATAAGATCATCCGCATATACAGATCATTTAAAAGATACACTGCACTGGGGGAAAAACACACCTTTTAAAACCTTCCTTAGCTTATGGAGCAGAGGCTCGATGGCCAGAGAGTACAACATCCCAGAGAGAGAGCAGCCCTGCCTCACCCCTCTCTTAATGTTAAAAGGAGCACTCAGCCCACCATTTATTTTAAGAACACTCGCAATGTCTGTATAGAAAACCCGGATCATGGCTATAAAGCCTGGGTTGAACCCAAAAGCAGCCAGAGTCTGCCATAAGTACTGGTGTTCAACCCGGTCAAAAGCCTTTTCCTGGTCTATGGAAATAAGACCAGTCTCTATTGCCAATGAACTGGAGAGGTCCAAAACATCTCGAATCAAAGTGACATTGTCACTTATGAGCCTGCCGGGTACACAGTAAGTCTGGTCAGGGTGGATGATGGACGCCATCACCTCTCTTAGTCTGAGGGCCAGCGCTTTGGACAGGATTTTGTAATCCGTGCACAACAGAGAGACCAGCCTCCAGGTCTTTATCTCTTGCAGGTCTCCCTTCTTCGGCAGCAGGGTGATGACGGCCCTCCTGCAGCTCAGAGGTAGCCTTCCATTCTGTAAACTGTCGTTTACTACCTCGAGCAGATCCTGTCCTAAGATGTCCCAGAAGGACTTAAAGAAATCAGCAGGAAGGCTGTCTATCCCTGGAGCTTTGCCGCTCTGCAGGCTCATGGTGGCTCTATGCAGCTCTTCCTTCGTAATGTCTGCAGCTAGCTCCGTGTTGCTGTTCCTGCTAACCTGAGGGAGACCATCCAGAAAGCTGCTGTACACATCTGGATTACTTGACCACTCACTCTTAAAGAGGTCTCTATAGAAACCGGTAGCACACTTCCTGATCTCAGACGAGTCTGAGACTTCAGAGCCGCTGCCCATTCGTAAACAGTGAATGGTCTTCCTTTGTCCATTTTTCTGCTCCAACCCAAAGAAGAACTGGGAGGGGGCATCCATCTGGGAGATGTTCATAAACCGGGACCTGACCAGAGCTCCCTGTGCTGAGACCCCCAGCAGGTTGGCTATAGCCGACTGTTTGTTCTTGAGGGAGTCTAAATGCCCTCACAAAGGGACAAAGATTGTTAATCACAGTGAGAGAGAGAGAGAGAGACAGAGGCCTCACTGGTGCCCACTGCAGCTGGCAAGTTCAAAGTCTCAAGGATCCTCTTGTCATGCTTTCGGATACAACACCCTGACTTCTCTCCCTCTCCGTAACCGAGCATCTTGCTGATGGAGGTTCTCTTTGAATCCGTGGTGCACTTGTCAGCAGAGCTGAAAAGAAAATTCCATCCTGTTATTTTCTGACAGAGTCAAACAAAGCTTGTCGTGAAGATAAAAGTCAGTGGTACAAAGTACAAGCAGCCAATTGGTGAATGTTTGCAATCCAGCTTCAAAGACAGAGGCACAAGATTTATATTGGCCAGGATTGAAGGAACGACCTATTTAAGATGGTAATATATTTCCGAAGTACAAACATTTTTGCTGCAGTTGTCTTGTCTTCATTTAAGTTATTATGTGACAGTATTTTGCCTCATGTCATTTCAGAAAAACTAAAACCTTCAGTACTCTTTCATTGCTATCTAAACTATGCAGCCAGTGAGCAAAACAGCAAATTCCCCTTGACCGATCTTCACCAAAATCGGGCGAAAGTTGTATCATGACCAGTCATGAAAAAAAGTCTCAAGGAGCATTATGAAAAAAGCAACAGGAAGCCCGCCATTTTGGATTTAGTGGCCATTTTGGCCAAATTCCACATTTTTACTTTAATATACTTGTCGTACAGTTTTCATCAGATCAACTAAAAATTTAGTTGAGTGTCATCACAACAAGATTGAGAAAAAAACTGACCAAGGGATTTTTTTTTATCACACCGTGTGACCGTGGCGTGCCGTCAAAGTTTGGTTACACGCCATCAAAACACGAGCATCTGTATCTCGGACATACATGGTCCAATCAAGTCCAAACTAGACATGTAAGACAAGAGTCCCGGCCTGATGACAACAACACAGAAATCATGACTTGAAATCACAGCGCCCCCTGGTGGCAACACGAAATGTCTTTTCTTTTGCATGTCTTACACTTGGATGTATTTCTCCTCATCCATTGACCTCAACCACGTCAAACTGTATCAAATGGGTCTCAAGACATTGATAATGAAGGCATAAGATAACTGTGACTTTTCGTCAAACGCCATATTAATGGCGTTGCATCAAAGTTCATCAACTTGCCATGAACCACGAAATTGCTGTAACTTCAGTGTTCATGGTTCTATCTCACTCAAAATACATGTGTGTAACAACATCCCCCCCCTGAAGATATTCATATGGTTTTAAGGAATGGGCGTGGCAAAGTTTGATTAAACGCCATCAAACACGAGGTTCTGTATCTCGAGCATACATGGTCCAATCAAGTCCAAACTAGACATGTAAGACAAGAGTTCCGGCCTGATGACATCTACACAGAAATTATGACTTGAAATCACAGCGCCCCCTGGTGGCAACATGAAGTGACATGTTTTATACTTTGATGAACTGCTCCTGGCTGCTTTACAATATACAGCTCAAATGATCTCAGTCAAATCATTGGATCAATGTCAGAATTGTGACATTTCCTGAAACCATGTAAACATTGAGGTGCGGCGAAGGATCGTCCTTCGCCAAAGGACAGGATGTTGTCATAACTCCACTGTGCATTGTCCTATCACTACCAAACTTCTGTCACATGATAAGAGTACAAGCCTGAACAGCTCTATGTGTCAATATTTCCTCAGTGTCATGGCGCCACCTACTGCTTCGCCATGAAACAGGAAGTACTTTGTTAATCAACTTTGCATTATCCAACCGGCTCCTAACTACTGACCTATGATCACAATCGTGATCTGAACAGCTCCATGTATGACTATTAGTTTAGGGTCATAGCGCCACCAACTGATCAGTGTGAAAATTAAGTTGTAGAAACATTGTCCAATTGACACAAAATTGCTCATGCTAGATCAGAGCGCCAAAATGAACAGATCTATGAGCAATTATCAGGCAAGGATCAAAGTGCGTGACTGACGCAGGAGCTGAAGCGTTTATCCTTGCTGCAATGTGCAAAACGCATGCAACGTGGAGACGTGCGCTTGGTCATCGATCGCTCTCTTCACCGACCGCAACAGACTTCAACGTGCGGGTGCTCGGGCCCGCAAGTGCTACAACGTAGCCCTAGTTAACACTGTTTCCTAGAAATCCTGTTCACTTGGCCCTTTTCTGTGTTCCTTTATGTTGTGGCGGCAATTTAATCGCTGGATGATTATATTCAGAGGCACTTATTATACTCTACTACTACATTTGTCAATAGGTATGTGTGTCACCAGAATGTGGCTGAAGTGGAAGGGGGTTTTGGATAAATGTAATTAAACACATTACGAAGACAATTTCCATTTGTCCTGTATTAAACAGTAATAATGCTGCAGTCTACAGTCTGTAATGAAAGAAAGAAAGTACCTGCAAGTAGATTAAACACAAGCAAACTAATAAGAACACGTATGCTTGTCATTTTGCAAAAAATACTTCAAAGAGCAACAGAGAAAACCTGTTGCAGATACATTTGGTCACAGCTACGTACAGTATATTACAAAAATATCCACTCACAGAGCATTTTGTTATATAAGCATTACTTTACCGTCAATTTGTAGTTTCTCCCTTTGCTCTCAAACAGTCTCAGTTCTTCATGTCATTGATTCCACAAGATCTCAAAGGAAAGCTTTCCACTGAGATTCTGCTCTGTGTTGACACATCACATCATTTCAGCAGATTTGTGAGCTGCTCATTCAAACTGCCAAAGGTTCTACTGGATTCCCATCTGATGACTCATGAGGACAGTGAAATTCATGGAACCAGTTTGAGACGACTTTTACTTTGTGATGGAACATCATATTACCTGGTCACTATAAGGATGAACATTGTCAGCAACAATATTCAGAAAGACTGTGACATATTAAGGTCCCCAAGTATTTGAGGAAAACCTTTCCCACGCCATCACACCACCAGCAACAGCCTGGACAGTTTACACAAGGCAGGTTGGGGCGATGGATTCTTGCTGTTGAATCCAGATTCTGACTCTACCATCTGTAGCCTCAGCAGAAATCCACATTCATCTGCCCAGGCTCGATTTCTTAGTTTTCAGCAGGTAGAACCTGCTCTCACTTCAGGACCATCCATATCAAGGTGGACATATTCATTCTTTGATGCTTTTCTGTTCCCCTAATTTGTAAAGAGTGGTCATTACTGTTTCTGTGTCAGAGGTTGTGTGTGTAAATCCCAGGAGATGTGCAGTTTAAGAAACACTTAAACCAACCTGACTCCAACATTTATGTTACTGTAAAATCACATTTTGTTGTTTCAAGTGAAATTAGCTGAAGCTCCTGACCTGCATATACAGTGCTGTGAAAAAGTATTTGCCCCCTTCCTGATTTTAAATTTTTTAAATTTTTTGTCACACTTAAATGATTCAGATCATCACACAAATTTGTATATTAGACCAAGGTAGCCTGAGTAAATATACAAAATGCATTTTTTAAATGATGATGTCATTTATTAAGTGAAAAAGTCTATCTAAACCTACTTGGCACTAAGCCTAATAACTGGTTTTGCCACCTTTGGCGGCAACAACTGCAATCAGATGTTTGTGATAACTGCCAATGAGTCTTTCACATCGCTGTGGAGGAATTTTGGACCACTCTTCTTTGCAGAATTCTTTAAATTCAGCCACATTGGATGGTTTTCGAGCATAAGAGGCTTGTTTAAGTTCATGCCAGAGCATCTCAATCCGATTTATCTCCGGACTTTGACTAGGCCACTCCAAAACCTTCATTTTGTTTATTTTGAGCCATTCAGAAGTTGACTTGCTTGTGTATTTCGGATCATTGTCCTGCTGCATAACCCAAGTGCTCTTGAGCTTGAGGTCACGAACTGATGGCCGGACATTCTCCTTCAAGATTTTCTGTTATAGAGCAGAATTCATGGTTCCATCAATTATGGCAAGTCATCCAGGTCCTGAAGCTGCAAAGCAGCCCCAGAACATCACACTACCACCGCCATGTTTGAGTGTTGGTATGATGTTGTTTTTGAAATGCTGTGTTAGTTTTATGCCAGACGTAACAGGACCCACACCTTCCAAAAAGTTAAATTTTTTATGATCAGTCCACAGAATATTTGCCCAAAAGTCTTGGGGATCAACAAGATGTTTTTTGGCAAATGTGAGATAAGCCTTTGTGTTCTTTTTGGTCAGCAGTTGCTTTCGCGTTGGAACTCTCCCATGGATGCCCCTTTTGCTCAGTCTCCTTCTTATTGTTGAATCATGAACACTGACCTTAACTGAAGCAAGTGAGGCCTGCAGTTCCTTAGATGTTGTTCTGGGGTCTTTTATGACCTCCTGGATGAGTCGTTGATGTGCTATTAGAGTAATTTTGGTAGGCCGGCAACTCCTGGGAAGGTTCACCATTGTTCCAAGTCTTCTCCATATGTGTGGTTCACTGAAGTCCCAAAGCCTTAGAAATAGCTTTGTAACCCTTTCCAGACTGCTACATGTCAATAACTTTGATTCTCATCTGTTTTTGAATTTCTTTAGATCGTGGCATAATGTGTTGTTTTTTGAGATATTTTAGTCTACTTAACTTTGTCAGAAAGCTTCTATTTAAGTGATTTCTAGATTAAACTGTTCTGGCAGTAATCAGGCATGGGTCTGGCTAGTGACATTGAACTCAGCTTTCCAAGCTTATTCAGGATTTATCAAGAGGGGGCAAATACTTTTTCACATAGAGCCAGATAGGTTTGGATAGCTTTTTTCCCTTAATAAAGGAAATCATCATTTAAAAACTGCATTTTGTATTTACTCGGGTTATCTTTGTCTAATATTAAAATTTGTTTGATAATGTGAAACATTTTATGTAGTAGTTGAATATACCTGAATCCCGAGTTTTTAAGAAAAATAAAGCACTCCACAGAGTAGGATACATTGAGCTACGACTGCTCCAGATTCCATAAGGCTGAGGTGAAGTGATCTTTCACCAGTGCTTCCCCACCTCCTTTGTTTGAGCTGCTGTTTTTAACTCCCACTTTTGACAGAGTGGTTTTTAATGTCATTCTTACATGACCCCCAAATATAAAACCATTCTTGCAGTTTATCCATTGTATAAAATGTTTTTAGAGGTCAAGTTTAACAGCAGCTTGCATAGCAAGTGACTGAGTCTGGTTTCAGTTATATATGGTCTTTAAATGGTAAATGGTTTTGTATTTATATAGCGCTTTTCTAGTCTTGATGACCACTCAAAGCGCTTTACAGTACAGTTTTACATTCACCCATTCACACACACATTCATATAGTGCATCTATTCCCAGCACTTTGTTATTCTATGAGGAGCCATTCGGGGTTCAGCATCTTGCTCAAGGACACTTTGGCATGCAGATGGGTCAGACTGGGAATGGAACGGCCAACCTTCAGGTTGGAGGACGATCACTCTACCCCTCAGCCACTGCCGCCTGTCTTTAGCCTTCTCTAAAGCTAGTTACATCCTCTATACAAGTATCCCTTCAATAGTTGGCATTTAATGAGGTCATGGACAAGTACAATAGGCCAGATACATATTGTCAGCCATGGCTTGTTCTGTAAACACACACACACACAATGATAAAACCAAAAATTTACATTTGCGACAGTGATTGATGATTAACTCTTTATTGCATTTTGTGTACTCCCACAGTAGTATCTGCTCCATCTGCTCGCTATGTAATTGACTGTTAATAATTATACAACAATTGCTTCAATCTCAAAACTTTCCATTCTTTCATATCAAACTTTCCAACATATGTGTACAACATTAAATAATGAACTAAATTAGTTTGGCTTTCAGAAAACTCATTAGAGCACTATATGAAATATAGATTCTTCCAAGATTTGTACTCGTAAATTGGTGTTTACTTATAAAATATTTCCAGCCAGTGCCTAAACAATTTTGTTTCCCCTACTACATTCAATGAACTAATGACATACATTTTGATGCTTTTTAATGCCAAAGCGCATGAGTGCATAACACTTAAGCTTTACATTACATAATGCAGAAATCTAAATCAAGCAAAGCATATCTTTGTGCAAAGGTTCTCCTCACTCTTCGTGTCAACTTATTCTACAAAGTACATGTCAAGTGTAACTGCAGTGACAAATGAAGAGCGATATTATGCTATTATGAGTATTAGTATAACTACTACACCACAACACAGGAAAGATTGCTGTGAACCATTTCATCAAGCAGTCGGGCTTGTGTAAAGTTGTGCATACAGCTGTCTGCGCCCTTTAAAAGTTCCTCCTGTAGAGGATGGCTGCTGCAGCCACAACCACAATGACCGTCAGAGTGAGGACACCCACAGCTATCCCGAGACCCATCCTGGAGTCTGAGTCAGAGTCAGTGCCGGATACAGCTGTTCACAACATAACCAGAGCACAAACAGAGTAATCAAACCTTGATTCACAAGGGATCATTGGTAAACAATCAGGCAGATATGGCAACGAAGCAATCATTAGTAATGAAGTTCACTGTCACATTGACAGTGCTCAGATGAAGTAAAGTAATCTTTTATATTGCTTTTGGAATTATTTGGCAAACTAATAAGAATACATGAAAATGGAATGAAGCAATAGTTTACCTTCCTCCTTAGATGTCAGTGCTGCAAGAAAGAAAAAGAGGGAAATTGCTTACATTTTGGAGCTATGAAGAATAACAGGGGAGATAACAAGCTCCCTTTCTCCTGAACATAGAAATGGTAAATGGTCTGTATTTATACAGCACTTTTCTACTCTTGATGACCACAATTTACTGTACATTTTTTTTCACTCACCCATTCAAACACATTCAAACAGTGAATCTATGTGCAGCTTTTTCTATGAGAACAGCACTGCCGTCAGGGGCAATTCTTGCCCAAGGACACTTCAGCATGCAGATGGTGAAGACTGGGATAGAACCACCTACTTTCTGGTCAGAGTACAACCGCATAACCCCCTCAGCTGCCCCATAAAATGGACTTACAGTAGTATAAAGTTAAAGTATGACACGACTCAGTGTACAGTATCTGGTTCCGAGTGAGTTGTACTTTAAATTACTCTTAGGAGACCTAGTGACAGAGGATATTATCGAATTTGGTTATTTGATCAAAAAAACAATACTTAATATATCCAGTCCAGCTTTTTTAATGATACAGCATCATATTGTCAACTAAAGTGCTGCTACACAACCTTTTTATTCTTTACTGTTTTTACTCGTATTCTCTGTGAGGCCTTGTTATTAGTGCTGTGTGACCAAAGACCAGCAGACAAACTTACATTTGTCATTTTTGGTGACAATGGGAATAGAGGATAGGATGGTAGCTTCAGAGGCATCAGTGGGATCAACGTCCCTTCTCCTCCTGCTGTTACATTGCTGTAGATAATGGAAGAAAGAATATGATCATTTATTAAATAATTCACCGCATTAATGGGTAAAATGGGATAGATGTATTTAACGAACACTGGATTGTTCCTCCCTTTTCTCTCAAACAGTCTCAGTTCCTCATGTCATCTGGAGGTGTATTTTTTTACATTGCTGAACCATCACTCACCTGAAAACTACTGCAGGTGCTGATCTCACAAAGCCTGGTGATACAGTGTAGGTAATAAGTGGACACTGTCTGGTTCTGCTGTTCAACGAACCTGAAGGCCGGGAAGGAGAAACGGGAATGGTGACCATTCCCGTTCCCATACACAGTGGTCATCTGATCGCTAGAGCACCTGTTTGATATCAAGAAGCAAAGTGTTGGCTGAACATATTGATGGATAATCTCTTCCTATTCAGATTTTGGGACTTACGGGACAAACAGATTGAAGAAGGTGGAGCTTGTGGGATTAGGAGAGATGGAAGCATAGCATCGGTCCAAAAGGACATGGTACCTAGTGTGGGGTGGAGGGGGGGAAAGACAGTGAGCATTAGGAGTGATGTCACAAGACTTTTAAATTCCATGGTCATTCATTTTGTTTCTAGAGTTGGAACTACAGAAACTTACTGATCTGTCAGGTTGTCTGCTTGGACCTGGACATAGATGGTGGTCCTCAGCTCTAATCCCAGCGGTGGAATGTCAAGAGGAGTTGTGTAGTTTACGTCCTGTCAACACAAAAGTAAAGCAAGTCAGCTGTAACATTTGACAGTTTTATGGGAAGCTGTTATAATCCTGAATTGATTTGATGAGTTAATTGATCATAATTTAATCGTTTCGATACACCGAATAGAATGGAAGAATAAAATATATGTCCAAATACTTGTGGAACAATTAGAAATTTTACTTAATAATTGTTTACATGCCCATTTATAACTTTACAGCTACAAAACACAACAGTCCATCAAAGCACTGTTGGACTAACATAGTTTATAACCATCACCTCACCATAAATCATGTTGTCTCAACTTACATTAAAGATTTCCATAGTTAAAGTACTGACGAAGCTTCCATTTTTGTCCGTAACTGCAATGGACGATGCTGACCTAAATGGGACAAGGGAAAGCGGAGGGAGGGTGGGGATGGGTGGGTGAATGATGTCAGACTGAATCCTACATTTTACTCTACACCTGCAGACTATTTCCACCAGAAGAAGCTTCTGTTGCAGTCAGATAATCTCATTTTCTGAGAGACTTTGATCAACAGATGTATGTTAAGTCATTTAGCAGATTTTTGGTTTGTGAAAGTTTTGTATTTAACTTTTGTGTAAATTTTTTTAGCAGTTCCTCCCATCAGCAGAGAAATAAACCAACAAAGCTAAGGTTTGGATGCAGTCAATGATTTGACAAAGAAAAAAAGTATGAATCTGAAGGAGTTATACTCATTTCCTGCTGTAGTGTTTCATGAAAACAAAAAGTGGAGCAAAATCTTGTTTCAATCAATGATCTGGGCTTATAGTAAAATAAACAGCTTGAGCATTCTGTGGATGTGTATCTCTCTACCTCTTAGCTGTATTTAAATCAAACAAATTACATTTTTAACTTGTATAATCATTGCCTTTGCGCAACCCTCAACATTTCTCATAAAGCAAACTATCCCTTTTTTACATGCTAACCCTAACCCTAACAACAAACCCATTTTAGAGATATGTACATGTAACAACTCAAGAAAAAGTCATTGGAGGGATATAAACAGAGATCTTACACTTCCACCTGGGTGTTGTTGATGAGATACTCAAGAGGGTAAGCACAGGAATAATAATATTTGAGCTCAGCATTATAGGTGACTACTCCGTTGGTTGGATCATGGGAGCGCACCGCACCACTGACATTAACCGTCTGGATGTTGGAGAAGTCAGCAAACATCCCTGTGCCAGCTGCACTGGTGGTCTGCAGGCAACATGTACGGTAGAGTCAAGCACAGAGAGAAAAAAAGAAAGGTTGCTTTAAGAAATCATATAACTATTTCTTCATTTTACTTCTCCTCAAACCTCTACTAACCAGGAAGTTGCTTCCACAAGCGTTGGTCATGTTGAGGGGGAAGGTGAACCTGACAACAGGCGGGGTGACAGACTCATCCAAGGTTCCTTTACACTCTGGCATGTTGAAAATGTGGTTGAGGATGAGCAATGACTCATTGTAGCCAGTGTAGACAACAGGGCAGATAAGGATAGCCAGGCTAATTGAGGATGTGCCACATTCAACTGAGATGTCACTGTATTCTATAGGAATGGGAAACAAACACCATTAAGGTTCGCTGCAATTGTCACAAAAATCGCATTGAGGTACTAATTACATTATTTTCCTACCTGAGAGTAATAAATAAAATAAACCTTTGGAAGCAAAAAACCCATACTCAATTTGCAATTTAATTTTGTTTAAACTTGTGTGGCAAAACTTTGATCTTTTAGAGGTAAAACTGGAATTATTTATTATTATTATTATTTCATAATTTTTTGTAATTTCATACATTGCAAAGAAAGTTAAGAAGAGAACAAACCCATGAGAAGCATGCATACCGTACCTGGCCGTCGAAGCTCATTCTGGCACGTTAACTGATGACTTTTGGCCACCATGGATATAAAGAAGAAAAGTCTGAGAAGGTTCATTTTTACCATCCTTGGTATGGACATTCCTGTATCAACAGAATATGTATGATACCATGTAGGATTTTAAAAGGACCCGAAGTAATTCTCGTTTGTCTTATTAGTAGTTTCTATTGTTGTTACCTTTCTTGGATTCCGCTTCTGTCTCACAGCTGCCACCCTCTTTCTCTGTGCGTCTTCTTCTTTGATCAGTGTGTAGAGCTGTTGGAGGTTCTTATATACAGCTGGGAATCTTTCATTTGATTTGACAGAAACAAGGTCAGTGTCGGTTGGTGTGTCCACCTGTACCTCACTGAATGGGAACAATTCTTTTGTACAGGGAGTTCCGTGGACCATTCCTTCAAGGTAAAGAATAAGTGAAACCCTACACAGCAAGAGTCTTTATGAGGGACCAGAGACAAAGGCCAAGTTTCTTTTCTTTAAAATACTGATTCCCTTAGAATGCTAACATGAGACATCATGAAGTAAGTGTTTAATCCCATGGGGATCCCACCCAATACTTTGATGCCCTTTTTTGGTGAGAGTCTGTGTATTAATAATAAAAGGCAATATCTTTTAGTGTGACCCAAAGATGATCCTCTAGGATAAGTTCACATCTCAGAGAACACTGCACCTACGTCACTAGAATCTTTGTGGAAGTTCAAGCAGGGCTTGTATTGGAGTGAGAATGACACAATGAAATCAAATTGGGGTGAAACGTAATGAGGACAACGTAGATTGAGGTCAGGCGGATGTGTCAGCGGAAACTCAATACAATGGCTCCACTCGACCAACAGTACCCTGACTCCAAATGACCATTGCAAGACAGCAGTGCCTGTATCAGATCAGAACAGTTTGGCTTCATGTTTGTGTGGTGGGCAGATGATGAGACATATCTTTAAAGCCAATAGTCAAAACCATGAGACCACAATTAGGGTAATTACCATGTATTGGAAAGTACCATTGACTAATGCTGTTGAAGAGAAGTAGCTGCAAAGCACAACTTAGTGTGGTGTTAGGAAGAATAATATTTATATTATAAATTTCTGTATCAGAGGTGGAAGTGAATAAGCTTAGCATGAGGGTTGGAACTACTAGTAAGCGCCAAAATACATCTGATGTTGAAATCCTTTCTGTGCACAAATCTCCTACACTGTGATAATATTTAGCACAGGCCAGTCTCCAGTCATTCACAACAGACCACATATACTGATGTTCCAACAGAATAGAAAAGCAAGCCGTTGCCTGGGAGCATGAGAGCAGTGTTGCCAACTTGTTGACATTGTCGCTAAATCTGGCGACTTTCCAAATCCTCATGGCGACTTTTTTGTCAAAAGCTATTAGCGACAAATCTAGTGACTTTTTCTAGTGATACTGGAGACTTTCTGGTGTTTTGGAGACTGACGTGAAAGCATGTATCGTTCTGAAGTTACTCTCTTCAACGAGCAGCCATAATGATGTGAGCCCCTCCGCCGTCCAAATGCACTCACAGGTGGCCAGTCTCACAGTAGCCTTGCGCAGCAGTCCCAGCTGCAGTCAGAGCAGAGAGGAGACCCACGCTCTGCGATCTCCAGACTGCAAATGAATCGCGCATGCGCAAAGCCGCCATTGATCTGGCTCAATGTATCTTCATTGTAACTGGAAAACATGAGTCATTGAGTTCAGTTTCTTCATTGATTACAATTATGCAAATTAGGTGATGACGTCATTTAGCAACTTCTAGCGACTTTTAGGACAGTAAATAGCTACTTTTAGGAGTTGGCAACACCCAACCACAAGTGTGTGTTTTCAACTGTGTCAATATGCACAGAAATCTCTGACAAAATATTTTTCTCATTTTCAAAATAAAATGCATTTGTGATAATGTAGCCAAAGCTAAATCACTTTTAATGATACAGAAATATATATTATATATGAGTAACGTGCATTGTTATGCAGGTACATTGCTCACAAGTCGGAATGCAGTATTGATACACATTAACTACCTTTTTTAAATAACTTTAATTCAACTAAAGAAGATCCGGGTTCCTTCTTCTTCTGAGCTATTTGCTGTTCACAGAGGAGAGAGTTGAGATGGGACTCTGGATCTGTGGATTTGTGCCATGGAGGTCTGACAGTATTCTGTAAATAATATTCCAGATGAGCTTATTAATTGATGATATTTGAACCACAAGAAATAAGCACATATCTGAAATTTATTAGGATAAAGGTGGTTAAAACTCAGTTGTCCACTATACACATGACAGAAGAACATTTATTATGTGTTCCACGATGAAAATGAGACACTTTTTATAATATATTAAGCAAAACTATATTCAAACAGCTTGAGCTGAGTTGTAATTTTATGCACATCTTTTTGATAAACACATAACATATATTGACTGAATTGAGACCCCTGAAATTGGTTCATTTGTTTTTTGCAATTAACGATTCAGAAATAGAAAATAAATCCAAAACTCATTATTATTCCTGGTATTACTCACATATCTATCACATATCATTTCAAAGCACTGAAAAGAGAGAGTCGAGCACAGATGCAAGGCCTCCAAAGTGCATCTTTATTATGAAGTGATTTAGCAACTGATGAAAAAATACAATGCTGCAGTTAAAGAGGAAGGAACATTATGTTAAATTAACATATTTTAAGTGATAGACTGGAAAGGTGGGCAGGAATCACCAGTGTGGCCCTAGCCTGGTTCAGGTCCTGCTTAAATCCCCTCAAACCTACTCTATGGTTCAATCCTTGTCTCAATTATATTCTCTTTATATAAGCGCCCCCTTGGTGAAATAATACGCAACCATATGGTCCACTTTCACTACACTGATGATACACAGATCTGCATTCCCATCAGTCCAGACGACCAACACTGCACACATGCATTGACAAAAGAAAGCACCGGATGGAAAATAATTTATTTCAGCGAAACCTCACCAAATCTGATTGTACTTGCTCTCCCATCAGTCACAGACAAAATCACAGCCAACCTGGGGAATCTGGCACCATTTATTCTTGTTTTTATCTGTTACAAAATATTGCTAAGATAAGGTTTTTTATTTCAGTCATGGATATCGATAAATAAATCCCTGCTTTTATATAATATCGCCACGACTACTGAAATGCACTTTGTACTGGCATGAATAACAAAATAATCCAATCATAACAGTTAGTCCAGAATGTTAAAAAAAAAGGTTATCATATCAGTCTAATTTTAGAATCGCTACTGTGGCTTCCAAGGATTGATTTAAAATCATCATGAGCTGGCCCCTGGGTACTTTTCTAAACTTTTATCCTGCTATGAGCAGGGACGCTTTCTGAGATACAATGGTAGGGCACTCCAAGGTGTAGGCAAAAAAACAAGGGAGGCAGAGTGTTAACTGTGAATGGTCCTACACTCTGGAAAAATCTAGTTCCCTGTTTTATCACTCTTTTAAAAACACATTTTACAAAAAGGCTTTCATTACATGACGTTTATTTCTGTTTTACCTGTACTATATTTATTTAAACTACATGCTTTTGCTCATGTTTTAAAGTTGCAATGTTTTATTTTGGCTGCTGTAAAGAACTTCTCTGTTTTTATTGAAAAATCATATATATGTTTGTTGAGGAGGCTCAGAGAGAACCTCCAGGTGAACCAGGGACAGCCAATTGGCCCAGCAGAGACTAGTTGGTCAATCAAATCTCCCTTGATTCAAAAGGCATCAGCTTCCAGACAGAGACCAGGACTGAGACACTCATGAGCAAAGCTCACAAAGGAGAAACTCATGGGAGAGACTGATGAGAAACAGAGCAGAGCTGAGCTGCAAAGCTATACACCAGCAGAACTGTCTTACACTTTAGTTAGTTAGTAAGGTAGTTTTTGCACTGAAATTGAGTTGAGGTTTTATATATATATATAAATATTCAGAGTAGTTTTCACACCAACAGAAATGTGGAATTTTAATCAAGTCAATGCATCGGGATCTGAAGATATCAGAGAAGCTTGTTGAGCAAAGATTAGCAGCAGCTTGACTCCAAGGATGATTTTTAACCTGAAGCTGATGTTTTCAGTGTTTTTACAAAATTTTATCAGCAAATTTGTTTGTTTTTGAAAAGAAGGGACCTTTGAGGATAATTCAGCTCAGAGCAAAAAAACTCCTGAATTAAGGAATCCCAACCAGGAGAAGCTAATTGCAATTACATCAACAAATCCCACACTGATTACACAACATCGACTCATGCATTGTGTAACACTCAAACATTCCACCTTATCAGCTATTGGTACCCTGGGTCGATTGTTAGTACATTTATCATTATTTACACAGCTTTTATTAAATATTAAAGATGAAAAAATATTTAAAAAATCCTTCTGTGATATAAAGAAACATTGAAAGTCTGTTGAGGTAGAACCGCTTCTGCTGCATCACAGGGAATAAGAGTTGGTTTAGTTCTGTTATCGTGGCTGCCTTAAATATGAGCTTCTCCTCAAAAGGGATGTTTCCAATAAAACACATACTGCTGTGTTTTTTCACTAATAATGTTCATACTACTATATCAATGACATCATTTTAAGACATTTGGCTGCTGTATAATCTCAACAGTTAATGGAATCAGTCTAATATTTGATCTTTTCACATTTGAAAACATAACCTTCGAATGAGCCATACGTGTCAGGACAGCACAGTGGCACTACACCTCTGATCACCAATCCACAGTGTTTGTTTTTAGAGGAACTCCAGCACCATTAGTCAAACTTCCTTATGAGGACAAGACCATTATCCTGGCTACTGCTCTCATGACTTTGACAAATTTCTTTATATTAATGACCTTTTAAGGCTCACCAGATCGGCTGGCCTGTCCAAAACCCTAAAATAGCCTGTAATGTTAAAGCTTACTTAGAAGTGTCATACAGTGTTCTGCAGTGTGACATTATTACAAACAACAAATACTTGCACCATGTGCTTTAGACCAGATTGTTAAAATAGAGTTTGTGATATTGCACAGTTACGTTTGGTACCTATTCGCTGTTTCTGTTCAGTTATAACTTGGGTTGCATGTTAACGCAAAGTTTTGTTCAAATCCACACTATTTACAAACTGTAGCAAAATTTTCCCAGAAGTTTTAGACAAATTAAAAAGGATCTTTAAGCATGGCCTTTTAGGCTGATATCAATTAAAATACTGTAAAACCTTTTATTAGAATTTTCATAGAATCAACTGATTTGTTTTTCAACTTTAATGTAAATATTTAAGATTTCTTAATATCAACTTATTCAACGTACTAAGGCAAGTGTCTAGATTTATTTCTCAGAGCACTTGAGAATGTGGATGAATTTTCTGCTTGGCTTCTTAAAGAAAGCCTTGAAAGCAACGTAACGTGAATTAATAGACTTACCAGCATGCACTACATGGTATAGCTCCACAGACTCTCGATTGTAGTTTGAACGTGATGTCAACTTCAGTTAGATTCATATTGAATTCATACTGTAGACGTAAGTTCTTTGTGTACAGTGAAGAACCTACTCTTTGTACTAATCCAAATATATAGTGAAACAAAACATGGTTTGCAGAGACTTAACAGTCATTTCTACGTAATATATTATATTTATTCATCTTGTTTTCAAGACTGATTTAACCAGTTCATTTAACAGATTTTGTAAGGTGGCATGGTGTCTCATGTTTCAGAATGAAATATCATGTAATAATTTACAGTGTGAACTGCGTATGAGCTAATGATTAGATTCTCACACCCTTCTTTTGAAGCAGCTTGATCTAATAAATGAATACAGAATATGGGTGGAGATGGGTTACCTTACACACAATAAAGAAATGAAGTTCAAAACCAAATCTAAAACCATTCTCCCCCTGGGCATGAATTATACACTTCCAATGTTCAATATTGAATAGGGGTGCTTTAGTAATGTTTGGATTGAGAATATTTATATTTATATTTATATGGTAAATCATAATGATATCTTTATTACATTGTACAAACTATGAATATTGTGACTAAAAGAAAGATGAATAGAGTTTTGATTACAAAGGGAACATACTGGACTTTAATAGATCATAAGAGTCATTTCTATAATACATCTCTGAATGTTTGGAAATGTAACTTTGTATAGCAAATCTCTGATATATGAAGAAACTTTAGCTGAAGATGAGAGGCCATATCCATTGACTGAGATGACAATCAGGGATCACTTCGCATTCTCAGTGTATTGTTGTAAATTGAAATAAAAAGCTGTAGCTGGTAAATTAAATTCATTTTTTGACACATCAGTAGTCCTTTCTGTATTAATATCTGAAATATAAGCACTTTGTAACCTTGTTAAGATAAGTGCTATACATATAAAGTTATTATTATTATTACAATGAATTCCCTGGATTTACCATTGATAATAACTACACTATGGGATTTGCAAACAAATTTAAATGAGCAATTTCTCCCAAAATCGACATGGCACTGGAAGAAGTAGCATATAGCAACAAAAGCCATCTATTAAAGGGAGACTATGTGAAATAAAACTGGCATCGAGCTATTTATTTACTACACACAGTGACCCCTAATGTTGTGCAAACAATGACTGTTGTCTCTGAGAAGTACAGGCAGAAGCAGAGTTATGTTGGTCTTCAGATGAACTGGCGTGGTTTGTTGAAGATACAAAATAGTGAAAAACCATCTCACTCATTTGCCCAAACTCAACCAAACCATAGAGCTTCATTAGGTGGCAAATCAGAGAAGGCTAGGGATAATATTTTTTTGTCACAGACAGTTGAGTCATTTTGAAGGCCTTGAAAACATGACCAATTCTAGGTTATCACGTCAGCAGGTTCACTTTTGAATGCAGTGACAATATCCAGCCATTCGAATCTTGATGAGAAAAGTTAATATAAATATCATATAGTGCCCAAAAATTTAGCTTTACAAGCAGCAATGGGTGATGCAGTATGGGAATTATTTTTCCCTGGGCTTCCCCACTTAGCCTGCATACAGTGATTTACTACCTGAGAAGGCTTTTTCCTCACACCTATGAAAAGCAGTCATTTGCTGCACATGGTATTTAGTTAAAATAATAGTTCATGTATTTTTGAAAATAAAGCAGTACAGCTAGGCACTTTTTACAATTGAGTTGTCATTAATTAGGTTTATGCATTAATGTGGCTGTTTAGATGTTTTTACTGATATTATGTACCACCCTGCTATTACACACAGTTAACAGTTTGTATGCTGAATCAATGCAAGAAAGAAGTTGCTTCTTATTTTGTTTGAAGAACTGAGTTCACTCTCATCACCATGTTTTCATTAACTGAAAGAGGAAAAATTCATACTGCATCTTTACTTAGAAACTTCACAAGTATAAGTGAAATATTTGCAAAATGCACAATTGTACACAATTTGTAGATTTCAGTAACACACCATCAGTTAAGAGCATATATTGGGCATGTTATATACAACTGCTCGAAATCAAACTGTAGACAAAGACAACTTTACCTCTACATTGCATAACATATCAACTGCAGGTAGAACATACCCTTCAGCTAAAGACTCACAAGACTACCCCCAATCCCGGAATGTAGAAATGTTAATAAATTAAATTCCAATTATTCTTGTTATATCAATATAATTTCAAGTTCTATTTTATTCAAGCCATACATTCAATCCTGAGGCTTTTTGTTAGCTCTCTTAATCATAGCTTTACCTTTATATTGTTTCATACAGCAGTTTACCTGATCACTGAAGTTATACTTTCTAACCACTGTTCTTATATTTTCAGCCTCTAAGCTGGAAAACCTTCTCCACAAGAATATACATGATCATAATGTACTGTATATTTTACCAGCAACTGAACAGCCGAGGTATAAGTTAAGAGTGTCCTCACTTTGTGGGTTAAAACTGCATGACAAAGGATCTCCTGCAGGTTGAGGCTTGGCCATGAGGTTCAAACACATTCACAGAACAACATATAAAAAGTCCTGCTTTACTTCTACACTACTTGTACAGATATCTTAACATCAATCTAAATTTAAACTTTAAACATTGTGTTCTCTTGTAAAGTGACTACTTTCCACTTGCTTAACATCTTGTCTGCAGTGAGTTGGGTTGGGGCGCTCAGTTGAAGGCGGGGTTGCGGACTCCAGACAGGCTGCTGACAGGAGGGGTCTTGCCTTTGAGGAGGGTGAGGGAGAAGATGAAGAAACAGACGCTCATGACCCCCAAGATGATTACGCCTGAGATGAGGGCGCTCGTCACCGTGTTCATCTGAAACACTGGAGCTTTCAAATGGGCTGAAGCAGTACAAGCACAAACAAACAATCATATCATTTCTAGCACATTGTCTTAAAATCCCCTTGAATGTCATACACAGAAATAGCTAAATATTGATGATGCTGTGTTTCTCTGTCTCTCTATTTACAGCAGGATAATAAGACACAAAAGAGTTAGGTGAGACATTTTCCTTTTGCTATTTTAATAGTTGTCTTTCATATCAGTGGAAATTGCCATCACACAACTGACGGAATGTAAAGGCTTACCCAGCTGAGAGTTGTTGGTGGGCGTTTCATCTGTTAACAAAAAGGTAAAGGGCATTTAAGGGCAACAGCAATACCTTGTATTCAGTACATTATACTTTATAGTCCAAGTACATGAGTCAACAGGATGCCTTCAGGCGCCATTGACTATATAGGTCACCACGATTTGTTTTCAACATCAGTCGACATCCAAGTTTGTAGCACTCAGGCACCTTTAATAAATGGAGCTTTGAACAGCCTAAGGAACTGTTACTAACAAACAAATATAGTTCTATCGCAAGAATTACAAAAGCTTATTATAAACTGTACTTGTGAAACTGTATGTTTCCGTTTGGAGGGAAACCTTGTCCTGACAGTACCAAGAGTGTTTGTAAACTGTCAGGAGGAGGAGGCTGGGAAACTCTGAGGAGAAGGATTAGCAGAGGAGGACAAGGAGTATTATCGACTGTACCAATTCGAGTGATGATGGGCCCGGCAGTCAGAACAGCATTTCCAGATGCTGCGTTTGAGTCTTTTCCCTCGGAGTTGTCCCGTTTTTTCCTGCTGCCACAAATCTGTGGAAGTAATGGTAAAGAGAGATATGGTGGCAGAATGGAGCCTCCTGATGTAATCCACTTTCCCATGATGAGGCGTTCAGGAGACACATGATCTGCATAGTTAATATGACCCCTTGATGTTGCCTTTGTACATCCATGAAACTGGATATATGACTGCTTTGATTTTAAAATAGTAAACACTGGGTGTCTCGTTGCGATTCGAATCACTATTTTAGACCGCTTCATATGTTATCCTCAATTTGTATTACACCATAAATTATTCATATTTGATGATTAATAGGAATAAATGAGAAGGGGATGAAGGAAGAGCACAGTGTCTTCACGGAGCATATTGATTGAAGATAGAATTTAACCTGTATTATGCTACAGTTTACAGGCTACAGCTTCATGAAGGCTGAAGGAATAATAACATCTGACCAAATATATTTTTGCTTTGTGTAAATAAACAATATATAATACCATAAAGTTAATATAAAACGATTAGAAAACATTTTTGGGGATGGTAAAATCATTTCCATTTCTGTAATGAGTAATTATTACAGCTGGTAATTGATCTTGCGTGCAAACCATTTGTTAAAGTCAGTGGATGTCTCCTCCTGGTCTTGGATCTCTCCATTATGTGTGTGTGCTGAAAAAAAGCAGCGTTCCCACACACACATCCCTCGCTCTGTAACTGGGAAACAATGTGGCCTTTACTCAAATCAATTCCAGCCAATCAGCAACAGGGAGCATTTGTGCTCCATCGGCATCCGATAACTAAAACCTATCTTAAATGACAGAAGCTTTGAGAATATTTATTTAACCTGGACTGCCATTTTCTTTATTTTGAACTGAGCTAATGTTTACAGTTTCACAAACAGTTCTTTTGATTTATTATTAATTAATAATATAATTATTATTTCATATTATTATACATAGTAAATACCAGACAATGTGTGCACAATGTGTTTTTCTCACTGGCATGAGCATCGGACAGTCATCTGCTCGACACAGCTTGGTGACGCAGTGCAGGAAAACCGTGGACATCTTCTGGTTCTTGTGCTTTACAAAGCGGAATACTTCAAAGGCAAAGCGACCCATTTGGCTCTTCCCATTCTCAAAGACGGTGGTCTGAGGGTCTTTTTCACAGCTGGCCCAGGAAGGGAACATTTGAAAGTATTATTAGATAGGAAAGTAAAAGAAAAACAGGCAGACACAAATCCACTGCTTTCAGAATTGAGTTACCTAAAAAAAAGGTCATAGCGGAGGTCATCGCTGGGGTTTCCAGAGGGCGTGGTGTAACAGTAGTCCATTAGCACGTTCCATCTAGTTCACAGTACGGATTAGCAAACCCACAATTTAGGGACTTAAATGCATTCGTGATGTGGAGGTAAAGGGCTACTTAAACACATAGGGTACATTTTAGTAGGTCAAGAGCACATTGCCACTATTATGATCTTTGAATAGATAGAACAGTCATGTTGCATCCTGGTTCTCTTGAAATTATACTTTTTAAGTAAGTGTATTTTTGGATTGAATGCTGTTTTCTGAAAATGTATCTTTAGTTGTGAGATGCAGTTACAGTGACTTGTTTTTAATGAATAAAACTGTCATGCCCATTAATCTATACTTCTCTCTCTTTTTTTTCAAATTTAAGACACTTGTTATTCAATGCATAATCAAATATGTTGATATGAACAGCCCTATACTCTATATGTATCATTTGGAAATGTATCGATAAACCTTAAAAGATATAACTGATATATATAGATTATGTTTTTTTTCAGTGATCGAAAAGGAGTAGATTTGTGGTCATTGAGTTAATATCAGGTTAAACCTGAAATTAACTCACTGACCACAAATCCTGGTTCTCAGTACAGAACTCATTCTTCCACATGGTTCCTTCATCAGTTAAGTTTAAGTACCCTTAGCATTTATACATCATGCTGATTTCAAAGCTCAAACTCATCTGTTACTGTTTTTTAGTCTTATTCAATTAATACAAAGAATATCTTTGTTCTGATTTTACTGTGACCCGGCAGCACCTATAGACACACTACATGTCACTGGTGTTGTGATACCAGTAGTCTCCTCTGCCTATGTCGCGTGCTCAGGTGTATTCTTGGTGTAGTGATCATGGAACATGATGTTACCTCCTGTCCAGGTTAGTGGCTTTCACAGCTGCAAACACCCGTGTCTTCAGGGTCAGTCCTGCCATGGGGATGGACAACTGCTGGCCGTACGAGGAGTCCTGTACCACAAAACCATTTCCATACTATTGTTACATTTCCTGTCACATGTTTTTTCTTCCTCTAAGTGTTTGGTTTGGTTTCACTATCATCTGGTTTCCATAGAATCTCATTTGACTCAATTTGGTAAGGTAATTCTGTGAAAAAGCTTGAAATGAACGTAAATTCTGCCTAATCCTCTCAAACAATAGGATAATCTGCTGCGTTCCTTGAGCTGCAAAAAAGTGTTTCTGACCTGTTGGTATCCTCCCTGTCTTGAACATGCATCATCAATCTCAGAAATAATTGTAATGTCAGGTGTAAAAGGTGCAGATGAACTTTACATAGCTGCAATGCTTCTTATTCGCTTTGAAATACATTAAGTATAGTTTGTCTGCAGAGCAGCAGCTTCAGCTCCTGAAGGAGCAGGTATTAAGTCTGGATTGCTGTGAACTTACATTGTAAAGCAGGAGATTCAACGTGCTGATGAAGGTACCATTGCTGTCCTTCACTGAGATTGCAGCTGCTGACCTTCAAAAAAGATGCAAAAATATTTTTAGGGGGATTCCAATATTTTAGGTGACTCAGAAAATTATTCTGAGCAGACTTTGCTTTACTTTCTGTTGCTCTCAATATTAGAAAAGAGGAACACATTTGCTCAAACTTTACCTGAAGTTTTATGGTTTACTCACACACTGCATGTGTATGCCACTGTACCTTCAACTTTGTTTTATGATTTAAAAAAATGCTGACATTTAAAAATAAAAATTTAGCCCTGCAGTATTCATCAGTACTTAAAAGGTGGATATGCTTCACACTGATGAAACCTTACCAGTATACATTTTTTACCAAGACTCTATTCCCCCCCCTCTGAGGTTTAAAGCAGATGAAATGAACTTCATTATTTTCTACAATTAACTGCTGTATATTGCTGTGTTTTGTCCATCTTTTATATTCAAAATTTCAAAATGTCCCTCAAAGACTTTTTCTCAGCTCTAGATTTCCAAAAGGAAATCACCAACAAGTAGTCCTACTTCCACACTTCATTTCATGGCTTGCTGATCTTCTGTAGAACCCAACAGAGCAATTTCAAACTGCACAAAAAGTTGAAGGGATCGGAGATGAGAGACTTACGAGGCCACCTGTGTGTTGTTGACCAGGTATTCCAGTGGGTAACTGCAGCTAAACTTGTAGAGCAGACCAGGCAAGTAGCTGATGACAGTGGGAGGATCCGGTGTATCAATGTAACCTGATATGTTACCAATCTGCACCAGGGACAGGTTCCCATAAGCATTGGGTCCTTGTGCCGTGGACACCTGCAGTGAAGAACATCAGTGGGTGGGTGAGACTCTTCCTACTGCCTTGCTTACTAACCACCATTAGCTTCCTGTAGGCACAGGGGTCGATACCATCAGCCATACCACTGAGCACACTAATGTAGCAAACTAATCCCCAACTCAGACCCTCCTTATCTGAGAACAGACCCTCCAGGAAAAGTCCCATTTCATCCTGCTCGTTCATGTAGCAAAGCACGGGTGAGGGACAACCCGCTCAGCAGAGATTTACTTAAAACTGTTTCTGACAGGGCCTCAAGGATCCCACAGCAGCTCCTTTCCTGAGATAAGGAGTGCTGGACTTCATTCTCATGCAGGATAAACATGGCTTGTAAACATCAAAAGATGGGGACTGTGAATCAGAAAGCTGGCTGAGGTGAAAGACACGTCAGACACATTTACACATTGCTGGGAGCTTTTTGTTGTTTTTAAACTTTTGCACCTGTTCTGCCTAAATGAGTTGGGACAGAAAATATCATGAAAATAATTGCTGAGTAATCTAAGGCTGTTATATAACGACACTGGCCACCTAATTTCAAAATAAAATAAAAAAAGCATTTTATCCACTCTTTACAGTAATCAAGACTACAGCTTAAATAACAAATACACACATTTCCATTTACAGTTGATTCATAGTTCAAACCAGTATTTATTTATTTCAAACTGTCAGCTATGCATTCCCTTCTGAGCTTCTCTATTTTATTTTGAAATGTTAAATGGCCCCGATACATCTCTGAGCTTCTCTTTACCTGTTCCACCTCTGGAGGCCGCAGACCATGCAGCGGCTCCTGGTTTGTCCCTTGGTTGAGATTAAGAGGTAAAGGGGATTGTGATGTGTGACTGCAGCTATTTTAAAACTTTGGAGTATTTTATCTTGTGAAGTTAAGTGTTCAAGTCTCCCATTAACATATTTAAATTAAAAATAAAGATCCACATGTTTTCTGTGGGGTATAACTGTCCTCAGTTGTTCTCCATTCATTTTCTAGCATTTTTTATTTTACTTTATTTTATTTTTGTATTCTTATGCTTCTTTTTATTTTTTGACTAAACTGACTAAAACACAAAAACTAAAACACAGACTTAGTGGAAAATGTCTGCACTCGGGAAATGCTAAAGCCAATGCTACCAGTAAAGTATGTTAATCTGTTCTCACTAAACAGTTTAAACATACTGTTGTGCTCAATGGTATGTTTGATGTGGCCAAAGTTTTAATACATTATTTAAAACTTTGGCCACATCAAAACATTTTGCCACTAAGTTATATGTATGAGAGAAAATTAAGAAAATCTAAATGGATCCACATGGTGCTTTCTGAAAGTTGTTTGTTGGTTTCATATTTCTGACTCAATCAACAGTATGCAGTTACCAGTTATGTAATGTTGACACTATGAAAATAACTCATACCATCTCTATTCTTCTTACCACTAAGGCGTTGCCACAGGACTCCAGTGACGCCAGGCTGATACTAAATATTACAACAGTAGGAAAGGTGTTGTTGTTGATGAATCCACGGCAGTGAGCATCTCCTTGGCGACCATTGAGGGCCAGGTCAGTGTCAGTGTAGCCGGAGAAGAGGACAGGGCAGAAGTTGATTTTGAGGGTGATGGTCTGTACCCCACAGTAGACACTAATATCCCTCTCCGCTGCAACACACACACAAACACAGGTCCATAAAGGTACATGAAAAAAGAGGAACGAAAAGTAATTTAGTCATATAGATGAATGAATGCACATTTTTCGGTTTAGAGAAGTGACTGGGCTAAGCTAGATTTTGTTAAGTTTTAAATTATATATATTTAAGGGAATAAGGATAGTTGTAGGATTATGTAACCATTATGTTATACATTTTGTTCTTCATAAATCACAGGAAGTTATAAAATAATGTGTGGACAAAATGTGTCTCTCCATTGAAATGTGTACCTAGTTATATTACAACTTTCCTTTATGATGATACTCCTATGGAATTTCTGAGCAATTGTTCATAAGCAGAAAGCTGTCAGTCCCTTACCAGGAAAGCGGCTGTGAAAGTTGGCATCACAGTTGAATCCATTAAACTGAGCTCCAGCTGATAAGGCTTTACTAAAGAGTAAAATAATCAAATGTATATGTTCCATTTCAGCACCTGAAACAGAAGTATTATACGTAAGAAAACCGGTTTATGCAGATGAAATGTCACTTTAACTGGAAAAAATTAAATTTAAAAGTCGGAAAACAGAAAGAGAAATCCAGCATTTACTTAATTATTTTCACTGAAAAATACCCACATTAACCAAATATTCTGCCACAAATGTGTCAATGTCACAGGGGAAGATTCTCACAAAAGAATTCAGATCTTTTACCAGATTTTACTTTGGAGGAACATCTTTCTTATCCCCACTTAGAAATATCAAAGCAGACAAATGTCATTTTGAATCAGAACCACCTGCAGCTTTGGCATCAAATAAGCATATTATAAAGAATAAAGGAATATCTATGTGAGCACATCTCATTGTCCTTTGAAAAGCTCTTATCACATAATCGTTGTCGCGCACACATTCAGAGTCTCTGAGGAAACCGTTAAATTAAAGGAGTAATTACACCATGTCTAGGTCAGACAGCAGATTCGGTTGTTGTTGCTTAAGTCAAAAACAGCATCTGGCCACGGCCTTACAAGAGGAAGAAGCACTCACCCTGGTTCCTGGAAGCCAGCAAGTCAGCGGTACTCCATAAGCTTCGGACAGACGATGGAATGGTCCGCACAGCATCCCTACCGGACAACTACAAACAGGACTCAGGTGCAGGGGGGAAAAAAGGATCCCGCACATAAGAGATTCATTATTTGAACATGTCAACAAAAAAGGGCTGTCCAGGGTGAACATGGGAAAGTCCATCGAATCTGAATGTGTCATACAAATCCTTTCACGTTCGCAGAAACATGAGCAGGTTTTGAAGTTTCCCACTCATATCCTTTTGGCCCAATCTGGCTCTGTCACTGCTCACAAATGGTTTGACGCTGCATGAGGTCCAGTGGCAGTGAATTATCTTTTCATCGCTCCAGTGGCCCTTGCTTGCTGACTGAGCCATTCCTTTCTCCATGGGCCGGTCAGGGAGTACAGAGCCTACCAAATGGGCCCTTGGCCGCGGGAATCCACACTTTTCAGGCTTTGTGTGTGGCAGTCCTCAGTCAGCACAGCAGCAGGCAATCTGCTTGGTGGAGCTTCGAGCTGCTGCCGGCCTCCTACCTGATCCCCAATCTTTAATTTCTGGTCACAGGGCTCCCACCACATGAAGAGAGCAAAGCAAAAGAAACCAGAGTTCCTGGAGTTTCAAAAGAGCGCACTACCCCTGTAGCCCCATCTTCCATATGAACAGTATATGTGATGGACTCGTTGTGTAAGCCAGACAGATGACACACAGGGATTCTGTATAAGAATGACACAACAGTATAGTTGCAGTTCTCTTAGCACCAGTTGAAAACAAAAGGTGCACTTGTTTCATTTGTCTCTTTTGACTTTTGAGAACCCATCCTTGTGCATTTTTCCTTATCTTTTCTCCATAAACTCAAAATAAATACACTTTAGCTTCAGTTAAGCTTTTCCTCCATGTTAAAATCTCATGAGTTTGATCTACAGTCTCATAGTTTAAAATAACTTCAAAAATTTGATGTGTTTCGACTAACTTCATCAGTGTGCGGTTAATGAGATGCAATCCGCCCTTACCTTCTTTATCTGACCTGATCAAGTGTAGTCTAAGACCTTTATCATCGGTGACTTCATCAGTTGTCTCCAGTCTTCAAGGTTGTTCAAGCATTGATTCATAATCCTCCGGTCCTTCACTGTGTTTCTGTGTATACGACAAGCTGAAGCTGCCAGTGACTCTCTGCAACTCTTTTCCTTCACTGCTCTGACTCAAACTTGAAGTGATGTCCACAAAATTGAGGGCTGGGGTATGGCAATGTCTTATTTCTAAGGACTCTGCTAATCCAGATAAATTGTAATTATGATGAATTTGGGCCAAAAACTGGAGATAGTACATTGCCTCACTGCAGACTGATAGCCATCTAGAGTGCCCCTGTACCTCTATTATCCAGTACTCTTTTCACCACTCTATATACACGATAGATAGACCCAACTGGTCTTATCACTTGGAGTGCATCTTAGTCCATAGAACATTGCACCATAGAGACCAAAGACATAATTTTGGAACTTTTCATCACCTTGCCCAGCCAGACAGATTTGAATTGTCAAACCACAGCACTCTGGGTTATTTAACATTTACTTAGCTAAATCCTGAGTGCTCTTTGAAGACCACTGTTTATGACCAGTAATGTTATAGGATATCTGTTTATTCATGGACATGATAGAGTCACTTGACAAAATCTTCAAAAGAATATATGCGGGTTACTAAACAACTTGTGGACAACTTGACATAGCTAATAGCTCCCTCATCAATATCATGGTTTTGCCCTATAGTCTGAAAAACATCAACAGGCAGCTTTCTGTATTCTTTTGAGCGACACATCCATAAACTGTACTGGCAACACACAACAACCTGTTATTTCTCAGAGATTCTCTAGAGGAACATCATTATCACACTGATCCCTTGGTAGATGTATACCACTGTTACTTTCCCTGTAGTTGCCCAATTCATCTGCATCAGTGACAGGCCAGCATTTGTCTTTAAAACTCTGATCTGCTATGGGGATGACACCCAGTTATACTTGTCAATAAAACCTGAACAAAGTAATCAATTAACTAAACTTCGAGCATGTCTCAAGGACATAAAAACCTTGATGACCCGCAATTTTTTCTTATTAAACTCAGACAAAGCAGAGGTTATAATACTTGGCCCAAAACACCTTAGAGATAAATTATGGTAAATGGATTTGCATTTATATAGCGCTTTTCTAGTCTTGATGACCACTCAAAGCGCTTTACATTACAGTTTCACATTCACCCATTCACACACACATTCATACAGTGCATCTATCCCAGCACTTTGTTATTCTATGGGGGCCATTCGGGGTTCAGCATCTTGCCCAAGGACACTTCGGCATGCAGATGGTTCAGACTGGGAATCGAACCGCCGACCTTCAGGTTGGAGGACGACCACTCTACCCCTCAGCCACAGCCGCCCTGTTATCTATTAGATATATTAATTATCTAATGATATAGCTGCGCTAGATGACATTGCCATTGCTTCCAACGAAACAGTCAGGAACTTGGGAGTGATCTTCGATCCTGATTTATCATTTAATAGTCACTTAAAACAAATTTCTCGGACTGCCTTTTTCCACTTGCGTAATATCTAAAAAATCAGGCATGTCCTTTCGCAAAAAGATGCAGAAAAACTAGTCCACGCCTTCGTTACATCGAGACTGGACTATTGTAACTCATTATTATCAGGCTCCAGCAGTAAGTCGTTAAAGACTCTACAGCTTGTCCAAAATGCTGCAGCACGTGTCTTGACAAGAACAAAGAAAAGAGAGCACATTTCTCCAATATTAGCTTCGTTACACTGGCTTCCAGTTAAATCTAGAATATAATTTAAAATTCTCCTCCTCACCTTCAAGGCCCTTAATAATATAGCGCCTTTTTACCTTAAAGAGCTGTTAGTACCTTATAAACCCGCTAGAGCACTCCGCTCCCAGAATTCAGGCCTACTTGTCGTCCCTAAAGTCTCTAAAAGTAGAGTAGGAGCCAGAGCTTTTAGCCATCAAGCCCCTCACTTGTGGAATAATCTACCAATTTCAGTTCGGGAGGCAGACACCATCTGTTTGTTTAAGAGTAGGCTCAAAACCTTTCTTTTTGATAAAGCTTATAGTTAGAGTTAATTAGTGCGGCAGAACGTAACTTGTTCTATTTTATGACACATGACACAAGGAGCTTCTTTTTCCAGCTTCTCCTTCCTCTTCTCCATCCCTATCCCCCCTTCCCCGGAATCCCTTTGCTTTATCACCCGCAGATCCAGGGCCACTGTGGCCGCACCATGGATTGCTGTTTGTGGATCGCGCATCGGGGGTCGCAGTGGTGGACCCAGTGTGGCGGATTCTGTGTCGTGTGGGCTGATCGTGGTGCTGGTGGCGGACCCTGCGTCGCGTTGGGTCTGGGTAAAGGAGGTGGACCAGGGCCGCGGTGATGGCTCGTGGTGGCTCCTTGTGGGCGGCGGTGGACGGTGACTGAGGACTGGAGTGGCCTCTGATCTGGATGGTGGATCGTGGTCCTGCTGGTTGCTGACCATGGACTGTGATTGCAGTGGGACTGCATCAATGCCGCTAAATACTTTAATGATGAATGTTTTCTACACGTGGCATCTATTGCACTTCTGTCCATCCTGGGAGAGGGATCCCTCACATGTGGCTCTCTCTGAGGTTTCTACTTATTTTTACCCTGTTAAAAGGGTTTTTAGTAGTTTTTCCTCACTCTTGCTGAGGGTTAAGGACAGAGGATGCCACACCCTGTTAAAGCTCTATGAGATGAATGTAATTTGTGAATATGGGCTATACAAATAAAATTTGATTGATTGATTGAGATGTTTTACAATTCGAGGAAAGCTTCACGTAATCACATTAGAAGCAGGAACACCTTCTGTTTACCAATGCTGAACTAAGATGGTCAAAGCTAGAAAAACTGAAAAGTCTCTGTATTTGATAGAATGTTAGAGTATTGCAGTTAAAGATCCACCTTTATACCGTTGCATGAAATGTGTGCATCCAAAGCCAATTTAGTGCCTATGGTGAGGCTACTAGGCCGTGCAGTTGCCGGAGAGAGTCATTGAGCTGTGAAGCCAGTTCACAGGAAACAAAATAAGCTCATATTCACAGTGTGTCCGAAAACAGTCACTGCACTAACAATTCAAACCCAGTTTGAACAATTATCTAAGAACGACCAAAGACGACCTTCAAAATCCCTGGATTGCCCTCTATCTGAAGTATGTATTGCATTGCACGAGCCAGGGCCGCGGCGGTGGCTCGTGCTGATACAATATCGATAAAATACTTCAGTACCACTATTGGTGACAAAAAGAGTCAAGCGATAGTAAGTGGACAAGAGCGCTTCAGGGGCCAATCACATTTGGATTTCCCGATGAATATACTGTATACACTAGAAGAGCTCTTGCTGATTGTAACTATTTCTCCTGTGAAGAGGTAAAGTGAAAACATTTCTTCCTCACGTGATTTTAATCTTAAGGGAGCAAAACAAAATCCCTATTCTATGCATGCTTATATAAATCTGAAGACAATATGAGGCTCAGTAGTCTTAGTTGCATAAATACAGTGGGGCTCATGTGTACACTCTTTTTAAGCAACTAAGCGTAAGCTGTGGGAAACATCGTCTTAAAACAGATACATCCCATCCTTGAACTATTTGACTATACTGCATTGCTATCAATCTGAATTCCAATTCAACTGATTTCTCTTGGCCTTATCACAGTATATGCAGGTCTACACATGAATAGAGTGCATGAGAAAGTAAAATGCTGAAATATTGAAACAGGTTGTATCTTAGATCTAATATTAGATGGTGACATTTAAAATTCTTAGAAAAAGGTTTCAGTAATCTTCTACATGTTAAAGCATGAACTGCAGCTGGCCTCTTTTCTGGGACAGCATATTAAGTGTGACAAATGGATGAGTTACAGTCATCTGTATGTCCTTGTAACAACAATGCCCGAAAATGTTTAGCAAATAACAATTTGTCATATTAAGGACTTGTTATTCAGACCTGCAGGGAAATCTGGTAATCCACTTAAAAAATGTCATGAATATTTATCAGGGTGCCCCTCTTCTTCTGTTAGGGACTCATGCAGATCATTTGCTTTCGAAAAGCACTGATATATCTGGAAGCTGCAGTCATAGAAATCCTTTACTTTACTGCAGAGGCTGATGGGTCATTTTCAATACTTAACATTTGAAATATTTGCATATGTTGACCTGGCCTGCCCTTGGTGAGTGCTCATTTGATATCATTTTCTGAATCATAGGCCTTAAATGTAAGATCCTGTTTAACAAAATGGAGACCCTGAGGCACGGACTGCATTAGCTCCCAGCTGCTGCCACTGTGCTGAGGATACTTCAAACAAAGAGAATGTTGTAATTCCTTTTCCTCTGAAGTCGACCTAAGTGCATCATAAGACACAGGTTGAATTTTGAAGAGTAAAAATCCTCTGATAAACACATTTACCATTGATTCATTTGTTCATGGTTTCACTGCAAACAGCTGTGATGCTCGCCACTGTGAGTTATATGAGAAGGTCAGAGGTCATCTCTTGTAAGGTACATACCAGCGCTGTGTTTTCGTTCATAAAGCCTTATTGTCTTCGCTGCAGAGGTTTTCAACATCTGTAGTTGATTTCAAAGCTGATAACCATGACTCCACATCACAAGGCTGTGTAACTTTTTAACTTCTTCTCATGACCTTTGAACTGTGACAGACTGGTTTCCAGTGATATGGACCCAATTTAACTGCAACAAACGCACATACACACTCATTCCTCTGAGGGAAAGCACTTTAACCAACAAGACTAAACAACTATGTAAATTACTGACACTAGTATAAGGCAATCTACTTAATACTGGGTCTTTTCATGGAGTCTAAAAGATTTAACTATTCCTTTGACATTGAGATACCTGATGTTCATGAAACCAGTTTGAGATGACTTCTACTGTATGACATGGTAAGTGGGGATTGCAATAAATGTGTTAATATGATAACTGTGAGCATATAGGGTTGAACTCTACAGCTGCAGCCTCAGCAGTAATCTAGGTTCCTCAGATCAGGCTCAGTTTTTCCATTCTTCAGCTCCCCAGTCTGTGCAGCCTTACATTTGTGTTCTTGACTGACAGGAGTGAACCCGACGTGGTCTCTGCTGTTGTAGATCATCCACCTCAAGGCATGTTGTTCGGTCTCAGAAGCTTTTCTGTGTAAAGGGTTGCTGCATGAGTTACCGTAGCCTTTCTGTCAGGTCCAACCAGTCGGACCATTCTCCTCGGACGTGATTTTTTGTTAAGTTCTGAGTAAAAATTCTAGTGACCATTAAGTGTGAAAATCCCAGTAGATTCCCAGCAGTTTCAAAATCATTCAGACCAACCTGACCCCAAGAACCATCCCACTGTCAAAGCCAATGAGATCAGTATTCTGGTGTTTGATATGAACATTAACTGAAGCTCCTGACCTGTAGCTGCAGGATTTGTTTGTATTAAACAGCTGCCATATGACTGGCTGATTGCAAGCAGGTGGAGAGCTGTACCTAATAAAATGCTTGGTGAGTGTAATGCAGTTACATAGTCACAACCAGATTTTACTTAGTCGTTCACCAACGTGTTTTAAATATTTGAAAGTTAATCATTTTGCTAATAAATCTTACCTCCTTTTCATTTGCATTAATTAATTATTAAGTAAACCTGGTCTGGGAACACAACGATGAATTCCACTGCAACTGTACAAATGCCTATTTGTTTAGGAAATAACATTTTGAGTTTGAGACTAAATCATTGTTGTGTCTCATAATCACCTTGTTTAATATTTATTTTCTAAATGTATACATTTTCAACTGATTATGCATTCATGTAGCAAATTGATATTTAACTGAGCTTTTTGTTTCCACTATTGTCAAAGATTGTGCTAAGTAATGAGTCATACCTCCTGGTCTGCATTCTGATTTTCTAAGAGTGGGTTTGTTGATACCGACCAAGACTTCATTGAGATGCATAACACATGCCATGGTTTTGTCTGAGGGATAATTCGGAATGATTCTAATCTCAGGTGTTTGTTTTCTTTAATAAGACAATAATATTAATAGGTCAGATGACATCACTGCTGCTGGAGATATACCATCTGCATAACGTCACGGAAGACAATGAATCATCCCATTTTTCTCAACAGTTTTTTGCTTCAGACTGTGCTAAAGTGAATGATGATCTCTCTCAACTAAAAAAAAAGATCTGAGGATCCTTTATATGAGGTGAAATCAATCTAGACTGGGTGCCGTCACACTGAGCTCTCTTTATCAGTTTGAGTGGCACACAAATAATTTTTGAGTCTTTGACAAAATGAAAGGGCAGGTTTCTCTGGCTTTGTTGGCTAAAATGTCATCACTTGGCACGCATACAAGCAACCAAGTCTTTGCATCATTCTCGGGGTCCCTCAGAGAGTATCCCTGTATAAGCTTGTCCATCTTGGTGACAAAGCCATTATATACATGACAAATACATTTTTCAGAGGAAGAGGAAACCTCTGCCTGAGCAATATACCTGGTCAGTAAATCTTATATCTTATATGCTTGATATGGTGACATGATCGATAACATTAACTATATCATTCTGAAGTTATGTTAAATTAATCATTATTAATTATTGCGTTATGTTATAATCATGAATAAACTAAACATTTTCTTTAGCTTTTCTACATGGTGTCAGCGATCTAGTGTAAGATCCTTACCCCCCTCACATAGCTTATATTTTACCCAACTTGTTGATTCACTTTGCAAGTAGCTCAACAGGACTTATTGTGGATGATCTTGGGGTTATGAAATCAACAGTCATATATGTTGATTATTGAGGGAGCTGGGACAATTAGAAGAAGGAATACTTCGGACTAGGGTTAGCCAAGATCTATGTCGGTACATCAGAAATGGTCACTGCTATTTTATCAAGAATTATAGACAATCTATATCACATCTTTTCACACTCACATGAGAATTACCAAAGAATACCAAATCCCTATTGTGCCTGGACAAATAAACAAGGTGAGAATGGTCTGACAATTTGAACTGCCCTTGGTGAGCAATTCCCTGTGGTCCTGGCTCCTTTCATTGGAGTGAAAGGCCTTGTTGAAAACTCTACCAACACTGCTCCACTGAGTTCACCTACTCATCACATTGGATTGAAAATGATTTGTATCCATTCAAGCCATTTTCTAAAATCCCCCTAACAGTAGCATAAAAAGCAAAGTCTACTTGCCACCATGTTAAAACCAGGAAGACTTGGTCAGTCATGGTCTATTTTATAAGCTAAAATGGTTTGATAACACAACTGACTAACCTCCTTGCCTGAGCTCAGTAACCAGCCAGCATAACAATCATAAAACAGTGTAACTTATTTGACTGTCAATTCATAACATTTTGTGTTTGAGGGGTTTGGAATCTGATTGCAATAAGATGGGAATAGATCTTAAGTGTGTATGTATTCGTTGTTGGAGTTTATAGTTCATATTTCAGTCAGTTGGTGAACTACTCAAAATAATGCTGCAATACTGGTAGCACACAGGCAACATATTGGATACCTCTGTCCTGCCTCTCTGACCGGTTTTGGAGCTAGTGCTCAACTGGCATTGTCCCTACTAAGGGGGGAAATTTTTTTTTAAATCATTGCTTAAACCACATATTTTATATCCAGAATGTCTTGATAGCTATTGACTAGCCTCGAAGCTTCTATTCTGTTTAACAGTACTGAAAAGAATTGTGTCCCGATAACTTTTAATCCCCATATGTTACATTATCCTTTATTGATTGTTCAGTCTGCCTTCAGGGCTTGTTGCTCTACTGAAACTCTTACTTAATGTCAATGCAGCTTCACCAAAGATAAATTGTGTTCTGAACAGTGTTTTTTCTGATGTGAATAATGTAGGTCTTGGATAATTTTTTACCCTTTTCTTTTTTTATTTTGCCCACACAGATACACAGCTGTTTGCACTGGCAAAGGTGCCGGGGCATTTTCAAATCATTAAAGCTACTTGTCTGTTGTGAAAAGGCTGAATGTCAAATGCAGAATATAAACATATGCATACAAACTAGAAAGTGTGAACATGTGACACCCGCTTTAGCTTACCCTGACTGTCTGCTAATGTAAGAGTTCAAAGTTCTTCTAAGAAGTTAGAAAATCCTATATGGGCCACTCCCTCCAGTTTGAATGTTATATTCCATCCTGTGCATGCTATGTCTATCTCTCTCTTGTCCCTCTCTTATTCCCTTTTTTGCAGAGCCATGATTGGTAATGTTCACCACTAGATGTCCTCAGAGTTATACCAAAATGTGGTGGCGAGTAGGCGGTGATGGTATGTTCAAGTGCTGTCAGAGATAGCATAGCTGCTATCGAGGAGACATTTAGGAGCCAGCAAAAACATTTGATTTAAAACGGACCTCTTTGTTATTGCTGGCCCAGATGGGCTCTGAACCTTAGTTGTAGTGCTATAGGACTATAGCATTGGAGTGCATCGAGGGGCACCTCTGTCTGCATGCATTCATATCATATTGATATACATGTGTGTTGTTTCTTCCTTGTAAATCACTAAAAAAATATTTTTTTCAAAGTGTGCAACGAAGTTTATTATTATTTTTAATAATAATAATAATACTATTATTATTATTAATACAATAATTATTATTTATTATCAAATCCCATTAAAACATTTCATTGGCTTTACTCTCATGGGTGTACTTTCTTTTCATCTCCCTATATTTCGAGTTTAGGGAAGGATGAATGCAACAGGTCATGGAGAAAACCTGTTCCTAAGTGAACATTAACTGTGACTTAGGGTGACAGTTTTCCTTTCAGTATAACAATGAGGGATGATATGCGCCGCAGGATGATGGGATGATGTGCGCTGCAGGATGATGTGCGCCGCAACGTGATGTGCCCCGCACGATGATGTGATGATGTGCGTCGCACGGTTATGTGCATCGCAGGATGATGTGCGCCGCACGATGATATGATGATATGCGCTGCAGGATGATGTGCACAGCACCATGATGTGCCCCGCAAGATGATGTGCACCACAGGATCATGTGTGCCACAGGATGCTGTGATGATGTGCGCCGCAGGATGATGTGCGCCGCAGGATGATGTGCGCCGCAGGATGATGTGCGCTGCAGACTGATGTGCGCCACAGGATGATGTGCACAGCAGGGTGATGTGCGCACATGATGATAAGCGCATGATGATGTGATGATGTGATGATGTGCGCTGCTGGATGATGTGCGCCGCAAGATGACATGCGCCGAACGATGATGTGATTATGTGCGCCGCAGGATGATGTGCACTGCAGGATTATGTGCACCGCATATGATGTGATGATGTGCGCTGCAGGATGATGTGCGCCGCACGATGATGTGCCCGCCGCAGGATGATGTGCGCAGCAAGATGATGTGCGCCGCACGATGATGGGCACCTCTGCAGGATGATGTGCGCTGCAGGATTATGCGTGCCGCAGGATTATGTGCGCAGCATCATGATGTGCGCCGCAAGATTATGTGCGCCGCAGAATGATATGCTCCGCATGGTGAAGTGCGCCGCAGGATGATGTGCACCACAGGATCATGTGTGCCACAGGATGCTGTGCGCTGCAGACTGATGTGCGCCGCAGGATGCTGTGCGCTGCAGGATGATGTGCGCCGCAGGATGATGTGCGCCGCAGACTGATGTGCGCCACAGGATGATGTGCACCGCAGGGTGATGTGCGATTCAGGATGATGTGCACTGCAGGATGATGTGCGCCACACGGTGATGTGCGCCGCAGGATGATGTGTCCCGCAGGTTGATGTGCGCTGCAGAATTATTTGCGTCGCATCATGATGTGCGCCGCAAGATTATGTGCACCGCAGGATGATGTGCGCTGCACGGTGATGTGCACCGCAGGATGATATGCGCCGCAGGATGATGTGCGCCACAGGATGATGTGTGCCGCAGGATGATGTGCGCTGCAGGATGATGTGCGCCACAGGATGATGTGCACCGGACGATGATGTGCGCTGCAGGATGATGTGCACTGCACGATGTTGTGCACTGCAGGATGATGTGCGCGGCATCATGATGTGCTCCGCATAATATGTGCGCCGCAGGATGATGTGCGCCGGACGATGATGTGCGCTGCAGGATGATGTGCATTGCAGGACGATGTGCGCTGCAGGATTATATGCGCCGCATCATGATGTGCGCCGCAAGATTATGTGCACCGCAGGATGATGTGCGCTGCAGGATGATGTGCGCTGCAAGATTATATGCGCCGCAGGATGATGTGTGCCGCAGGATGATGTGCGCTGCAGGATGATGTGCCCGGCACGGTGTGTACGCCGCAGGATGATGTGCACCGGACGATGATGTGCACTGCAGGATGATGTGCGCTGCACGGTGATGTGCGCCTCAGGATGATGTGCGCCGCACTGTGATGTGCGCGGCAGGATGATGTGCGCTGCACGGTGATGTGCTCCTCAGGATGATGTGCCCGGCACGGTGTGTACGCCGCAGGATGATGTGCACCGGACAATGATGTGCACTGCAGGATGATGTGCGCTGCACGGTGATGTGCGCCTCAGGATGATGTGCGCCGCACTGTGATGTGCACTGCAGGACGATGTGCGCTGCACGGTGATGTGCGCTGCAGGATTATATGCGCCGCAAGATTATGTGCACCGCAGGATGATGTGCGCCGCACTGTGATGTGCGCGGCAGGATGATGTGCGCTGGACGATGATGTGCGCCGCAGGATGATGTGCACCAGACGATGATGTGCGTGGCAAGATGATGTGCGCTGCAGGATTATGTGCGCCGCACGATGATGTGCGCCGCAGGATGATGTGCGCTGCAAGATTATATGCGCGGCAGGATGGATGATGTGCGCCGCAGGATGGTGTGCGCTGCAAGATTATATGCGCTGCAGGATGATGTGCCCCGCACGGTGATGTACGCCGCAGGATGATGTGAGCCGCAGGATGATGTGCGCCGGACGATGTTGTGCGCTGCAGGATGATGTGCGCAGCACCATGATGTGCGCCATAGGATTATGTGCGCCGCAGGATGATGTGTGTTGCAGGATGATGTGCGCCGGAGGATGATGTGTGTTGCAGGATGATGTGCGCCGGACGATGTTGTGCGCTGCAGGATGATGTGCGCAGCACCATGATGTGCGCCATAGGATTATGTGCGCCGGAGGATGATGTGTGTTGCAGGATGATGTGTGCCGCAGGATGATGTGCGCCGCACTGTGATGTGCGCCGCAGGATGATGTGCACCGCAAGATGATGTGATGATGTGCGCCGCAGGATGATGTGTGCCGCACGATGATGTGATGATGTGCGCTGCTAGATGATGTGCGCCGCCTGCGGGCTACAGGAAGTGAAGCGTTTATCCTTGCCGCAGAGCTTAAAATGCAAGCAACACGGAGACGTGCGCTTGCTCATCGATCGCTCTCTCTTCACCGACCGCAACAGACTAGAAACTGCCTGTGCTCGGGCCTGTTATTTGTAATTGCATTTGGAGAATGGAATTCGTCGATTTAGTTTTTAATCATTTAAAAGTTATAATGGAATGGTAATTCCTAATCAGGTTAAATTTGTGTCTGTTATTCAAATGTGCTTCGGTTGGGTAATTTTTCACGATGGATCTTGTCTTAGCTTTTTTTTTGCGCTCTTATTGTGAAAGCCTGCGAACGGAAACAGCTTCTATTTTTGTTCTGTCTGTCTGGCCGCGTTATGTGAGGAAGACTTGAACGGGAAGGGACGAAGACGCCGTAGACCCGAGGGAGCGATTTAGAGACTGGGTGCGTATCTTACACTCGTGAAATGTGGACGGTTCCTACTGCAGGTTCAGTCTCTGTCTTCTACCAAACTCTATCTCCTGTTAGTTAGCTTGCTAGCCAGCTAGCTCCCACTCGCAGTGTATCGCCTGCTGTCGCCTCAGTGTCTCTTGTCTCCAGGGTTGTCAGGTGGCACAGAGCCTTTGAAGACCGACACCGTCCACTGTCCCCGGCTCTTCAACTGCCTCTGGAGACGTGTCTGCAGCGGCGAGCGTGTGTTCGATCGGATACAGGATGTCTGGCCAGAGCATTACAGACAGGATAACCGCCGCGCAGCACAGTGTCACCGGCTCGGCGATTTCTAAAACTGTGTGCAAGGCGACCACGCATGAAGTCATGGGGCCAAAAAAGAAACACTTGGACTGTAAGTATCCTGTTGGTCGTGAACACCGCTGTGCATTTCTCTGCTTTAGTGCAGCTTCATGTGTGAAGGTTGTGTATGCGGCTCGGAGGCCTGCACACAGGCTAGATGTAATGTTAATGTCAGGCTAACTCTGCCACACTATGGCAGCCCACTTTAAAACCCCAGATATCCAGTACATGGAACTGTCAGACAGCGGGCTGTCGTGATGATAACTGGGGTGTCTATAACACGACTCGGTGTTTGCAGCCTTGAATATTGTTAATGCTGATCATTTGTAAGGTGAAGGACATTCTGTCGACAGCTACAATATTTACTGCATTATATTAACCTAATGAGGTAAACGGAGCTGAACTAGGAAAGACTGTCACCAATGTCAATAACAAAGATACAGCAATTATCACTTAATTTGTTTTGTTAAACACAGATTTGTCATCTATACAACATTATACTCAGAAGTAAACTTTTGGTAATCATGAAGTCAAGATTCATATGCCACATTTAATTCACATGTCAAGTTGTAGTGTCACGTTTGTCCTACAGGCAGCTATCGAATGTACCCAAGAATCAGGCTTTTACATGAACGTGGTTGGTGCCTAATGCATTATGTGACTCTTATTAACTGCTTGAAATCTGAAAGGCTTGAAGGTGAAGTGTTGCATGTTTTTACATTGTTTTGTTGGGGTTACTTATTTGTGAGATTTGTAGTAGTGATTGTAAGGTGTCTGCTTGTATACCTCAATAATCATTTAAAGCTCAGCAGACTGCTTAGGCTGCCTCAGGAAGTGACTCTGTGGTTGTTGTCTTTGATATGCAGCTTTATCAAAGGCACATAAGCAAATTAAAATTGAGCTGTGTCGACCAGAGATAGCGTTACTGTCTTTCATAGAGCTTGTATAGCGTAGAGCTTTTCATAATAAAGCAGTCTCTCCAGCTGGATAGAATTTTAACAGTCATTCTGTCGGTGCTAGTGGAGAGGTTTGACTGCTGCATGGTTGACACAGATTTTGAATTTCCTGACGATTGTGTCATGACTGAGTTTCTATTAGTTCCCAGATGCTGTCAGAGGCTTCCAAAACAAACCGATCATATATAGACATTTCTTTGTTTGATATCCACGGGTTGAACAACGTTGTCATCTAGTCAGCAGTGCATCTGCCAATTGTCACAACCTTTTCTGTCACTTTGATTTTAGTCATCATTTGAGCTAGATGTAGAGCCCCTTCCCCAATACCTTTCTGAACTCTGTAAAGAGTTACTTTACTGAACTTTTACTGTAGCCTTATGAAAGCGACATTCTGACGTCCACACCAACTCACACCAAGATTGACCAACTTTGGGTGGTGATAGAGGAACAAGACATTGTGCTTAGCTCTCTGGTTCTCTTTTTGTCTGTTCAGCAGGGATTTGTGACACTTGGATCTGAGTTGCACTCAGAAGCAAACAAAAGGATTGCGTAGTAGATGGCTGTGCTGAACTATTTCTGAAAGACAGTGAAACAACCTCACATTTCAGATGAGGATTTGTTAATGGAATCTGGTCTTTGCTCTGAGTTTGAACATGTAGCTTTCCAGTCCTAATAGCATTGATGACTTCTTCCCATATTCAGTTTGTTGAATGGACATCCATAATTTTCCATTTTGTCTTGCAGGATTTCATCAGGTGTTCAACTTCACCCTTAATTTGTGAACCAGTATAAACAGGATTGCCCATGCACAGTTTGATCATGGTCATAGTAGCTGAGTCAACCCTGTTCTTCTAGAGTTTAAAGTTTAAGTAAAGTGTATTTGTTGTTCCTTTATAGGAAAAAGGTGGATGTAGAACCACAATCAGGTTTAACATGTTTACACTTTCAATCTCAATGAGGGATTGACAACAAAAAATATCAATAATTTTAGCAATATAGTTTTCATCAATAGCAATATATCAAAATTGAATATATATTGATTACAATATTTTTTAAGTGTTTGTTATTCTCTGTCCACAAAGAGTTTAAAACCAACACCTTCACGAGGAAGCCAAAAAGGCTCTAAGGTCAAGTGAAATTGACATCTATTGTGATAATTGTCGATATCAACTGATAAAACATTTTTATCTTGATATAATTTTTGGCCCAAGTCTTAATTTTAGTGCAGGTATTTACTGTTTGTATCTTCTTTTTTTTCTATCAACTGTTTCTCTTAAGCTCTAGATTGTCTGTGATTCTGGCCTACTTCCGTCAGCCTTGCAAGTTAAAGAAGGCACAGCACGCTCCAGTGTTTGACAGCCTGTTGCTCCACAAACAGCATCATGCAGTGAACCTAAGATGCAAATTGGCTTTCACAGTTTCATGTAAATAGAAGTTCTCCATCAATCAGCCTGTTGTAAGGTTGACAATGACATGTCTGTCTCAAACAAAAATATTTATACTCAGAAATTCTTATTTTATTTGTTTGGAGTTTAAATAGTAGTAAGATCCGTTAACAGACATTTTTTAGGGACGATCTTGAGTAAGAAACTGATTAAAAGATGTGTCTTTGTTCCGTTGTATCAACTGGCAACAATTTGTTAATAAGTCACTGCAGGCAACCCCCTGGCACAGTGTGGAATCCACTTCCATTTACCTGCTATTTTTAGGCCTGGTTCACCGAGGACTACCATATTTGATGTTGGAACATGTGGGTTTTTGAATAACCACAGCTTTCAGCTGATGGGAGAATGCTGTAATGGGGCCATGTCCCAGTGACCTTCCTGTTTCCACTCAATCAGGTTACATGTGGCCCCTCTGTGGAGCTGCTGAACAGAAGCCTGTCCTTGGAAATCTAGGGACCCACTTCTTGGCAAGCATCTCACTTAGGTTTGAGGTATTTAAAGATAGCTGAAGTGTGCACTTGTCTTGGAGTTTCCTGACGCGCTGCACATAGCCTCTTGTTTTCCTACTGTCTGGATTGAAGGTGAGATATGGCCCTCAACACTGTCTATGTAGAGTTTGTGCTGGACCAAAGTTCACATTCTTTAACACTGGCATGCTAGATAAACTTCTGGGGAAATTTGCACCTAAGTGGGTTTAGTGCTGTGTACACCCCAACAGCCTATGAAAGTGCTGGATTTTTGACATGTGGTTTCTGTGGCTCATCACTTCTGTTATGTCAGTTTTTTTCTGTGGAAAAGTGGGCAAGCCAGGTGCATGGCAGCACTTTCTTGTCCTGGGTAATTGTCATTATTTGAAGTTGATTACACGCTGTTGTTAAAGTGCTCAAAGGTCTCTCTGAGGTAATGAATACATGATGTCAGCAGTAGCTGGGGACCTTTGATATGGCCCTTTGGTCTGTGGTGCATTATTAAGGATCTCATATATCCACGTGTTACTTAATATTAGGGTCACATTATCTTAAATGTATTAATTTGTGGTGGTTAGAGGCACTACCTCAAATCTTTTTTGGTTATTATATAAAAGTAGATGTGCAGAGTTCCTCTGTTAGGTATATCACTTTTGTGACAAATCTGTGAAAAATGTGTGAACTGCTGAACGTGCAATGATGCCCACGCTGCGGTTCATTGAAAATTTGAGATGCAAGTGCATTATACCACTTTTTTCTCAAATATTGTGCTTGGTTTACACTAGGAGTATAATGCTTCTCCAAATCCACAGTTTGGTTTTGAGCTGTTTTTTTTTGGATCTCTATCTTGGTTTTGACCAAGATTATAATGTGATAGAAGTAATGAGTAGGGTTGTGTATCAAAATCCAGCCAGTTCTTACCAGGCCGGTATATATCAAACTGAATCTAAATCCTCATTTAGGTGCTTGAGCCATGTACTGAAATAAAAGTCCTGCTTTCAAGCAAAGTAAACATTGCCACACATGCACACATAGTTACATTAAATATATTTTGATTTAACTGCTCATTACAGAAACAAGAACAAATCTGTGTGCATTTAAAGAATTTAATCAAAGACATTGTAATTATAAACACTTTTTAAAACCTGTATGCAAAATTTACCATCTTGAGAAAAACATTTTTAAATAATAGGTGTCTTACTGGTCCCAAGTCAGTAACTTTTACAGTGTTGGGAGGGATACTTTCAAAACGTATTCCGTTACAGAATACATGCCCAAAAATATAATCTGTAACGTTTTCCGTCACATTAACTAATCTGAGTCACGTATTCTGAATACTTGGATTACTTCCACATTGAATTGAATTTTATAAGTGTAGGAAAGCGGCGTTGTTATAGTCAGTGGAGCAGCAGCAGTTTAAGCTCTGTGTCCGTTGATGCAGCGGGCCGGCTGGATGAAAGGGCAGCTCGCGGAGCAGCAGCTCCGTAGATTCCCGTTCATGTCCGGGTGGTCGTGCAGCGGTATGGAGGCGCCGGGCCTCAGCAGGAACAGCCCCATGCTGAACACCTCCGCCTCGCAGATGTGCGTGTAGGTGACTGGGGGGCTCTGGAGCTCGGCTTGCTTTACCGGGGAGCGATTTTCAGGTCCGCCTCCCGCCCCGCGGTCAACTTCGAGATGAGCTCGCTCTGTGTGTCCGCCACGTCGGGCGAAGAGTTTAGGACCCTGTAGGTGATGCAGGCTTGCTTCGGTATCTTCTGGATCAGAGGAGTTTTGTGGTCCCGCGGCATTCTTGCTGCGGGTGAGGACAGCAGCCCGGTGCCCTACTCTCTTTCGCACGTTTTTAAATCGCACACGTTGCGATTAGAGAATCGTGTTTTATCAAATCGCGATTACATCGCAAATGCAATTAATCGTTCAGCCCTACTTGCTGGTGCAGCATTATTGATTTAATGGCATAAAGTGCATGTGTTAATATCCAATAAGTAAGTCATTAAAGAACAAGATGGTGATAACAGTGCTGTGGGATGAAAATGTTTCAGATCTTTCTGGTTCTCCTGTCCAACAGAATGAACGTGGCTGTTTGTCTGTACTCCTTGAAACCTCAGTCATATCTGTCTGTACATGGTTCATATGAGCCATAATGGCAGATGCAGTAACATAAATCTCTACCTTTTCACCCTCCCAAAGGCCCTTCCTTGTGGTTTCACCCTTCATGCAATGAATGAATGCAGTGCTGCGCAAGTTGCATGTGACCCAAGTGGCATCAAGTGACAGCCCTTAAATAGAATACTGATGCCCTGTCCACCAGCTGTGCTGAATGCAGTGCACTGTGAATCTGAAAGGCCTGTGAGATTAAACGGTGACTATGATGCGCTTGCTCCTGCAGCAGGAGAGAGATCTTATTCCAAGCATTGACAACTGTCTGTCCCCTGGTTGTTGAATTTTTATGAAACATTTTCTCATCAAACCACATAACTAACAAAACTACTCTGTAGTGTAGCCTCACAAGCAGGGCTCCAGACTGCAACCAGTACCATTTTGCAACTACATTTTATAACTAGGTGCACTGCTGCGTCTTGCTAATTCCGTTTTTTGCTAAAATCATTGTATAGGCTATCACGTGAAATACCAAGAGCGAGCTAAGATGTTTGCATGTGTGCTACTTAGACTGGGAGTGAGGGAATGAGTTATTAGGACCTGATCAATACATGAAGTAAATTAGTGTTTGTTTTATTCGCACCAGAGTTTATGAGGCTGCACTTTGTCATCAACATTTTTTACGGGCTCCGTACAAAAATTAGCGTTAATGTGACCAGAGCAACAAAGATACATGATTCGACACATCGATTAATAAGTAAATACACAATCGTAAGTTTGTAATCATAACCATCCCCTCTTTTTTACTGAGCTTGTTACACATAACAAGTGGCTGTGGCTGAGGGGTAGAGTGGTCGTCCTCCAACCTGTAGGTCGGCGGTTCGATCCCCAGCCTGAACCATCTGCATGCCGAAGTGTCCTTGGGCAAGATGCTGAACCCCGAATGGCCCCCCCTTAGAATAACAAAGTGCTGGGATAGATGCACTGAATGTGAAACTATAATGTAAAGCGCTTTGAGTGGTCATCAAGACTAGAAAAGCGCTATATAAATACAAATCCATTTACCATTTACCATTTACATACTCTGTGGTAAATGTTTAATATTTATTAAAGAGCAATTTTTGTAAACAATGCCAAAGAGACCATTTTATATATTGTTTTGGTTGTGTTGTGGTTTATTTTATTTATTCATTGAAGATATGATAATATTTGAAATTTAAGTTAATTTCTCTATGGAAGGATGTACTTGTAGGATTGTGTTGTAATATTATTTTTACAGTAATACAATTTCTGGGTCATCATGACAGGCCTACCTTATTATTTTCAATAATGCACTAAGTTAATTCCAAGCTAAATTGGTATTTTACACTGAAATTGATATTGAATCAAGAAATCTAAATTAATCAAGACCTTGCGAATCGTAATCATATAGATATGGGAAATCAGTGGCAATACCTGGCCATAATCAGCATGTACTTAAAGTAAAAGTGCAGAATAACCAATGTCATTAATAATAAATGACAGGATTCTCAGCACAGAAGAGGATTGCATCTAATGTCAGAGGGCCCCTGCACAGTGGAGGACCTGATCAGAATAAGTCTCAAGGGAGATAGCTCTGAGAAGGTTGATGCCAAGGAGGCTGTACAGATGAGGTTCAGTCAGGGAAAAGAGCTAGAAGGCCCAACTACAAGGGAGGTGCCAGGCCCTAGTGATCCTCAGGGGGAAGTGCTGTAAAGGAAGTGGAAGGAGAGGCATTCTAACAGTTCCCTGTTTTGTTGTGGTTGTTTTAATGTAGATTTTCTATTTATGAACATAATAATTATCAGTTAAACAGTTATGATGGGAAATAATGTGTTGTGTTGGTGGTGCATGTACATTTTGTCTTGGTGCCCCTAAACTTTTAATTAAGGAGCACCAGTGCTATGAGTTGAAAACTTTAGACTGGAGCCCTGTAATGACAGGACCACACACTTTTTTGCATTTATGAATTCACATTTGTTTAGCTGGGGTTCTTGTACTGTAGTGGCATTAGTGCTACTGACCACATACTTTATGTTCACTTACAATTTTCTGATAAAAAAAAAGCATAATTTCAATTAAAATGTGACATAGTGAACTTAAAATATAACAGCACATTGTAACTTCTGTAAGTTATCTATTTATGAGGTGAATTGTGAATAGTTGTGTTGCAGCTTGATTAAAGGTGTGTGCCTAAATACCTTGTCCGGAGCCCGGACAAGGTATCTTCATTGTTCGTTGGTGTGGATAGCTACTAAGCCTCTATGAGCACTTTAGACCACATCATGTTCAGTGGACCTTGCTCGTAAAGGGATAGACATTTCCTGAAGCAGGAGTGTTCCTCTGGTTCCCTAAAGTAAGTCTTGTATTGCCATGGGTAAATGGCCAACAGGAAGTCATTTCATAACCCAACCCCTTCCCAGAGAGCAGGGGATCAGAGCTGATCAAATGTGATAATTGCCTGTCAATTAGGCAGGCACCATTACTGGACTTGTTTTTTGTTTTCTATATTTAATTTTCTATATAGATACAGTGTTTCCATGCACTTTGCATCGCCTTTGATCGATAAGTTGTGCATTGGCTTTTACATAGGTGTTCATTTACATATGAATATCTCCGACATTTAGCAAGTTCTGCAGCTTCTCTCTGTGTCTGAGAGTGAGTCAGAGTTTACACACACACACACACACACACACACACACACACACACACACTGACAGGGTTTATTATACTTTCTTACAATCCTCATATCAATCTCTGTATCTGCACCTTTGCACAGTGAGCATGTACATCTGATGCGTGGAGACTGTTTACTTGTATGTGGGCTCCATTGTGTGAAAAATATCTGCTTTGGGAATATTGATTTCTTAAACGTGTACAAAAATGTTAATTAAGATTAAAAAGCATCTTTGAGAACTCTACTGTAAATGGTTTCTTCGACTGCAGTGTGTCAGGATGGTCAGTGGACTATCTGTTTATACATGAATCTGGAGAAGAGGGACAGACAGAAAAAATTATTCAGGCTGATCTGAGATTTATGATAAAGGGATATTAGCTTGATACATGAGGGCTTTGAGGTCAGCTGAGGACTGTGTGGATTCTGCTTTATTCATTCTGTCCCAGCCAGAGATCAGTGTTACTAGTGTTGATATCCAAACTGAGATGCATCTAATTAACAATTGCTCTGGCATTATGTTGTCACGAAAGTACACATTTTGTACAGGCGCTCAAATAAAAGATTAAAGTGCTGATTATTGTGTCATAAAGCAGCAAGTTGTACCACATATCACAAATTAAATGTCAGTGCTTTCTTTCCCCTCTCCTCTGTAGTGGTTTAAATGCAGCCATCTCTTTTAAACAAACCTAATTTGATGGCCTCTGTTTAATGAAATGTTTATTGTTGCCGAAGCACCTGAGACAAAACACAGTCTGTTCAGTCTAATGCATCTATTGGATTTACTAACTCGTACAACAAAATACAATTATTCAATTTTAAATAAAAGTTTAACATCTGCCACTAGAGACTCTAGCTGATAAAATGTTTACAGCAGTGCTGGTTTAATGGGACCACCCTTATATTTACTCAGATCAAAGATGCAGCTGTTTCTTTAGAGTCAAATTTGCTGTGATTCTTTTGAGATTACTTTTCAAAGTACATCTAAAACCAAGCATTATTTGGTTTTCCAGTGTGTGCTAATTTAATCCTGAGATGGTTGTGGAGCTTCTGCACATTATCTCTTACCTACTACTTCCTCTTTTTACTCATGACATTCTGTCTCTGTTCTCAACAGTCTGTCATCACCATCTGACAGTGCAGCCGGCCCGGCTGAGCACGTTCAATTCTCCACACTGTTATTTTCCCGCTTCTCGTGAACATCTTGTAAATCTCAGAAATACCCAGAGGTAGTTCAATGAGGAACTGATACGATTTTGCTGCTCAAAGGTCAAGATCACTGCTCCCACTACTATATGGCGTAGATGTGATATCGAGGGAATTTCTATAAATATGACACAGGCTTTTCCGCAAATAGACTGTGGACAGCATAGAACTGTGTTTTCAAAAATGTACAGTATGCTGGCTGGCTAAAATGTATGCAGGCTATTCCAGCCCACAAACTGTATGTAGGCTCCATCAGCTTCTTGTTGCAGTGCATTTAGTGACATTCTGAGAAACATATGAAAGGAAGCAGAAAATAAAGTAATTTGTCACATTTTGCTGACAGAAAACATTTAGTATACTAACAGGTAACATGTAGTATTTTTTAAGTATGTGTGTTATGGACGCTGCTGGACATAATTGTGTATGGTTGATGTTTTTTAACACAAACCCTAAATTAAATCTCTTAGTTTGTTGAACTGTCCGAACATCACACTATTGCTAAATGTCACTGACTGCCTTTGTTACAGAGACGCAGGTAAAATAAAGGAACCATAATCACTAATCTGAACTGATTGTTTGACAAAAATAGAAACATTTTCAACCACCCTATAAAAAGAATGGCTAAGATTCCCAAATAATTTCAGTTTGATTTAAAAAGAAAAGAAAAAAGTTGTATTCAACCATACAAAGAAGCCCGGATTCTGTTTAGGATGAAGATTATATAAATGTTCCATATGGAATAGCAAAGAGAACTGCTAAAGAACTGCTGAGTTGCAGCACCATTGTTTTGTCTATTATGAATAAAAAGAGAAAACATGTTAAATGTATATATCCGTCTTTTGTCATGAATCTTTTTGTTCTCACAAAAATATACTGAGAAAATCGGTAATGTGATTAATCCATAGAAACCTGTGATTAATTTGATTAAAACTTGTAATCATTTCACAGCCCTACTATTCACTGGTTTCACCATTTATTTTTGTTCAAGGTTGCTTTAATGCTGCTATTACCAAATTTCTCTACATACAATATATTGTTATGTGGTTTGTTACTAGCAGAGGTGTAAAAAGTACTGAAATATTGTACTCAAGTAAAAGTACCTTTACTTTGATGAAATTTTACTTAAGTACAAGTAAAAGTACCCATCTAAAAATCTACTCAAGTAAAAATAAAAAGTAGTTCATTTAAAATGTACTTTAAGTAAAAGTTACTTAGTTACTTCCAACAACTTGATGGGGGCGCTCCTATACAGTGCAAAAAAGGACAAGGGGTCATAAATCCAATCCAAAAACAGTACGTTTTAAATAAAGGAGAATCTTTACAAATATAAGTACAAAAACATTTAACATGTCAACATTTAAGAACTTTTGGTTTAAATACAGCTGACCCACTGTATATTAAAACTTTTGGTTAAACTTTGGTCCACCTTTAGAGCACTTATCTACTAACTTCTTGTTGAGTTTGAGCAGCAGCTGATTTTCATGGTGAGTAGAGCTCATCAGGGCTCGCTTTGCAGTGAACAGCATCCAGCACAGCTGAAGAGTAGCTCGCAGGCAGCCGAGGCAGGTAGGCCAGTAGGCTATTGAGTTTCAGGCAGTGTTGTGCATGAACGAGTTCAAAAGAACGCGTTCATTGAACACGTTCATTTTTATGAGAACGTTGAACTGAACGCAACTTAATGACAAATAATGAATTTGAACGGTGAACAGGTTTATATTATCTGAGGTCTAGCTAAAACGTTACAGAATGTTTTCCTTCTCCTGAGTAGAGACGCTGTCTAAATCAAATGCTTGCACCATGTCATGCGATCGTTGAAAGGAAATGCAGTCTTACAGGGCAAAATACCATCTGGAAGTTGCAATTCCGTTTTTCGTAGAAAATCGTTTAAAAAAAAATATATATATATATATATATATATTTAAATACTTAGTCAGGCTTTGGCATGTTTGGTTCAGCTCATTTCAAAATGATTTTTACCAAAGAAAATTCCAGGTAGGTGTAAACCTACTTGGCAATAAATCTTTTCTGATTCTGATTCTGAGCCATTGGTTACCAAGAAAGGTAAAACAAAGTCACAGGTCACCTTTTTGGAAACACTTTTATTGAGATTGATGAACAACAACAGCAAATGCTGCACCATGAGGCCATTCCAACACTTTGTTTAACCATTTGTAATTCAGTCACAAAGTGGTCTATGATCATAAACTGGTGAAGACTTAGGACACCTGTCTTAAACTGCCTGTTCAGTATAATAAGAACAGAGACATGGAGCTTGGGGTTAGGTTGATTAGCTACTCTGAGTGCTTCGTCTCTGAATGTCAGCCCTGTGATGAGCTGGCGACCTGTCCAGGTTGTACCTCTCACTTAGTGTCAAATGGGATTGGTAATGTTTAATCTTAATATATTGTAATATTGGCCAAAATAATTATGAATAGGACAGCCTTGTTCTGCCATGTTTACAAACCCTGACATAAGCAACCTTGTTCATCCGATGATCAAGAGCTTTGGTTTGTCCTTATACAAAAGTGTGACAGTCCTTTACCGATCTGAGACTCAGTTGCAGAAAAGAAGAACGGGATGCAAAATGAAATGTAAAAATAAAACTTTACTTCAAAGTCCATTCAGGGATAAGGCAAAATCCATAGTCAAAGGTCCAGGCAGAGTCAAAAAACAGGTAATCCAAAACACAAGGGAAATAGCTGGAAAGCATGCACACACGGCGACAAAGACAATCTGGCAGAGGGTGAGGGGAAACACAGGGTTTAAATAGGGAGTGCTTAATGAGAAACAAGGTACAGGTGCGTGGGGGGAAACAAACAGGAAGTAAAGCTAGACACAGGACACAAGAACCCAGACACCAAAATAAAACAGGAAGTGGACACAAACAAACAGATTGAACAGATGTTACACAAAAGAAGTTTCAGGAAGACCAGTGGAGAAAGTTGGTGGTGCATTTGCACTCCCCTCGGTCGCTTCAGTTGCATCTGAAAAGCCTTTTGTTGTCACATGGGTGGCCTATTGTGTATGTAAAATAGCAAAAAGCCTTTTGTGTGGCTCTCTGCAAACACTGAGGAGGATTCATGGACCACCCATGCAAACATGGCTCAATGGGTAGAACTGCCACCTCCCTTTCCACTAAACAGTTAATTTTAACAAGATATTTCAATCAGTTGGTTTTCAGTTTGTTTTAAAATAAAGTCAATAAAACCCCTTTAGAAAAATGTGGTGTGTGTTAACCATAACTTTACAGCTTAAGGAGTCGGTGGGGACTGGAGAGGATCCTTTAACTAAATTAAATTGGAAATTCTGTAAAATATTTATTTACATTGTCTGCCAAGCTTCTAATGGTTTTAAATATTAAATAACTGGGACCATTGTCAACAGTTGGTCTGTCACGTGAATTTGTATAAAAGCATATACAAAGACATTCTTTTGCCTCCTCCTCAAAATATGTTCATAACTGAATACGTCTCCTTGAACTGTAAAAAATCTTATTATGTTCTGTAACTGTCAGACTTGACTGCCAAGACATGAATGGGGCTTCCTTGGAAAATGGTATTTGTTATTTTTTTCATATTGTGTACCATATTTGCAGCAATCAGCAATAGGTTTGTGATCAGACTAACCCCTTTCCCATGTTTCCTTCTTCAAATACATAAGATTTAATGTTGTGGCACAGTAGGTTACTATCAAGGTCAAGTACTGTGGCTGAGTGGTAAAGTGGTCTTCATCCAACCAGAAGGTCAGCGGCTCAAATTCCAGCCCCTGCCGAGGTGTCCCTGGGCAAGATGCTGAACCCCTCATAGAAGTTGATTGCATTAATTGAGAGACGCTTTGATTAAAACTGTCAGCTAAATGACACGTAATGTGCACGATGTGAAGTTAAGAGCACTGAGAGTGTAGATCTTTTTGAAGTTACATGGGGTAACTAATGAGGTCTGGCATCATAGATCAGTCCCATGGCCTTGATGAAAAGACGAGCCCAGAGGCATTTGCTTTCACTTCAGGCCAGATGGTCGAGGCGCTTGGCCAAGCCACACTTAGTATGTATGCTGTCAGGCCTCAAATCATAAAAGAACAATACAGTCATAGGTCCTAACAAGGGGTTTTCAGTGACATTGGGATTAAATCTGAACAACTTGAGTACGATTTGACTATAGTAAAGACGTCTGAGCACATGTTCAGAACTGAAGTGAGCCTGTAATGCAGAGATATGCCCTTTTTTCTTTGAGGGTTCTTTTTTTATTTTTTTTGTAAATTGTTTGTGCACAGTCTCCCTGTCAACAACTATATTGATTTAATCAGAGTTTGTCCTAGGTGCGCACAATTGTCAGCTGAATGAATGTCAAATCAGTGTGGAGAGCACTGACCAATGTCATACACAAACTTCTGTAGACTGATTTTCTTTGTAAATTACAGCACAGTTGTAATAACAGTAACAGTCGATAATACTTTTTAATAATTTTTGTACACAAAGATTATTTAGATCAAAAAGATATTTATCTGATTTTATTTACTGATTTTAATTGATGAGAAAGACGCCACGTTCAGAAATTGTGGATGTGATACATTGAAATACATCAAGAAACATCTCCTTTGTTGTGTGCTTTTGTGATAAATCTAGTAAATACACAAAATATTTGGAGTGTTTATCAACAGTGAGGTTAATAAAATAATTGAAGTAAGTCAGATTCTCAACTATATTAAACATTTTGTTTAAATTTAAAAAAATGTTTATACATGATCATGAGGAGTGCCCCTTTTCTCTCTTGAGCCCCTGCCCCCCAAAATGTCTGCATCCCCTGATAACTGACATTGTATAATATTTAATGTCCCTTCGCTATTTAGTATTGCTGCCTTTTTCTGGTTTTCACTTAAAGGTTTTATGAAGGATTTTGAAATTGCTATGTAAGGTGATGTTACCACTTCATGCATAGTATGTTACCTAAAACCATGATTTTGCCCGAGCATGTATGACTTCAGTTTCTGTGATAGTCTTTCCAGTTAGGTCATGAGTGTTTTAATCTTTTTCAGTTTAAGAAATACTGACATTAAAAAAACAGTCAATGTGACATCAATGTGAGGCCCAAAAGGTGTTGTAGCATTCCTTCGTTCTCTGTGGAATCAGTTTTGGCAGAAATAAATTACTTAAAAAAAAAGAAACGCTGACGTTGGTGGCAATGTGGACGTTTTAAATCTATTCTCAATTTGTGTGCATCTGTAGCACAGACATCCTGACCTCACTGGCTGCTAAAGAGTGAGCCATCTCAGCTGCAGGGTCTGCCGTTGGCCTGCAGCTGTCACAAAACTATGTTGACTGCTTCCTCTTCCCTACCCTGTTAAGTCAAGTTCCACTTCTCTGTATTCTGCCTTGTAATAGCAGCACCAAAGATCTGAACCAGTAATCAATCAATCAATCAATCAATCAATCAAATTTTATTTGTATAGCCCATATTCACAAATTACATTCATCTCATAGGGCTTTAACAGGGTGTGGCATCCTCTGTCCTTAACCCTCAGCAAGAGTGAGGAAAAACTACTAAAAACCCTTTTAACAGGGTAAAAATAAGTAGAAACCTCAGAGAGAGCCACATGTGAGGGATCCCTCTCCCAGGACGGACAGAAGTGCAATAGATGCCACGTGTAAAAACATTCATCATTAAAGTCTTTAGCGGCATTGATGCAGTCCCGCTGCAATCACAGTCCATGGTCAGCAACCAGCAGAACCACGATCCAGCATCCAGACCAGAGGCCACTCCAGTCCTCAGTCACCGTCCACCGCCGCCCACAAGGAGCCACCACGAGCCATCGCCGTGGCCCTGGTCCACCTCCTTTACCCAGTGCCAACGCGACACAGGGTCTGCCACCAGCACCACGATCAGCCCACACGACACAGAATCCGCCACACTGGGTCCACCACTGCGACCCCCGATGCGCGATCCACAAACAGCAATCCATGGTGCGGCCACTGAGGCCCTGGATCTGCGGGTGTTAAAGCAAAGGGACCCCGGGGAAGGGGGGGGGGTTAGGGATGGAGAAGAGGAAGGAGAAGCTGGAAAAAGAAGCTCCGTGTGTCATATGTCATTAAATAGAGCAAGTTACGTTCTGCCTCACTAATTAACTCTAACTATAAGCTTTATCAAAAAGAAAGGTTTTGAGCCTACTCTTAAACAAACAGATGGTGTCTGCCTCCCGAACTGAAATTGGTAGATTATTCCACAAGTGAGGGGCTTGATGGCTAAAAGCTCTGGCTCCTACTCTACTTTTAGAGACTTTAGGGACGACAAGTAAGCCTGAATTCTGGGAGCGGAGTGCTCTAGCGGGTTTATAAGGTACTAACAGCTCTTTAAGGTAAAAAGGCGCTATATTATTAAGGGCCTTGAAGGTGAGGAGGAGAATTTTAAATTCTATTCTAGATTTAACTGGAAGCCAGTGTAGCGAAGCTAATACTGGAGAAATGTGCTCTCTTTTCTTTGTTCTTGTCAGGACACGTGCTGCGGCATTTTGGACAAGCTGTAGAGTCTTTAACGACTTACTGCTGGAGCCTGATAATAATGAGTTACAATAGTCCAGTCTCGATGTAACGAAGGCGTGGACTAGTTTTTCTGCATCTTTTTGCGAAAGGACATGCCTGATTTTTGAGATATTACGCAAGTGGAAAAAGGCAGTCCGAGAAATTTGTTTTAAGTGACTATTAAAAGATAAATCAGGATCGAAGATCACTCCCAAGTTCCTGACTGTTTCGTTGGAAGCAAGGGCAATGTCGTCTAGCGCAGCTATATCATTAGATAATTTATCTCTAAGGTGTTTGGGGCCAAGTATTATAACCTCTGTTTTGTCTGAGTTTAATAAGAGAAAATTGCGGGTCATCCAGGTTTTTATGTCCTTGAGACATGCTCGAAGTTTAGTTAATTGATTACTTTGTTCAGGTTTTATTGACAAGTATAACTGGGTGTCATCCGCATAGCAGTGGAAATTTACCGAGTGTGTCCTGATAATGTTTCCTAGTGGAAGCATATATAATGAGAATAAAATTGGGCCGAGCACAGAGCCCTGTGGAACACCATGGTTAACTTTGGTGCGCACAGATGTCTCATCATTAATTTGCACGAATTGGGAGCGATCAGAAAAATAAGATTCAAACCAATTAAGGGCAGTTCCATTAATTTTAATTAACTGTTTGAGTCTTTGTAATAAAATTTGATGGTCAATTGTGTCGAATGCTGCACTGAGATCTAACAGAACGAGGACAGACACAAGTCCCTGATCTGAGGCTATTAAAAGGTCGTTAGTGACTTTTGCCAAGGCTGTTTCTGTGCTGTGATTGGCTCTAAACCCCGACTGAAAGTCTTCATATATATTATTTTCCTGGAGAAACTCACACAGCTGATTGGCTACCACTTTTTCTAAGATTTTAGACATGAAGGGGAGATTAGATATTGGTCTGTAATTGGCTAAAACCTCTGGGTCTAGGGTGGGTTTTTTGAGAAGGGGTTTGATTACTGCTATTTTAAAAGACTGTGGTACATAACCTGATGATAATGACAGATTGATTGTGTTAAGTAACGAACTATCAATTAGGGGCAGAATTTCTTTAAGTAATTTTGTAGGAATGGGATCTAAGATACAGGTTGTTGGTTTAGAACCTGAGATTATTTTGGTAAACTGATCACAAGTGATCAGAGAGAAGCTGTCTAAATAATGGTTAGGATTCTCAGCCATTTCTGAGATTTCTGTTATTGGGAGGGTATTAGTGCCAATTGAGGGCAGGAGATTGTTGATTTTATTTCTAATGGTTAGAATTTTATCATTAAAAAAGGTCATAAAGGTATTGCTATTTAGGGATGGAGGAATACTGGGTTCGGTGGAGGTGTGACTCTCTGTCAGCCTGGCTACAGTGCTGAAGAGAAACCTGGGGTTGTTTTTATTCTCTTCTATTAGTTTTGAATAGTAGGCGGCTCTTGCTTTGTGGAGAGCCTTTTTATATTCTTTAACAGTATTCTTCCAGTCTATGAGGTTTTCAACATGGTTGCTGGAGCGCCACTTCCTTTCTAGTTTTCTTGATAACTGTTTTAACTCATTTGTCTGGGAATTATACCACGGAGCTAATTTACCATGTTTGACATTTTTCTTTTTTAGAGGCGCTATTGAATCTAATGTTAATCGTAATGAGTCTGCAGAGCTATCGACGAGTCGGTCGATCTCAATGGAGCTCGGGTTTTTAAAGAATTTGTTCTTTATATCTACGGATAATACGGGTTTAAATGTAATTGGAATTATTTCCTTAAATTTAGCTACAGCACTATCAGGTAGACATCTAGAAAATGAGTTTTTTATTGGTGGCATATATTCATTTATTGAAAAATGGAAGGTTATTAAATTATGGTCTGATAGAACTGGATTGTGCGGGAGGACTGTTAAATGTTCAATTCCGACACCGTACGATAATATAAGGTCAAGTGTGTGGTTACAACAATGAGTCGGTTGGTGCACACACTGACTGAAACCAATTGAGTCTAGTATTGAATTAAATGCTACGCTACGGTAATCTTTCTTATTGTCAACATGGATATTAAAGTCACCAACAATAATAATTTTATCGCTCTTTAGGACTAAGTTTGATAAAAACTCAGGGAATTCCGTTAAAAATTCAGTATAAGCCCTGGGAGGATGGTAAACTACAGCAAATATGATTGGCTGTTGGTGTTTCCTGGATTGGCGTGGAAGACTAAGAACCAGACATTCAAATGATTTGTAGCTTAGGTTAAGTTTAGGTTTTGGATTAATTGATAGACTGGAGTTAAAAATAGCAGCAACTCCACCTCCTCGCCCAAATTCTCTGGGAACCTGTGCATTTATATGACTGGGGGGAGTAGATTCATTTAGACTGACATATTCATCAGGATGCAGCCACGTCTCAGTGAGGGACAATACATCTAGGTTGTAGTCAGAGACTAGTTCATTAACTAAAAGAGCCTTAGTTGATAGTGATCTAATGTTTAAAAGACCACATTTAAAAGTCTTAGTTCCCTGTGTTGTTGCAGAGGTTGTTTTAATTTTTATTAGATTTTTGTGTGGAGTTCTCGCTCTGTTATTGTTTAATTTAAATAATTTAATCGGACGGTGGACAGACACAATCTCTATGGGGTTGTGTGACTGATCCAGAGGGAGCGCAGAGAAGTGTTTAGCACTGCAGCTCTGCTTCCTGGTCCCAACTATGGGTTGTCATGTTATAGACTTTGTAATATTCCTAGATAAGAGAGCTGCTCCATCCCAAGTGGGATGAACGCCGTCTCTCATAACAAGACCAGGTTTTCTCAAAAAAGTTAGCCAATTATCTACAAAGCCAACTTTCTTTTTTTCAGTTGGGTCTCCATGGATGTGCATCTGCCACACAGACATCACACCATTCATCACAGAGCAGTTAACTGACTGAGCCACCTCGAACCATAGGGCCTCTCGGCTGCAGTTGTAAAAGCATCGCTGGCAGCTGCCTTTTCCTCTGATGGGCTATTGTGTTCAATGCCACAGCTCCCTGTTCATCCTCATTAGAGTAGCACCTTCATATACACTGGTATTTCAGTGTCAACTGTTGCTGGAGAGACATTGTGAGAAAACAGCAGGAGATCTTCCACAGGATTCACTGTGAGCAAGTGGTGGGGTTGACGACGTTTCTAAAATGCGACCGACGCAATCGGGGGGGGGAAAAAATGAATGTCTCCAGATTTGGTCTTGTCTGATAACAGCTATACTTTGATATAGATAAGGCAGAATGGTGTTTATGGCATTCATATATACGTAGTTCCTAAATAAGAACCACAGGAATCAATTTGTAAATCAGCGAATTCCCCCTTTTTTAATTGGCATTTATTTCCATAGTTTTGATTCATTTCATTTGAGTGCAAACTTTTTTTCGGTAACAAGTCCCTGATCATTGGTCAGATGAAAAAATCCACTCCCAACAGGTTTGTCATACTCCAGACCAGTATGTTGGCTTTCTTTTTAATGTTTCTTCTGAAAGTCAGTATTTACCTGAACTCTCCTCCCCAGCATTCCGATTCCCTGACAATGGGGAATCTACACCTTGACAATCTTTGCCTTCAATGAACAGCAAACTTGTGTGCTTCCTCTGAGGTGCTGTTCATCTATTGTCTCAATAACTTGTGCTTATTGATCTGTGCCTCACCCCTTCCTTTCTTCTCTCTTTCTCTTCGCTCAGACTTGATTCACTGCACGAATGAGATGAATGTGAACATCCCTCAGCTGGCGGACACACTGTTTGAGAGGACCAATAACACCAGCTGGGTTGTTGTCTTCAAGTCCCTAACCACAACACACCAACTGATGGTCTACGGCAATGAGGTCAGGCAGGAGATTGTTTTTGTAAAATGACAACGTGCAGTATGTTATATTTGGTTATTCGAGTACTTCAATCTAACCCCTTCTTTGGGAACCACTACATTCAATGTTACATGCCAACAAGTCAAGCCCTTTGTCGCAGTTAGCTGTTTCACTTGTGGTGAACACCACGTGTGCCTGCACACAGAGCTCCTCATACTTCCTCCTCCTTATGTTGTTCTTACAGAGATTCATTCAGTATCTGGCTTCAAGGAACACACTATTCAACCTGAGCAATTTTTTGGACAAAAGTGGATTACAAGGTATATTACCAGCACTGTGCACACACTGTACAGATACTTGGCCAATATTCATGACATTGCCATGACACTTAACTTCCCCTTCCCACTTGTTCTGTTTTAACTGTAGGCTATGATATGTCAACGTTCATAAGGAGGTATAGCCGCTACCTGAATGAGAAGGCTGTGTCCTACAGACAAGTCGCTTTTGACTTCACTAAAGTAAGAAGAGGGTAAGAGTCTTTTATTATTATTTTTTAGTGTTTTATATCCACTTGAGGCAACCATGCCATTGTTCTCCCAGAAACTTGGTCTTGTCTGCCACCCATTGGAGGGGAACAGACAGGGCTGAATCACATTAAACAGTCTAACAATTGTATTTCCTACCATAAATGTTGTGACAGCTGCAGACGCTCATTAGGTATATGCAGCTTTTTAGCAACCTATTAAAGTGTAAAATAGTTCCCATCTTGTGCCATTTCAAAGGCAAAAAAATTTGACAATCAATGCTCTATATTGAGATGTAATCGTTCATAAAAGCATGTATTTCTTTCCACAGGTCCGATGGGTTGATGAGAACGGTGAACACAGAGAAACTCCTCAAGACCATCCCTATCATCCAAAATCAGATGGATGTGTTACTCGATTTCAATGTGAGTGCACAGTACTGGCAGATTAAATTGATTGCTAACTCCAGTTCGATATATTACATGCAACTTTCCATCTTTTGACCCATTGGCTTGTTCAAAACTCAGGTCACCTCTGAAGAGCTTAAAACAACTCCACCTGTCTTCCAGGTCAATGCCAACGAACTGACAAATGGTGTGATCAACGCAGCTTTCCTGCTTCTCTTCAAAGATGCGATTCGACTGTTTGCTGCTTACAATGAAGGCATAATCAACCTCCTAGGTAAAAACAAGCTTTTGTGTTGTCATAGTTAGCCTTGCACGTTTACTGTTTGGACTGTTGGTGTTTTCTGTGCATTATGGTGATGGTCAATGGTCTGTATTTATATAGAGCTTTTCTAGTCGTGATGAACACTCAAACTGTTTTACAGTACAGCTTTTTGCCATCCACCCATTCACAAACCCATATCTTACCATCAGCATCTATGGAAAGCACTTTTTTTTCTATGAGGAGAAATTTAGGTTTCAGTATCTTGGCCAAGTACACTTCGGCATGCAGATGGGAGACTGGGATCGCATCGCCGGCCTTCTGGTTAGAGGGCGTCTGCTCTAGCCCCTCAGCATTCATCATTTTTTATTCTGCTTATGATTAAAAACATTCAAACAATGAATTGCACTGTCCCTTCCCAGCAATATACATATGCAGTATTCTCCATACTTGTAATTAATATCAGTAATCCATCATGGTCAAATAATCACAATTTACAAACAGGAATATTTAATACTTTATGTGTAACTGCCCCGTTTTCTTATATTAACAGAGAAATACTTTGACATGAAGAAAGTTCAGTGCAAAGATGGACTTGATATCTACAAAAAATTCCTTACACGAATGACAAGAATCTCAGAGTTCCTCAAAGTTGCAGAGGTAAGTCCGGAACCTCAGATCAGCCAGTCAGACATGTAAAGGGGCCTGTAGTCATTTAGTTAGCTCAGCAATTTTGTGCTCATCTTAAATCTTGTTCACTTCCTGCAGCAGGTGGGGATTGATAGAGGAGACATCCCAGATTTGTCTCAGGTAAGCTTAGATAACTATTACTTATAATAACATACACCCATCATCTCTTTGTTGGTTGTCCTTAACAAAAGCATGTAGAATGGCCAAATCCTGCATAATTATGCAACTGATTTATATAATAATGTCTTGCTAAAGTGTATATTGTAGCATGCATAAGACATATGTCAGAAAGGGCACAAAATGTCCTTTTAGTTGGAGAATCATTGTAGAAAAAATAATGAAATTACAGTAAGAATGCCGTCAATGTGCACTAGTACCTTCTCTTAAAAACTTCTCATTCGAGTGACCAGTAATTATAGTTTTATTTCCTTTATTGAAATAACATTGGTTTAGGTATATTAAATTGACAGTTTGCCAAATCACAAGAAGAGTGGTATGTCATTTAACTAAACTGGTATCCAGCAGTGATGAGGTTTTAAGATGCCAGTGATAATTCCAGTAGAGATGAGTGTAATTTTATTTGTATTGCATTTGTTGGGTTTTCTATTTTGGCATCATAAACATATATCCACCTGCCATCATTGTATTTGTGTTTAACATCTCAAGCCCTTGAGCCATAAAATCCAACGCATCCTCACTCAAACATCTGAATTGTGTGAGCTGAGCTTTTCAAAGTTTGAGAAATTCAGCAGGTCATTTTCTGTTTATAATACACATCTATGGGAGTTTAATAAAGTTGTTGTTCAGCACTGAATATAGTGACTGCTTGGTCTGATACTCAGATTTCTAAATCTCTGTGTAACTTCTATTTATTGTGAGCAATTCACTGCAGTGGCGCACAATGTGTGGTTATTTTATTAGTTTATGTAAATGCACAGGAACACTGATCAGGCCTACTGTTGCATGTAGTACTTTTTCCAAATACAGTGTAAAGCAGCTTATGATTAAAGGTAATAAGTACACTGACACTGTAATACTCTATCTTTAGATTGTTATATGTGCTCTTATTGGGTTAGCCATCCTTACTAAACTTAAAAACTGTTATTATCCTTTTACAGAGTGCATACCCTCCTGCAGCTTTAGGCCTAAGATCTTTTAACACCAAGTGCTGTGCACGCCAGCCAGGCATTGCATGAGCCTATGATTGCACATCCAAACACCTTGCTGCTCTCATTCACTTCTGACCTTGCACGTTATACAGCAAATAAAGGTGTGACTCAAGGTTTGTAGAGTGGGATATAATGGACCCATCTTACATAGAGCAATGACCTGCTGAGTGTAGCATTATTTTGAAATTACATACATTTAGACTGTGAAGTTAATTATGTATTTATGGTAGCAGATCAACTAAAATAAGATTAGTTTTCTCCTAAAAGGTTTCTTAATAATATCTTGACAGTTGCCACCTTTATTTTCTGTATTTCCCCTTTTCTATCTCTCTGTTTTCAGTTTACAGTTTGTGTAAGTATCTGGACCTTTTCTCTCTCTGTCTCTGTATTTGAGAGTAGTTTATGTAGTCTTGGCAATAAGCTGGCATGCTTAAGTGTTGCTATTTTTCAGATGACATGTTGTAGTAGCTTTTCCTCAGCCTTTGAAACCTAATGTGTGTCAATGACATTCATGCTAGGCCCCCAGCAGCCTACTGGATGCCCTGGAACAGCACTTGGCCTCTTTAGAGGGAAAGAAAGTCAAAGACTCAACAGCAGCAAGCAGGTAAGTCTGCTTCATCTGGTTTGAGTTAGTTTTTTTTAGCGTGAAATGGTAAATAAAGTGCATTTGTTGCTGTTAATTAATATCACATTTCATAACACTATCAACAAGTTATCTTTGACACCACAGTTAAATGTCCAGTTATTAAAATGGAAAGTGTTTTAATGGCACTGCTGTTTTCTGTGTGTGCCTCTGATTCAGGGCCAGCACCCTCTCCAGTGCGGTCTCTTCCCTGGCCAACACTGGCATCTCTTTCACCAAAGTGGACGAGAGGGAAAAACAGGCAGCCTTGGAGGAAGAGCAGAATCGCCTAAAAACTCTAAAAGTACATTTTCTTCACTCGCCTACATTCCTTTCAAAGAAGTTCACTTCTAGAGAGGCCCCCAAGTGTCACTGAATTGAATTAAGATACAGATTAATATGGCACTCAAAAGTTGCTGAGTCATTTAGCTCATCTATGTATTGTCTGTTTTCAAGACAGTTATTTATTAATAAACAAACGGTCTTTATTACCATTTCGGTGACATTTATGGTCATCCATACACGTCAGGCCAGACTCCAGCAACGTGTACTTCATCATCCTGATACAATTTTTGGGAAATTTGTAGATGAAGTTTTTTCGGAGGTTTTCTCCAAATAAGTAACAATGCTTTCATCCTTTGTGTGATAGTCGCTCCTCATTATGTTGCCCTGTGTTTCTCTGGGTCCTGAAATATTTAAGTAGAGTAACAGTGTGTCATGGGTTGTGGAACAACCAAAGTTACCTCTGAGGTGGATGTTTTGATTAAAAATCAGTTTCTAAGGTTACTGTGGACAGTTTTAAACGTTTCCCCAACTGCTGCAATGGACTTTAAAGAATTCCTACAATTTGTGTCATTAAGATTCACTTTCTCGTGATTGTATTAAGCATAACCACAACAATTGATCCAAATTGCGAGTCTTGTGACAGCCCTGTGTTGCAGTGCACTCCTTTTTGAGCTGCCAAATTGAAGCAACATTCCTTAGTACAACCAGTTGAGTATTTGGAGGCACATTAGCCTTCATGTTTCTAACATTGCAATTGTGGTAGGAGCAGCGTCTCAAAGACCTCCAGAGGAATCCTGCAACAGCAACCACAGACTCCTCCCCTGTCTCCTCAGTGGGTGGAACAATCAATTCAGCCCCTGCCATTGACCTCTTCTCCACCCCCAGCTCCACCAACAGGTAAGGCCATATCCAGTCAACCATCTTTCAGTTCATCAAATCTTTATTAATTAAAGAGTATCAACTAAAGGGAAAACCATTTTAGATGTGTGTCTTATGAATACTGAGGTGTTTTATCTTTTGGGGCCTTTTTGCTAATGAGTTGGTCAGTATATTTAGATGCAAGTAGAGGTTTGTTACAAAATCCTTTAATTCGGTTTCACTGTTGTTTCAGATGAAACTTTGATCCTTTATGGAAACTGGGGCCGTCCTGATAACACAGTTGTTGAAAGTGGGGACAGAATAACAAGTACACAAAGTTTACCCTTTTGCTGAGGACAATTGTAGTTGTAACTTTTTCTTTGAACTGATAACGTGACACTCTTTGAATGAGTGAATGATTTATCTTCTACTCCTGCTTGTTCCCTCCAGCATGTCCAAGGCAGCCAATGACCTTCTGGACCTGCAGCCAGCCTTCCAGCAGTCGCTGCCTCTCACCACCAATAACTCATGGGGAGGTCAGAGCTCTTGGCAACACTTCAGTCCACACTGCCACTACCGTCTTTATACACACACATGCGCATGTACATATGCACACAATTACAAACATACGTTTTATTAGTTGTAACTAATTATAAACCAGTTCTGAAACTTACTTATGTTTGATGCATGTCTTTTCTTTGATATATTTTGAACTGTGGATTAGGATTGTCACGATACTAGAATTTCCAACTCAATACCGTTATCCAGGGAAATACCATTTTTGATACCACTGGGGGAAAAAACTTAAAAGACAAAAAATCAAGAGGCATACCATCTTTTTTTTTGTAAAGAGATTAGAACAATACAGACAATTACATCAACATCACTGTTTATGTTCCGTTGTTGGTCAACTCTATAAGCTTCAATCAGAATCTGGGACTTCAAGAGAAACATAACACTTTTCAGACACAAATAACCGATTATCCTGTTAAATTAACATTGTCTATTATCATTACAGAAGGGCAGGACTGATAATGTTTGCTGCCTAGCTGCCACATTAACATTAGTTGTTTTATTATAAGCCATAGCCGCTAGCTTAATTATAACTCAACTGACTGCTAATGTTGCTAATTGATAATTCATACTTACTCCTTATTCCTGCAAATTAAAGCAGAATGATTTGTCTGGCAGGTTGGGGTGGACTCATATTGTATCTGCTAGTGTATCTGCATATTTTATGCTGCACTAGCAGTGTTACAGAGCAAGATTGATCCCTACCGATCGACAGCAGTTTGGAATGTTTTTGAACCGTGGAGTAATTGCAAAGTTGTGTGTTCATGAGTGTTAATTGTTCCTGGAGACAGGCAGTTGGATGAACTGTGCATGTATGGGATTATTTTTTAGACCTGGTTAAATATATTGACGAAGGAAGAAGGGTGGTGAAGAAAACTCTCACGTATGTAGGCAAATTTGAATGTATGTCAATTAGAATGCCTAGGTCTGCCACAGTCTTGATAATTAATGGGAAACACAGCATTTTTTTAATTATATATGACATCAATAGATAGATGGATATGACTTCATATGACATCATCAGATGGGGAATAGGTTTCTGATGAATATAAGCTTTAGATTGTGTCTCTTTTCATTGTGTAGATATGTTGGATAATGTTCCTTTTGGACCATGTTTTTTTTACCTTGACCTGAATGACCAGCTCCATAAGTTAAACATCTGTAGTAACCCTCTCAAGTTATATTCTCAACAAGATTGTTTAAAATCTATCCATCCATGCATTGAGTTTTTTCTGTACATCGACAGATGGGGCTGAAAATAATGCATTAAACAAAAATATATAGTTTCATATTAATGTACCTTTGAGAATTGTACTAGAGTGTTATGTTGATTTGCATGGAAATCGAATGTTCTCTCATTGCGCAGATGTTAGAACAAAATAGAGTAAAATAGAGTTATGCACGGAAGAGTAGCTAAGATATGAAGTGTGAAGACAACCCCACACAACTTTGAAAATGATGTCATAGCAGCAGCCCGAGCACAGTTCCTGGTTGCAGTTGTAAGCTTATCTCATATCGCTTTGTAATGTGTGCCTTTCACTTGAGTCACATATCAAAAGGTATGCAAATAATATACTAGAGACCCATATCAGCAGTGTTTGTCTGTAATTCAGGCTATTAGTGAGAGGATGAGGCCATCTAGTTTCAGATCAGGTAACCGAGGCCATGCTCATTCAGGTCAAGCAACATTGGTTATTGGTTTGATTGGCCAAAGCTTTCCAAACAAAGAATTAATGCAATTTTTCATAGACTGACCCATTCATTGTAGACCAAGGTAATATGAGTAAATTTGAAAGCTTATTAATGAATGAATGCTTAATGACACTATCTGTTTGTGTTACCATATATGGAATCCTTCTCCTTGTTTGTGTTTACTGTATTTTGTCACAATACAGGTTATGCAGGCCTCCACAAGTTGACACACATTTTAAACACTGACACTAGACACAGCAGTTTTATAATGAGTCCAGATGTGAGCTTGTGTGCTGGACCCTGAGCCCTCTGACAATAAAGGGCCTTAATCTGTGGACTGCTTGATAATGCAGGTAGTCAGACCTGAAATATGCGTTAATAACAGTGGTGATATGTTATCAGCCCATCTCTTATATCTCTAATGCAATATTAGATATCCTCACTTGCATCACTGGCATCGTCCCCCTGCATGCCGTCTTGCATAGACCTTTTGTTAACTTTTCTCACCCTCATCTCATCATAATCTCTCTGTTCCTTCTTTGTTTCTTTTCCTCTCTTTCTCCCCCTGTGCCCACTCAGATCCTTTTAACTATGCTGCAGAAGCTGTGGAGGAATCTACTCCAAACTCAAACCCTTTCATCACAATACCTGTTGTCGATGCTGTCCACCTGTCCACGGCGTCCTCGGACGCTGGCAGTCTGTCCTCTCGGACACCTAGTCATGAAGTGTTCGGTGGGATTATTTTGCTGCATCTCTTTTTTACACACAAAATAATGTGTTGTTCTGATATAACAAGGCTCGAAAAACTCCTAGTTGATGATTTACTGAAGTTGCTTTGACTGTGAGTTGGAGTATGCAGTTTATGAGCAGTAGGGAAATAAATAGAGGAAATGCCTGAAGTTATTTCAGGTCATTTGGTCGGAACATACTGTTTCTTGACACTTCTCACATTCATCAAAGATCTGGCATGCTGCCCTGCTTCAAATATTTGCTTCCTTCCACAATCCCCTTATCTCATCTCCTAACATTGTGTAATTTAGGCTGTTTAATCTCCTATTTACTCTCTGTCTCTGTTTGTATTTCAAATTCCAAAACTCTTTGTTGCATGAATGTCCATCTTCATCAGCAGCTTTTTCTGGTTTTCTCCAGATCATTACGCTCCTTTTTTTGACCCCAGCTCTTCGCTGACATCTGATCTTGAAACTTGTGCACAGATAGAGACATTTATAACAGGTACATAGCAGAAATTGTTTTGGCTGCAGCAGTGTGAGCCCGCATTGTGTTTGTTGTTGTCCGCTGCAGTTAATTTAGTTTTGTATTAAGTCTAGCCCTGTGATGAGTGCTGTCTTCCTCTGCTTTTGTCCTGCAAATCCTGATCTTGGTTTTTCCACTGTAAAACAGCCATTCCCACAGTTGCTTGGCTTGCTTGCTGCTTTTTTCTGGTCTCATATCTTCATAATCTCTCCTTTTTCTCCTGCTTCTCTCTCTGTCTGGCTCTCGGCCTGCCTGCTGTTGTTTCTGTATGTCAGACTCCTTCTGTGGGCCAAGCCCTTACACCACCCTCTTCCAATCTGAGCCCTCTGCTGTAGCTGGTCTATTCAGAGGTATGTACACTTAGGTTGATCTCAGAATCTGGATCTCAGAAATCCAGTATATCTGATGTACCGTACCTTGGGTCGTGTATTTCATTTGGGGAAATGGATCCAGTGACATCAAGTTTTTTAAGCCTAGTGGAGTTTAATTGAGAAACACTGATGGTAAATGTCAGATTTTGGTGGTGTGTTCTGTAGAGCTGCAATAAACAATTACTTTTTATTGTAGATTTATCTGCAGCTCTATCTCAATATCTTGTATTAAATTATAGAAAATAAGTAGGTTTCAGTCCAAACCCACTCAGAGAATGTTTGGTATTCTTGCTGGAAAGCGACAATGAATCAGTTATCAAAAGTCACTGATGACTCTCTTTGGCTGGCTTACTGTTCAGCTTTGGATCAACGTGTTTCCAAACTGCAGTGTTTGTTAATTATTTAATAGAGTGGATCCTGTGAAGTGGAACTGCCGGACACTTTGTACAATGTCAAGACCTGCATACATGGATTCCATAGAAACAATACACATGGAAGTTCTGACGTGCGTCACAGCATTACACTGGTTGTTGCCCTCAACTAATGAGAATTCATTTAAAGGCAAGGTCAACCATAACCTGCGAAGAAATGAAAACACAGCACTGGTCAGGATTTGTTTCTAATGATAACCCCTAGCATGCTGACTTTGTATCTACAACGGCAAGTGAACAGCTTTACAAGGCAAAGTATTTTGTGAATTTGTTAAATATTCATATGTTTGTCTTGACCTGGGAGGAACAATGGTGTTGTGATGTCAGTATCTGACAGTTAATTTTTTCATTTTGGCCTCACTAGGGTTTACAGCCTCCCCAACACCACAGCAGCCACAAAACTCTCGAGGCCTTAACGTCGACTTTGACTCAGTATTTGGCAACAACACTAATGCTAACAACCTGGATTATTCTGGTAAGTTATCCTACACACACTGACACCTTCTTTACCCATTTCCCGTTGGGAGTCAGCAGGGCTCATCAAAACTCCTGCTGTTGTTTGCAGTGTTTTGGGACTAATTCTTTGGCTCATGTTGTGGCTAGACAAATCAAAGTGTTGAGTTGTTGTCAGCGTGTGTGATTGTGTGGAATAAAAATGTAATGAGCGTATTCCAAACCAAACATTCATGCCTCATCAGACTATAAAAGTGCTTTCCCTTGATATGACAGACGATTTTTCTAGTTCACCAGCTACTTTTTTGCCAATGGCTCTTCATTAGTATTTTGTCATATGGACAAACAAATAATAATAACTTTATTTGTCTAGTACTTATCTAAACAAGGTTACAAAGTGCTTCCATAAAAGTCAATGGGAAATAAATGAATGAACTAAAACTTTTTCAATCTGATTGAAAATAACTGATTGAAAAGATGGTGTAGTTGAAGAAAACTTTCCTATCATCCACCTGATATGTGTATGAACACATTTGTACACGAAAGTCAAACACAGAAGTTTTTAGTTGTGATTTGTATTCAACGATCCAGGGATTCCTTCTTCAATACAATGTTCACAACAAAGTAGATATTTTCACTGCAATGCACTGCATACTCCTAAGGGATGTAAATGTGATCTTTCTGAAGTATCCTCCCAAGTACATCAGGATATATGTTGTCTATATCTACACGTGGTCCATGTGCTTGTGCTGTCTCAACAGAATGTTCATTGGCATGCACAGATAAGGAAAATATTTTAATTGTGTCTTTTTTTCTTTGGCTATAAAAATCATTTTATAGCCACAGCCACATCATTTGATTAATTTGATGGTCATCATTACATTATAACATGAGTGCTATATTTATGGGATGGACTAGGTTCACACCCATTTTTCAGACTTCAGACTAAATCCATCACTGCTGTTAAATAGCTTAGATTAAAAGATTGTATTCTGCTGTGTAAACTATAACAAGATAGGTCAATTGTTCATTGGGTTTGTTAAATAGACGCAAGTGTAATAACTAACAAATGAGCCCATTACTGGTAACAACAGCAGTCAGTAATAGCCTCAACTCAAACATTGTGCATTATTAAATGTGTCTGATCAATCACATTGGTTGAGATTGATTAAAAATGTCTTAATTTGGATTAATTATGTCACCAACAGCACCAGGATAGTGATTGAGGTTATCAGCGGTCTACCCTTTGCCTCAATGTATTTTTGTTTTTGAATGCAACATTGAGCACTGGATCTCTGAAGCCTTCACTTGTTTCTCAGTCGGTCACAATCTCATATATTGTTTTCTATTTTTCCTCATCCTGGGGTTAAACCCACACCCTGGGGTCTTGGCTTTTTGCATGGCATATGCATGACTGGGTGAGTGGACTCCACACACATTCCTCTCACACAGTCTCTGTTTCATGTGTTTGTTTTTTCTGTTTTATGTACTGTCACGTGTTTGTCTCCATGTGTTATTGTCTGTTGTATTGTTACTTCACCTGTTCTGGGCCCCCCAATATTTTAACTCATCCCTCCCTTCCTTTCCCTTCGTCTCCCCCCCCCCAATGATTTAGGTGGCATCCTCAAACCCACAGTAACATCCTCACCCAATCAGAGCATGACCCTGAATGGCCAACAAGCCAACAGACTTGTTTCCAATGACCTGGACTCCTCACTGGCCAATCTTGTCGGCAGTAAGTTCACTTTTTGTGACTATGACCTCATAATTTGCTTAATAGAATCAATTCAAAGTTATCAGATTATTTGAACAATTTACACTTCTACCAAACAGTTAATGAGAATTGTATAATTTACAAAACTATAGCATGAAAATAAACAAAAAAATATATAAATTAAAAGATTTTTTTAAGTTGCATTGCATTTTGTAATGTTTGTGTGTGTTGTTGTCATAGTTGTGCCTTACTCACTTTCTTTCTGGCTTCTTCAGATCTAGGAATGAACAACGGCACAGCAAAGAAGTGAGTCAACTGGAGAAATATTTAACTCGTTATCCCTGACACAGCTAATCACGAATAATACTTACACTTAATCTCTGTAGTGATCTTCACTGGAGTCAGCCTGGGGAGAGGAAGCTGACAGGTGGAAGCAACTGGCAACCCAAGTCAGCCCCTTCCACCACCTGGAACCCTGCAGCCATGGTAGGTCTTCACATGTTTCTTTCTGTCTGGTTTTATTCTACCAAAACAGGAATCACCCTGAAAATCTATGATTTTCTTTATCCATCGTCCTATAAATGCCAGTTCAGGCTGGAAACGAAGCAAATTATTCAAATGGATTTTAATCTGAATGTAATAAGGACTGATAGAGCCTCATCCAAGATTAATTCAATTACTTGTGAACTGGAGCATACCGTCATATTATCTTCAAACTTTTAAATAAGACAATATTATTGATATTTGAAAAGCGAGGATTAGAGGCTCTAGCTTAGTCAAGAATCTTTATTCACATACTCATTTTAATGATTGAATACAAGCCCCACTTTCAGTTGGAGGTAAAGAGAATGGAGCACAGGGTGAGGGGGAGCAGCTACACCTTGCTGATCAGAGAATTGGTGAATCCTGGAGGACAGTGTGGGTCTAAGGAAGTACTCAGCTGCTGCCAGTCTGCTCGTTCTGTTCCAAACATCCAACCACCTGCTGCTTGATTCTCTCTTGAATTGGAAAGAGTTTGGGCTGAATGACATCTTGGTCTTTCTGCCCTACTAAAATAGCTTATGTGATAAAATATCACAGTAACTGATGGTTACTGAAAAAGTAGCTCACCAACACAGATTCAACTACATTTACATAGTCAAATGCATAGCAAGGCAGCAAAGCACACATTCAGGGTATTCTCAATCAGAATATGAACTGTATATACTATACTTATTCCATTTTATGCTTTTCTAAACACACACTGCTTTACTCATTCCTCTTTGCTATGTTGCAAACAAGCTGCTGTGTTGCATCTCACCAAGAATACCTGGAACTAGTGATAGGACTGCGCCCAGTGGGGCAAAGAACAGTGGGAACATAGGTCAAGAGCAACTCCTGTTATCAACCTTCCAAAGCAATAACAACCAGTGACACTATTCCCCAGCAGTCCAGAATCAAATCAGAAAACAGTCGGCATGAAAATGGATTTACATGAACTTATCTTTTAGTTGATAAAGAAGGAAGCGCACATGGCTTTTCGAACAAATGTTAGATAATGATCAAAAGGTTTGTCTAAGACAGAGTTAGTGATACAGTAAGAAGCAGATGCACACAGCGTCCGTCTATGATGCAAAAAGCAGCCTAATCATGTTATTGAGCGTTTGAGTACCGCTGAGTGAGATGCTCCTGAAACAAACCAAACATTTTGAGTGAGGAAGAATTCTGAAGGAGTGCTCTCTCTGTGCAATGAAAAAAGCACAGTCTCTGATGAAAGCACCAATTTTGGCACCAGTGTCACGTCTGACTCACTTGTGCCTCCCTTGCCAATGACTGAATAGTTAATGAAACGTGTCCTCCTTCCCAAGAGGGCTGGGCGTTAGACAGATCTGGGTTTGTTATCACTGCAGGGGCTGTTATCACAAGCAGGGGCTGCTCAACGAAAGACTCTTCACTCACTCTGTTCCCTCTCTAATCTCTTTCCATAAGGAGCCCTGCACCTGCCAGTTACCAGCTCATTCAGGACACAACACACTCTGCTTTGTGCTTTCCTTTACTTCTAACTATGGGGTGCTTCAAATAAATTTGTCGTTCTCCGATTAAAAAAAATAAAAAAAATCTAAAAGTCGTATTAATGCTTTTCATAAATGTTTTTCAGCCTTCTTCCATTGTAATGTTTTTGGGATGATCACTGGACATGAAACATGCATATTATGAAAAGATAATAAGAATAATGTTACGTTTTGCAGGAGATGGTAACATTGCTTCAAACTGAGTTTATGCTGTCAGAAAATGTTTTGATTTTGGAACGTAATTTGTGCTTTTCGATGTTTTGCCTTTAGTCACTGTTAAGACTACAAGCTCGGACAGAAATGAACTCATAGTTGTCAAGTGTCAATATTATCAAAAAGAGGGATTGAATTTTAAATTGAGTCTTAAATCTATTTGTCGAACACTAGAGAATAACTGGCTGCAATCAATATCAGCTGTGTCTTTCAACCTGAAGTTCTCATATACTAACTTCCTTCACTCACCCGTTCAAGCTGCATTCTTGATTTACTGTCAAAGCTCTGCAGGCAAACAGAGTTTAGAATGAAGCAGTTCACACGTTCCTGAGCTAGCTTTGTCAGCTTTGTCATGTGACTGCTCTCCTTAGGGACCAGTTGGGAGCTAATATGAAACTGGTATTGAACAAATTATTTTCATTATGACATATTCCTGAATCGATTTGTTACGGGTGTGAGTGGAGGCATCGTTGTGTCCTAATTCTGCAGAAGTCAACTTGCTTCTTTTTTTTCTTTTTTTTTGTCACCTTAGGCTCCATCTGTCATGGCCTACCCTGCAACCACACCGACAGGCATGATGGCATATGCAATGGTAAGTCAGTTGGGACTGTGTGCTCAGCAGGACTGAGACACTTCCTGTCACACACACACAAACTCTCCCCTTTTCTCTCTCTCTCATATAAACACGCTCACTCACTCTCATGAGCTGCTTTGCATGCTCCAGAGTTTCTCCAGGCGAGGTGTATGTGTGAAGGCGACGTTTCAGTAGACTTTGTTAACCTGGCCTGCTGCTATAAAGTCCTTAACTCCAGAGGAGTTGATGTGAGAACACAGTCAGAACTGCATTATTTAGACCACAGAGTTGAATGTTTTCCTTCCCCTCCAGCCTCCTCACATGGGCTCCATGATGATGACACAGCCCACTACGATGTACAACCAGCCTGTGATGAGGCCGGCCAATCCCTTCGGCCCCAACCCAGGTGCTCAGGTAACTGAAGTCTACTTTTACCCTCCCACTCCCTCCTCATGTTACAGCTTAGTGACCCAGGCTGGCAGAACCAGTCTGATCTGTGTTCAGTGCTGTAATGCTCTGGGGTTAACCTACTCTTTTTCTGCCTTGGATTAACAATAATATTTATGCTTAATTAAATTAAAATCAATCAATTGAACTCAGAAGTGTGTAGCTAAAAGTGCCTGGAAATGTTTCTATGAAATGGGATTCAATTATGTTGTGCATGTCAAAGCTTGTAAATGTCAGTTTGCAAAATTGTCTGCTAAACATGACATTCACAAGTCACAAAAATGATTGAATACAGCTGTCCCATATGATAAAACAGACTGTATCACAATGTTTCCTTTTGTTTCATTCCCCCTGTTTTTATACACAGTTTCAATTTCAGCATAAATAGCTTCAGCCAAAACGTTGAATAAAAAAGAGGGAATATTCTACAATTGTGTTTTTTTATACCATATTGAGATATATCAACAAAGTTCAATAAACGGAGTGAACTAGTGATGATGTACATGAAGCACGTTAACTATTAGTTTCTCAAATTTTAAGCTGAGTAAGAGATTAGACTTATTTTAATATTTTGGAATTAATAGAATAATATGGGTATTGCTTGTTGCCTTTTCTGTATCCACCTCTCACTACTGTTTATGGTCTGATACCAGGTCTGTGATTATTCTTTGACATCCATTTCCTGAACTCTGTGCTTGTCGACATATAGCATAGCTTTTCTTTTCTTATAATGTCTCTCCTGTTCTGATCTCACCCCCTACTCTGTCGACCTCTGTGGCTCAGTCCCCCACAACCTCTAGTTCCTCCAGTCTCAGCTCCCTCAGAGCTCCAGGGAAGGACCCCTTTGCACAGCTCTTTCTACAGAATTTTTCATAGAGCATCTTTAGGTACAGCTCGTCTTCTGTGTGTTTGATTGCAACTCCATTGTCCACGAACTGCATGTTTGTTTCTGCCTCGTCTGAGCAGAACTGGCTGTGAAATGGCAGAATTTGGAGCCAGTGCCATCACTTCCCCATGAGATGCCCCCTCACTGGACTGTTAGCTGGCTGCTTTGCTCACTCTGTTTAAACCTCTGTCGGATAAGGACTGATTGAGTCAGTTTCTTTGTTCTGCAAGAGACTGAAGCTCAATTTGCACAGGACTAGTACAGATTTGAGAATTGCACTTGTGGTCTCATGTAGGATTCATTTTGGGCATGTTCGGGACATATACAACTGAAATACTTACAATTATCCTATCAACAGGACGGAAACAAAATGTATGATTCATTTTCTGGAACAAAATCAATAATGTTGATGTGATTCATCAGACGTGATTACAGACACATTCTTCTCCCTCCAGTCAGACAGAAATACAGAGGGTAACTGACAGATAGCTCACTGAAATAATAAGTCTCTTGTAAATAGGAATTCAGCTCTTATTTTGCAATACAAGCTTCACACATAATCTTTATTTGTCTTGTTGGAGGATTTTTGTTGATGTATTTCTATGCATAGAGGGAGACCGGGGGGGCATTAGAAGTCTGCACACTGGCTTCGTATTACTGAGCCTGCAACTGTTTTCTTCATCCCAAGAAAAGAGGTAACACTGTTGATTTGTATATTCCCAGATGCAGTTTATGTAACCTGAGGAGGGGCGGGGAGTCTTTCCCATCTGAAGATGATTCACAACAAAGTCAAGTATCAGAGCGAACCTGCAGTTTGCTCCTAATGAACTCACCTCTCTGAGAAGGAAAGACCCAAATAAGACTGAATAACACCACAGTGACTCTGAGTGTCTCCAGCCCGCTCACTGGACATCGTGCCCATCTCGTCATGTCTAAGTCAGAGTGGAGGAGGAGGAGGAGGAAGCGTGAGCGTGTGCTGACGTTCAAATCATGTGGACTCATGTGGACAGGGATCAGCCCATACTGTATCCTGGACTAAGAGAAACTCAACACCTAAAGGGAGGGACTTCTGACATCACCGTTTGTGTACATGGAAAAAAGATAACAGGGTTGTTGCGTGTGCACACAAACAACCCTCGGTTCGGTTCTTTGTATGTATCGTTTGCAGTAGACATTCCTTGTATATTGTTTGTATTTATTTATGATTACCTATCGAGAGGATAACATTATCAAATAAAATGTAAACGTGACCAGTCACTGACCTACCTCATGTGGAAGGTCTTCAGGTTTATACATAGGTATGATTGATTGTAGAATTGGATTTTGAGTGATTGAGACAATTTTTTTAAAACAAAAAAAAAGTTAATATAAAGTTAAAAAAAATATGACGTTTTGCTGCTGGGGCACTAAATATTCTCTGTACTCGCATGATGCCTTGTACAATTATCTGTGGATCGGGTGTGGGGGGTTGTCAACACTGGGGATCTGTTTCAAAGTAATTATTCATTAACACCATCAAATCTGCTAATCTATGACATAAATTTCTATGAATTGGACCACATGTTTCACATCAGCAGAAGTACTACATTGTACGATGGAGGCAGCATTGCATTGGAGAGGAGTTGCTGTTTCTGCTTTTGATGCTTTTGGCATGTCATTTATTCTTCCATTTAACAAAGCTCCTGGCTGCCCCTTTCTCCGGCCTGAATGTCCTGGGTCGCTTTCATGGTTAGATCATGTTTTCATAGGCCAGCACCTGGGCGCTTCGGGCACAGTGGGGGATGGGGTAGAGGGGGGGTTGGGGCCACTAAGGTCCAGTGGTGCAGGAGAATGGAGCACTGTTGATCGGTGCTTTGTGTATATAAAACCGATCCTGCAGACGAGGGGTGGGGTGTGGATATGAAAGATGGCCTGAACATGAAAGTGGCCCCTAATCCATTAACTGAGCATATTTGTTGCATTGTCCCTGCAGATTATATTTTTTGTTTGATTTTTGTTTTGTTTCCCAATAAATTGCAAGCTTCCACAATCCATAACCTCTGAACTTATTTATTAAAAGAGAGAAAAATGCTTTTTTTGTTTGCCATATGTATTTATAAGACCTGATTAATTGTAGGTTTAATTGCATTATTACTTCAAATTTAAATCTGGTAATTATAACTATGGATAGCGAAGTTAGACCGGACAGGATGGATCAGGCCCTAGTGGTGGAGTTGAGCCAGCAAGTGGTTGAACCAAACTCACTGCACGTCCTGTAGGTCATGGCAGTAATGGGAGCATCGTGTGATTAAGAAATAGATTTTAATGTATATGTAAAAGTATGTTTTTCCACATGATCTGTCCTTTAAATGCTGCACTTTCTCCCAGTAGAAGACTTCAGAGTGACTCGTGATTTCATGGTCATCTCCCTGATCAGGGCCCTACACATCATCTCTGTCACTGCTCCAGGGACAACTCCTACCTCCTTGCCCTTATCTATGCCTGAATACAAAGTGGAGATCTACACAGAGTTCTCAGGACTTTGTGACTTGGTCGGTGTCCTGAGGAAAAATAAAAGTTGTAGGACCTATGTGAGCCTTTGTGTCTGATGTCGAAGGACTTGTGTTTTAAAGATAGAGTTCAATTTAAATCTACAACCCACTCAAATGAGCAGGAAAGCAGACTGCCCTTTCAAGTCAAAAACAATTGTCAAGAGCATCTGATCTAAATGTGGATGATCAAACTTCTATGTCTGACTATAAAAGGTTTGATATTACTTTTATTTTGACATCCATCATGTTTAAGGAGAGGACATTTTTACTTGTTTTTCTCTTGACACAAGTGACTGATGAGCTCCAAGGAAATGAGGAGAGTTCTGCTCAGAGACTGCTTCACTGTCACTGTAATATTTAATATGTACCAATGACCTCTTGCGTAACAAACTTATATTTGTATCAAATAGTTTTTTGAAACTGAAACGTAAGACATAAAAGAACACTAATTTGGTTTATAACTGGTCAAATTCAAACTAGTATCAAATGTGTCCGTGTCAAAATGTATTATTCTTAATTCAAACATAAGAGGCAGCTCAGAGTAATCCTTCAAAGCAGGTCCACAACATGATCTTATATGTGTAGAACTATATTCTGTGATTAAAAAGCTCCAGTTGGTTGAGTCTCGAAACCCACAGGGGGTCCAAACGGAGCAGCTCAGCTAATCCAAAAACGTCCTATCAGGCTGCAGGTTGAGGAAACCCATGCTGCTCTGTCCTGTTCTGTCTGTTAAACCTCCTCTGTGAACAACAAGAAATATCTGCTGACACAGGTTTGATTAATCTCAAAGTATGATCAGTTAAAATACACTGCCGTTCAGGGAGTGATAATAATACCAGCATTATTTAGAGAATCCCAGAAAAGTTCTTAATGAGTCACTAACATTTTCTCAAGACTGTAGTGAGACATTTAATGTTCTATTTGCTTTCGAACATTGGTTGTGTGTTTTTTGTATAGAAACCTTAACTGTATCTTGTTAGATTATATTAACTGTTTCTTATGTAAGTATATCTACAAATACATGTTTACACAGATGCATAAATCTTTTTATTTTATTGATATAAAGTCCTACATTTTTTTGCAGACAAATTTCCCTGTGGAGCGCAGGACTCTGTGCTGTGTAATATTCTGTAATAACAGCTAATGTGGAATCGAATAAACAGGGCAAAACTAAATCACTGAACACTGTGTGTGTGTGTGTGTGTGTGTGTGTGTGTGTGTGTGTGTGTGTGTGTGTGTGTGTGTGTGTGTGTGTGGTGTGTGTGTGTGTGTGTGTGTGTGTGTGTGTGTTGTGTGTGTGTGTGTGTGTGTGTGTGTGTGTGTGTGTGTGTGTGTGTGTGTGTGTGTGTGTGTGTGTGTGTGTGTGTGTGTGTGTGTGTGTGTGTGTGTGTGTGTGTGTGTGTGTTAGAACTGCCCCTAACACAAAGCCTCTGTGTCACACTGTGCTCAGTTGAATGGCTGCGATAAATTAAACCAGACTGCAGCTGAATTTGTGCAAACTGACTGATGTGGGATCAAGTGGTGAGGAGTCGACGATGCCCGTGTCTGGAGGCTTCTTCTGCTGAGCCCACAGGTGCAGCAGTTTATCTAATGCCCCACACAGAGGGACTTTATGTACAAGGTACATCCTGCTTGGCAAAGCGTCTCCATTAGCAATAAGAAGAGTCTTTGTTGTGCTGCACTTCCCCTTGGTTTGGATTCAGCTGTAGAAAAATGCAAGTGTGTGTTTGTGTGAGACACTGACTTTCATGATAGAAAGAATTGGCAAGTTAATAAAAGCCTGACTGTTGAACGCAGGCCTTCCTTTTCCGAGTGCACTGAGACAGATAACCTTATTTGACTATTCACTCTCCAGTCTTAGAAACAGTCCTGAACTGTTTGCTCTGGATTCAGATTCTCTGGGAAACGAAAAGCGTCTCTTTGATACAACCTCATGGGATTTCAAAGAGTTTTGATTTCCACAAATAATGATATATGATATGTCAGCAGATCTTCAGCAGTCAGAATGTATGTGACAGTAACATGCTTGTTGTGAAAAATCAACGGTGAGAACTTTCCTTTATGAACTGGTTGGATGTGGAGTTAGTTCTCCTCACTTTGTTCTCCCATTCTTTCTCCTCTTTGAAAGTAGCACCGTAATCACAACCATGGGCCCTTATGACCATGAATGATCATGGGAGAAATTATATAAGTTTAAATGTGTTATGACATCAGTGAACACAAACCAATATGTTTGAAATATCTGCTCACTCCATGTGGCATCAAAAAACAACACAACAAACTCCATTAAGTAAAGCTGGTCTAATATGTATACATCACATGGATGGACCATGTTTAATTACTGAAATCTTCATGTAGTTCTTCATCAGTATCAGAAACCAGTTTGAAAGATCTGCAAACATTCACCAGTAACAGATAGGTCTATTCTGCCACCTTGTGTTTTAAAGCTGCAGTTGATGTAAGAGCAATGGTTGGTGGTTGTGTGTTTGTATTTGAATTGCAATTTATCTTCTCAAAAAATTGTGTTATTGTGTAGACACACACACGCACATACCCACACACACTTGTTTTCCTTAGCCCAGGACCTCCACTGACTGAAGGTCCTGATGGGATCCAGCCTTTCTGAATGGAATAGAGACATGGTTTTTAACTGCTTGTCGTTTTTTATTTGAATGAAAAACACTCATACTCCTATAAAACCTGAATTTGTCCTCCACTGGGGACCAAACAGGACCCTCAAGACTATAAGCATACTATCAACATTACTGTAAATTAGGGCTACTGACAACCATCTAACGTTAAATTGGAACATTGTATTAACATTCATTATAATGAGCTCAACTCGGACCAGTATGCAAATACAAGTTTTACTTGCAGGAACTGAAGGAATGTGGGAACAGAACAGGGGGTCACGCCCCTAAAATCAAGGCATGCATATTCATACTTGCACTGGAAACTGGAAACTGGACAAAAAGCTGAGCCAAATTTCAACCAAGTGTGAATCAACATATGTACAATCAGAAGTGAAAATGTTAGTAGATTATTATTGAACTTGACAATGCATGGCATAGTTGTTTTTTAACAAAGGAAATCACTTTCTGCCAGTTGCTTCTTCTGAGGGCCCCATGTGAAGCCTTGTTACAGGCAACGCACTCGGCTTGCTGGGTACTTTTCCAGACTCTATGAAAGGACCGAGGTTTTTTTTCCACTGTGTCTCTTCAAGGAGGATCCTCTGCCTGAAAAGACAGGGAAAAAAAGAAAATTAGGATTGGAGACCAACAATTTTGTTATTAGTTAACTGTTCAGTAGTCTAACTTACTTTGAGCTAACATGAGTAGTCATATCTTTAATCAATAACATGTTTTTCTGTAAAGCCCATGTTTATAGATCCCAAATCACCTCATTGGGCTTCACAAGGTGCAACATCCTCTGCTCTTAACCCTCATCAAGAGTAAAACTACCAAAAGAAAAACCCTATTAACAGGGAAACATGCTTAAAGACACTGCCACCGATGATGTGTAGTACAGTTAGGTTCCATTTTCTCTGCCTTACTCTCAGGTTAGCACTTATATATTTTTGAATGTATTTAGTATGATCTGTAATTTACCTAGTAAATGATTTTTCCCGTTTACTGTCCCATGAAGATTTTGTCCTTTGTGAGTCCAGTGAATCAAATGGTTTAGGTTCAACAGAGTGTTGCTGAATCATCGTTTCTTATCAAATGTGCAGAATTTTGGGGGATTGTTTTTAATTGCATCTTGAAAGTGCCTAATAACCAATGTTGCACTTCACATCCCATGTTTCATGTCACTGTGGTAGATGGGTGGGCTACCGTTGTGAGGTTGTCCATGAAGCGGGAAACTAACCTCAGTTTGGATATCCAGGAACAAGTAGGTTTCACTTGTACCGTGTTACACTTGTAACCCAGTATAGTGGAGGTTTTTAATCAGTGGGCATGTGTGGAGACTGAAGTCAGGAAAGATTAAACCACAGGTTAGAGTCAATTTTCAAATAAACAACTAAGTCTCAACTTAATCTGACCTTGGTGTTTAATCACCTGTTACAAACTAGACAATTTACTCGGTAGTATTAATATTTCTACTAGATTTACAAAGCTGAACATATGAAATTCAAAAGAACAGCAAAAACATGTTAAACCTAAAAGCTGTGCAGTCCATTCATAAACTCTGGCAGAAGAGTTTTCCTTCTTTTCTCACTAAGGACAAGAGATCATTCTGAAGTACCACCAGAGCATCAATACAGGACAAGAGAAAACAACATTCAAAACAGACGGGTTTAGAACTAGAACACTTTACTAACGTAAGTAAATTTAATTCATTGCGCAGTGAAATTAATTGAAATATTTCTATTTATAAACTGCTTTGTCATAGTTACCTTTATATTTATTTGTTCCAGTATGAAGACTGGTGTTATTACTGAGAATGACAGGGTCATACAAACTAACTACAGATTTATAAAAGAGAAGCAAACATTTGAAGGATTTAGAGAACTGAAAAAATTAACACAAAATGAAGCTAAATTAAATAGCTAAATATTCCATTGCATCTAATGTGTTATACCTTTTGTAGTGCCATGTCCAGGCTGCCGTCTTCTCTTTGATCCGGAAGCTCCTGTTAAAATAAAGAACAATGAGAACATTCATTGGGTTTTGATATATCTGATGGTCCAGGGCCAATAAATGTTTATGTCGAGCCATGTGATTGACTAGTTACTGGCCCAGATGGATTAGTAACTGTTTAGGTTATGAAAATACAGTAGCTCTTCTGTTAACAACAGAGTGAACCAAAGGTAATTTCATTTAAAAACTGTTGTAAATTTGCTAATTATAGTGTTTGGACCAAAAATTGCAGTTGTTAATGATTTCAATGGAAAACTGATTTTTAAGGCACTGCTGGGGGCAGAACATACAGTGATGCTTCTAACTTTAAACTCTGGCACCACGTCTCTTTCTTTGTACTTTCCTAAAAGAAACATTTCCTGGCTGGATGTTATCAGAGCTTCCACTTTCTGTGCTCCTCTTGCCTTCATCTGGAGAAGTACTAGGTTGTCTCATTCCTTCCCGAGTGTGCTCTTCCACCACATCAACTTGGCCTTGAGGATCCTCAGGTTGCTCTGAGCTGCTCTCATGCATCAAGTCTTCTGATTGAACACATGCAATACAACTGCAGCTCTTAGAGGCCTCTGATGCATCCAACACATTGGAGATGTGTTCCATGTGTTCGTGGGCCAACTAAAAAATAAAATATAAAAAAAGAGAATAGTCAAATTATTGGCAAGAAATGTTAGTCAGAGTTTAATGACAGTCAAGTGTCTTGCTGATTTCATTATTCAAACTTACCATTAGGCTCTCAGTTCTTGTCAGGGGTGGTTCATCTGGTTCATCATCATCTGAGCTGGGGAGGTATAGGATGTATGTACCTGGACTGTAGACAGAATCTGTATACTCCTAAGAGTGAACAAAAACAAGCATATCTATTACAAGTGGTCCAATTTTCTATCTTGCCAAATCACCACTCACTTGTTTTTAAGGGATAGTTCACAGATACAGATATCATCTACTCACCACTGTGCTGGATGGTGGCTGAAGTGTTTGAGTCCACAAAACACTTATGGAGTCTCAGTGGTAAACCCTGCTGCAGCAGAATCCAATACAATTAAGGTAAATGGTGACCTCTTCTTCCGACTTAATAAGACAACAGAAAACACATAACATGCCTCCATAGTGTCTGCAAGCTCCGACATTCATATTCCACTCAAAACAAGGTCATTTACAACTTGTTTTAAGCCTAAATGTCCTCTGATATCTTATGAATGTCTGGGCTTGCTAACACTTGGATGACACCACAGGAGCAGCATGGAGGCATGGTATGTTATTTCTATTGTTTCATCACGTCTGATGAAGTGGTCATGATTGACTTCAATTTTATTGGATTCTGCTGCAATGCTGTTTACCTCATGGGCATAGTGGTGAGTAGATAACGACCGAATTTCATTTTTGCTGATGAAAATTAAATGATGAAATGTTTTTTTTCCCAAGGCGGTTCAATTGCCTTTGTAGTAAATACTGGACAGCACTTGTTTTGTGTGCAAAGTTTTCAAATATTTTTTATACAAATCTATTTGATCTTTTGAAATGGTGTGCCAAACAACTGACTGTGTACCAAAACAAAAGCTAATTACAAAATAAACACCGCACTTTGTTGCCACTATCCTCACTGAACTGAACATTATTAGGCTATAAGGCTGAAGTACAGGGTACTGTCTGATTGTGAAGGGATTTGTTTTGTCTGGATACTTTCTGACTGACTTATATCCACAAGAGTTCGATTGCACCTGATTTACTGAGTTTGCATTTTTGTTACAGTATATCCTCTTTATTGCTTAAATGTTAAACGTCAGACCAGACACACATTCTGTAAAACTGCGTTCTTACTTGTACAACTTGTTATTTTCAATAAAAAGTGTTTTAGCAGGAAATCATTTGGATGAAATCTTGAAAGCACTTAAATGCTCATCCTTGGTTTTAAATTATACTGGATATTTAAGATAGCAGTAATGTATGTAATGCCCATAGGCCTGGTTTTATTTTCACAAATGAATAATTTTGAGAAACAATCACACTCTGTGTTCTTTTTACATTGGTAGATTTGTTGTTCCTTGTCCATGTGTGTCTACTTGAGGAGGAGTTATTAGGAGGGCTGTGTTATGTAACAATCAAAAAGCTGGGTTTGACAATCACCTGGGACATATCTGCCTTTTGCTTGGTTGAAGATCCTGATGGTGCTGAGCTCTCCCTCTCCTGATTTGGACTTACTGGGGGCTAAACAACATAGAACAGACAAACTAATGATAATCCCAGCTATTTTCACAAGATCTCCCAGGTTTCACCAAAACTGGATTTAAACATTGCAGTCTAAATATTGTATCACAACTGAATACCCAGCTGTGACATCATTGTGGTGGCTGCAGTGATGTTACCTCGGTTTGAGCTTCATTGTAATCCTTGTGCGTGGCCAAGCTCGTAACCCGGTGCTCCCTCAGCTTGCGTGCACGGAAACGGGTGAGATGACTCTTCTGCCTGCAGGTTAAACACAAACCAATCTGAAACACACCATTTTCTAAATTATAATGGAAACATCTACAGGAGTTGGTTATTCAATAAAGCTTCTTACTCCTTGTGGAAATTATACAAACAATTCCATGATTGAAAAAAAAATAAAAAACACTCCTGTATAGTTGTTATAAAGATGATGTAGACACACAAAAACGTAAATTCATGGAGCTTATAACACGCCTACTAATGAGAATAGGGTTAGGGTTATTAACATTAACAACAGCTTTAGTTGGAGTTCTCAGTTGCTTGTGTGGCAGGCCTCTGAGCTTTTAGTTGAATTAATTTCACAAGTTATTACACATTTGAAGAAGCATCTAGCAGAGGCCTGCAACTCTCCTGATCCCTGGACCTCACTCTGAATGGCACCTGACTGCTTCAAACTGTAAAACGTGCTAATGTAGCTGGTAAAATACAGCCTGCGAACTTAAACACCGTGAAACACCAGCTCTAATTCTTAGTTTGCTAAAAATATGTCTCAATACCCAGCAGCAATCAGCTAGGCGAGGTCAGGATTAGCATTAGCGTTAGCGAGCCATTTTGTGCTCCACATTGTATAAAACAGTGTTGGTCAAAGTTCCAACATGACTTTAGTTAAATTAAATTATGTACTTACGGAGATTTCAACTCTTTTTCCATCGCTGCCATGTTCTTCTCTCGCGCCGGGGTCTTGTCCTCCTCCATGCTCTCACTGACCTTCGCTAACCAGGGGGACCAGCTAGGTCAGGATGGTGTGTTCAGGTGTAGTCGGGAAAGGGTGGGGGAGGGGAGACAACACCATGGGGGCCTGGGTGGTGAGGGAAGGTGTGATCAGCTGTGGTCCCCCTGCACCTCCACAGTCAATGCAGAACTTGTCTTACATGACTGCAACTGCAACTGTATGTCCAACTTTATTGGAAATATGAATGCAAAAAAGTTTTTAATTCTTAATTCATAATAATTATCATCTTGACTATTTATGAACACTGAAGCATACCCATGATGGCATGGATTCATCACATTGTAGAACTGGTAGAAGTGAAGTGCTCGCGCCGCCCCCCACGTGACATGAGAAAGTGCCGCCCTGGGCGGCTGCCCGGTTCGCCCGTGCCAGCCTCCGCCACTGCTGAAACAGCCCACAATGGCAGAATCGTCCAAACACTTCTGCAGGTGGCAGGACTGTGAACTTTATCTTAGGTCTTAGGCAGGGGTGGGCAATTCATTTTCCCGAGGGGACACATGAGAAACATGGACAGTTGTGGAGGGCCGGACCAATAAGCTGAACTCAATTCAACTCATATTAATTTGATAAGCTTCTACAGGTAAGAGTAAATGTTAAGGTTAGGCAATGAAAAAGTGAGGCAGGTAAAGTAATAACGCCAACATTAAATCACACTTTAATCAACATTTACAAGAACAATTGTGAACAAAATATGCACATTTGTTGCAGTATTCCAAATATCAGCTTTAAATTAACTTTGTACAAAGTACTATAGCTATTTGCATATAGTCTAATCATCCCATTTGCTGGTTTTCTGTTTTTTTTCTTGTTATGTGAGAGCAATCTAGTCTGTTTTGGGCTTGAACAAGTGCAATGAAGTCAGGTTGAATATCTGAGGTGGATATGTGAAGGACAGCTGACAGGTGATCATCAGTGAGAGAGGGTTGTATCTGGATTTGTTAAACTTCATCACAGAAAATGTTTGTTCACATATGTAAGTAGATCCAAAGAGAACCAACATCTTATGAGCATGCCTCCTCACGTATGGAAAGTTCTCCTCTTTGAGAGAAGAATAAAACTCCAGCAGTGATACTGACTCGTGCTCTGCCAGTAGTGTACCTGCGGAGGTGATCAACTGATGGTGGGGCTTCTTTCAGTGTTGACATGTGGTTGAGAATGTTACCCTCCAACTGGCTTGAAATAAACTGCAACTTTCTCACGAAAGCCTTCACCAGGCTGTACATTTCATCTGCAAATAGGCCCTTGCCTTGCAGTTTGGTATTTAGCTCATTCATTAATGCAGTGACATCAACAGCAAATGCAAGATGCTTCACCACCAAACTTTTCAATTAGTATGAGATAGTATGCCTGCTTATATTTTCAGTGTATTTATTTTAAAAGCATATGAATTAATTAAAACTCAGCGTAAATGAAGGACATGAAAATATTAATATAACAAATTTCCATGACTTCTCCAAAACTTTGGGGATTTTGTTTTTTTCAAGCACTTTTCCAAGACTGGAAATAAACATTTAATCTTTTCTCCACAAACTAAGCACACGGCTTTCCCTTTGACTTCAGTATATAAATACTTATCGGTCCATTTCTCGTTAAAAACTCTGCATTCTGTATCGATCTTTCTTGTCTTAACGTGAGCTGACAACTCACATCTCTCCTAAACTCCGTTCGCCAACACGTCATCCGCTCGCTGGGATTCAGGATGTACGTCAGGTAAATGTTAAAAAAAGGCACCTTCAAAATAAAATAAATGTTGTTGTATTCTTTGCATGATGTTCACTTATTTACGTTTGATTCCTAATATTCCGCTGACCTCACGCGGGCCGGTCACAGACAGCCAAAGCCCGGATGCGGCCCAGGGGCCGTACAATGCCCAGGTCTTGTCTTAGGTGTAGAGTGTGAACAAGAGGGGAGACAGTCCCCTGAGGTGCCCCTGTGCTGCGCTATATGGTGTCCGACCTTATGTTCTGCAGCCTCACATGCTGTGATTGATCAGCGGCAGACTGAGACAGCACCACATAACCATCAAACAACTCTACTCATCCTCTTCTGCATGGAAGACCACTAATAATCGGACACAGAGATATATCATACTGTGCAACAGTAGATTAGCAAGACTCAGTTTTGTCGGACACATACGTATGCTGTTGTTTGATGTATTAATAAAATGATCACTCAGACACAGTGTTCACAAAGTGGTCATCAAGAATAGAGAAGTGCTATATAAATACAGACCATTTGCCATTTACACACACATTTATCCTGTGCATCTATATTTCTATTTGCAGCACATTCTCTATGGTAAGGGACAATTTTAAGCCGCTGACCTCCTGGTTAGAAGAGTATGACTCTCGCTCTAACCGTCAACCCCAAAGTGCTTTATAGCACATTCATACGCTGCATCAATGTGCAGCCCTTTCTATAGCACACATCATTCATCCACTGGTGGCACCAACTCGACTCTCTATCTTACGCAATCACTCATGTGAAATCAACAAACAAAAGGAAAAATTATCATGACAGGAATTATTTTCCCCTGCAACAAAACAGAATTAAATCAATCAGCGGCCTAACTTGTTGCTCAGGGTGGGCTCTTCTGTCTGTATACCTCTCAGGTCATGTTCAGGGTGAAATGGACAAACGTTTTTGGTGAGACAGGTATTGTGCTGAGTGAGCTGGTGGCTGAGGCGGAAACCTCATTCAGAAGGAGAATTAGACACTGGTGAAATGACCAGTTTTTCTTTTTTCCGAGCTGCAGTGAAATAACAGTCAAATAGTCTAACTTGTGCGTGAGATCACTGCTGAGTTTGATATGAGTGTGGAAGCTTGTAAGTCATGCGTGCTGTGGCAAATGCAACTGGAAAGCAGTATCACTTTCCTGCCAAGCATTTACCTGCTCTGTGAGAACAGCTGCCGGATTTGAATAAGTTTGTAAAACTCCTTCGGGGATGTGTCGAGAAAGTTTCAGTGGAGGAAAAGTAAACAGAAGGAACTGAACACATTTGTTACTCTGTTTAATGTGGAGGCAGCTGAGATGCATAACAACCTAAAACAGAAAATCATCATGACATTACTTATAACATACGAACCAATGGTTGGTTGATCTGCAGCTCCTCCCTCCTGCAGTAGACCGGGATCGTGTTGTAGTGAAGTGGGTACTGAGCAAGGAGCGGCAGGCAGAGGTGAGCAGGCTGTTTTTTGACTTTACACTCTGACTAACTCTATCTTTTCTGTGGGTTATGCGCTGCACTTTCCTCTGTGTGCTGTGCTAACAGGGTTCTTGTGGACTGTCAGTGCAATTTGGGAGGAGGTGGAAATGACAGCAGAGGGGGAAACACTCTTTTTCTGATTCAAATGGTCAGTGATATTTATAAGAGCCTCTCAAGGTTTGAGCTGTTTCACTCCTTCATCACAGTTTAACTATGTGATTGTCAGCTCAGCTGGTGCTGTAGCGGGTGTTGCACCATTCTAACAGGCCTATGAACTGAGTTTACTGACGTTAATACTCCCAGTGTGGAATCTGGTGTAGATTTTTTTATGAAGGGACCTTGGGGCGGCCTTGTATAACTGCCTGCTTTAATTTATTTTAGTTACTTGACAAACTAATAATGAAATTCAAATCCATGTTATCCTTTTAATCCAGTTTAACTCAGATCCCATCTGTGGCTGCCCAGGAACATGACATTTGATGTTGTGACTCTGATAACAGAATTTGAAGTCATGTTACCTGATATCAACAGGGTAGTAAAAAACTAGAGATGTAGATGACATAGAATATGTTAAGTCTAGAAATAGGAAACAGATATCTGCATCTATGTCGTGTGGTCTTACCCAGACTGGGATTACTGAAGTCACACTGTGTGCTACTACTTCAACACAATTATCTTCCATAGCAAGTTTTTCAGCTTAGTAGTGATTTATAAGTCTCTATGCTGGTTGTCAACAGTTTCAACTCACTGCTGCTATTTTAACAGCATACTTTCAATTTAGTATTCAGTTAGTGCATCAACTCCTGCTTTTATAATTTGAAATATGTTGCTACATAGACAGACATTCATTTTCAACCGAAACAAGTCTGTTTATGTGCTTGGTTATTGTCATTAGTTACTTAATGCGACAGTTTAGTTACTGTAGTTGCAGTGAAAATACGGGAAAATAAACAGGTGAAAACTAAACTCTGAAAATCCCTGAACCACAAGGAAAGAGCTTGAGAATAGCACATACTCCTTTCATATTAAAACAGGATAATAACCCAAGGTCAAAATATAAGTTTCATAGAAAATATATTTGCAAATCAGAGTCATGTAGCTGTTTAAATCTTGGGGTCCCTTAAGGAACTCTGATAGTGATGAAGTCACAGCTTAATCAGTAATTAAGGCCCATACATTGCCACTTTCCGAGAAACTGGACATGCAACATTCCTTTTTGTGAGGAAATAAAATTCTATATTGTTGCGCCAGGCTTCTTACAGCTCAGTTTTAAGTCTGCAAGAATACAAGGCAATTACAACTTCCTTTCTTGGATAAGTAATAAACAATGAGAGCCAACCACAGTGCAAGCACAAGTCCTACTTAAATAAAGTTAAAGAACTATGTTTATCCTCAGTAGCTGAAATATGTTACTACTTTCTTTAGTAAGAACATTCAGCAAATTTTATTGTGGTCATTTTGACACAAAGAATCATTTTTATCATGAACCTCAAACCAATCAAGGGACATTTTGACATGTTCCCACTGCTCCCTCTAATGTCTCTTAAAGAAAAGACAGCAGCTCTGCAAGAGTAAAAGAAACACAAACCCAAGTTATTTCATTCAGAAATGTATATTATTGTTTGACAGTTGACTTGATAACAGTTTCCACACACAGACCAGTTGATGTGTCTCTTGTTTGTTACTCCCCTCTTAGTAGTAGACAGAGGAATGGAAGACGGAGGCAGTCAGGGGGAGGAAGGGGTGGGAAAGACTTTAAAGTAAGAATAGTCAGCAATGTGTGACTTTACAAGTCAAGGAAAAGGAGGGTTCATATTTTCTCAAGACGTTGTGTTGGCTTGAATAGCAGGTCATAACATGTTGTTGTGGACAGGATGCACCTATGTGTAAGATGAATCCTGGAGACACCGCCTGTAGCAGGAAAAACCACAGAGAAAGTTTTAGTACATTGGTAGATGTTTATATATCTGTTGTTTGTTGTCTTTTTTCTGTCTGACTGTATATCTATTGTCTGTTTTCTCTCTGTCTATTGTCTGTCTGTCTGTATGTACTGTATGTCTGTATATCTATAGTCTGTTGTCTCTCTGTCTATTTTATGTATGTATGTATATCTGTCTGTACTGTATGTATATTGTCTTTTGGATGTTTGTCTGTCTCTATCTAACTGTCTGTCTGTGTCTCTCTGTCTGTCTGTCTGTCTGTGCAAGATAATGTCACAAAACTTTACAGGTGTGACGTTGACTCAAACATGGTTGGAATCTGGCGTCTGACCCATGAGGTTTGAGCAGTCATGTGATCAGTGTTCTGTAAGCTCAAACTTAAAGAGCTAGCGCCAAGTTCAGTTCATAAAGATTAAAATAAACCAGTTCACGTTCATAGTTCACAAATTAGAAATTGGAACTAAGTTCACAGCCCACAAATGAACAACATGTCCAAAATGCCTCTTCATGCTAACATCAAGCCCAGACTCCACAGATTCCAACACTCACTGGACCAGCAGCCGAACAAGAGCAAAACAATAAAGCTTAGATCAATGAGCGACATACAGAGGTTACGTCTTACCTCGGACGTTATGTCACAATTCAAAACAAAGATTTTGATTTGGTCCATATCTCTTGTCAAGCCACTTAATCAATGTCTATGTGTCCCTTTGAATCAACTCCAAGGTGCATGCTGCTACCTGCTGTACTTCTTCTTCTGAAGGATCACTGGCGGTCAAGATTAAAACCTTTAACCTTGCTCTGCATCACTTTATTAGAATAAGATGGGGCTCAGGTAATGTTCAGATGTTATACTGTGCATTACAGGAGGTTTTGGCCTTCAACTGCATTATTTCATAGGGATAATAGGTTGTTTGGTCCAGAGACAGTGAACGATGCTCGCGTTTATACTCAACAGTTGCAAACTGACCTGTCCAGCAAACTGTTCATAGGAGCACATTCTATGTTTCCCTTTATGGGCGCTCACGCATGTGATAATGTATTAATCACCACTGAGCAGTCATGTGATAATGTAAAAACCAAGTATTGATTTATGTGTTTTCTTTTAGGCTCAAACTGGTACAAACACAATCAAATATGGCCACAGAGAACAACCCCAGCTGAAGCGAAACCTCCACAAGAATGAATGTTATAAGAAGAGCTTTAACCATATCATACCATGGGAAAAGCACATATCAGCCACAGTGTGTAAACCACTGACAGTGACTGTACTCAAAGGAACAGGCGGCCTGCCAGGGAGCTTCCAGCAGCAGCCACCATGATCGACCTGAGTTACCTGACAGAGGAGGAGCAGGAATCCATCCTGGCAGTGTTGAAAAGAGATGCTGAGCTGAAGAAAGCTGACGAGCACCGTGTCCTGTGAGTTCCCTTGGTCCATGTTAACAGCTCTGTGCAGAATCGCTAATTCAACTATAAAAAGCTTATGTATCTGTTACCTTAGTTTCCTCCATGTGAGAATGAAACATAACATTTCTGATACCTAAAATTTAGAAATGTATCTTCAGCCTAATGGAGTCTTGTCATTTCTGTTTGAAATGTCTGTACACAGGGAACTACAGAGGAGTGTTAGTGACACGGGCCAGCTGAGGTACCTGACTGGAGAATGGTTCTACGAGACCAAGCAGCTTCGTCATCAGGATCGCATCCATGGCTCGGACATCATCAGGGCCTCCATGAGACACACACATAAACCACTAACTATATGTGAGTCTGCTACGTCCTGCGTTTCTCCTTTTTTTTCAAGAACATTGTAAAGTGAGCATGATGCCATCATCAGTCAATCAATCAATCAAATTTTATTTGTATAGCCCATATTCACAAATTAAAATTCGTCTCATAGGGCTTTAACAGGGTGTGACATCCTCTGTCCTTAACCCTCAGCAAGAGTAAGGAAAACTACTAAAAACCCTTTTAACAGGGTAAAAATACGTAGAAACCTCAGAGAGAGCCACATGTGAGGGATCCCTCTCCCAGGACGGACAGAAGTGCAATAGATGCCACGTATAGGAAAATATCATCCAGATTAGAGTTTTTAGCAGCATTGATGAGGGTAAACATCCCGAAGGACAACCCCAACAGGACATGCCAAGCAGTCCCGCTGCAATCACAGTCCATGGTCAGCAACCAGCAGGACCACGATCCACCATCCAGACCAGACGCCACTCCAGTCCTCGTGGACTAGTTTTTCTTCATCTTTTTGCGAAAGGACATGTCTGATTTTTGAGATATTACACAAGTGGAAAAAGGCAGTCCTAGAAATTTGTTTTAAGTGACTATTAAAGGATAAATCAGGATCGAAGATCTCTCCCAAGTTCCTGACTGTTTCGTTTGAAGCAAGGGCAATGTCGTCTATCGCAGCTATATCATTAGATAATGTATCTCTCAGGTGTTTGGGGCCAAGTATTATAACCTCTGTTTTGTCTGAGTTTAATAAGAGAAAATTGCAGTCAATCAATACAATCTCATTTGTATAGTTCATATTGTCTAAATTTGTCTCATTAACAAGGTGTGACATCCTCTGCCTTTACCCTCGTCAAGCATGAGGAGCAACTACAAACAATTTCATTTTAACAGGAAAAAAACACATAGTACCTTGAGAGCATCACATGTGAGGGATCCCTCTTCCAGGATGGACAGAAGTGCAATAGTTGTCGTGTGTAGATGAACACATCCGCAAAATTACAATATTTTCAACATTAGATGAGACAAAGTGATGCTATAAACAATTCAGTGTGTGTTCCAACTATGTGTAACGTGTGTGTTGTGTGCTGCAGTGGAGCTCTCTCAGATATTGCCTGAGCAGTCCAGTTTTGTCGGCAGTGAGAATAAAGAAGTGTTTGTGCCACCTGTTCTCTGTGGACTCCTGCAGGATCCTCACTCGCAGCTCAGCAGTGGAAGGTGAGTCCCCAGAACAAAAGCAAACACATTCATCACATATACGTTCTACTGAGCTGTTTTTGGTCACACAACCTTTGAGCATTTAGCCGCTAAAGAGACCGATCTTTTCCTCGTTTTGACACTGAATCTAGAATGAAAAGGAATCACACATCTCCACTGACCTGAAACTCAACTTTTAGAGAATGTTTAAACTGGAAGTGTAGACGCAGTGCTGTGTTTACAGCTTGTTTCAGCTGCAGTCTAAAGCACAAGAGGAGTTTCTGTTACTGACAGATATATATGTGTAATGAGTGTTTACATAGGATGTTTGGATGCATAAAATGTCCAGTTTTTCCAGTCCCAGCAGGTTTTCTGTGAGGGATTTGTTGAGAATCAGATACACAGAATTTCACCAGACACCTTTCAAATTGAACAGTGAAATAAAGATTTAAGTGGAAATGACATGTTACATTCTGTATTGACTTCATAATTTAATGCCAAAAAACTTTAACTCTGCAAAGTATAAACCGAACATATGATCTGTGTTGTCTGTTTTCAGCTTTATCACATGTGGCTCTGGTAGAGTAGATTATTTCTGTGTGACTGAACATAGTGAGTGGAGTTGTGCACATTGGCCCCATACCCCTCAATAATCTTCTTAGAGGATCAGGTCTCACATGTTCCTGTTTTCCACTGGAGCGATCACGATTGTAAACAATGTTTAGCTGGTGGTTTCACTGACCAAAACAAGTCTGATGTAAAGAACCCAGTGTAATGCACTTTGATGACTGTCCAGATTTTCTGAATACAAATCTAACTAAATGATTTTTTAAAGACCGAGAAAGTAAGACAAGACAAAACTTGATTAATTCACACACTGGGGAAATTAAGTTGTGACAGCAGCAGGCAAAGCAGAATGAAGTAGACAAGAGAATAAAAACACGATAAGACAATAGAATAAAAATGTAAAATTCAATAAATTCACTGCAGAAGTGGTTTGTACAGAAATGTATCTTGAAAGTTCCAAGATATAATTGCACATATACATACATATAATACAATTTTTGTTTATTTCAACAGGTACCACAACCAGAGCCCCTATGACCCACCACCTGATACACAGAAACCAGTCGTTCAGTCACCCACAAAGGTAGGAACATGTCTGGAGATACAATATTATTAAAAAGGTTAAGTCTCCACACAGAACTGAATGTACCCCCAGTCAATAACACTCAAACTCAAACTAAATAAAGAATCAGGCCACTTGTATACAAGACAGAAACGTTTGAGTTATTTAACAAAAGTCATTCCAGCCTTTGTTCATCTATAAGTAATAGATGGAAATAATGGATATACACTTGTTTGATTTTACCAGAACATCGTTTCATAGCTCCCAGGGGAACCTGCTCCCTCAAATGCCAATATGTGAAAATATATAAACTATTTCCCCAAAAGAGCCCAGTTTTAGCAATCTAATATTCTTTCTCTTTTGTTGAAGCAGAGGAATAATCCCTTCAACAGTGATCTCAATGCCCGTCACTTTTTTGAAGAACAGAACAGTCAGCTACTGGCTGGAGAAGTCGATCAAACCCAGAAACAAAATGAGGGTGAGTTTTTTAGTCAATCTAAAGTGAACAGTGCTATCGATTTTTCCCCATTGTGGTTTAATGATATATCCTGTGCTATGTTTTGAACTGATTGACTAGAATGGACAAACTGTGAAAGCAGTTACTTTACAAACCAATGTAAGTCTGGTTCTAAAAATGGTTTTGGCAGCCAGGTGTGTGGGTCCGTCGCGCTGCAGCTGTTTCAACCTTTGCTATGAACAGAATATTGGCATGAGCAGTGGTTGCATGGCTGCTGAATGCATGTACTCGCTTACTAACAGTTTTATTATCAGGATTCATTCCATCAGTTTTTTTTGGTTGTTGTTGTTGTTGTAGCAATTAATGAGAAGGCCTTTTCACACACTGGCACAGGAAAAGTGGCAGACAAGTTACAAAATGAGCCATTGATCAGAAACCCGGCTTTTCCCACAGGTTGTCAAAGTGAATGTTAGTCCAAACACACAAGGCTTCCAGACTAACCAGAGGATTACGCAGAGTACATTCCAAAGCCTTAATCTGTACTGCATGACTTGTGGCCGCTGGAAATATTTCAGAGCAGTCAGGAAAACAATGTTATTGTCGGCAAGTTATATTATAAGCGGAAAACCAGCTTCAGCACCATTTATATTGTTGTAGCTACTCTGCTGCCAACCCTGTCTCCTCAAAATTATATTCCCCCACAACATAAGCACATTTTCTCCCAGATTATATTTGTTTTTAACATATCACCATAATGTTTCGCATCCACCCATCTTCGCTGTTTATGCTCTCCCTTGCTGCATTTTGACAAGGCAAGGAATTAAGTCAAGTTTGTCTGTATGCAAAAACTACTGCACATATTATCATGAAACATGGTGGAAGGATGCAATATGGCTCAGAAAAGAAGTCAATAACTTCAGATTCATATCAGGGGGCGGATCCAGGATCTTTGTTCAGTTTCTATAACATTGTGTGAAAGGTAGTTTTCAGATTTTTCACTGTTTTGTAGATTTCTCACAGATGAAAAGTCAGAATCAAATGTAGTTTTATAAGGGGACTGTTGGGCCTTGGTATTCTCTGAATGCCCTTCTCGTTTATGTCTGTGAAGCAAGAATTACATCAATAATATTGTAGAGGCCTGTCGCCTACGTAGTTATGTTTACAGACTGATTTATGATCTAGGATTAGTATAAAATTATAATCCATGCAATAAGCCTTGGACTGTTCTGTTAAACACTCTCCAGCTAAAGCGGGACTCAGATTGGTGAAATTGAGGCATAGTGCGCCATCAAAAACCATTCTATAGTTTCATGGACCGTGTTTTATTTTTAGGAGGAAAAACTAATTTGACCCTTCAGACCCGATGTAGCATTTCAACTATTAACTATCTAGGTTGTATGCAAGTTTTCTCCATAGATAACTACATCAATGCAATTAGTACGTGATTAAGTGTGAATGTATGCACGTCACTTGACTTTGTCTTATTTATCACTTGATTCGTCAACAGAACAGCAACAGTGTGTCTATATTAAAATTTCATTTGTATTCTTGGAAACAAAAGTTGCAAACCCTAACTATGTAAGGGTTTATTCGATGGATCCCCAGATCTTTAAGCAACCTGATGATGGACGTTGCAAGTAAACCCCCTTCAGCCAACCTCCAGAGGCCATACTATTGCTTTCCAGCCTCTCTGCTCTGCCTCAAATGCCATGTCTGCACACCGCAGCCTTTTCCTTTCGTTGGCTTCATCAACAGCATCCTCCAAGGGTACTGTCAATTCTACCAGGTAGATGATTCGCAGGGTGTTGGACCAGAGTATCAGGTCAGGTCTTGGGTGGAAGTGACAAAATGTGATGGGACTGTAAGCTGCTGGTCCACATCAACCAACATCTCCCAGTCTCTGGCTTTCTCCAGCTGACCACTCCTGGTCGGTGGATGAGACCCTCTCTGTACCCGTTTCCCTTCAAGGACATATGTTGTCTTTGGCACAGTTTGCCAGGAAGCATGGGCTGGTTGATGTTCTTAAGGCCACGTAAGATATGTCTAACTCAGTGTTTTGCTCCGTCGCTGAATTGTATAAATGGTGCAGCACTATTTGCAGCACTAGTAGCCACATGCTCAGTAGCACATGCTATTGTGCATAAATGTATATCCCTGTAGACTTCAGACCCACCCCGTTCTCCTCATCAGCTCCACCCTGTAGTCTTCTGACTCCAAAAATCCAAGCTGGCGCTGGTCAGAATCGAAACTCTCTGGTTGTGAACAGCAGCTCACAAACTAATGGTTGACGTCACGGTGGGTTGCCACTTGGTATTACCAACCACGCTGTTATAATCTGCTCCTGGTGGGCCCAAAGTGCAGAACATAAACACAGCAAATTGATGGTAACAATAAAGGTTTATTGTTTGATTGCTTGAGCTTGGGGTGGGGGTGGTAGGCAGTGGAGATCCAAAGGTGTTGAAGCCTGATCAGATGAAGGTAAACAAACAGGTGGATGCTGCACAGCTTGTTCTGAGACAAAAAATTAGCATGGGGTAAATAAGCAGGAAAATGGGCAAGGCACAAAAAACTAACTAAACACACTAGACTAGAGGATGGACGTTCAATATCTAAACCAAAATAGGTTAACACACAGTAAACGGACAAGCTGACAACGACAGGAGAGATGAGCTGGGGTTTTGTGGACTGAGAAGTGGAGTTGATGAGGAGATGAAGCTCAGCTGCGCAGGTAGTGAACAGGAGGCCCCGCCCAGCTCCAGGTAGAGGAAACAGGGAAGGAGAGCAACAAGAAACAGGAGGGGGGAAAAACAGAGCAAGAAAAGAGGTAGAAGACAGTCAGACCTTACAGTTGCAGTGGCAGTTGTGTTCCTGAAATTGGCATCAATGCAGTTGCCTCTCTCATGCATTAAATTGGTCGTTCACTCTTTAATCTGTGTACCTGTCACTTGAAATCTGACGTGAGAGCAGTTCATTGATCTGCCCATTTATTCAAATCCGCAACAAAATGTTGTGAATTCTTTCCTGTCCTATAAAGCATCCTTCCACCAAGTTCTGTGTTGATCTGGCCAGTTATTCTTTCGGAAACTAACTAACATACAGACAGAGTGACAAAGTGAAAACAGCAGAGCAAAGCCGAGATCTACATAAGTAAAAGCCAAATGTGTTGAAGTGCAAAAAAGCAAACATGAGATTAAACTGCAAAGATAGCTTGATTAGAAACATATTGGTTATTCGTCAAGAACAAACGTTCTCTGAGAGAAAATATGTTGCCTATGGAAGCGTAATTGAGAATGCAGTTGAGTTTTCTGGGAAGGTCATTTTGAGGAGACAGAGTTACAGGTGAAGATAGTTTTAATCACATTCTTGATAGTTGTGTATTTTTGTGCAGTGGTTCCTTTAAAGGGACAAAAAGAAAATGAAATTTGACCAGAACAGTCTCCACTGATGAAAGACTGCAATCAAATGTTTCAGGAAATTAATATAGGAAACTCCTGTTATGTTGAGTTGATTTCTGTTGGTCCGTACTTACCTTTACGGCAAAAAGCCTGCGATGATGTGTTGTTGACTTAAATCGTTTTTTTTTCAGAGCCTTTACCATCATCTGACGGCTCAATTTCTTATTATAACCTTAGACAAGACATGAGCCTGTTCCTCCAGAATGCATCTGTTCCTATGCCAATACCTGAAAACAAAGCACTCGGCACTATCTCACAGGACACAGGACATTTTGCTGAGGTAGATGGACAAGTAGGTAGACAGCCTAACTCGAGTGCTCGGAGGGGAATCCTCAAGCACTTGTACAATTCATCATCTGCAGACTCTCTGTTATCTCCCCTTGATCTGCAGAATACAGATAGCCTGGATTATCCAACTGAGATCTGGATAGACAGGAAGCAGGTGAGGTTCAGCTCCATGGTCAGTCAGAGCGGAGTGGAATGGCAGAATGGGAAGGAGATGGGAGAGCACAGTTTGCTTGACATGGACTCCATCACTTCCTCTGAGACGGAAAATAACCGCGTGAACAACTCTTACCCTGAGTTGATGGACTGTACCACATCTGGCACAAACAGGCCAATACTCAGCCAGTGTGGAGTGGATTCACATGATGCTGAAGTCAGTTTCAGAAATGAGGCAAACCTGCAAGAGCAAGAAGCTGGACAACACCAGGTCCTTGGTGGTAAGATTTTTATTTAAACCAATGAAGCAACTGAACAACTAAACCACCAGCCGATGACTTGAATAACTACACCTTCATCTGCATTCTGACATCATACAAGCATGTAAATGCATATAAATACTAACTTTCACATTCATCCTGCTTTTGAATTTTCTGGCATGAATTAGTGATTCACTGCATATACTGCATGACTTCTTATAGAGACCAGACGGTAAGAAGAAAAAAAAAGAAAGCATCAATTCATGATTTGATTTTGGGGCTTTACTGCATCTTTCTTTTGCATTTTGGATATGTCCCATAATTGTGAAGAATTTTGTTAATTTCAACATCTATACATTTTTCACCAATGTCTCAGTCCAGGAGTTTTTTTTTATTTATAAGTTCATTATAAACTGTTAGATGAAGTGTGAGGATGTTGTTGGGGCCTCCTCAGCCTTGACAATCTCCTCATTGAATGGCCACCACACATGTGACAAATGTGTATTCAGAGTCCATGATGGAAGTAAATAACCAAATCTACTCTATATGGAATTCAAGGAATTTGTAACATATTTCAGACAGCATAAGAAAATTGGTGTTTTTGTGTTTTTACTGTAGGGTAGAGAGCCATTTAAAATTACAGAATTACGCAATTGAACATGTAGAATGTGGTTAGAAATGCCCCAAACCATCTGCATTAAATGCTACAAAGGTAATTATATTATAGGCCTGCTGTGTGTGCAGTGTACAGTACTGATATATACATGAGTGATCGACAGGTGCTTACTGTCTTTTCAGGTGTTTTTGAGCACTGTCATCCGGAGCTCCTTGGCCCTGCAGAGCCCAGCTTTGTTTCTGCTGAGCAGGTGCAAGGTAAGCCTGCTCACCTGGAGACAGAGCCTGAAGAGGAACGTCACTCTCAGGCTCAGCCCACAGATTGGCCAACCAGACACAACACTCATCATCAAAACCTGCCTGAACAAAGCACTGACATTTCTGTTGACACCACCTCAGATACCACGTCACCAAATAGTGTCAGCTCTCATGCTGTTTCACCACAGCCTAGACATAGACTGCTTGATATTTTTAGAAGACAGAAAAAGAAAATAGCTGAAGTGCAGAGTCCACAGAAAGAAGGCATTTTGATACAGGAGAAAGAACCGGGCAACACACCAAATCTCTCCCTCGGTCCTACAGATACAACTATGGACAAAACTGCAAGTGTCACATCTGAAGCTAAACCCACAGAGATGAAAGAGGTCAGAACACTACAACTCGCAGCACTGCAGAACACTTCATTTGAGGAGACAGTGGCCACAGTAGATAAAGACACTCAGCTGGATGCAACAGAAGGCAAAGCTGTTCAGTTTCCACAGAGACTCTCCGACCTGAAAGCTTTCTGGGAGAGAGAAAACACTGGCCCCAAAATCAAGTTTCTCAGAGAAGACACAAACCAAGGAGACATCTCCAAGGCAGGAGCAGACACTTCACATGGAACTAAGACATATGTAGAGATCTTAGACAATATATTAGCTCAAAACGATACAATTGATGATACAGCTGGCAGGTCGAAAGAAAATATTTTGTTACCACAAACTGAATGTAGCCTCGTTGTAGTTTTATCAAACGAGGATGGCACATATAGAGCTAATCCAGTGGTCATATATGAAGACACAGATGACTCTTTGACTGGTTCTGTAACAGAGTCACAGGAAATCCCTCCTGTGTGTTCCTCTGTAGCTTTTAATGCTCTAAAGCAGCAAGAAGGTGATCCAGTCTCTCTTCCCAGTAAGTCCAGTTCCAGTCCTCAAGAGAAAAGACCAGCCAAGATCACTGAGCTTGAGAATTTAAGGCAGACAGAATATACTGGACCCAAGGAAAACACTGCAATTCTCAAGAATGCATCGATCAGCTCAATACTCGGGGCCAAAATGGTTTCCACTCAGTCTGATCAAAGAACACTTTTAGATAACATAGCTAAGTCTGAGGGAGAACAACCAAAGTCTCCATGTAAAACCAACTTGAAAGTGACAGACAAAGGTTTTGTTACTCAGAGTCCAGAAAGGCCACAGCTGAGGGGTTCTGGCAGTGCTGGGGTTTCACACTCAACCTGTCACCAACAAGTCAAGGCTGATGCAGAGTCTCAACAAAGGCCCCTCAGTCCCAGTAAATCCCAAATGCCAAGATCAAAAGACCAGGATGAAGAAGTCAGGATGAGTCCATCTAAGACCTGCCACCCAAGGGTCCTACCAAGAGAGTCTTCAAGTCTTATGAGATCCAGGCTGGAGGATTCTCCTTTGAAAACCTTTTCAATAGACATCAACCCTCAAACTGAGGCTTTTGAAGAGCAACAGAGGAAGCCATCACCAGTGCCAAGAAAGAGAAACAGTTCTACACATGGAGCAAAGAAAACAGCATTAACAGATACCAATCCTAGCACAGGCGTCCCCTCGTGTCCTTTACCCTTACATGCAGAGGACAGAGAGGATTACTATGATAACGAAAACAAACATCAAAGTAATTCAAGTGCCTCTAATTCACCACAGTCCAAACTGAGGACCTTTACACGCCTTGCCAGATCTTTTATCCCTCAGGATTATCAGCACTACCTCGGGCCACAGAAGATGGCCCATGTCCCTCCTTTTGACCAAGAGAAAGAAGTTACTGGTGAGAATGATGCGGAACACAGAACACAAAGTTTCCTCAGAGATTTTGTAGGTAACCAGAGTGACAATTCCACTGTGGGGAATCGGCCCAGAAGCAATTCCTGGATTGTGCAAAATAAAGACAGAAACTCCTGCCAAGACACAACAACCAGGTCCTGTTCCCTGTCTCGGGCAAGTTCAGGCAGTGAGCTTTTGAATTCTCTCCACATTCATGTTTCTTCAAGATAATGATTGAGAAATGGAAACCACAGTCATGTTTTTTTAAACAAAATCACATTAACACATTAACATCACAGTGAGTCTGATTCGACTTGCATTTAGTCAACCTGCCCCGACAAATTCTTCAAATTCTAAATTGTTTTTAACGATTTGTGCACATTGACCTTGATTTCTCTTCTATATTTCCTCTTAAAAACTATCTGTACAAAACTTAAGAAGATGTGTTTAGATGTTTTTTGTCCTTTAACTATTCTAATCAGTAGAAAACTATTTATTTTTCAGTTACATGTTGTTTGATTAAGATTAAATTTGTAAGAAGCAGCTATGATCACTATACTGTAATAATGAGAATTGGTGTTACTTCCAACAATATAAAGTGATTCGCTGTGATGATAGCATCTTTTATATATCCAAAATGGATTTAGTAAGGACTTGACCTAAATTAACTAGTACTTCCTACACTTTACATGCGTTTGAGTATCCTGGGTGTGAGCAGGTTTTGAGTGATCCAGGTACCAGGAGTATCTTTGTGTTTAGACAGCTAATCATTGTTTCAGAAATCTGGATAAGACCTTGCCAGGGTTTTGATAAATCTGGACATACCTGCAGTACTCCAGTAGTACGTAGGATACTGTGGCAGGTGAATAACTTATCCAGGTTTCTGAACCATCTCAGAGGTGATATGGTGAGAAATCAGATAAGGCTCATATCCAGGATACTCGTGGGCAATATACTTTTAGAAGCAGAAGCATTGTAGATTCCAGTGGTAGCTTAGTAAATCAGTAACCTGTGTGGAGTATATTTTCCAGAACTGATTGTGTTTCATTTGTGCCAGGTTATGATGAGAGTCCCATCAGGTCAGCTTTGAAACGATTATCTTCAAGGATGTCTTCATCCAAAAGTCTGGAAAACCTCACCTCACAGCCAAGTAACACAACTCTTACTACTCCATACACTGCACCTGTGTTAGTTGATGGCAAAACGCTTTCAGTGCATTATTTCTGTGAAACAAAACAAACGTCTTAACAAATTTGTTTAGTATAATTTATACAGGAGAAGTGTTTAAATAATAATGTCTAATGTCATGTATCGTTTCCTCTTAGGAGAAGAGATGGCAAAACATGAATCAAGGCAGCAAAGTGTGGATGATGGTAAAAAAATCACATTTAATTTAAGTCCAATCTTTAAATGTAATGTCATTGCATGCACATGCTGGGGAAATTCAGTAATATATTTGAAGTCATATCTTTCCTCCAGTTGCATCATTTCCACCATCATCCTCTACTCTGTCCAACTCAAAGACAAAAAAGACCAGTGTGTCAGTGCCTTTTCTCCAGCAGGATGAGGTAACCCACTCCACACCAGTGTAGTCCTCTGACCTCACAACCAAAGTATAATATTTAACACAGTCTTCAACATCTACATTACACCTAGTCAACCTATATATTTACCAATTCTACTTCTCGTATAGAAGCTTAATTATTGGTTTGCTCTCGTTCTGTCAGTGATTTGTTTGTGTTTCATTCACGCTTTTCTGTTTTCTGCGACATCATCAGACAGACAGTGACAGCACTTTTGAGACCAACTTGGGCTGGAGAAGAAACACAGGCAGTTCCACATCGAACATCAGCCTCTCCTCGGGAATGGCCTCCATGTCGTCTGTATGTCCTCACGCAGTTTGCTACAAAGCTTGTGTTTCTGATAAATACAAATACATGATGAGCCACACCAGCTGGAAGTGGAAATTTAGCCTTAAGATTATTTTTAAGTAATTTCGATGAAATTGAATTCTTTAAACTTTAACCTGACAATCTTTTTAATGAGTTATGTAGCAACCAAGTTATTGATTAGATTACGATACTGTTATTATAAGGCTGGTGATCCAACTCGCTAACATAGGTGAAAGAAGAATGGAATGGGAAGAAAATGGGGTAGTAATTTGATACAGTCCTTGTGACATGACAGTGAGTCAAATCCAGAGAGGCTGTTTTCTCTCTCATGTCATATTGTGAATGATCAGGTCAGCGGCAGCACCAGCAGCAGCATTTTCCCTGGAGACCTTGGTGACATTGATGTCCAGGGAAACATCCAGTTTGCTGTGAACTACATCCAGAAGCTGGGAGAATTTCACATCTTTGTGGTGCACTGCAGGGAACTGGCCGTGGCCGACACCAAGAAGAGCCGCTCCGACCCGTAAGTGATTCCTCCCTGTTCCAATGTTAGAGGGGCGACAAATGTAAATAAGAATAAGTAATTCTGTTTGCTTTTTTTCAGGTATGTGAAATGTTATCTACTTCCTGACAAAACAAAGTTCGGGAAGAGAAAAACCACAGTTAAAAAGAAAACGGTTAACCCCAACTACAATGAAATCCTTCGGGTAAGATTTCCATATTTTTTCTCTTTAAAATGTCTCTATACATCTATTCCATGATGTACACCCTGATTTTTTTCTTGTTGCTCTCTTCTCTTTCGAAGTTTAAGATCATAATAGAAGATCTGAAAACTCAGAATCTGAATGTCTCTGTGTGGCACAACGACACCTTTGGGCGGAACGGCTTCTTGGGCGAAGTGGAGCTGGATTTGTCAGAGTGGGACTTCAGCAACACACAAATAAATGTATACACATTAAAGTCCAGGGTGATGTCAACACATTCCTCAAACCACCCGCCTCCCTCCCATCTGATGGACAGCAGCGGACAGATGAGAGTGGCCCTGAGATTCCTGCCGCAGACATCCCACAGTGAGCTGATGACTCCTCAAGCTCTGTAAACCATCTAATTTCATTGACATTGTTATTATTATCACTTATTGTGATCTGAATGCCTCCACAGGTAAGAAAACATCTAGGATGGAGACTGGTGAGGTGCAGATTTGGGTGAAGGACTGCAAGAATCTCCCTTCAGTCCGAGGAGTGATCATCGACCCGTTTGTCAAATGGTAGGATGTCCTCCTATGTTCCACTGCTATGGAAAGGGTTCAAAATGAAATAAATCCAAGAAACTTGTCCACTTCCTGTGTACAGTGCTGGTGATCAGGTCAAGACTAGAACTGTGGATGTCCAGTTATGTTATTATATTAATATAAATCATCACATTGACACGCTGGAGATTGTGTTGAGCATCAATTCCTGTATCAATGTGTAATTTACTTTGTTTCACCTGTAAATACAAAGAATGTGATTGTATCGTGCACCTTTTCATGTGGTTTTTGTATATTTCTAATCATTGTTAAGACTCAATTGTGTGATATGTTTAGTTAAAGTCTGAATTAAGTGTCGAGTATTGATCAAAGATGCCAAATGAAAATTTTAGACTATGAAAAAAAATACAAAAGATCGCTTTGATTAGCAAATTGAACAAAAGGACTTTAGCTTATCCAAGACATGATTATGCTATTCTGTGTAACCCCCTTTTGAAAAATAATTTAATGTAAAAGTATACTAAAGTAATACCTCCAACCATTTCCTGTTTTAAATGATTAACAAATAACAATCTGTCTATTAGTCAGCATTCGTCATTAGCTGAAGGCCAAATAAAAACATTTATTCATGTTATTATCTATTTTATAATGACTTCTCTATTAATTCAGATATGAACTCTTTGTGTTCCCAGTTTTTGTCCCGCCTGCCTAAATGAATGAACACATTTAAACTGCTTCCTTCTGTCCTCCTGTGTCAGCACTGTACTACCTGACACAAGCAGGAAAATCCGCCAAAAGACACGGGTGGTGAAGAGGACAGCCAACCCCATGTTCAACCACACCATGGTGTACGACGGCTTCAGAACGGAGGACCTCAGAGAGGCCTGTGTGGAGGTCACAGTGTGGGATCACGACAGACTGAGCAGCCACTACATCGGCGGCCTGAGGCTTGGGCTAGGGACAGGTAAGATGCTCTGATTGTTAGGTTGTTAGAAAGCAGCATAGAATTCAACTGAGAAAAGAGAATAAATACACAAGCAGCCATGACAAGCACAGAGGAGGGAAACCAGACAAAGATAGGAAATAAAAAAGAGATAGACACACAAGGTAAAACCATAGACTGGTAAAACATTTAAAAGTAAAACTGGATCTAACCAATCCAAAATCTAAACAACCAAAATACATATACAAAAATACAAATCCAAAGTCTAAGTCCATAGACTAATGAACTGATATGCCAAAATGAAAGTGTGTATGGGCGGCTGTGGTTGAGGTGGTAGAGCGTCGTCCTCTAACGAGAAGCTCAGCGTTTCGATCACAGTCTTCCTCTTTCTTCTTGCTGAAGTGTCCTTGAGCAAGATACTGAACTCATAGAGAAAGTGCTGCACATAGCTGCACTGTGTGAATGTGTGTGTGAAAGGCAAAAACTACTGTAAAGCGCTTTGAGTTGTCATCAAGACTATACTCTTAATAAATACAGACCATTTACCCTTTTATAGAATTGAAAAAACAAGGATAAAGAGAATTGACAAAGTATTTTTAAGACCAGAACATGGACAGATCCAGAAAAATAGTCTGAAAGTTCACCTGATCTGATTATATGCAGTTAAATTGTCATCAGTTCAGTTCAGATATTTACTCTCCCACAAGAGGAGATTGTATTTACAGCACAACGACACCAACAATAAGACAACTGAAGAAATACTAAAAATACAAAAGCACAGAAAAACAAAAAAACTGCACTGTGATAATATTATGGACTAAACTGTGCAGGGAAACTAGAGGCAGAATTAAGAGGGCTTATGCATGAATAATAATCCTAAGCCTGATCATATCACAACATTTATATCTGAACAGAGAGAATAATTTAACTTCCATTAATATTAATTAACTGTTTGAGTCTTTGTAATAAAATTTGATGGTCAATTGTGTCGAATGCTGCACTGAGATCTAACAGAACGAGGACAGACACAAATCCCTGATCTGAGGCTATTAAAAGGTCATTAGTGACTTTTGCCAAGGCTGTTTCTGTGCTGTGATTGGCTCTAAACCCTGACTGAAAGTCTTCAAATATATTATTTTCCTGGAGAAACTCACACAGCTGATTGGCTACCACTTTTTCTAAGATTTTAGACATGAAGGGGAGATTAGATATTGGTCTGTAATTGGCTAAAACCTCTGGGTCTAGGGTGGGTTTTTTGAGAAGGGGTTTGATTACTGCTATTTTAAAAGACTGTGGTACATAACCTGATGATAATGACAGATTGATTGTGTTAAGTAACGAACTATCAATTAGGGGCAGAATTTCTTTAAGTAATTTTGTAGGAATGGGATCTAAGATACAGGTTGTTGGTTTAGAACCTGAGATTATTTTGGTAAACTGATCACAAGTGATCAGAGAGAAGCTGTCTAAATAATGGTTAGGATTCTCAGCCATTTCTGAGATCTCTGTTATTGGGAGGGTATTAGTGCCAATTGAGGGCAGGAGATGGTTGATTTTATTTCTAATGGTTAGAATTTTATCATTAAAAAAGGTCATAAAGGTATTGCTATTTAGGGATGGAGGAATACTGGGTTCGGTGGAGGTGTGACTCTCTGTCAGCCTGGCTACAGTGCTGAAGAGAAACCTGGGGTTGTTTTTATTCTCTTCTATTAGTTTTGAATAGTAGGCTGCTCTTGCTTTGTGGACAGCCTTTTTATATTCTTTAACACTATTCTTCCAGTCTATGAGGTTTTCAACATGGTTGCTGGAGCGCCACTTCCTTTCTAGTTTTCTTGATAATTGTTTTAACTCATTTGTCTGTTAACACTCAGGTACCTTGCCCACAGTGTCCACTTCCTGTGTAAAGTGCTGGTGATCAGTTTAAGTCTAGAACTGTGGATCTCCAGATATGGTTATTATATTAATATAAATCATCACATTGACACTCTGGAGATTGTGTAGAGCATCAATTCCTGTGTCAATGTGTAATTTATTTTGTTTCACCTGTAGATACAAAGAAAAATCTATTCATCTATCACAAATGATTAGAATTCCTGTTAGAATAGGATTTCCATGATTGCCTGCATAGTAAAAAAACAAACTCCTTTGCCTCCTCTCTATTCAGGGAAGAGCTACGGGCTGGAGGTGGTCTGGATGGATTCGTCTGCAGCTGAAGCAGATTTATGGCAGAGGATGTTAGAGTCTGATGGTGAATGGGTGGAGGATGTTTTACCTCTGAGAATGTTTGTGTTGGCAAAAAGCATGTCAAAGTGAGAGTGGAGTGTGTTGAGAGATGTGTGGAAACCTCGTCTGAGCACACTGAATGAACAGTTGGATAGTTGGATCTACCCCTCGAGTGAAAGCCGCCATCTTGATGAGCACTGTTTATGTATCTGGATGGCAGATGATTATTATGGTATGGTAAATTAATATGAATGAATGTATATTAATGAAATAAACCACTTGAGTTTATATAGGCTAAACCACATGTTAAATTTGTCATATCAAAATGATTATTTATGGAAATAATACAAAATAGGGCAGAAGACACAATCAAAGTTATGAAACTGTTGTGATTTGAAGATATATCCAATCTGAGCACTTGTGATTTGTATAAAGTTTTGTTGTTTGTTTGTGTAATTAGTGCCTCAAGCATCTTCAATAAACAGAATATTTAGGTGACTTACTGTTTCATATTAGAAAGTCAGCAATTGGATGGCAGCAGATGATAGATGAATCATAAATATTTACCTCAGAAGCAGCAATGATCCAAGATTTGTTGTAGGTCTTGCTGCATCTGTACCTCAGTTTAACAGTGTAAAACTAACAGTCATGCCCCTCTTTCCCAGCCTGACAGTTTTATTTGTGATGTTCTCTCATGACAACTGAAAATTATGAGCATTATTCAACAAGAAGCAATGGTGGTAGGTTCCGTACACACACACACACACACACACACACACACACACACACACACACACACACACACACACACACACACACACACACACACACACACACACACACACACACACACACACACACACACACACACACACACACTACAACAAAACAACAAATTAATTATATGTGTAAACTCTATTTATATGTAATTTACCTGAGCTCTAAGGCCTTATAATCATAATAATAATAATAATAATAATGACATTTCCTACAGTACATTCAATGCAGCAATATTTCACCTCTCACCTTCGCCAAGGTCTGAAGCTTTCTCATTGGTCGATCCACCCTGATGCGACAATAAATCTCGCGCTATGATTGGCTCTCATGGTCTGTCCATCGCGTTGCTAAGGTAAGTTAACAGCTGCGTCAAGTTCACCCTGTTCGCCTCTGAAGACAGGCCATCGTCCTTTCAAATTAAAAGTATGGAGTTACAACTCAGTCCCATATGTCGTGTAAAACTACATACTACATCGATCACAGGATGATGTACAAAGCTAACCTTGTGACGTGATGCTGGTTTGTCATAAATTATACTTCTGATATCCCTCTGTAAGTCTGTTCATGGAGATTCCATAGTTCGAGGCAACAATGAGTATTTACGTGTTTACGCTAAGTTAAATTTCGCAATGCTATGAATCACAAATAAGGTGGTTGAATTAAGCAGAATCCAGGGACGTTGTCCCCCCCATAAAAATCCCCCTGCACATGAGCAACAGTGGGCTTGTTTTATTTGTGTAGACTGACATAGGTTTTATCGTCCTGTGGAAGACGTGTGGCTCTTGCTTGGAACGTACACCATCCAAATAAAAAATAATGTGAAAAAAAGCATTTTAATTGAATCACCACGGGTCTTTTCATGACACATTAACACAATGTACATTTATACACGTATCAGGGCCATTCAAGTCTGTTGGAGAGGATCTGGTTAAAGTGTGTATTATTATGAAAGCGCTGAACGGAAGTCCCTGTACTCATTATGGCTGTCTTGTCCGGGTCCAAACTGTTGGTGAGGCTGTCACTTCTCATGCTAACGCTCCGGCGCTGCACCTGCTTCTACAAGTAACAGATGTGGCAGTTCAGGGACGCTGCTGCTTCTCCGCCGGGGCCAATTGCCTCCGCGCGCTCCGGCTTCCTTTGACGGAATGTGAAAATACATGGAGTCCTGTAAGCGCCACGCGTGTTCTCCCTCAGTTGGCAGCCAGGTATCTCCCCACAGCCAGGCGTTTCAGTGGGGAAGCATCCTTTCACTGCTGGGGATGTAGCATGGAGGCTAGCTCACTAATGGACAACACGCATGTTTATATCCGTGCGTAGAGGCAACTTGAACCCGTAGCGTGGACGGCCCTTGTTTGCATGTCATGAACCGTCAGTACCCGCCTCATGGGACACACACACGCTCCTCCATCACTCACAACTTCCACACGAAAAACTCTGACGTGTCCGTTACGTGTGGGCTGACATTTACTTCATCGCGGTGAAAAGAAACAGGAAGACGGCTGACATTTCTTTTTTCTAAGTCCTCATCCACTCGGCGGCGGGTGGAACGTCACATGGCTCCTCTCAGCCCGCGTCCCTCTTCGTGGAAACTTCCCGTGTGAGTGTCGGGGGATGAGGAGCAGCTCTCCAAGCAGAGGACCGACAGGGGACCGCCACACCGAGCCGGCTGTGTGTCACCGTGGCCGGGTCAGAGAGCGTTAACCCAGGCCACCCTAACGCCTCACACCTCAGCAGGCGACACGGAACCGGCGTCCGCACACATCCACTGTGTGGACCGGGAGCCGTGGTGTCACCGTGCGGCACCAGCTGTGTGGCTGCTGGAGGCTGTCTGGACCATCACGGAACCAGTCATGACAAAGCACTTCTGGGCTGTGTTACCTCTGCAGTCATTGGATGTTGCGGTGAAGTGGACACGGGCTGAAGGGATGCTCAGCCTCGTGTGCACAATGTGTTAAACCAGGAATCCTCACATCCCTTACATTCCTGTACATACACACCTCCCTCCCGGGACCTCAGCTGAGCCACTCCTGGACTTCAGTGGGCGCTGCCCCCTGGGACAGAGACACCTTGGAACCCATTACTGGGCACAGACCTCCTGGACACACCCCAGGGGCCTGCTGATGGTGCCCAAACACTTTGAGAGCCACTGATTTAAGTTTTTTTCCTAAATTGTCCTCTGGTTTTTTATGGTGTTCTTTTTCACCATGCACTGAAGACTTGAGCTGGAGGCCGAGAGTCAGATTTACACTGAGTCAGCCATGCCTATCAGAAAAAAAGGTGAGCCAATGAATGTGCCACAGGTAAAAATAGTTTTCCTCCTCCAGGTTCTATTCGTTTGTTAAGTCAACCCTTGGTTTCTAGTGGCATGAGAATGTGCAGGGAAGTGTTTATGGATATGACTCCCTACAAACTCACAGACTCTTGACTCTTCCAACTTTGTGGCAGCGGTTAGTGTTTGTTCTTCTCTTGAGTGTAGCTGACAAAGCCCTGTGCACAAAGCCAGCTCCACAAACAAGTTGATCTTCCATATGGTGAGGAAGAACTTAACTGGCCTGCATGGAGCCCTCACCTCAATCCATGGGTCTGCTGTTGTGATTAGATGGAAGCAAATCCCTGCAGCCAGCTTCCAATCTCCAGTGAAACCTTTTGACTCATGAACAGGGTCTCTTGTCTCTGCAGCGCGGTGTGAGTGCAGCTGGAGGAGGAGGGCAAGTCCAGCTGAGCCTAGTTAATTTATCTTTATACACTTGAACATATAGTTCTAGTTGGCAGATTATTCTATGTTGGTGCTATATATTTGTTTATAAATATTGTTTACATTTCTACACACTGAGCTGATCAGCCATTTTAGAAGCAGTTATTGGTTTCAATATAGGGCCTGATCAGTGTAGGAAGAATGTGCCTAATATAATGTGAAGTAAATGAATCCAAGCAACACGTGTGATTTCTGCTCCCTCCTGTGCAGACACAGCTCGAGCCTTGGGGCTTTTGGAGGAGTACTGCACTAAACTGAGGAAGCCGGAGGAGCAGCAGCTCAAAACTGCCATTCAGAGGGTGATGGGGATTTTCAAAAGCAACCTGTTTGAAGCCCTTCTTGGTAAGTCAGTGGACTACAACCACTTAATTGTGCAACTGCTGTTCTCAGTTCATATGTGCTGAAGTTCATATTGCAGTGGTTCTTAGAAAAACTATGTTAAACTAAAGTTCTAAAGGTGCCTGTGATGGCTGGCTTTCTTAGTTTGACAAACATGGGGTCATGGAATGGTGAAGTGCTGTTTGGATGAGTAGCTTACTTGAAAACTTGTGATGAGCACTAGAGGGCAATCGAACCGTAATATCAGCCAGCACCACTGTTGAGCTCTCATTCATTTACCGGTACATTGTATATTGATCTGTATTTAAAATGAGCTTTTCTCATCTGGATGACCACTAAATGCATTTGACATTACAGTTTTGCTATTCACACATTCAAACAGTGCATGTACACTACTGTTCAAAAGTTTGCTTGGGTCATTGTCCTGTTGTAGGAGGAAATTGGCTCCAATCAAGGGCTGTCCACAGGGTATGGCATGGCGTTGCAAAATGGAGTGATAGCCTTCCTTATTTAAAATCCCTTTTACCTTGTACAAATCTCCCACTTTACCAGCACCAAAGCAGCCTCAGACCATAACATGACCTCCACCGTGCTGGACAGATGGCGTCAGGACTCTTCCAGCATCTTATCACCTGTTCTGCGTCTCACAAATGATGATATTTCATTAAAAACCAGTCGTTTCCACCTAGAAGTATAGAGTGTATTTCTGATGAATTGAATGTTATCTTATGTGAAAAAAACAGTGCTTTTCTTTGAAAAATATGGACATTTCTAAGTGACCCCAAACTTTTGAACGGTAGTGTATGTGCAGCACTTTCTGTATCACACACAGCTGCTTTCAGACTTGCACTGAACTCTGTTCTTTACTATTTTCTCTGGAGGAGGTGTGTGTTTGAACGCAAATGGCAGAGTGAGATTCTACGGACTTTCTCCACCTGACCTCCTAGTATATTTTAGGAGAAGTCCATGTGTGAATGGATTCAGTGTGTGTTCCAAAATGTATAGTCGGTAGAAGTTACAAAAAAGTTAGAAATAAAATCTATGGATATTCCTTGAAATAAAATGTACACTACCTGAAGAGACAATACTGTAGCAACTACAAGAAAACCAACCTGTCGCTGAGAGGCTGAAGTAGAGCCTAATGATTGATTCACTGATCCAAATATCACTGAGATCCATAAAAATGCACTCCCACTTTTATTAAAGAAAAAGATGATAAACCTATTGGAACATGCACACACTCATAGTTTAACGCAGGGGTCTTCAACGTTTTTCGGGCCAAGGACCCCCAAACTGGTGGAAAGATTGAGCAGGGACCCCATACTATATATATTCTATGTGTAGCACTTGTCTGGGGCTAGTATTAGTAAAAAAAAGCACTAAATATCTATCTAGATTCGTAAGAGAGGTAGGCTTATTTAAAAGAACAAGTTGAACAAATGACCAGTTTATTGATTCAGATTTAGTCAAAGAACAATCAAAATATAAAACAGTATAACACAAAAAAATGAATATAATATATAATTCTTATAAAGTAACGTGTGTGTGTGTGTGTGTGTGTGTGTGTGTGTGTGTGTGTGTGTTGTGTGTGTGTGTGTGTGTGTGTGTGTGTGTGTGTGTGTGTGTGTGTGTGTGTGTGTGTGTGTGTGTGTGGTGTGTGTGTGTGTGTGTGTGTGTGTGTGTGTGTGTGTGTGTGTGTGTGTGTGTGTGTGTGTGTGTGTGTGTGTGTGTTGTGTGTGTGTGTGTGTGTGTGTGTGTGTGTGTGTGTGTGTGTGTGTGTGTGTGTGTGTGTGTGTGTGTGTGTGTGTGTGTGTGTGTGTGTGTGTACAGTTCATAGAAGGGTGTGTGCTTGCAGATTCATCGATTCAGTTCTGGTCCGGGTCTTTATGTCTCTCGATAATGATCAGGTTCGATCTGGATCAGTCAGTTGGCCACACTGCATCCACAATCTGGGTTAGCTCGCCATCTCAGCATTCAGATCTTCTGATGTTCATAAAAAACCAATCTACACAGAGTGCAGAATAATCAGTGTCTGTTTTCTATTTCTATTTCTACATAATATCTCATTAACTTATTTTCTATACATGTAACCATCACCTGGTTCCATTTCCAATGTACTTCATTAAATAATAATATAAAAATCAAAACAATAAAGTCATTTCATATCACAAAGCAAAGAGCTTATCTGCTTTACACATCTTTTTCAGTAATATGTTATATGATAACATCATTACTATATCATTTCACTTATACTTAACTTAAACATGAAAATAATATACAGTGTAACTTGAATTTCATTTAATATATACATTGATTATTCACTACTAACATAAGCTGTGTGGCTGAGCTGTAAACACTTAGTGCCACACATCCTATCACATTCTAAATCACAATGCTGCATAGCCGTGCCAGTCAGTCAAGGGTTAACATTTACTTTTTAATTTCTATAACATTAAAACACGGTGTTAACTACTATAACAGGCTGCTTAAGTTTGTTGGTAACATTAATGATCACTATATAATTACTCCGATTGGTTTTAAACAGGTTATCTTTTTAAATAACAACTTAACAGACATATTCGTTTTTTCCCGAGTTAGCTAGCATGATGCTAATAGCGTCTAGCTAACTGTGCTGACTCACCGGAGTTTCCAGGTAAGATTACTGTATGTAATCTCTTGGGGTTTAACACTGTCAAGTTGGTTATCTAGATAAGAAATAACTTTATTAATATAATTACATTTATACTGATGTTAATATTTCGAGTGTTTTTATCCTGTTTCATACCGAAATCAATGGAGCTTCTCTCTCTCTATGGGTGTAATGACAAATCTCAGGGGGAAAAAAAGGGGTTTCTTCTTCGTGGGCAGTTCCATTGAACGAACGCAGTGCGCCCCCTTTGGTAGGTGGTCTTACTGCTCCTGAGGTTAGTAGCCTTCATTTCATGAGGGTTACACCCTCCCCCCCTTGACTCTGCATGAGTCCTTTCATGCTTCACTAGGTTTCAGTCTAGAAGACACTAAGAGGGGAAATATCATAATCATTGATAGTGTCAATGGTTTGACTGAAGCTTTCTAAGAGACTCTTAGCAAAGGAGATTAAGGGTTTTCCTAGTTCAGGGTAGTGAAAACGACTAGGGGGTCGACGTGGCCGCTCAGGTCTGCGTCTAATGTCACTTGTTTCTTCACGTGTCACATGTTCACTCTCTGGTCTTGGATCAGTCTCTGATTGAGTATTTAAATTGTCTTTGTCAGTGTTTTGACTCACTTCTGTGTCGTTTTCTCCTCCATTTATCTCTTGGATTTCCGAAGAAGCATCCTTTTCATCAGCATCCTTAGCTGGACTCTCATTTCTCTCCTCCAGCAGATCCTTTTCAGTAGGAGGTTCATCTGTGACATCCCGTGGGGGTATATCCACTTCAGTAGGTTCAGAGTTCATACCTGGAGGTTCCTCCGCTTCAGGCACTACAGGAGGCATCTCGGCAGGTTCTACTGGCAGGGTCTCGTCTGCCGTGGGCACACCCTGAAGCTGGGGCCTTGATGATTCGACTTGTATGGGGTAGACCGGCAAGTCATCCTCAGAGTCAGAGGTTTCTACAAAGTGTTGTGGTGGACTATGTCTTGTTCTAGACCGTTGAACTTTCGGCTTGTCAGCTTCAACATCCTCAGGTTCAACCAGGTCACCGCAGGAGAGTAGGAGATCCCTATGTAGGGTTCTGACAGGACCGTCTCCATCTATTGGCTGTACTTTGTAGACAGGTAGGTCTCCTATCTGTTTTAGGACTTTGTACATATTGGACTCCCACTTATCCGCAAGCTTGTGTTTGTTCCGTAGGCGCACATTTCTTACAAGGACTTGGTTGCCTTCTTGTAGTGTTGACTCTCTGATATTCCTGTCAAAGCGGTGTTTGTTCCGATCAGCAACCTTCTGTGAGTTCCTTTTGGCTATCTGGTAACTTTCTTCAAGCCGTGCTTTCAGGTTTCTCACGTACTGGGAGTGAGTCTTAGGAGTGTTACTCCCTATGGGCAAACCAAACGCAAGGTCCACGGGGAGCCGAGGCTGGCGCCCAAACATGAGTTCATATGGACTAAACCCTGTGACATCATTTTTAGTGCAGTTATAGGCATGTGTTAGGGGTTTCACATAGTCACGCCAGTGGCTTTTCTTCTTCTCAGTTAACGTTCCTAACATACCAAGCAACGTCCGATTAAATCTCTCAACAGGGTTTCCCCTGGGGTGATAGGGACTGATGCGAACTTTGGTGATGCCGACTAAGATACAGAGTTCTTTAATTAGCTGAGACTCAAAATCCCTACCTTGGTCACTTAATAGGCGCTCTGGAAAGCCGTAATGAACTAAGTACTGCTCCCACAGGGCTTTTGCGACTGTTGTAGCTTTTTGATCTTTTGTGGGTATTGCGATAGCGTACTTAGTAAAATGGTCAGTGATAACTAAGGTATCCTTAGTATTGTGACTGTCGGGCTCCAAAGATAAATAATCCATGCATACCAGTTCCATAGGGCGAGTTGTCTGGATATTCACAACAGGGGGGTTACTTTTCAGGCAGCGTTTTCATTCTGACACAACGCCCGCATGTCTTTAACTTGTGCTCTACATCTACAACCATCTTCGGCCAATAGAATCTTGAACAAACTAAGTCTAGTGTTCGATCCAGACCCATATGTCCCATATCGTCATGGAGGCACTGGAGAATGGTAGATCGCATGGACTTGGGAACCACAAACTGGTAAGTGATGTCATTCTGAAGTTGACGGATTCTGAACAGCAGGCCATCTCTCATTTCCAGCCGCTTCCATTCTTTAAGCATCAACTTCAGCTCCAAAGATTCAAGGTTGAGGTTATGGTTCGTTCCATCTCCGGACTCCAACAGCTTGACAACTTGTCCAACTATAGGATCAGATCTCTGATGGTGTTGAAGTTCTTCTTCACTATAGGCAGGTATTGTGGGACTACCTAGAGCTCCAACATCTTCATAGACGTCAGGCACCGCATCAGCGTGAAGAGCAAGGGATTCTACTAAGGTGATGGAAGGGAATTGTGTTTCAGCCTTGCTCAACAGGTGGCGGTGACACAAGGCATGAACTGCGTCAGCTGTCAGGTATTGTTGTTCAGGATCAGGGGATGAAGATAGATGGTGTGATGCAAATTGCTTTATCCGCTCCCTTTCCTCAGCAGATTCTTGATCCTCTTCTAAACCATCATGAGGCCGTCTGGAGAGGCCATCAGCGTCCTGGTTGCACTTTCCAGCGCGGTATCTGATGTTAAAATTGAAGGTAGAGAGTGCTGATAACCAACGGTAGCTAGCGGCATCCAGTTTAGCTGATTTCAGTATATACGTCAAAGGATTGTTGTCTGTTATGACAGTGAATGTGTTTCCATATAAGTAATCGTGAAACTTTTCACCGATGGACCGCTTTAACGCGAGGAATTCCAACTTGTGGGCTGGATATCGTTTTTCACTAGGTGAAAGCCCTCGGCTTGCATAAGCAATGACTCGCATTTCACCTTCTTGTTCTTGGTAAAGGGCTGCACCTAAGCCATAAGTGCTTGCATCCGTATGGAGAACATAGGGTGTCTTCGGATCCGCAAATCCAAGCACAGGTGCAGAGGTGAGTTTTTCAATGACTGTCTCAAATGCTCTTTGGCATGCAGGCATCCATCGATGTGCAAAGGGTTCCTTGATGTTGAAATAAACTCCAGAGCAAGACTTCACGTTTTTGCCCTTCTTGTATGGTGGATAGCCCTTTGTGAGGTCGTTCAGAGGCTTGACGATGTTTGAATAATCCTTGACAAAACGGCGATAATAGCCTGCAAAGCCTAAGAATGACTTGAGTTGTTTCAGAGTTTGAGGTCTAGGCCATGTTCTTAGAGCGCTGGCCTTCTCAGGGTCTGTTTCGACTCCTTTACTAGAAACAATGTGTCCCAAGTATCGAACTGAGCTTTGGAAGAAACAACATTTAGATGGGGAGAGCTTGAGGCCATATTCTCGTAACTGTTGAAGGACTTTTAGCAGTCGGGCTTCGTGCTCCTCAAGTGTGCTGGAAAACACTATGACATCATCCAAAAATACCAGTACTTCTTTCAGTTAAGGCTTCCCATACATCTCTCCATTAACCTTTGGAAGGTACTGGGAGCATTCGTTATTCCCTGGGGCATTCGGTTGAACTCGTAAAACCCCAAGGGACACACAAAAGCAGTCTTTGTTTTGTCACGTTCTTCCATTTCAATCTGGTAATAACCCGACTTGAGATCCATTACTGAAAACCATTTTGATCCGGCAAGAGCAGAAAAGGCTTCTTCGAGGTTTGGGAGTGCATAGGCATCTCGGATAGTCAGTGAATTTAACTTCCTGTAATCCACGCACAGACGTACATCTCCATTTTTCTTCCGGACCACTACTATTGGAGAGGAGTATGGCGATTCGGATTCACGGATAACTCCTGCGCTGAGTAGTGTTTGCAAGTGTTTCCTCACAGCTTCATAGTCTTTTGGGTGTATTGGTCTAGACCTTTGCTTGAAAGGTGTTTCGTCTTTCAAGTTTATATGATGTCTCACCTTGGACGCGTGCCCAAAATCCAGGTCATCCTGGGCAAAGACATCAGCATAAGCCTTAAGACTCTTTGTTATTCTATCTTTCCACTCTTGAGTGAGAGAAGAATCAGCAAAGTCAAACATGAGATCAGATTCTTTGGTTTCACTGGCTGGCTTAGTGTTGACAGCACAGCATTTCACATTGTCGGTGTCTCTTGGTGAGGCAGATAAGTTTTCGTGGATAACATCAGGAGTAGATAACTCGGCAATGACACAGTGGGAGGGGAGTGTTATGTCGTGTTCAGTTTCATTTCTAACCCACACGTGTAGCTTATGAGGGTGTTGTTTGGGTAAAGTGACAAGGCAGCACTCCACAAGAATTCCTCCAGGAAGGGAGGATATTGTGGGCTGTTCAGTGACCGCAGACTCACAGACGATGTTAGCTTTGACAAACCCTTCTAGAAGGACTCTTTCTTGAGCTGGTATAACTTGTGGCACTTTCCCTTTGAGAGTCATTAATCCAATCCTCCCTGTGGAGCTTGCATTTCTCCTGAGCTTGAGTGTTCTTATAATCTGTCTGTAACTGTGGACAGACGACAGATTATTGGGATCCTGCCCCTGACAATGTTCATCATATAAGACGTCCAGGGCATTTGTCCCAATTAGTACAGGTACATCGCAGCTACTGCGTATATCTGGGATCACAAGTGCTAAAGTGGACACTTCAGGTTCATTTGCAACAAAGTTCTTGGGGAATTTCAGGCTGATAGGCACGTAGCCCAAGTAAGGAACGTTTTGCCCATTAGCACCTTCAACATCCAGGCCATCTAGTGGTTGAATGGGGTATTCAGATAGATGATTTTCATAGAATGAAGTTGAAATTATGGTCACCTGAGACCCAGTGTCTAGAAGACAGTTGCAGTTCACTTTTGACACTTTGACAATAGCTGTGCATTTCTGGCCTATAAGACCTCTGGGGAATGGGGATTGGGTTTTTGCTGAATGTGATTGAATGGAAGCTTTAGACAGAGTTCTGGCTTTGGGAAATTCACGTTGGCTTCCAGCCCTTGATAGTCCCACATCAAGGACTGGTTTTAGTTTAAATTCTGTTCGTTCTGTTCTTCATATGCTTGTAATTTCCGTTGAAACTCCCTTCGCTTCTCTTCAACTAATTCAGGATTTCGCTCATCAATGCAAGACGGGGCCATGTGGCCATCCTCGCCGCACTTGAAACAGTAGCCTGGGCGGGGCTTCTTTGTGAGTCTCCATTCTACTGGGGTGTTGTCCCCAGCAGGGATCTTGGTTGTGGGCTTTTGTTTCTTACTTTGTTTAACAGGAGTCTGGCGTGTGCCGTCAATCAATGCAGCTTTAAGTGAAGCCATCTGAGTTTGTAGCTCTGCGAGCTGCTTTTCAAGCTTACAAGTGTTGCTAGAGGATGCTTGATCTGCGCTGTTTGCAATATCAGTCTCTTCAGTATAGAAGTCTTCCACTGAATGGACATAAGTCTGTGCTTTCGCTTTTGGGCCTGGCATAGTCCAGGGTCACATATGGAATTGTGTTTTATATTATACTGGGCCTAGTGCCATGCATAAACCTAGCTACCCTGTTATTGTGCATTCAATACTAAACTATTCAAATATTACACAGGTTCATATATATTCCTCCGCGGACGCCACAGGGGTTGCGGACCAAACGGAATATAGCGTAGCGTTGGGTTGTGTAGCGAGTTTAGCATTGCAGTCAACAAAGAGTACAGCTACCCCACTCACCCTCGCTCCTGCCACACACAGGTAAGCAGGTGCTCATGTACACTATAACCCTAATCCATATCGTATGTGACCTTCTTCTTGCCAAATAAATTTGATCACAAAAAATAATACAAACCCATTACACTTCGTATCATAACCAAAATAATAATAAAGTTATTCTATTTATGGCTCCTACAAATACCGTTAATGGAGTCACTGGTTTATCAGAAAGCATGATGTTGAACCACTCAATAGCAATCCTCCATCCTCCAAAGGCCATTATGTGTTCAATCTGTGCTTTATTACAGACCTGATTTTAGAGTGCACTTACTGACAGTGGTCGAGCTTTGTCCAGGCGCTGGGGGTTGACCTCAGGTGATCCAGGCTGCTTAAAAGCTCTGACCATCTTCCTATGTCATGCTTTAGAATTGGCATTTGAAAAACCTAAATCATGACAGGAGATGGAGCCGGAGTAAACAACAGAGTACAGCAGCTTGGAGTGGATATATTTCTAATATATATATATATATATAGGCAGAAGCCTCCCCCTTGGAATTGCATGACAAGTTCAATGACATAGGACTCTGAAAAGATTAATGTTAAGGATATATATCCTTCAAAAATAAGACAATGTTTCAAATTATTATCAAACTAAATTGTTGGTGTATTCAAGCAACAACAAGTGCATTGAGTTGTTTAAAATGTTTTTTCCACCATTTTTTTGTTGTCCAACTTAATTAAATGTGATTGATAATGTGGGACAGTTATTTAAATTCCCTTAATGGGAAAATATGCAATTAGGAACTTTTACCAAAGTAAAAAAAAAGATACAATTAAGAGATATAACATATGGTCTCAGTTTTGCTGACAGGAGTTAAAGGAATCGTTCACCCAAAAATGAAAATGTACTGATTCTACTCAACACTATGTCGATGGAGAGGTTGGTGAAGTATTTGAGTCCGCAAAACACTTCAGCACTTGGAATTTCAAGGTTAAACAGCGTTACAGCCAAATCCAATACAATTGAAGTAAATGGTGACAAATTCTTCAAACGTAAAAAACAACTGAAAGAAAGCCTCCATACTGGTCCTGTAGTGTCATCCAAGTGTGCGTAAGCCCCAACACTCAAAATTGACTTGAAACAAGGTAATTTAGGTCATTTACGCAGGTGTGGTTTCGGAAGGAGGATATCAGAGGAGTGTCTGAGGTGTGGTTAGAGACATCTTAAGGATTAAAGAAAGATATAATATGTGTAATGTGTAAAACAGACATCAGAATTAGTCACAGAAGTCAAAATTGCAAAAAGGTCACATATTACCGGATTCATCCTATTTAAGTACAAGTCAAAAAGAATGAAGTTGGACAAGATCTGAATGATAAATTTGTCTCTATAGCGTTACTAACTGTCACATCTCCAGCAGCTAATCAAAGTCAGGGTTCAAGATTCAAGATTCAAGATTTTTATTATCAAATGCACAACAATAACATTAAGCAGTCGCTGGCAGTGAAATGCTTGAGTCACAGGCTCTCTTCTAGCAATGCTCAAGTAATTACAACCCAAAAAATAAAATAGAAATAGTATAAAATAAACTATTAAAATTTAAAATAAAAAATAAAGTATATATATCTAAATATATGTATATGACAGCTGAAGAGAAAATAAAACAACAATAGTGCAATTTGTGCAATGGTGCAAATATGCAAATATTTCACGGTGCTGGTTTGGTGGAGTTATTGCAGTTCAGAGGAGTTTAAAATTCTTATGGCCTGGGGGATGAAACTGTCTCTGAGCCTGTTGGTGCGGGCCCGGATGCTGCGGTACCGTCGGCCAGACAGCAGCAGGCAACATTTTGTATGTCTGGGGTGAAAGGGGTCTTTAAAAATCCGGCTGCTCTTCTTCCTGCACCGCTGGGTGTAGAGGTCCTCTATGGCTGGTGATGTGCTGGGCAGACTTCACCACCCTCTGTAGAGCCTTAAGGCTCATGGCGGTGCAGCTGCCATACCAGGCGGTGATGCAGCCAGTCAGGATGCTCTCTATGGTGCACCTGTAGAAATTGCAGAGAATCCTGGAGTACATGTGGAGCCTCCGCAGCCTGCGGAGGAAGAAGAGTCGCTGCCTGGCCGTCTTTCTGATGGAGTCTGTGTGATGGTCCAGGTCGGGTCATCGGTGATGTGGACCCCGAGGAACTTGAAATTGCTGACTCGCTCCACCGTTGTCCTGTTGATGGAGAGGGGGACGTGTTCCACTCCTTGCCTCTTCTTGTAGTCCACGATCAGCTCCTTCTTTTTGCTGACGTTGAGATGGAGGTTGTTGTCCTGGCACCAAGATGTCAGGGCTCTGACCTCCTCTCTGTAGGCCTTCTCATCGTCGCCTTTGATCAGGCCTATGACAGCGGTGTCATCATCAAACTCAACGATGGTGTTGGAGCTGTGGGTGGCCACGCAGTCATGCGTGAACAAGGAGTACAGGAAAGGACTGAGCATGCAGCCCTGGGGGGCACCGGTGTTGAGAGTCAGGGTGGAGGTTGATTAATGTGATGCCCTGTGAGCATGCATATCTCATTTTCCCCTAGGATGACAGATACACAGACAGAGCAGGAACTACGTTCACACAGTTAGTGGAAACTACTCATGTACAGTGCTTTGAAAAAGTATTTGGCCCCTTCCTGATACATTTTTGTCACACTTAAATGATTCAGATCATCACACGAATTTGTATATTAGACAAAGATAGCCTGAATAAATACTAAATAATAATAATGATTTCATTTATTAAGTGAAAAAGTCTATCCAAACCTACTTGGCCCTCTGTGAAAAAGTAATTGCCCCCTAAACCTAATAACTGGTTGTGCCACCCTTGGCGGCAACACTTAATTACTTACTTGATTTCCCTTCAGGGATGAATAAAGTAATCTATCTATCTGCATCAATCAATCAATCAATCAAATTTTATTTGTATAGCCCATATTCACAAATTACATTCATCTCATAGGGCTTTAACAGGGTGTGGCATCCTCTGTCCTTAACCCTCAGCAAGAGTGAGGAAAAACTACTAAAAACCCTTTTAACAGGGTAAAAATAAGTAGAAACCTCAGAGAGAGCCACATGTGAGGGATCCCTCTCCCAGGACGGACAGAAGTGCAATAGATGCCACGTGTAAAAACATTCATCATTAAAGTCTTTAGCGGCATCAGATGTTTTCGATAACTGCCAATGAGTCTCTCACATCGCTGTGGAGGAATTTTGGACCACTCTTCTTTGCAGAATTGTTTTAATTCAGCCACATTGAATGGTTTTCGAGCATGAACGCCTGGTTTGAGGTCATGCCACAGCATCTCATTCTGATTTAATTCTGGACTTTGACTTGGCCACTCCAAAACCTTCATTAGCCATTCAGAGGTGGACTTGCTGGTGTGTTTCGGATCATTGTCTTGCTGCATAACCCAAGTGCGCTTGAGCTTGAGGTCACAAACTGACATTCTCCTTCAGGATTTTTTGTAGCATAATTCATGGTTCCATCAATTACAAGTCATCCAGGTCCTGATGCTGTAAAACAGCCCCAAAACATGGCACTACCACCACCATGTTTGAGTGTTGGTATGATGTTGTTTTTATGAAATGCTGTGTTAGTTTTACGCCAGACGTAACAGGACCCACACCTTCCAAAAAGTTCAACTTTTTTTTGATCAGTCCACAGAATATTTGCCCAAAAGTCTTTGGCATCATCTAAATTTTTTTTTGCCAAATGTGAGACAAGCCTTTGTGTTCTTTTTGGTCAGCAGTGGCTTTCGCCTTGGAACTCTTCCATGGATGACATTTTTGCCGTTGAGTCGTTGATGCGCTCTTGGAGTTATTTTGGTAGGCCAGCAACTCCTGGGAAGGTTCACCATTGTTCCAAGTCTTCTCCATATGTGGATAATGGCTCTAACCGTGGTTCGCTGAAGTCCCAAAGCCTTAGAAATGGCTTTGTAACCCTTTCCAGACTGCTACATGTCAATTACTTTGTTTCTCATCTTTTTTTGAATTTCTTTAGATTGCGGCATGATGTGTTGTTTTTTTAGATCTTTTAGTCTACTATTTAAGTGATTTCTTTATTCAACAGGTCTGGCAGTAATCAGGCATGGGTGTGGCTAGTGACATTGAACTCAGCTTTCCAAAAGATGTGGTTCATCACAGTTTATTCAGGATTTATCAAGACGGGGCAAATAATTTTTCACATAGGGCCAGATAGATTTGGATAGCTTTTTTCCCTTAATAAATGAAATCATCATTTAAAAACTGCATTTTGTATTTGCTCGGGTTATCTTTGTCTAATATTACGATTTGTTTGATGATCTGAAACATTTAAGTGTGACAAATATGCAAAAAAAATTGAAACCCAGAAGGGGGCAAATACTTTTTCACAGCAGTGTATGTTGATTTCTGCCTGCCTGTCGTGCATGGTAAAAGTATTGTGGTTACCAAAATGTCAGGATTCCACTGTTGCTGACTGACTGTGACTGACCTGGCATTGTGTTTGTGGTAGAGAGAGAGGGCGACAGCCAAGTAAAGAATGCTTTACACAGCTCTTTAATGAAGCATTGGCAGTAAACAGATCTTTTATGTTGTTAAGTGTGAAAATCATGTTCAGCCATGGTGAATAGTTAAAGGAAACTCTCATCAGAGACTGTTTAAAGTCTTTCCTTTTTGGTTTGCTGTTTTTGCTGGAGGAGTAATTAATGAAAAAAGGTCACAATTTATGTTTATTGATGTTTGATATGGAGCATCATCCTGCTGGAAGTACATGTGGCCATTAAAAGGATTGCAACAATACTCTGAGTTAGCTTGTGGCTTTCAAACCTAAATTAATTTATATTAAAGGCCCAAAGTATGTCAAGAATACATTTCCCACCATAACATCACCTTCAGCAGTCAGGATGTTTGATATAAGGCAGTTTGGTCCATGGATTAAGGCTATTAATGCCAAATGGTGAGCTTCTGAGACTTCAAGTGAATTTTCATGTGCTGTGAATCTCTGTCCTGCAAAGTAAAACCTCTACAAATGACTGTGTGCAAAAATACCAGTAGATCAAATAGTCAAACCAGCCCATGTAGCATCAACAGTATGCCGTTTTAACCATTTCAAGTAAAGTGGGGATTCCTTCAAAAAGTACTGCTTTAAGTTGTCAATCAATTGCACAGAGTACAAATTACAGTGAACAGGAAAAGCCATGTCGACCATATTTGCATGTTGAGTAGAACAGCAACAGTTCTTTTCGGAAACACACTCAAGGCATGTAGGTCGCTCCAGGCTTCATTGGGAATTTGTCACAGTTATTCTCTTTCTCGATTTAGAATGCCTCAGTGTTTTCTATCTTCCTTCTGTTGTCAAATAACCGATTACCACAGGTCAAGCAAACAGATCCCAACCCGCATGTTTAAAATGGCCATTGCACTAGTACTAATAAAAAGACAACAAGATACAGTCCCACCAAAAGCAATTGTAACAGCCTTGCAAATTCTTTTGTTGTTGTTGCATATAAAGACAAAGAATTTCTCCTTTAAAACTTGGTATTTTCATTTAATGTCCAAGCACTGCCCCATTTTAGGAATACGGGAAGTTAAATAGTAAAGGGACAAATAGTGACTTACATAACACCTGGTTGAAATGGGGTTCCGTAACTCTTGCTTGTAATTACTGCATGTGACATACTGACATCGCCGCACTATCAACACTTAATTGTTTACCACAACATGAAGTCCTTTGTGTTGCTGGCAGTGTTTTGGGGTCATTGTCTTGCTTCATGATGAATTTTGGATTTATTTCTGTGTAGCCTGGTAGACAACAGGTTTCTGTGGACTATAATCCCTTCTGCTGCTACCATCATGTTACGTCATCAACACAGATTACTGAGCCTTTTTCAGAAGCAGCCATGCTTCACAGATGAGCCTGTATTTTCAGAAAAATGAGCAGATCCCTTCTTCTCCATACCTTTGGACATTCTTTCACTTTGGTAGAGGTTCATTTTGGTCCCATCAGACAACTACTGCTCAGTGCTTTGCATCTTATACTTATTATACTTATACGTGTTGAAAAGCTCCATTATGACTAGTTTTTTCTTTAAATATGTGGATTATGTTTTATTTCTAATCTTTCAGTAAGTTTCACTACGCCAGTACGCTTACATAATTTCCTGTAACAGATGTTCTCCAGGAGCAATTTTATATCTTTCACTCAAATGCTGTTATAAAAATGTTGTTCTCCAGACCACAAGCTGTCATTACAAATATTGATCTTCGTTCATCATTGACCAGTTAGTTAACTAACTGGTCATTCATCATCAGAGAACATTTCTTCTCATTGGGATAGTTTAGGATGTAGGGATAGAAATGAGTGACATTTTGCCTTTTGTTGATTTGTTCTTGAGTCATTGCGAGTGCAGTTGTTCTTCACACTCATTACTAGACACAACAAAAATGGACCATAAAAGTCTTAACATTTCCTTTGGCAGTGATGGGGGACAATAGGTTTGTGGAATACAGTCAAGCACAGTTACAACGCTGCAATGGAATACGTGCCTCCTGAAATAGATATAATCATCTTACAAAGCATTAGGTGCTGTCTAATCTGGCCAGTGGCATGGGCTGCTAAACCCCATCACTGCAGAGTGGATCTATGTGTGGATTAACCCATTCGTCATCCCTACTACCCCGCATCTGCCCAGTTGAAGTATTTACTGATCTGTTTCAGCATCATACTTTTTTGATTCACATGGAAATAAGATGATGTTTTTTCAAAAAGATTCTTAATTTTCATTCATGGAAGCGTAGATAATATTGTGTTTTTGACAATATGTAAATTGCAGTGATTGATTTTCATCGCTTCAGAGTGTGACAGAGCAAGAGTTTTATTTACTGTTTTGTGGCGTATACAACATACCAGACTGGTTGTTATCATGATGGTTATCCAATTTATATTATGTATATTATAAAGTTCCAGGTGAATTGTTCTAAGCCACTGTAAGTGTTCAGTTGCTTTATTAAGACATTGATTTATACATTAATGTCAATAAACACAGACTTCAATAAAATGAAAGGTTATAAATGTTGTTTAATGAGTCATAATACGATATGTGTTTCGGTAAGATTAAATGTAGAAATTCATTACGTGTTATATGCTGTTACTGGATTTACACTTAGCTGACTGATGAAATGCAGTTTTTATTACAAAAATATTGAATGTGATCAAGTTTTAGAGATTAGGAAACTGACATAAATCCAGACTTTTTGTTGTGTTGGGTTAAAGGTTCACACTATAGATTTAAAATTTTGGAATTCATAAACTCGGGGCCAGGAGAATCACAACAATGTTGAAAGGGAACTGCAACTGGATATCCAATCAGTGTTGATGGTAAATGTAGTCAATCGGTACAATAAATTCCTCAGTGTGTGCCATATCGACTTAGCTGCTAAATGTGTTCTTCCCGCATTGGGGATGTCGCAGTTATGTTGTTGACATGAGCACAGCCTGCATGGCTGTGTGAGCGGAAGTACAAACCTTTTCCTTCTTTCGTGATCAATATAGCAGCACTGAGGAATTTATTGATTCAACCGACAACAGTTACCATCAATACTGACTTAACATATATGGAAAAATGAAAATGTTTCACTTTAATACAAAGGCATGCTGTACATTGTGTAAGGTGGCTGAAAGCAAAGAGTACACCATTTGAACATCAACTTTTGAACAGTAGTCAACATAGTGTTCTGAACCGTAAGGCTCTACAGAGGGTGTTGAAGTCTGCTGAGCACATCACCAGGACAGATCTGCCATCCATAGAGGACCTCTACACCCAGCGTTTTTTAAGGTGTGGATTTATATATATATATAAACTGTATATATACAGACTATGATACATATATATATATATACCAAGACAGTTCCAACTCTTGATGTTTGTGTATTTGGCTTGAAAAATTATGCGGCACCAAGATGATATGCAATCATGAGCTGGCGTCGGATTGCGAGTGTCTTTGAAGTTTAAGAGTCATGCACCACTCATTTCTTTAATGCAAAGAGAAACTTCAGCGGGAACATTACCACCCAGACGATCATGTTGTAAATCTGGAGGAAGACCCTTGATTGGATGCAAGTAGTTCAGGGTCTCAAGCAGGACACAATCACCTTTAACACCAAATTGGCTCCTCAGAATGTCACTTTCTAGCATGTTCTGTATATGAAGGTCATGACAGATTTTTGATCTCTTAACAAACTTTTCCCACTCTGACTTCAGTTTCTTGAAACTGCTCACTTGTGGTCATACAGAATCTTCAAAGATTGTCTGCTTTGAATGACTCTGAAAAACCACCTAATCCATGGGCAGCCAGATTGTCGGCAATATTATGGTACCTTTCACATTTTGACCTACTTATTTAATGAACACTGTGATCCCTATACTGAGCTAAATATCTATTCTGCATCTATACAGAATCTTTAAACGAGAATGGAATAGAACTTTGGAAAATACTGTTTTTTTTTCTTTGGACGAGCAGAAACAGATGTTTGCAAATGATGACGCAGGAACCACCATTTGCATATGACTCGAGTACCAATGGTGATACTAACACTTTCAGTAATAATGCGATTGGTGTTTTGTTGTATAGCTTTAATGCTCAGTGGACTTTATCCTGCATGGCAGAAAAGCTGTGTAAACAATATGTCCAGATAATTATCTTTTGGAGCTGATTAGTCAAATGTCCATTTCAAGGTTAACAATTATGGTTTGAAAAAAACATTTTACTAAATAATAAATAAAACAACCTAAATTATTTTAATTCACATCACTGTATTGGCTCAGGTGGGACTAAACAGGTTCTGATATTATTTTCTTCGAAAATATACCACAAAATGAGATCAATCAATCAATCAAATTTTATTTGTATAGCCCATATTCACAAATTACATTCATCTCATAGGGCTTTAACAGGGTGTGGCATCCTCTGTCCTTAACCCTCAGCAAGAGTTGAGGAAAAACTACTAAAAACCCTTTTAACAGGTAAAAATAAGTAGAAACCTCAGAGAGAGCCACATGTGAGGGATCCCTCTCCCAGGACGGACAGAAGTGTAATAGATGCCACGTGTAAAAACATTCATCATTAAAGTTTTTAGCGGCATTGATGCAGTCCCGCTGCAATCACAGTCCATGGTCAGCAACCAGCAGGACCACGATCCACCATCCAGACCAGAGGCCACTCCAGTCCTCAGTCACCGTCCACCGCCGCCCACCAGGACCCACCACGAGCCGATCTATCTGTCATTGTCTGATGAACAATTCTTATTGTTCTTATTTTATTAGGACTTGTGTCTTTGTGCTGTGCTACCTGAGAGATCAAACCGATAGTACCAACATCAAACTAACAGGTTGGAAACTGTTGTTCAGCATTGTTTCTTGTATGCAGTACTAAATATTCTACTTTTTAATTTCAGTTCTGTGAAAAATTTGTTTATTTAATTAATGTGACATTTTCAGATGCTTGATGCCTTATTATTTATACCATTTTGGGTTTCGGGTAGTCTTAGCTTGGTTCCAGTTGCACTTCAGTGCAGGCACTTAGTCACCTGGAATGGTTTTCCAACAGTCTTGAAGTGTTCCCAGAGGTGCTGAGCGTTGGCTGCTTTGCCTTCACTCTGTGGTCCAAGTCCAACTCATCCCAGACCTCATTTGCGTTTAGGTTGGGTGGTTGTGGAGGCCAGGTCATCTGACGCTGCACTCCATCACTCTGCTTCTTGGTCAAATAGCCATTACATAGCCTGGAGTTGTGTTTGGGTTCATTGTCCTGTTGAAATACGAATACTGGTCCCACTAAGCACAAACCAGATGGGATGGCATGTCGCTGCAGAATGCTGTGGTAGCCATGCTGGTTCAGTATGCCTTTAATTTTGAATAAGTCATCAACAGTATCAGAATCAGAATTATTTTTATTGCCATGTGTATTTGCACATACAGGAAATTGCCTTGGTGTGGTTGGTGCACTGTACAAACAACAATATAAAAACAACAACAATATCGCACAACAATTATACAGTAAGAGAGTTACGTGCGGTTCTAAGCCTCCCCCCCCACACCATCCCACCTCCTCCTCCATGCTTCACGGTGCGAACCATACATGTAGAGACCATCTGCTCACCTTTTCTGTGTCTTACAAAGACATTGCGGTTGGAACCAAAAATCTCAAATTAGGACTCATCAGACCAAAGTACAGATTTCCACTTGTTTAATGTCCAATCCTTGTGTTTCTTGTCCCATCCAAGTCTCTTCTTCTTGTTGTTCTTCCTCAGTTGTTGCTTCTTTGCAGCAATTCGACCATGAAGGCCTGATTCACGCATTCTCCCCTGGACAGCTGATATTGAGATGTGTCTGCTACTTGATCTCTGCGAAGCATTTAGGTGACCTCTAAACTGAGGTGCTGTTAATTTGTGGTTTCTGAGGCTGGTTACTCTAATGAACTTATCCTAAGCAGCAGAGGTAATCCTGGGTCATCCTGTCCTGGGGCGGTCCTCGTGAGAGCCAGTTTCATCATAGTGTTTGATGGTTTTCGCGACTGAACTTGATTCAAAGTTCTTGAAATTTTCCGGAATCACTGACCTTCCTGTATTAAAGTAATGATGGACTGTCGTTTCTCTTTACTTAGTTGAGGGGTTCTTGCCATTATATGGATTAGAACTGTAGTCGAATAGGCCTATTCACTGTATGGACCTGTGCACTAACCTTGCCTCTGCACAACACAACGGATGATCTCAAACACGTTAAGAAGGCAAGGAATTTCACAAATTAACTCTTGACAATGCAAACCTGTTAACTGAAAACCATTCCAGGTTATTACCGCTTGATGCTGATTGAAAGAAGGCCAAGAGCAGCAAAGCTGTCATCAAAGCAAAAGGTGGATACTTTAAAGAATCTTGGTTTGTTAACCACATAATTCCATATGTGTTCCTTCATAGATTTGATGTCTTCAATATTAATCTGCAATGTAGAAAGAAAGAAAAATATAGAAAAACCATTGAATGAGAAGGTGTGTCCAAACTTTTGACTTGTACTGTATATATACAGTATACTCTTATTTTCTACTGTGGCCCTGAGAGATCAACACACTGGAACTTGCACATGCAAGTAGACAAAACATAAGCAGAGTAAGAAAACCTCTTCAACAATTTGAAAACACATAACGCACAACACCACACATTACGCACAACACAACACATTACACACAACACACCACATTACACAAAACACATTACGCACAACACAGCACATTACACACAACAGAGCACATTACGCACAACACATAACTCACAACACAATATGCACAGCACAACACATTTACACACAACACATTGCACACAACACGTTAAAAACAACACATTAAACACAAAACAACACATTACACACATCACATTACAAATGGCACATTACACACAACACGTTGCACACAACACATTACGCACAGCACAACATAGCACGCTACACACAACACAGCACGTTACGCACAACACACCACATTACGCACAGCACAACACATTACACACAACACATAACACCTGATGCACAACACATTACATACAACACAACACATTACACACAACACATTATGCACAACACAACATATTACATACAACACATTCAATTGTTTGTTTGCCTCTTCCACTAACACCTCCAATTCCAATCACATTTTGCGGTCACTCAGCTCTCCGTAATGCTCCATGGTAGAAACCAGAAACACACGCAAAACACTTTAAATACTACTGCCTCTACCATGTTCTCACCTGTCATAATTTTGCACAATTATTTTGAATAGATCACCTGTAAATCGCCCACCAACCAAACGTGCGATCTGTTGTAATGCAAATTAATTTAGCACTCTTTATTTGAGATCTTAGTAGTGCAGGCCCTTACAGTTTAGTTCATATTCCAACATCAACGCTGGACACCGACTTTACCAACGTCAAACCTCAACAGCTTCTACCGTGTCCAGACGTGTTCATGACTTTTAAGTGTCCCCTGGAAACACTTCCATTGTCGTTTTTCTTTGTTTCTTACTTTGCTTGTGTTGGTCTACTTGCATGTGTTTTCGGAAGTTGCTCCCTCATTATTAAGGTGCACACGCGGTTTAGTGTGAGGATTCCAAGCCATGTCAAAGGTTACCAGTGTCATTGGTAGGTTTTAAGAGTTTCATGTGTACTTAATGGATTACTGGACTTCTCTCGTTCTTCAGATCAGATGGATCATCTATTCAATCAATCAATCAATCAATCAAACTTTATTTGTATAGCCCATATTCACAAATTACAATTCATCTCATATGGCTTTAACAGGGTGTGACATCCTCTGTCCTTAACCCTCAGCAAGAGTAAGGAAAAACTACTAAAAACCCTTTTAACAGGGTAAAAATACGTAGAAACCTCAGAGAGAGCCACATGTGAGGGATCCCTCTCCCAGGATGGACAGAAGTGCAATAGATGCCACGTGTAGAAAACATATTGGAGCACTTGTTAAGGTCAGGACACATTCAAATCATTTACTACTGTTTATTTATGTTCTCTCTGTCTGTCAATGAAGGCTTAACAACAGTGCTGAGGCTTGTCTTAATTTTATAGCCATCAATTTTACACTGTAATTGCAGCTATCGTAATTCTTTATAAAGTTCAATTTTACTTCAGTGTGGGGGGGGGGTCTTTTGTTGATAGACATACACGCTCTCAGACAAGCAACTATATATAGCATCAAGCCTTGCAAGTGCTTTTTAAAACAATTTAGTGTATAATAATCAACAATGAAAACAGATTCAAAATTAGAAACATTTTAAGCAGAACTCCTTCAAATAATCAGACATGTAGATGAATGGAGGAAGTAATTTAAAGGGTGCTGATACTCATCATTCATTTCTTTTAAACCTAAAATGGAATTAACATATATTAGATTTTTTTTACAAACATGTAACATATTATTCTTTATATAATGTTAATTGTTATTGGATCAAACAAAGATTGAAAGAGCCACAGGTAGCACAGATTTGATGTTTTTGAGATAGGCCTTTTTACCACTCATTGAAATTACAACCCACAACCTGAAAAACCTTATCTCAACCATATACCAGCCGTAAACATTTTGAGCTTCTGTTCGCAGAAGAAATGTTGGATAAGTGCCTGTCTTCATTAGGTTTAACAGCAATTAAAGGGATTGTATGAGGGAGAAATAGTAATACGATAATAATAAATAATAATGAAGTTTGTTGAAGGGGTCAAATATTCCTAACTGTGTCCAAACAACACAATATATCTCTCAGCTACGATTCAGGCTACATTTGTATGTATTCTTTTAATCTGTTTCATACTAAGTTTGACAGTAAGTCCTAATTTGAGATGTACTAACATGAACATATGGAGAAATGCAGACGATCCGTATTTTTAGGCACGCTGGAGCACCAGTAGAGGGAGCCAGACAACTGTTGTCCTGTTTATATAGATCACTGCTCTACTTCCTGCTTTTGTCCACAGTCATGAAAAGAGGCTTACACTTGAGTTTTCTCAGATAAATCATCATGTCTACATTCATGATCTAAAGACCATTAACCACTCTCAGACACTAAACCAAAGTGATTCAGTTTTTAATAGTGATGCGAGTTAGAGGCACACATGGGATTTTAACTTCTAGATCTTTGAAGTTTAAAGTTTAATAGTCTTTCTTATGTGATATTAGCTGTTATGTATCTGCTGTGCTTCATGCTCATCGTAGCAAGAGCTGATACAAATGATCCGAACTTTGTTATAGCACACTCTCAGCTTCCTCAGTAATTCCTCCTGCACATGTGAAGTCATTAAGACATGCACACTGTTAGCTGACCCTGTTGCAATGGGCTTCTCTTTACCTCAGCCTTGTGGTTGACCTCACAGGACACTGCAGCCACACACGCACAAAAGCCAACTGTTATTGCTTCAGGCTCCAATAAAGCTTGATGTTGTGTGTAGGCACGGAATTTACATAATGCTGTGGGTTATGATTCATCAATTACTGTATTTACCAATGAGATCTAGGTCCACTATAAGATCATTTGGTTGCAGTATTTGTCATGGTGTGCAGGGTTATTTCTCAGTCAGTGTTGTTTTGTTCATACGCATTTAAGTAATGTCAAAGTAAGTGCCTGATATAGATGAACTACAGAGCTAGATATGTGATAGAGATAAACAGGGCACATTTGTTAGCTGATATTAACTTATTGCAGTCCAATATATTAAACATTAAACATTTAAAACAGAGTTGTGAACTTTTTTTTACTCTCAATGTCGTTAGCATCAGCTAGGGTTTAGCATGAACTGGTGTCTAACATCAATTTGTGAATCTTCTCTCTCCTTGCCTCTGAGTCCTCCAGTTTCCTCCCACGGTCCAAGACTAATTGGTGTTATCTCTAAAAGGCCATAGGTGTGATGGTGAGCTAAAATGCTGTCGGTCTCTATCTATCAGCCCTGTGATTGACAGGCGATCTGTCCAGGTTGCTTCACAGCTATTAGCCGCTGTTGACTGGGTAACTGTTAGCTAATCGATGGGTGGATTGATCAAAATGTTAGAGATATTGTAAGCAATGTCCTAGTAGTAATGCATTCAAATGAAGTGATAAGATCTTCACAATTATATTGATTATAATTATATTCTCGAGTCTTGCAGAGTGTGTCACTTACACAGTACCAACAATTTCAAGGCACATTGATGTTTGTATTGCATCGCAGTGTCTTAATCAGCATTCATGAATTCTAAACAATAATATCAGTGTTTTACCCACTATATACAGGTAGGGGCTGCACCAACCACAAAGCACTTAAAAGAGGCTATGCTGTTTGTATATTTTTGCTATTGAGAAATAAAATGTCAACATCAAACCTGGGCCCCTTTTATAAAACATGTTTTCGGCCACATCTTAAGAGTTTATATGGCAACAGTTTAAAAATAGACTTTAATATTTTAATAACTTCCTTCAAGGTTTTCACTTGGTTGAGGTGCACAATTGTTTGGCTGTAGTTATGTGGTTTTCTCTTGGTCTTTAAAAGGCAAGGGCTGCTTTCATTAAAGCTTCACTTGAGAGAGGGACTTTCGATTAAAGTTCGAGCGTGTCAGGAACCACTTAAGTCTCCAAAGGGTATTTCTGGGTTATTATAACTGTGGCCTCATCGTCACAGTTCTGGCCACTATTCTTGTCAGTGATAATAACATCATATTAATCGTTGAGATCAAGGGGACATGGCAACATCACACCTGGCCAATCGGACAGGTTGGCAACAAGTCTTGAGTCTAGTTAAATGTGTTTGTAGTAGAAAGTAAAGCAGACTGATGGGAGACAGTGTAAGTGTCTTCATTACAATGTAAGTGTGTTCATTATCAGGTTAAGAATGCTGGGATGCTCCACAGAATGATTTACATGTTTTTTCTGGACACGGCTGTGAAACTTGTATACTTGCCAAATGAGACTTAGTTTTCGCCTTCTGTAATTATGATTTTGTACATATTATTTTTACCTTTGTAGATATTATAGGTTTTATTTCAGATTATGTATTTCATGTCATATTTAATCTTTCATCTGTAGTTGGGTTATATACAGCAGCTGCAGAACAGTACATTGTACAACAAAAAACAACAACAACAACAAAAATCAGTACACAAGGACATTTCACCTATGACTGAGGACAATCATGCTATGCAGTCAGTTGACATTACACCTGCCCTAAAATCACTTAAAATGATAAAACTCCAAAATGATATGTCACAAAAGATGAAAAACAAAAGCCTGCATTAAATCTTAAAAAAACCCATTGTGTAATCAAGATATTCTATTAACGCGCAATCGGAAAAAAAAGAAAAAGAAAATAAATGATTATTTATTTCAGCTACAGACTGCCAAAGACAATACATTACCACCATAAGTTTATACAGTCTTCACTTACTACATAAGTTGAAGCAGTGTAATGACCTGTTAATTTTGTCCAAAGACTTTAGTCCAAAGGTTTAGTGTGTAGAATTCCGCGACATCTATTGGTGAAGATCTGTGTTGCATCTGAATACCCCTCACCTCACCCTCCTCTTCCAAACATGGAAGAGAACCTGTGGAAACCTTCAGTTGTCATAAAACTCAAAATGTGTTTAGTTTGGGCTACTGTAAAACACATGGTGTCCTCTTTAGAGGGGACCAGCTCCCGAATTGAATATCAACGTATTTAAATATAAAAGCCCATTCTAGGGTGAAGAAAACAACAATTCTTACAATTTAGATGATCACTGGAATTATTTATATTTAATATCTGCCAAGAGATTCCTTCTCCTAAATCTTACACACTGGACCTTCAATCATAATCGATCAGTGATTCATGTCTGATCTATTCACCACATTCATTAAACTTGTGAGAGTTGTGTTCTTGTCAAAACCCTGCATTTGAATTTTTATAAAACTGCTCTCCTGCATTTTAACTATCCACTCTGACTATACACTGTTATTTCCATAAGGGTGATCAGACCCAGAGGAGTGAGCAGTGATGTGCACCAATAGTTGGTACCTTGTGTGTGCTGGGAGATAGGAGGATTAACTGGCACCTTAGTCAGTGTGGAGGAGGGCTAGCTCTAGAGAGGGGAGGCAGCTGGAATAATCACTCCCCAGTGAAGCACAGCTTCACAGGAGCCATCGCTGTGAGCCCCAGCCCACTCCACCCACCCATTACGTAAGCATGAGGAAAGCAGATCACCATTGTTACACTCTGTATGTGTACTCACTGCTTTTGTAAGTGGGATTTTGAACTCATTAAATTAATCTACCAGTCACATATGGAACATATGTGTCAAAGTGGATGCAAATCTCCTCAGATCCGCTACAGGGTTGCCTAGGAAACCGAAAAGGGGTGGGAGCAGCAAGCAAACTGTCAAAAGAAGAGATATCGCTACAGGAAATAGAAGTACCTGAAAACGATAATGGAATTAATAGAGGTTACCAGATATATTGCACAATAAATGGAGAGCTGCTTGCTTCAGGCAGCCACCATGAGCTGTGCTGCTTCGATCATGTGACATACACCATGTGACATACCTTACTCTCCACAATCATCTATAATACACACCCAGCCTATTAGGCAGTCTACTTAAACAGAGAAAATTACCCTTCCCTCACATTGCTTGCCCTGCTGCTGCGTCTGTATTGCTGCCAGATGCTTCAGCTCCTCCACCAACCCAACATCCCCCTGTAGGCTCTGAAAGGGCGGGTTATAAGTATTTGCTCATCACTCTCATCACATCTATGTAATCATGTCTTGGGCACTGATGAAGTCGGAGATTAGACGCCAAATACTAACCTGCTCTACTGTTGCAATAACCATTTGTAAACGTGAGTTGTCTGACTGAATTTCCTTCATCTCCGAGCTGCTGAACCTCTTCGAATTTTCTGCTGTTTGATATTGCCCCAGTTGTTACAGCGCTCATGTATTGTGCTGGCCACTAAATTGCTTGAACAGTGGTTTGTAGTATAGAAAGAACACAGAGCAACATAATTAGAATGCTGCATCAATAATTCATTCAACTCATCTGCTGTATTTCTACCTGATAAGTGATGTTATTTTTTAGGTTTGTCACAGTAAAATTTTTTGATTTAGCACTTTGAATGTTATTTATTTTTTATATTGCCGTGTCGAAGCATTATCCACCATGAGTTTTCCTTTATTTTGTGGTTTTCATCGTGTCAAAACTGAGCCTGGAAAGGGCCTTCAGAAAATAATGATGATCTGGTGCCATATCCAAAATAAACATCATACGCAACTTTTTACAATCTTCATAAGTAAGACATCCATCAATTGGTTAAGAATTCAATTGAGAAAAATGTTTCATGACTACATCAGATTTTTTCTCTTATCACCAGACCTTGGTTTCATTGTAACGTGGCTGACTGTTTCAATAGAAGCTGAAGCCATTCGACCTTTTATGCTGCTTTTTGCCAAATTGCTGACATAAGGTCTAAAGGCTGAGATTCAAGTTTAATAGTGAAATATTCAGCCACACTCTTCTTTAATGACCTCTAACAAGGTTTCACCAGATTAGTTGTACTATAGGGTAAGGGAGCTTTTCGAATTTAAGAAAAAATCTCTCTCCGATAAATACAATACAAATACGGTTCAAATAACCAACAATTTGTTAACATTTGGTTTATTACCTATTTAAGTAATTAGGTAGTACTGTGTTTATAAGGTGAGTATACTGTACATTGTAGAAAACAATTCAATACAGAAAATTAAGCAATAACATGATTTCTTACAACTTAAGTATAAGCTACATGCTCAGTAGTTTATTCCAATTTTGTGACATTAACAGAAATAAATACATCAATTAGTTCCACTAGTATGTTTGACGTGATGCTCCTGTTCTTACGCTTCTTACAGTTCTTGTCAAACTGACTATTTTGAAAAGCATTTGTTTTTTTTACATCTCACTTAACTATTATAAAGTTGTGATCCTGATTTTCCAATCTTCTCCTGAACGGAGCAGAGTGTGCAGAAGAGCAGAGTCCATGCCTTCACAGGGCATGTGGCCCTGCTGACTAAAATATTCACCAGATTGGGATTTTGGGTCTTTGTATTTTCTGATAAAACCTATGGATTAACAGTTAATGCCATGGGCTTAACAGATATTTCCTCTGCTAAAGTATAATTACATGATTAAAAATTTTAGCAAGCACAATTTATCCTGTTACATAACTTGCTGAATTTCTGGTCAATGCATTCATATGCCAGTATGTACAGTATGCTGTATGTATAACATAGAGTGACACTTTAAGTTGGAAAAATTACAAGCTAAAATGAGAAAAAAGAATACAGTGTCAGTAAGGGCTGCTTGATAAATTGACAAAAAGGGTCGCAGCACACCATGTAGCGGCCGCGCCACGCACCGCTATTCTCAAGCACGCTCCCGCCTGGCTGTTCAGACCGGTCAGACCAGAACCGCATTTCTCCGTGCCAGTCAGCCAGTCAGAGAGGGTTGCCATCATTAAATGTTTGAATAACAGGGCAACGATATCCTGGTTTCACGGAGGAATAAGACACACAGCCGTCATCGTTGTTTTCCTGAACCGAAAGTGAATCACTTTATTGCGCACGCTACAGTCATTTAAAGAATAAAGCATAGACTTCAGAATAAGGGCACATTAATAATTGACATTCAATATTGTCCAAAATACTTGTGATTATAATTTTTCCCATAATCGAGGAGCCCTAGTGTCAGTTGAAAAATCTGAATTCTAAAAGCTTGTTAAAGCTCATTGGTTATACTGTTATTGTGATGACAAATAATCGCTGCTGAAACAGGAAATGTCTGTTTATTAGGACTGCCAGTAGAGAATTTCTTTACATGTGGTACAATTCTCTTGAACTCACTGATTAACTTAAGTTTCGGTGGTCGAAGGGGGGGTAGGGAACCGAAACTCGGTTCCATATAAGAAACGAACCGAAAATGGCAAGTATTCAAAAAATCAATTAATCAATCAATTTTGATTTGTATAGCCCATATTTACAAATAACAATTTGTCTCATAGGGTTTTAAAAGGTATATGTATCTGCCAAGACGTCAAGACAAAGTGCAATGCACGTGGAAAGCTCACGAAACACTTAAGACAGCACGGCGTAGATCTGATAGACTGTACAGAGTTTAATGCCCTGCGGCTCCGAGCCCGAGTGTGTCATCTTCAGCTAGCGCTAGTAGTACTGTGCATCGGTCCAGTTTAATTGACATATTTTTGTTATCTTAACATTTTACCTCTTTTTTTTTACCCTTTTGGAATCTAAAAGGGGAATTGATAAAAAACGGAATCGATCATCAGAATTCTTAATCGGTATCGCAAACATTTTAAGGATCAAGGTCATGGTGGCCTCAAAGACATGTTTTTAACCTCTTGAATGTGATATCTCGAGTGCTTGAGGTAATTTCTTCAACTTTGTATGATCTCTTGGACACAAAGATGAATGTCACAGTGACATGTTATGAATATGGGGAAAAAGTATGTAAAAGTTTTTACAAGCAAAGTGCTTTTATGGTTATAAAAAACAATGTAAGTGGGGTCAATCCAGTTTCTGCTTTGAGATCATTTTCCATTAAAATAATTTAAATACATCTTTTACACGTAATATCAAATATTATTTGCATCAAGACGCTCAAAAATAAATACAGCTTTGGTTTGTATTGCTTTAATTGTTAAGTTGATATTGCTATGTTATCATAGTGAGTACTGTCATACTCAATAATTAAGTCCATAAATGGAAATTCCATTTTGTTGCTTCACAAATGTGAGCATTTGCTGCTTTTCTCAGTTTCCCAATGTTAATTAATATATTATTATTATTATTGTTATTATTAACGGTTGCTGCTATCATTAATAACATCTTTATAAATGTCAGCCTTATAGTTTTCCTTTTATCACCTAGTCAGTCAGAGCTAAAACATGATGGTTACACAACTGTTCCTACTCTCTCTCCTGTCTCTCCACCCTCCACCACCTCCCCTCTATTCCCCATTGTCTCCTCTCAGCCCAACCAGTCGAGGCAGATGGACGCCCACATTTAGTCTGGTTCTCTGAGAGGTTTCTTCCTGTTAATGAGACATTTTTCTCTCCACAGTTACCAAAGTGCTTCTCATGTTGGGAACTATTGGGTCTCTCTATAATTTTTAAGGGTTTGACCTTACTATGCCTTAAGTTAATGTTTATTAGTATTTGGCCCTATACAAATACAATCAGTTGAATTAAATACACATTATAGGCCTATTCACATGGCATAACACTCAAAGTCATTGGACTGCTGTACTTTTCACACTTCAGAACCTGTGAATGTTAAAATATCATAACATAATATAACTGATTAGTGACAGAGCGACACAGGAGAATTACTTCTTTTTTTCCATCCTGAATGAGCCCATGATGAGGGAAATGCATTGATGTGGTGTTACTCCTCCCACTGGTTTTCCTCACCACGTTTCTCATTGGCTGTAGCTTTTTGTTTCACTCATTGTCAGTCCCAAGAGAGCAAGGCCTGCCCTGGCAATGTTGGCGCCCTAGGCGAGTTTTCAGATTGGCGCCCTAGGTGAGATTTCAGATTGGCGCCCCCTCACATACACACGTAAATTGTCATGCATCCCCAAGAACTTTTGGAATGTATACAGATGCACACACAGGCAGACTAAATTGTAAGCTATAAAAAATAATAAAAATATATAATAGAAAATATAAAAAGAAATCTGCTGGACTGACAGCATATCGTCATTTCGACAAGAATAAACATTAATGATGTCCACAATCGGGGTGATTTTTACCTCTATATTGTTCTTTCTTCTTCTCCTCCTCTACTTTGCGGCGCTTTCTGAATTGTGCACCTGATAATTGAATCGTTTTTTGACTCATCTTTTAGTCTAACCGCAGTCTAACACCGCAGCATGTACGTCAGGGACACACCTGAGGCGGAAGCGAAAATTCTCGTGCGAGCAGCCGCCAGACTGTTCACACAGGGAGCGGATTTCTCCGCGCTGGTTCAGGTGTAAATGATGATGTTCTGACTGACCTACGCAAGCCTGTAGCCCCTGCAACAGAGTCATAAAACACACTATTAGATTTCGACTGGTCCAGATCTTTAAGTATAGTTTATTTTATATTTGTCAGATGTTTTCAATGCAACAGTTAACAAATAGTCACCAAGTAGTGGCTTGCCAGCACCATACATAAGCAATCTCTTAAAAGTACTGTATAAGTATAAGCGAGTATAAAATCAGGGCTAAAATTGTGTAGAGTGAGCAAGGCTCTCATTAACATATATGTTTTGCCATCATATCACTCACTGTCACCACACATCTGGGGTTTTCTATTGCCCTTATTCTATTTCAAGCTCATTGAAATGTTCAATTTTATGAACTGTCAAGGAATTTAAAATATAGCTAAACATGTGTTAACACTATTTTCCTTGTTCAGGTTAAAAGTTAAAGTTTTGGTTTTGTAAATGAAACTTTTATGATTCAATCTTTTGCTGATACAGATAATTTCAATGAAGTATTTGACTTGGATTTCTGTCCCAAATTGTTAGAGCTGAAGTATACATTAAAAGAGCTCCTACAAATTGAAGAGTAAATGAGGAGAGCGAGCGAGAGATACAGGAGGAACAACTAGCTGCTAGAATCTGTTGGTGTTCCTGTGGCTGATGTGACCCTATATGCCCACAAAGGAAGAATGAATTCTGTAAAGAGTAGGATTTTGAGTGGAAATTTTGCAGTACTGCATAGACATCACATCTCGCAGAGGTGATCTACTGGACCGATTTCAATTTCTTTTTATATGTTCCATTGGTTTACACACCTATATTTTTTAAACACAGGTCCCAGGTTGAAAAATAATGAAATTCTTCTTTAGTCAGAATTGCTGTTAAATGTGTACCACAGGTCACATCTCTCTGACATTTTTGCTTTCATTGTGTGTGCTGGCATGCTGCTTGGTTAGTGACCATCGTATGTTAAGTACTATTCACAATGCCCTGTGTGATACTATGAATACTATAGGATATATTAATTCTCAGGAAGTATTCGGACAGCACTACAGAATGGCAGTGGTGAGGGATTTATTTTAAACATACACTTATAGCATATTGTTGAACCCTTTGGATTGACTCTCTGCCCTTAAAGTTTATGACCTTACAGTGTCTCATGCAGGAAATCTCCCTCATCAGTGCAGAGTCTCAGCCAGGACACACTGTCTTAGACACATGCATGCTCTGCACAAGATACACTTAGTGTTTCTCTGTCAGGCTCACAATGCCTTTAACATGCAAGCCGTGTGCTTTAAATACTGTGGCAGCTGCCATCCTTAAAGCAGCTCAGCAGCACAAAAAGTGAATGGATCATTCCAGAGCTCATAATTACTAAGATTGTGTCAAGTCCTTATTGCCTCACACTGAACTTGCACACAAGATGAGGAAAACCACTCCACGGTGTATATGATATATGATATTAGAGTGGGTGGATGAATGGAGGCCTGCTTGTGGGTTGTTGAACAACTTCATCTGTTGACAGGAGAATTGGAGTTTTGTTCATTAAGAGGATAGTTGGAAAGGACTGCTGGCTATGTTAAGAACACTACACAAGGGAGAGCTGAATTAGAAATCAGCTATGCAGAGTGTTAGGTCATTGTCTGCATTGAAGGGAACAGGCGGCCTCTGTGTCTGAGGATTAAGCTAGCTGTTAGCTTGCCATCAGGCATCTGGTCCTCACAGAGCACAGTGTTTCAAAGGACAGCAGCGCTGCAACATGACCGCAGAGAGCAGGGGGATTTTACTGCATTGTGAGTAACTTTTGGCAACTTTCCACCACTGTGTTCATGAAACTGAACTTTCCTTACCATTTCGTTAAGGAATAACTTTTGACAGTTTTGATGTGTCAGTGTAACTTAGTGTATATAGTAGTTAATTTGAGACTATTTATATTTGACATATAAATATGGAGGTCAGCACTGTTGAGGTTTGTCTGGTTAGATATTTTATGAAGAGAAATCCGTTTTTTTATTATTTGTAATGCTTTTTACTTTTTTAAGTACAAAGTAGAAAGCATCAGCATTGTGTGTTGTAGTGCAAAGTGTGTGTTGCGTTTTTTTGTAATTTAATATTGAGTGATAACTAAAAACCACAGGTTTTGTACAATGTAGTCCTACACAGTCCTACACACACGTTTACTTGCATGCTGCACAACAGCTTTTCAAGAGCTTCTAGGGATTTGCATAAATTTAGCTGTATTCAATTCTGTCCTTAATAGCCTGTTTTCATTTGATTTAGAAAAAGATTGAACTGTGACCTTTATTCTTATTTATTTTACAAAAAATACCTCAGTACATCAGTAAGTTTGATTTCATGTTTGTGAAAACAGAAATGCACTGGGTCATTTGTGTAGGATGGAACGGAGGCATGAATCAAGTCTGGTTGTTAATGTAATTGCTTGTTTTTTTTAGCATCCATTTAAATGTAAATATGCCTTTTATGTGCAGAGCCGAGGCATTGGACTGCCATGGCAGATCACTTGTTAAGGGTCTGGTTCTTGTGTAAAACATAGAATTGAATGTCAAAACAAAGAGCTCATTGAGTCGCACAATGTAGATGCTTAGTGGTAAATGTTGTAATGAAGCAGCAACAGATTTTGAATCCATTGCTCTAGAAGACCAACATGGTGAAACTGATATAGCATTGACTCATGCTGACATTCAGTCTAAAAAGACCATGTTTGCACACCTACAGTCACTAGTTGTCGTTTAGTGAAAAAAGTGAAATGATTGATGAACAATTTCTCCATAGCTGTTGCAAACATATTAAAAAATTCAAGGAGTTTGCCTTAGTATCTCATCCTGTCATGCTGATGTGAAGATTCAGGCAAGATTTGTTGATATGGTACTGTGTTTGATTATGTGTAAAAATGGTAAAGGCTTTTGTATTTTTATAGTGCTTTTCTAGTCTTGATCAATCAATCAATCAATCAATCAATCAAATTTTATTTGTATAGCCCATATTCACAAATTACATTCATCTCATAGGGCTTTAACAGGGTGTGGCATCCTCTGTCCTTAACCCTCAGCAAGAGTGAGGAAAAACTACTAAAAACCCTTTTAACAGGGTAAAAATAAGTAGAAACCTCAGAGAGAGCCACATGTGAGGGATCCCTCTCCCAGGACGGACAGAAGTGCAATAGATGCCACGTGTAAAAACATTCATCATTAAAGTCTTTAGCGGCATTGATGCAGTCCCGCTGCAATCATAGTCCAGCTTTGAGTGGTCTTGATGACCACTCAAAGCTCTTTACAGTACAGTTTTACATTCACCCATTCACACACTCATACAGTGCATCTATTAGCAGCACTTACTTGTTCTATGAGGGTTAATTCGGGGTCAGCATCTTGCCTTAGGACGCTTCAGCATGCAGATGGGGAAGACTGGGGATTGAACTGCCGACCTTCAGGTTGGAGGACGACCGCTCGGTAGACAAATACTATTCTTTCTCTGGTTAAACGCAGGAAAGCCAGTGGGAAAAATGTTTTTGTTTATTTCAAAACTTCTTATTTCATAAATTTCCCCACAAATACAGGGAGGACTCCTTTGAGTCCTCCCTGAAAAAAATAGCAATAAAATGTCAAGAGTTTTCTTTATTGTCATTCTATAATTTCATAAATGCAACAAACTATAGGTTAGTACAGTATAACTTTATATTAAACTTTATTAGCTTTGTTATCAAATATGTTTTGCGGCTCCAGACTAATTTTATTTGGGGGATTGGGTGGCAAAATTACTCTTTTGAAAGTAAAGGTTGCTGACCCCTGCTATAGACCAATGCTAGGAGGGATATCTAATGGACAACCTCAGTACTGCAAGCTAGACTATTATGCAGTTATAGACACAACACAGGGGGTCCCTGGGCCTGAGGAGGGAAGAAAAGGAGTTTAATGTGGCTACTAAATGTGACTAAAACTAGACTAAAATGTTCTGAGTTTTGGTTGACGGAAACTAGACTAAAACTAAGAAGCATAAAAATGACTAAAGACTAAATCAAAAATAGCTGCTAAAATTAACACTGCCGTGCAGCTGAACTAAACGTTGTTTTACCGGAGGTGCTGATGGAAGTAGCTGAGGAGTGGGCCATCTCGCTTCCTTCCTATCTCTGAAATTCACGCATATGCAATAGAGACAAAACATGGACCAATGGCTGAGTCCGCTGCAACAGCATCGCGGGGAGAACTTCACCTTCAGCATAGCCTGAAAAAAACTATGTGCAATATGTGTACACCGGACCTGCTCTCCATGGAAGCAGGACACGCACATTTGAGGAGGAGGTTTGACATCGTAATATACTTCCGTCAAGGACGGTTCATGCACATAAAGGTGAAGTGAAGTTCGTGGAGTTGAAAGACATTATATACAAGGTATCACAGACACTTTAAATGTCCATTACAATTGACAACAAAGCTGTTGTTATTAGTTTTATCTGAATTTGCTTTGAGATCTGACCTCTCTCAGGTGAGACTAAACTCAGTGACATCTTCTTGCTAAAAGTCATCTTTTATTCAGAAATGATTGGCTAGGGTTTTATGATTAGTCACTTGATTGACATATTTGTGTGATTTTCTAGGAATTGAGGTAGAGAACCAAAAGTTTTAGGCACATAAGGTTCGTATCCATCACCGGCCCTATCAGAAGGTTTCTCATTGGCTCCCGATTTCTTCTGCTGCAGGACAACGATCCTAACCATACTGCCAGAGTCATAAAGAACTGTCTTCAGAGACGAGGAGAACAAGGAGTCCCGCAGCAGATGATCTGCAATTCTCAGCTCTAATGTCAACATCATGGAGATAGTGTGGGGTCACATTAAGAGAAGACTGAAGACAGACTGAAGACAAACAATTATCCAAGATGCTCTAAACAACCTACCTGTTATGCACCTGAGTAAAGGCCAATTTATGCTTCTGTGTCGAAACAATGGTGTAGGCTCGAGTAAACGTGTACCCTGTGGATAGCCCTACGTTTAAACCTGATGTGCACCTCCCCAAAAATCGAACTACCTTGTTGAGGCGCCACGGGCTGCAATAGCTGTGATTGGTTTGCTTGGTGGCATTGCATCTCCGGCAGACTCATTGCAGTTCTTTCAGAAAGTAATTGACATCCATCAGCTCCAACTCCAACACGATATGCTCAACAACATTCGCTATGTTCTAAAGTAAACAGATAATTTGTGAATATGCAAAGTACAAACCAGAAAACACTCCAGCATAGAAACTCTACTGCCAGTAGCGGGCTGGCGGTTTAATTGCAGCACGCCTCACACAAACTTATTCACAACTATGAATGCTCGGCACTATGAAGTCAAATACAGTTTTTGCAAAGATGGGTTCTTTCATTTTAGTCACTTCCTAGCACACTGGTGTTTATTTAAGTTATTTGATGTTAGAAAATGGGGTGAAAACATGACTGCTGAGACTGACTCCTGCTTGGTCAAGCTTGTTTATCTAAACTTCCAAGATTACAGTGCTCGTATGCTGGATATTTCACTGTTTACATCTGGAAATTGTAAGAAGGTGGAGAGGCATTTTTGGTTATGGTTTGGTTACCGGTGCATTCTTAGTAGAATTTGGACTAAATGTTGTCTCTGTGTGATTGTTTTTTTTTACCTCCTACCAGCCTTATTGAATATAATGAAACGGTTCAGCTACGTTCCCACTGCAAGCCTTATTCCTCAATTCAGATTTTTTTCTAGATCCGATTTTTTTTGTGTAGCTGTTCACATTATCTTTTAAAATGTGTCCAGTATCAGACTCCAATGTGAACTGGTCATGGCCAGTTGTTGCACGAAGCACGCTGTGTACAGAAGTAAACATGGAAAGGAAGTTGTTAATATACATGGAGGCCACAGATGTGATCGTTTACGATTAAATTTTTCTTTTGAGACGCTTTCAAACACCAGACCGGTTATGACACAACCCCTACCGTTTTCCTCATACAGACGTGTCACCCCAAGTACTTATGAGGTCTAAAACCTTACTATCCTAACTGTCCTTAACCTTCATGTCTTCCATGTTTATTTTCACTGGGCAAGTACCGCACGCCCCTTCTACTCTGCCAGAATAAGAGGAATGTCGAGCTAGAGTGAAGTAAAAGTCGCATTGAATTCTGATGTGGGTGTTCAGACTGAGGTTGCATTTCCAAAAATCTGATTTAGAACCACATTTGAATATGGCCCAAATGTGATTAGAAAAGCTTAAATTCCATGTGATATGAACTGTTCATACTGTCATGAATCAGATCTGGGTCACATGTGTGCCCCCAGAACAACTTGGGCCTGTTGAGTGGAATATGTTACAGGAATACCAGCACATTAGTTGTTGGAAAGATAATTTGCATAGGCTATGAGAGGATTGGTTTTATTTGGTTGGAACTGAGACATATGGAGATGAACACTCTCTGATAGAAGGGCACAGTAAGGGTTTCCTTGACATTCACGTTGAAGCCAGGGACTGATTTCTAGTTTTTTCATGACAAAGTACATTGTATAATTGATGCCAGACTGATTCAAGATAAACTGGTAGCAAATGCATAACTGTGTTGTCTGTGGAGAATTGAAGAGCACCTGATCATGTAACAATCCATTTTTCCATAGATATCCAGGAGTTCTATGAAGTGACGCTGCTAAACACACAGAAGAGTTGTGAGCAAAAGCTTGAGGAGGTCAACCACATGGCTGACAAGTGGGAGAAGAGTGTTTCCATACAGAACTCTGATGTTGCACACTCGGCCTGCCCAGTGGAGGAGGTGAGTCTGATGTGAGGTCAGCCCAGCAATACCTCAGACCTACGTAGACTGCAGCATTATCTCTATATCACTAGAGCCATTCGAAAAGACCCGAACACAAGCAAACAATGAATCAGCAAACATCAAAGATCAATTCACAGAAGTCTAAGCGTTAGATGATTGCTCCATGAAAATCACAGTAAAAACACAAATTCAAACAATAGTCTGAGATAAGATGACCAACTACCATTCAGTCTGTTGAAAATTTCGAAACTGCACACACATCTCAAAGTTAAGGATTATTGAATTATTTCAATGAGACAATCACACAGTCAGTGAAAAACCTGCAGTTTTCTCACTGCCTCCCAATCCCCCCTTCTAATCTCTAGGAGCATCCCATTTCACCAAATTGGATAGAAAAGGTTCAGAACAGTTATTACATAGGGAGACCCAGTACCACTTTCCACAGGTCAGTCACATACTCAGACTTCAGTGGTTGTCTGCTGAACAGAACATTGGTCTCAGTTGTCCTAATATTTGAGCCTCTTTCCAGACCAGGGAATTTTCAAAGGAAATAGAGACTCTGATAGTCTGTCACTGTCACCAACAACATGATCGCAGCTAACCAATGTATTAATGTGAACTCCATGCATGACCTGTGACTAGCAACAGTAGCAACTGATGACAATTGATCAGGGATCTAAAACACTTTATATACTACCTTGATACTATTCACAGCAGTCCACTGTTCACAAATCTGATCACAACCATTCTTGGAACATTTTCTATCTTGGCTCATATATTGAGGTGTTTGTGGATAAACTGACACTAACAGTGTCAACTAGAAGCACAGCCCAAATTGAAAAGCCTGGGCAGATTAAATAATTTGTATTCAGAGCAAACAAAAGAGTTGAACTGAGGAATCTTTGGGGAGAGCTTTATGATGAAAAGAAAACCCCCTAATTAAAAAAGTCACCTTTCACTACACACGTTTTTGAGCAAGATGGTAAGATGAATAGAAGCAGAACTAAATCAATACAAATCTCTTTGGCACGTACAACAGACCTCTCCAACTGTTTCAAAACAAAAGGAACAAGGCTTTTTTAGAAATTGCATAATAAATTGCTGTATTTTCAGTTTGTTAATTTAGGAGCTTACTCTGACTTCACAGTGAAAAGAGATTGCTGCACCATACAGGTGCATGGCTCTCTCTGCAGTCTTGAAATGACTGAGATGCTGTGTAACTGACTTTTGTCCAGGTAACTGACTTATGTATCACCTCATTTTACGACCAAGACACCCATGTGCTGGAAAAGAACAATGAAAACTCTGCCAGTCTGAAACTAGCAAGTTGTATTTTGTGCTGCATTAAGGCAGGTTTAAGGATAGGTCCCTACTACATAATTTAAATCTGCATTACTTTAGCTAACTAAGAGTTTTTGAAAACAGCCTCCTTCTTAAATCCGAGGGTTATCTGGAAAACAACCAGCCATTGAAGCAAAGTAGAAAGAAAGATTTGAGAGCTTAAACCTTGAACCACTATGTTAACTTGTTTCTGCATTAATCTTGTTGCTTGCTCCTATGCCAGCTTCATGCAGCAAAGTGCTTCAAAGCCTCTAAGTTGTACTTTGCGGCATTTCTTTCAAGGGGCTCAGTTGTAGTTGAGAAGCAATAATCTGCTCCCCTCAGGGTAGGGCCTTGCAAATTAACAGTCTCATCTTTTCTTTGTTAAGGAGAAACTCACTCAATGTTCACAGAAGGCCACACAAAAGTCAAGATCAAGGATTTGAGTTGTACACTGTCTTCAAGAGTGATTTCGTGATATTTGTCCTCACACAACATCAACATACTTTTGTACTGGGCCCCCCCATTGGCCCATTGCTTAAGTCCACCTTCTGTCTTATTCAAAGTAAATCTCAAAAGGTAATAATAATAGATCTTTGTGCTATGTGGTTGATCGGGGCTATCCTGATTTAGCGTGATCTATAGTTGAATAGTGTCAATTTGTGCTGACAGTTCATATAGCAATTACAGCAATAATACAGAATGCATACAATTACTCTTGAATCATTATATATAGCATGTAAGGCGGCACACAAGATTATTAGATCAAGCCTGCGAAGCAATTTATAAATACCGTACAAAATAAAATAACACACACATACAAATGTGACTTTAAATCCGTGAAGTACCAAAAATCATTCCTTGGTTACACTAGTGCGGCTGCATTTAGCTGCTCTGTCTCTCATATCCTCTCTCCTTAAAGGGATAGTTAGAGAAAAAAGGTTATAAACTCATTATCGCTGCAATTACTCCTCCGAAACGCTTGTGGTGGTAGAGTTTCTTTGCTGGTGTTGAATGTCTTCCGCATTTGTAAATTCTCTGGCATCTCTATTAACTTCAGAACAATGAAGGATGTTAGTAGGACGATTGAGTTTAAATTGAAAGATGTTTAAGACTATTTACTTTTCCTTAAGAGCTGCAACGAAATAAAGAAAGATGTCGTCCATGTTCATTCCTTCAACTTAATTCAAAAATGGCGGCAAGTCTGCCAGAGCTGCGGTGCTACCAAGCAGATCCATCATGGCTCTTGCAGTCTGCATCCTGTTGACGCTTGGTAGCTACATTTTTGTGCAGGTGCAAGTCAGGATACAGTTTAGGGTTCTGCGTATCCTACACCTCTGCATGTAGGCTATGGCATAGCTTTGATGCAGAAGCATGAATTGGGCTTTAGTCTCAGAGCGAGCCGGAGTTCAAACTCACACACACAGGCCCCGGGTCCCGCCCCCTCTCCCTCACACATGGACAGTGAAGCAGACATAAGAGAGCAGAAGTCGTTGACGTGAACGAGGAAGTAAATGACGAACAGTGGCGACAACAAGTGTGAATACAGGGTTTCCACGTCAGAGAGTGATAAATTATTAGCACTGCTGATTTATGATCAGAGCAGAAGACCCGGTTGGTTTGCAACGTGTCAGAGTCTCATGTCTGTCTGTCCTCTCTCCACACTCCTGCTGGCATTCACTCACTTAATACTTTAACAATAAACACCCAGACTATTCACAAGTCATTAGGATCCGAACAGTACTGAAGTTTACTTTTTATTTGTTTGATTCGCTCCAGAGTTTGTGAGACACTTCTTCAATTCTTTAGAATTAAGTCCATTGATCTTTGAAAGGGTGTACTTGCATGATTATGCTAATATATTACAATTATGCCAGAGGTTTAAAATGGTTTCTAAATATTATAATTTATCGCAATAATTTTTTGGACAAAATATCCTCCATCAAACATTTTTATCGATACAAAATTTTTCATAATGCACTAAGTTAGAGGTCTCTTGCACAGTTGCACATATCCAAGCAAATTTGATAATGTTCAATGATATATCTTTAACTTAATAGATATTGAATCGAGACCTTGTGAATCAGAATTGAATAATAATAAACAATAATTTAGTTTGGCCTTTCGAAGGATTGTTCCTAATGATATGTATGACTTGGAATGCAACCAACCAGTTTGGTAATCCACTAGTAATCCTATTTGTTTTGATAGTCATAGCTGTGTTTCATAGTTGACCTTTTCTGCACTTAGAGTAAGCAAATATAAAAAAGGGTCATGAATGTACATTTCCAAACAAATCGTTGGTACAATGTTTTCATAGCTCCCTAAATAGCAGAGTAGTGTAACAGCAGGAGCTCTTGAACCACTTTGCTGAGGTCATCCAGTAGAACCAGGATAGGGATAAGTAAAGGGGATTAGAAGAGTCCTCAGAGACTGATGACCCTAGCGTGAGGTCATCAGGACACTGCTGTTATATTCCATGATGAGTTACCACAATCAGCCCTCTGAAGATTAGGCAAAATGTCCTGTCAAACAATGTGATGGCAGATGGCACCATGCAAATGAATTAACAGAGTCCAGAGGGGTTATTCAAATTGTATCAACAATTGCTTTAAGTTATAGGGTATTAGATTGATGTATTCTATATTGTTCTCCACTTGTATCTGTATGCAAAGGGACCTGCTGTACTTTAGCAGGGCTAAGGGGAGGAACTGAATGACCTGGGGTGACTATGCCTTTAGACATTGTTCCATGTTCCAAAGGCATCTTGAGGGCTGCTACAGTAGAGTGAATGTGTGGTGGTGCTCCTATAGCATTGCATTCATTGCAACTGCACCTTCTATAGACATCAATTTCATAATCGTGAGTGAGTTACTTTCTGAATTCACCAGGTGTCTATGGATGGAGATAATGATGTTTCATGAAATGTGTAGGTTTTGGCTGGTTTATCATACTAGACTCCTTCAGTCAGTGTTACAAATTTTGATCAGCTATATAGCATCTTTAATCATGATATAACACATTATTTTTGATAAGGCATTAATATACTGGAAAAAATACAGATGTCCCCTTTTGTATTAATGGCCCAGCAAGCAGAATGGCCCAGTTTTTTTGTTTATAGTATGTATAGAGAACATTGTATAATCTTTTTTTGTTAAATAGAATTTATCAACAGAGAGGTTGCATCTTAAGTGAGAGCTGCTATAAACAGAGGGAGTGATAAAGCAATCCTGCGTACACTGAGAGTTTGTAGTCTTAATGTGCCAAGGATTTATTTTTGGTTGCCACAGGCACATATAGGCTTACGCCATCTAGGCCTCTAATTAAAGACTATCCACAGCTACAGACAGACACAGCAGCCAACGTCTGCATCAGTGCCAAATGTTGCATAACTCCTACAACTGCATGGTGTTATTGTTGTGCTTTTACATGTTTTTTTTCAACATCATGAACTAACAAATTTATAATTCCAGTTGAAATAAAACCGTATGTAACATACACACAGTCAGGAAATGCCAGTAAATAACAATGTTTTATCAATTTATTTTAACATTTTGAATGTGTGGTAGCCATTATTAAGAATTCAAAAGCATACTGTCCAAAATCAAAATTCCGTTTAACCTCTGGTACGGACACCAACCTTTACAAATGGTTTGCATTTGACCTGTCCCTAATCTCCATATTCTGTCAGGTCTGTGTGTTACTGTTTGAGGTTGTGGTTTCTTACACCTGTTTGTTGTTTCCAGCAGAGGGAACAGAGCAGCTCAGATCCTAGTGGGATGGAGCAGGAAGAGAGCAGCACCAAGTCCTCTGAGGTGAGTTCTCTCTCAAGGCCATACATCCTTTTGTATATGTGTATAGAATGTCTTACATTTGGTGTTCATCAGGGACCAATTCTCCCACCCATAACGGTCCATCCAACTCTTTGGTGTAATATTTTTATTTGACCTAATCATCAGTAACGGCAATGATCTAAATCTACATTGGACAACTGTGTCTCAATGAGATTTCTGACTGCAACAGCAAATATGTTTAGTTGGTTAATGGTTACAATATCACTGACTGCATTATGTTCAGAGGCAATGTCTTTGCGCCGGATTGAGGTTGTACAAAACAGAGACCAGAGTCTTGTCTATGGTATGTTTTGGGCAACACTTTGGTTAAGGTCAGTAAAGAATTGTGGTTTTGGTCATATATTATTACCAAAACTGCACCCTTTCTCACATTTAGGGTAGTATTTCCTGGCAGCACACAGTAGAGTTCAATTCTCTCAATGAGCAGGAGAAAGTGGGAACAAAGAGAAAAGTGTGCTAAAGCTGTTTAGTTGTTAATGTTTTTTGAGATTCTTTATATATGTAGTGTAGTCATATATTAAGAAGCAAAGGAATAAGGGAAACTCAAACCAAAACCAACAAAACCTAATCCTTTTATTAAAATCTTCTAAAATTAAGCAGTTTATTTTAAGATACCTTTTCCAAAAGCTCTTTTTGATTTATTTATTTATTAAATGTATTATTATTATTGAATTCACACAGTGCTTTGATATTCCTCCAGAAAGTTATTTGGATTCTACTTTGGTTTGCATTGATTTTGGTTGTTGGACAGTTCAGTGTAGATTGATATATTCCTTTAACTTGAATGTAACAAGGTCTTGCACTTATTTTATTTTGGAGAGTTTTTGTATGTCAGTGTAAAAGGCTGATTGGCAGTTCAGACTAGGCTATTTATTGTTGTGGAATAATGACTTATGCCTTAATGCTTTATAAAGTTTTTAAAATGTTACTTTTGATAAATTCATTAATATATTAATGAAGTAATAGAAAACAATAATTTCAATCAAAAAAATTGTTGTTAGATGAATTGATTAATCAAAAAAATAGTCAGATTAATGATAACAAATATTTCGATAGGTGCAGCGTGAAGTTACTGATCAAATGAGGTCCTGCCATACAATATGTTCCATGGATTGCCTCGTTCGTCAGTGCCTTCAGGTTCTCTGAGCTGTTTTGGTGACATTTGACGATGAAACAGTAGAATGAATTCAATGTACAGGAGCATTCTTTGCTCACCTTCAGTCAAATGCATCAAAATGAATTTGAATAACTGACAATTTATCATGATCCTAAACATACAACCAAAACAACTGAATATATTTTCAGGTTGATGAAGTGGACCATCTCTATAGGTTTTATGTGTCACTGACTACAGATGACTTTCCTCTATATGTTTATTATTATTAATTATTTCACCTCATTTCACCTCCATCTGTCCAGTTACTGTCAACCCATTCATTTTGGGCTTTAAGGGTTATATATTCCACACAGTTCTTTCAATATTGATTATAATCTCTTCAAATAAAATATGACATAAGACTTTAATGTAATATCCATTAATTTTATTTAATTGAATGAATAAATGTTCTTAATATCCATAAAGTCCTTATCTTATCTAATTTGCACTCAGGTCTGATGACTTATAGTTACCATGTCAGGAAATGACCTAGGAAAATTTGTGTAGGTCAGACATAGGTCAAACAGTCTTTGAGTAAATCCGTCTAGCATGTTGTTAGCACTGTTGTTCACATACACAGAGCAGTCCAAGTTTGTCACACCTAGTCTGTGGCAGCCCTAACAAATGAGGTTAAAGCATTCCTTCTCTCTAATGCAATAAGTCGGAGCTGCCTGAGCTGCATCACCCGAAAAGATTAACCCTGTCACTCTGGCAGAGGGAGTCCGAGCTTGTGAATGTGTTCAGTGAGGACAACAGGAGGTTGGGAGTATACAGGCGCTTTGTCTTCAAATGAAAGCAATAATCACGGTCAAATATCGCAACACACTTCTCCACCAGGATGGCTCCAGCAAACAGGTACTATCACAGTTAAGATGGGGGGAATGTGCTGCTGTAGCTCAGATGATGGTAGAGAGGGGATTGACGTTTGAGTGGTTAAGGTTTCCTGAGGCTTCGGATATCGGCTGAGCTGGTAGATTATTCTTTCTTAATAAAGAGTGGTAATAGTCAGATATACAGCTTTGCATTTTAAAGATCCTTCACACCAACACAGATGTTTTCACTTGCTCTTGCTGCTTAGAGTAGGACCCAAAGTCAATTTGTGTGGTACCCCCCTGAAACTGAACTGAGACACAAAAAACTCTTCGGCTGCAGTCCCCTACAAATTTCTGTGACAGTTGGCATTAGTGAAACTGATTGACACCAGTTGAAAATGAAAAGCCTTTTCACCATAAAACATATATTGTAATCTTTTTCATTTATTCAAAATCCCATTTCTCTCTCATTCTATGAGTAAAGCTTGTGTCCTGTAACTGAAGCACAGCTGTGTTTCACGTTTAATCCTTGAATACAATTCCAAAAGCAGTTTTCATTCTCCAAGAAACAACGATTACATCAGGGCATTTTTCATGCTTTTACATAATGGCTTCTGGACTGCTGTTACTTACTGTAGTTATGAGTCTGTGATAGGGCTGCGCGATATATCGAAAAAGTTATCGTCATCGTCATATCTACATGTGCGAGATGCATATCACAAAAGACTGCTTGAAATGGGATGAATGGTGTTCAGTGTGCCATGTATCACGCTCTACATGTCAATATATTTGGCCGATTAGGTGGAGCCCGGCTGCCCTAGATTATAAATAAAGATATTCAGATCATTGATTTTTTTTTCATCAATTAATCATTGTCGGAACAAAAGAATAAGAAGAGAAAAGAGAGTGAATAGAGAATCATGAGGCGACTCCATGAAATCTCGCTCCGCCTTCTTCTGACTAAATTCTAATGTGGAAACTTCTCGTGATAGAGTTTGTCCTAAAATTCATCACTATGAACAGTTGATTATATAAAAGAAGTGCATGGCTTATTTATGGCATTAAGTAAGCAGACTTAGTGGAAACTGTTCATGGCTCCCTGGCAGTCTGCCCAAGACTTGGCGGCGTTGTGGTTGGGCTGTGCGCCTCCTCCCTCGGGCTGTGGAAATGTCTGTGTTACTTGTGTCCGTAGTCAGGTGGAATTCCTCTTTAAGAACATGTCGCACCAAACAACTATTATTATGCTGATAAATCACTGTGCAGTGCAGTGACAGTTGCTTTATCATGTGTTGTACTCTTGGGCAGGAAATCAAATGTTTTTCAACAGTTTTCAAATTGTAGCATGATTGACAGGCTGCTTATGTTATGTATGGTATATGTGAACACCCAGCTGATTCAACCCTTTACACCCTGAACTGATTCTTAGCTCTGCTGCCACTTCTCTCTGCTGTTATGCACACACACACACACACACACACACACACACACATAAACACATGCGCATGTGCACACACAAGCACACGCACACGCACACACACATAAACAAAGTCAAGACCTGTCACTGTTACATAAGAAGCTTGTAAGTCATTACTGCTCTCATCAGCAGTACATTGCAGTCTTTTGTCTGTGACTCATATTTGGCGCATCAACATTATGTTAAGAGGAGTATGAATATGCAGCAATGTTAAAAAGAGCCACTTGTACAATCTGAGTGCTCATGCGATAATCATTGTTTGTGTTAGATCCACAGCCATTATGTTTTCAGGCTGACCATCCATACGGATGTCGGTAACATTCTGTAGGGTGTGATATGGAACACCTTTATTTTTTATCTTTATTAACATTCATGTGACTGAAGAATGAACAGATTACAATTTGTTGGTCAAAGGTCAAGGTCGCTGTGACCGCATGCCTCTCCCTACGGTTATGTTCGAGAATCAGGTTGGACTTTGCTTTTGGTTGAACCTCAGTTGTATGGGAGTGACTACTGTCAGCTTTGGTTACAGTTCTTAATATACAGCATTGTTATATATATATATATATTTTAGTAGTTTTTCCTCACTCTTGCTGAGGGTTAAGGACAGAGGATGCCACACCCTGTTAAAGCCCTATGAGATGAATGTAATTTGTGAATATGGGCTATACAAATAAAATTTGATTGATTGATTGATTGATTATATATGCAAACAGATCGTAGATGCTGCAATGACATCACTTATACACAATCTCAAGTATTTCCTGATTCACAAAAGACCACTCTCTTCTCCTAACAGGCCTGTATAAAAGCAGTAGATCATGCAATCATATTTTTGCAAAGTGTCTGCCGTTTTACGAACAGTTTCTAACGAACCCTCCCCAGATGTTCCATTTATATCGGTTTTTGTAACACATTTTTATCCTTAACTCAAAAAAAACTATGCCAATTACCACACAATTTTAAACATATATTGAATAGTATACAATAATAAAGTGATGTCATTGTATAAGGTCAAAGGTCAACTTCACTGATTCATCATAGTGTTTCTGCAACAGAACAGGTGATACCATTTCCTGTTTGTGACTAGTTCTCAGTTTTTGTGCATAATTATTGGAAAACCAACACACGCACACACACACACACACACACACACACACACACACACACACACACACACACACACACACACACACACACACACAGTGGTTGTATTTAAAGGGAGAGCTGCTACTTACAGAGAGAGGGGTAAAGTAAGACTGTGCGTAAAGACAGTGTGGTGTTATTAACTTCAAGCAGACTGCCACTGCAGCTAATTGCTAGCGAAAAAGATAGCATGAGAATGTAAATCATTCCGCTGAGCAGACGCTTTCGTCCTTTACTAGCTTCCCTCGCTCTCTCGCTGTCTCTCTTATCAGAGCGCTGCTCACTTGCTCAGCCCAAAGACAGGAGAGAGAGGAGGAGGAGGAGACATTGAACTGAAAACAAGAGGCAGAGGATGAATGAGAGGGATTGAAGCTAAGGGATGCTTTTGGGTTGATGGAGGAGGCCAGGCCTGCTGCTAGGCATATTTTATGTGTGTGTTACTGTGTGTGTTGGTTGATGACGTGCGCCTTGCTCTGAGATGGCGTTAGGAATCCTGATTGCCTTGAGCTCTGTGGAGGAGGCATCCCAATCCTCACAAGGTGCCCACATGCTGCAACGTCTGTCCGCCGTGGCTTCTCTCCCTCCCGAGCGTGTATGAGTGTGTGGATGCGTGCGTGCGGTCTCTTCCTCTCCTCCTCCCCCTCGTCTTCTTCAGGAACTCCTACCTTTTTTATTTTTCCTCCTTGAATCTTCACACTGGTGTCTTTTTCTCCATCTTCCTCTTGTGCTGATTTTAGTGGTGATGACTTTGAGCATAGGTTGAGAGCTCCCTTTTGGCCAGGCCAGCATGGATTGTCTTTGCATTGTCACCACTAAGGTAAGAAACACAGAAGGAATGAATGATTCACTTGACCTGACTGGGTGAGAATGAGGCATGCAGTGAAGCAGGAGAAATGAGGCTGTGTTTGTGTGTGGGCTGTTTCTGACTGTGTGCATGTGCATGTATGTTTTCGTCTTCCATCACAGTCCTGATCGTCTTTATCATCTCTTCACTTTGGGCTCTTGGGTAAAGAGTTGAATAAATGATTTTTCACCATTCTTAGTTGCTTAGAGCAGTCAGTCTATTATCTCATGACAGATAGAGTTGTATTTTTTTGTGTGAATGTGTGTGAGAGAATTATCCACTTCTTCTCTAACTATACGGTATACATGTCAGTCACCAACACCCGAGATGCTTGGGTGCCTGTATTTTGAGATATGGCAGCAAAGTTCTGTCAGCTGGCTCTGGGCTCTGCTGCCCGTTACTCACGAAGCACAGGAGCACTTCTCCGCAGTTGGATAAGTCCACTTGGAAACAGTTGGAAAAATACGAGATATAGAAATTATAATGCAAGCCTTTAGAACTGAAGTATTCTATTTGACAAAATGCCGGTGGACTCTTCTCACTTTCTCCTAAAGATATAAGAATAATATTTTATTTTATAAGAGTATAATATTTAAATAGGATTTCTTATACAGATATTACTCAACTCTTAGTGTTTAATATATATATGTTAGTTATGTGGGTTCCTATACCCATTTTAATGTATAAAACTTATGTTATTGTTTGGCACCTCCAGTTGAATTTGATGTGATATAGATATGCACTGGATGGATATGCACATGACATCGATTGGTTGTAGTAGCATGATACATTTATTTTTATTCTGAAGTACTGTACAGGAAGTGCAGTGGTGTCCTTTATTTTGAACACTTTTTTATCGCTTTAGTTGCTCGTCCAAACAGGGTTTGAGGCTGATGGTCCACCACTGTTGCACAGGTGCCCTGTAGATGAATAATAATAGCTTTCTATACAATACCTTCATCAGGTTAGAATTGTCATAGTTATTGACAAAATACCTTATTGGCTAAACTAACCCGATTGACAACAGAAAATGCAAGCAATGCTCATACAAGTTAATCAAAGATGTTTGTCATATAAGCTAACAGTGCTGCATATAGCAACAGTAAAAGCAACAGAGAACAGGTTACTCCTTTGGAAGCAACTCCCCTACTATTTACATCACACTAAGGTCACAGTGATGTTTGCACAGACTGTTCTAAGTGAACCTGACAGAGCTTTCCTCGTCATTTATGCGGAAAATCTCCACTGAGTGGTTTGAAGCCTAAGTATAGAAATAGTCTACATCCAATAAGACATCCTACCGCATGACTGGAAATGCTAAAGATGGACACATACAGCTCTCTCCTCGGTGTATGATGTAGAACACGCATGTGGCAGGGGCACAGACCCCTTTGTCATTTGAGGCTGTTTAATCCCTAAAAGCCATGGTAAAATATTCACCCTGGCTTTTGCATTAAAGTCATTACCAAGTCAGTGTTACTTTGCTGAGTGCCTCATACTGTGTACTCACCTCATGTGAGAAGAAAGTGTTGTAACTTTAATATAGTTTGTTTATGGGGGTAGTAATTAATTTACACATGCAGCTCTGTGAATGTTCATATTGTTGCCTCACAGGTTTAAAGATTCATAGTGGCTGACATGCTCAGGTCTTTCAATGTTGAGTTTCTCTTGGGTTCACGTTACCTCCCACAGTCCAGATACATTCAGAAACAAGAGGATGTTCTGCAGTAGTTTTGAAACTCACTTTTCAAAATCTTCCTCGTACAATTTATCGTCAAAAATAAGAAATGCATATTTGCCGAATTTGATATCCTCAGGGGTTTTGCTGCTGTAACCTCAGATGGTCAGCATGAGTGCAACTAATAGTGGCATGTCAGAAATAAATGAACGGATCAATATTTACTCTTCTTGAGTGTATTGTTATTTTGAAGAATAGAGGGTGGGTGGTTTTCTCCTCTCCTCTCAAAACAGACTCAGCTCTTGGTGTTGCCGATGCTGCTCCGTGTTGACATCAATCAATCAATCAAATTTTATTTGTATAGCCCATATTCACAAATTACATTCATCTCATAGGGCTTTAACAGGGTGTGGCATCCGCTGTCCTTAACCCTCAGCAAGAGTGAGGAAAAACTACTAAAAACCCTTTTAACAGGGTAAACAGGGAGAAGAGGAAGGAGAAGCTGGAAAAAGAAGCTCCGTGTGTCATATGTCATTAAATAGAGCAAGTTACGTTCTGCCTCACTAATTAACTCTAACTATAAGCTTTATCAAAAAGAAAGGTTTTGAGCCTACTCTTAAACAAACAGATGGTGTCTGCCTCCCGAACTGAAATTGGTAGATTATTCCACAAGTGAGGGGCTTGATGCCCACAGATTTGTGAGCCACACATTCAAGGTGTTGGTGGCTGATTTGATAATTGCATTAAAATCTGATACAGGGATAACATATCAGGCCATTTATACCAAATAGATTATATAACCTTTTTCAGGAAGACAAGCATGATGCCTGCTAATAGCCACATAACAGGAATAATCCTAGTGCAGAACTTTCTTTATAATTGCTCTCATATAGCTATGATATGATACTAACTGCAAAATCAAATGAAAAACATGCATTTTACTCTGCGCAATATTACTCTGATGTAAGTCCACTGTGTGATACCATCAGGTTTTATTAAACTCTTATGGCAGAATACAACATATTTTCCTGTGGAACAGAAGAGAACATGGCAGCGATGTTAACATGCTTCATATAAGGTCTAACTTCAGCCCACACAATGCTAAACATAACATTAGATCTCAGTCCATCTTTGAAACATATCCACTTATTCTCAGTAATGCAAAAAAAAGCAGTCATGACTAGCACTGTAATGAGAATTTGGATTTGTCAGTGTCAGTATTATCTAAGTTGTCATACGTTCTCCTACTATAGTTATTCTCGGGTCTCTAAGTATCTTATATCAAAATTAATGTGTTATTAAAAGCACCCTCTCTTAGTGTCTATGTCATGAGATCTTGTATGACACTAGGCTATATTCTGCTCTACTACCTTAAGTATTCAGCTCTCCATAATAAATGTGCACAACGTAATGATATGCAGTTCTCATTCCATGGCTATGTTATGTAAAGCTTCAGGGGCATGTTGAGTACGTGCTGTAGTTCAACATGAGAGGAAAATAGAAGGGAGGGAAGGAGGAAATGAGTCCTACGCCACCATTGTTGCTGTTTTTAGATGGTATTGTGTTGAGCAAAATGTAGCAAGTGAAAGTTGAAGCAAGCAGCTGATGATCTCACCAAAGATGGTTGTGTGGAAAGGAAAACACCACTGTGTAAAAGAGTGGGGAGAGAGAGAGAGAGAGAGAGAGAGAGAGAGAGAGAGAGAGAGAGAGAAGAGAGAGAGAGAGAGAGAGAGAGAGAGAGAGGAGAGAGAGAGAGAGAGAGAGAGAGAGAGAGAGAGAGAGAGAGAGAGAAGAGAGAGAGAGGAGAGAGAGAGAGAGAGTAGAGAGAGAGAGAGAGAGAGAGAGAGAGAGAGAGAAGAGAGAGAGAGAGAGAGAGAGAGAGAGAGAGAGAGAGAGAGAGAGAGGAGAGAGAGAGAGAGAGAGAGAGAGAGAGAGAGAGGAGAGAGAGAGAGAGAGAGATTTTGATTTTTTAGGTCACTTTTATTTTCTCAGTGAAGTTCCAACAAAACAACTTTCTACAACACCTTTGAACAAAAAGAAAAAAAACACACATCAAAATAGAACAATATTCAACCCAAAATATGACCAAAAAACAAAACCCAGCTGTTTTCTTCCACACAACTCATAAATAAATACATTATTTTCATCATGGTGCTCAATGCGATACCAGTGAGGACTTTTGGACTTGTACAGTTTCTGAGGCCTGGTCCTGCATCACAAAGGAGCTGAGTCCCGTGAACCACTGGTGTTTGAGGAGGCTCTTTGGTACGGGTTACTGGTCTCCAGACCAGGTCCCTACGACCAGTCAGGAGTCTTTTGGACAAGCTGGAACTTTGAAAACACACTCTGTGGGACCCAGTGCAGACAGTTCCAGAAGAAAGTCCACCATCACAGCCAATATCCTGGCCAGCAGACGTGCTGGGGGGTCCCCACATGCCAGTCGGTGCCACAGCTTGGAGGGAACCAGGTTGTTGGAGAGGCTGAAAACAGAGCAGCTCTCTTTGTATCTTCTCTGGCACCATTTATATTTGAAGAGCCCAGTTTTTCATCACACATGTTGAGGATGAGAGTTTCTTTAGACCAAACGTAAAAGGTCAAAACAGACAGAGGACACAGACAGGGTTTTTAAACATCAAGTGGCCATTTGGGCTCGGATTTTAGTCATTATTTTTCTCAGGCGGAATGATTCCTGATTTGTGAACGTCGGTGCTACCACCCTCAAATTGAAAAGTCTCACTGAGTGGAGGAAAAGGTCCAAATCTGGGAAGAAGTCCTCTACTTTAACCATTCTTGCGCCCTTAGTCTGCTGTAAAAAAGTCTGGATGCTGGTGAAGGAGTAAACACCCACTTCCTCCTCATACATGATCTCCTCTGCTTCTGTTATAATAGCCTCTGACTGAGAGGAAGAACACGGCGGGTTTATCTTTGAAACTTTTTTAGCTTGGTCACTATTTTTCATGTTTTCTGGGTTTTTTCTTTTGGCTGACAGTTTTAAAAAATCTTCCTCCATCAAAAACTCCTCATCAGGGAGCTCTGCCTCTGCTCCTCTAGTGTCTTTGTGAGTGTCTCTGACCTCGTTCTCCTGATGGACGTCCTCACTGCTCCCCCCCCGTGAAACCGGTGTGTCTATCCGCGGCTCTATCGGGACAGAGGCCCCAGCCCCCCCCAAGGCAGGCGCGGAACCACCACTGGCCAGGGCAGGCGGGGGCCCCGGTGCAGGAGCAGAGGAACCACCACCGGCCGAGGCAGGCGGGGGGCCCCGGTGCGGGAGCAGAGGAACCACCACCGGCCAGGGCAGGCGGGGGCCCCGGTGCAGGAGCATCGGAACCACCACCGGCCGAGGCAGGCGGGGGGCCCGGTGCGGGGGCATCGGAACCACCACCGGCCAGGGCAGGCGGGGGCCCCGGTGCAGGAGCATCGGAACCACCACCGGCCGAGGCAGGCGGGGGCCCCGGTGCAGGAGCAGAGGAACCACCACCGGCCGAGGCAGGCGGGGGCCCCGGTGCAGGAGCAGAGGAACCACCACCGGCCGAGGCAGGCGGGGGCCCCGGTGCAGGAGCAGAGGAACCACCACCGGCCGAGGCAGGCGGGGGCCCCGGTGCAGGAGCAGAGGAACCACCACCGGCCGAGGCAGGCGGGGGCCCCGGTGCAGGAGCAGAGGAACCACCACCGGCCGAGGCAGGCAGGGGCCCCGGTGCAGAGGCAGCCGACCGGCCCTCACCGGCTCTTTCTGGGCACACACGGATCAGGTGTCCCTCTTTCCCACAGCCAAAACATTTCATGTTCCCTGATGTAACGTGCACTGTGTAGTTGAACTCCTCAATTTTAAAACTAAAGACCAGGTTCAACTCTTCCTCATTCTTCTTCAGTACCATAAACACGTGTCTCCTAAAAGACATAACATGTTTGAGGTGTGGAGATCTACTGTATATGGGGATCATTTTTATAGGGGACATTAATTGTCCATGTCTGGCCAGTTCTTTCTCCAATAGTTCATTCTTCAGGAACGGGGGGACATTAGAAATGAGGATCTTCTTCACCGGGTTAGCCAGGGACAACACAGGTGTGAAGGAGCCCTCAATCACCACTCCCCTCTCAAGTAGCTGGTTAGCTTTTTCAATGCTATCTACAAACACAACCACAGCACTGTTCATACGTGAGGCCGACTTCACACTGTCATACCCCACCACCTCACCTACAGCCAGACTGACCTCCTCCACTGAGCAGTCCACAGCTGGACACAGTTTGATGCCGTGTCGGCGTGTTAGCTTGTGGAGGCCGGAGCCTCCACCTGCAGCAGCCATGCTGCACAAACACAAACACACAACTAACAACTAAACTGCTGCTCCTAACACTGTCTCTCACACACAAACAAAACACACCTCTACTACAAGTACAGAGGGAAAAAATAGCAAAGAAAAAACAGGTGGAAAAACAAACAATTTGAAACAAACTTTCTCCAGCTCACTCACCACACTCAATCCCAACATGCACTCCGAGAGAGAGAGAGAGAGAGAGAGAGAGAGAGAGAGGAGAGAGAGAGAGAGAGAGAGAGAGAGAGGAGAGAGAGAGAGAGAGAGAGAGAGAGAGAGAGAGAGAGAGAGAGAGAGAGAGATGAGAGAGAGAGAGAGAGAGAGAGAGAGAGAGAGAGAGAGAGAGAGAGGAGAGAGAGAGAGAGAGAGAGAGAGAGAGAGAGAGAATGAGAATACAGACTTCATCTCGACAAACATATCTGTGGTACTTTACACAGTGGGGCTGAGACCTTACAAAATTATAGAGAGACCCAACTGTTCCCATAATGAGCAATAGTGAGTGACTGTGGAGAGAAAAGGACTCCCTCATTAATTGGAAGAAACCTCTAGCAGAAGAGAGGTGGGTGTAGAAAAAAGAAAGAGAGAACAGGATCAATTGTATATCATTTATTTTAAGCAATTTAGTGTCGTTTGGTGAAAAACATTGATCACAAAATTCCTGCAAAACAAGCAGAATCTGTTTGACTGACAGCAGGAAACTGGCTTTACTTTCTTAAAACCTGTTCCATGGTTAAAATGTTTTCTACACATTCTATTAGATATGCCCTGTTTTAACTGTCAACTATCCTCTTAAAACTTTGTGAAGAAGACTTGCCTGTTTTATTAAAACATTAAACTTTAGCTCAAATTACTGTGTGCTCCAAGTATTATTGAGTGTTTCAAAGATGCCAGTAATTCTAAAAATTATTTAAATTCTAAATCTTAATTGATAAATTATTTTTCACAATATGGAAAAGTTGGACATAATGTTGGTTCAGAGCATTTCACGACTCAGGTCATTAAACTTGTGGTTAAAAAATTTGCCAAACCATTCCATCATTTTAATCTCTGAATTCGATCTTGATCAATTAGGATATCATCCGGCTGATATTATTATTTTATTTTGTCCTTTATTCAAATGTAGAATCTTATTGAAATCTCTTTTTTCAACCCGTATCAAAGAGTAGCTTTGGTTCTCATGCACCCATGAGTCAGGTTACCATCACACCCAGTCCTGTTGTCTAGTGTAAACTATTTAGGGTAAAGGCCTCTGTATGCTTCTCCGAGTCCGTCAAGGACGGACGGATCGGACGGACACTTTTTGATTTATAGTCGTGCGAGCCTTTTTGTACAATTCACCGCCAGACCATTATGTGGCGCAACGGAAGACGAGCTTAGAGAAGCCTACCTCATGAGGTGTTTAGAAGAAGTCCACGCTGGTTTATTGACGTCCTCCCGGCGTCTCACACACAGAACGATGGCAACTAACTGACAAAGGCTGTTGATGGCACGACAGTTTTTCCTTAAATAAAGTGACACCCAGCGGGTCATAATGTTAATGTTATCGTGTCTTAGCGCAGTGGTTCCCCGGTCTTGTTTCCGAACTGCGTTGCTAATTCCACAGCTTGAAGCTACACGGAGGCAGCTAGCTCCCCCCCCCCAAGCTTCCACACACAGTCAGCAGGAACTCCCGATACTAACTACTACCAAGTGTTTACTTCTAACCTGACGGTGTTTGAGAAACAGTGTCATGACAGCCGTTTATTATAATTAAAGTCAGCGGGTTTTTGCACAGTTACCACCGCAGTTAGCATGGTGGCTAGCACCGCTAGCGCCGTTATGATAGGGCTTTATAACCGTATGTGACCGTACACACATGCCGTTAGTGCTCTAACCAGCCACCATCAGCCGGACATCTCCACTGGCTTAACACACTTGTCACATTAATCGTAGAACCGTAGTTGTGTTTGGGTTTATTGCGCTATAGGGAATGAAACAGGAAGTTTGAGGTCCGGAAATGTCGTTAGCTGACCAATCACAGCCACGGGCTATCCGTAGGCTCTCCGCCATGCCGACGTGAAGTTAGAAAAATCTGAGGTGCACGAAAAACTCTCCGAGGCGCTCGGAGTGGGCGTTTCTCTGTCCGTGTCCGTCCGTTTTCGAAAAAACGGAGAAGCATACATAGGCCTTAACTCTTCCCTTCACTTCCTGCTCCTTTCATCATCCACTTTATATTTAAGCATATCAGCTTACATACACTCCTGATCAAAATCTTAAGACCAGTTGAAAAAATTGCATGAATTTGCATTTTGCACTGTTGGATCTTAGGAAGGTTCTAAGTAGAGCTTCAAAATGCAAAAAGAAGAAATGGGAACAAGAGACCAAAAGTTGTGAGCAGGCAATTTATTGAAAACAACAATTTAACTCAAATAGGCTGATCAAAAGTTTAAGACCACAGCCTTTAAAAGCCTAAATCTGTGCAAAAATTTGGATTCCATGTCATTTCCTGTCAAGTAATCACACTGTGAAGATCTCTTGATGGCAAAGGCAAAAAAGCTCACTGTCTTTGAACGTGGTAGGATTGTTGAACTGCATAAACAAGGCCTCTCACAACGTGCCATCACTGCTGAGGTTGGACGCAGTAAGACAGTCATTTTGCATTTCTTAAAAGATCCTCCGGGTTATGGAACAAAAAAATCAAGTGGTAGACCCAAAAAAATCTCACCGGCGCTGAGCCGGAGGATCCGAATGGCTTTCCGTCAAGATACGGGACGATCCTCGTCCCAATTTAAGGCCATTACTGGTGCTGACTGCAGCCCAATAACCATCAGATGGCATCTGCGAAGGAAGGGCTTCAAAAACAAGAAACGTCTTCTAAGGCCACGTCTCCTTCAACGCCACAAAATTGCCTGTTTAGACTTTGCAAGGGAGCACCAAACATGGGACATTCAAAGGTGGAAGAAAGTTTTATTCTCTGACGAGAAAAAAAATTTAGCCTTGATGGTCCTGATGGCTTCCAACGTTACTGGCATGACAAGGAGATGCCACCTGAGATGTTTTCTACGCGGCACAGTGGAGGGGGCGCCATCATGGTGCTTTTTCCTTCAATGGAACAATGGAGCTCCAGGTTGTGCAGGGGCGTCAAACAGCAGCTGGCTATGTGGAGATGTTGAGGGCCCTCGTCTGTGTGGTAACGACTGGGTTTTTCAGCAGGACAACGCTAGTGGATGCCCTTCGTGAAGCCAACTTCAACAATAATGGTGGAGCTACTCATTACTGAGTCAGTTTTTGACACTTTAATTTCTGTTTTAGGAGTAAACTTTTGATCAGCTGATGAACAGCCTACTTCAGTTAAATTGTTGTTTTCAATAAATTGAAAGATTCAACAGTGCAAAATGCAAATTCATGCAAATTTTTAACTGGTCTTAAGATTTTGATCAGGAGTGTATAAGGCAAACATCAATTTCCGAAGTCACCTGCTAACACAGACAGACCTGCATGTGAAATGGCCTGATCTTACTTTTCTCTGAAGCACTATGCACTCACAGAGCCTCTCTTTCTAATCATTAAAGCTACTTTCAGACATGCACTGAACTCCTCAGATCCTCCATGGCTGTATCTGTGAATGCAAATGTCCGAGTGAGAGCCTCAGGAGTTTCTGTGGGCTTTCTCTGCCTGGCCCCTAGTATTCAGTTTCCACAGAAACTTCAGTGGAGCCGATGTGAGAACACAGTAGGATATCCTCTTGAGGATTCACCACGAGTGAGGGGGGCCACGACAGAAATCCCTTCTCTGTCTTAAAACAAATTTTATTTCCACAACACTGACATGAAACACTCTCCCTACTGTTTCTGAATTCTGTTCAAAAATATCACAGTTTGGGTTCTATCCAAAAGACTCGAAGTTGAAGTCTCATGCTGATTTAAACCTATCCACAGAACTATAGGGTCAGCAGTGTGACCTCAGTTTTAGACACTGACCTCTAGCACCCTACAGAGACTGAAGCCTCCTGCTGCTGCCTCACCACTATCTCAAAATAGTCATTGTCACCACCAGGCAAAGGGCTGACTTTGTGATCTTGCAAGACATTGTGAAAAAGGGTTATTAACAACAATATAATGACAAGGAAGCTATTTTTTTATGACGGGAATAGCCCTTTAGAGCCAGGTGTAAACCAGCAAGATTAATCCTTATGTAAAATTCAGATGCTAGGAGCTAGGTTTATAATTAGGATAAACTGATCCTTAATTTTTGTGTTCTCATGCCCGGGCCAAAAATGGAGATGTAATATTCTATCTCAGGCTCCTTTTTTTGTCATAGCCTAGTAATAGCAGAAACCTTTGCTCCTGCACCAATGTTAAAACTTTCTTCCCACTGCAGGCCAGCCTGCTTGGAAGGTATGAGATCCTTTGTGTTGCCTGGAAACAGCAGTGGTTCTCTATAGGGCCGAGGAGGAGAGACTTTGTGGAAAGGGGCAAACAGTCAGCTGTCTACTGGTTCTGCCTGCACCCTTTTCATTGTGTTTTATGTTTAGGCAGTATAATTTTTCCAGTTAAGTTGCAGGTTGTTAATTGTACGGACTTGTTAGAAACTGTAGTGTACACACACTTAGCAGAAGTGAAGATGACACTGAAAAAGTCCCATTCTCCTGACGTGCTCTCTGCAGGGTTGGGTCTTCTGTCTATGGATCGAAGACTAACTAATTGAAAACAAAAAAAGGATTCACCTTTCCGCCCATGGTGTCTCCAAACCTTTAGGGTCAAGCCTCCAGCTTGTCTGGTGTCAAAACACACAAAAACGTACAGTAAAAGATTGTATGTAAATTCTACTAATGAGTGATGACACATGTGAGCAGACAGTATAAAAGACAGTGTCTTCTGAAACTGCACCTTTCTTGGAACGCAGCTGCAGTTGGTGGATTCTGGTATTCACCTGCTGTTGACTGTTCAGGATAAACTGTCGCGCACATTAAGTTCTTAACTGCATCTACACTATAGTTCACCTAGGAGTTAGGGTTAGTGTGTGTTTGTGTGTGTGTGTGTGTGTGTGTGTGTGAGGGAGTGATACTTGTAATAATTATTTGTAACAAGCCAACCTGTGTGAGGGGGGTAACACCCCCTCATTTTATCACAGTCGTCCCAACTCTCTTGAATCATTCTAGACTGGTATTTTTCCATGTCAATGCAAGGAGGACTGTTGACTGTTGAGCAGGAAAGAGGAGTTGTTGTCCTCCTAGTCCAGTTTATTTATATTTAGAATTCGCATCATTGATCATTCATCATTATCAATCTTGTGGAGCCCCTCAAAAATTGGAGGCATATCTTGGGACTCTGCTTCCTTGTCCGCCCACCTTGGATATCTCTAGGCAGATTGGTGCTCGTTGTGGCGGCAGGGGTGCAAAGATGCACAGTGGGAACATGACTGAGGGGTAGCTAAGCATCTTTATCGTCAAATGCAAGCTATGCACATCGGATGAAGGTTCGGATATGGATGCATCGCATGACACGGGGCACTGGGTCGTGACCGAACACATGACAACTGAAAAGGGAGAGAACAGTTTGAGACTCAGCCGAGCCAGGCAAGCTGCAGCGCGTTAGCCTGCTGATAGTTAGTTTTAGCACACAGGGTTTTATGTCCCAGCTAACTCCAGGTAGCTCATTAGGGTTATGGATTAATGCTAATTATGTTAACAGTTTAATGCTAACAGCACCCCCATGGGCTTGCCGTAACACTTTAGACCAGGGGTTTTCAACTGGTTTTGTCCCAGGGACCACCATTCTAACTAGAAAGTTATACGCGGCCCACTGATGTGCCTACCGCGAGCGGCTATTTGTGTGTGTGTGTGCGTGCGTGCATGTGGATAGAAGGAAGTTTTAACATTTGGTTTTCCATGTTGGTTTTATTTTAAAACCTCAAACAAATCTAGAAAAATCTGTCTAAAAAACAACAAAAAAATTATTGATTTTCAGTGCTTAAGAATTGAAAACAAAAGTAAAATGCAGTTTGTAGTTGTTCTGCATCTCAGAACCATACGTACATCAATATAAAATGTTCATAACTTAAATGTACAGACATGTAGCTGACATGTTGAGAGAATGTTAAAGTAACAGTTATCAATAACAATCAACATAACCTGGGGCTACAACTGAAGAGGGAAGATGACAAAGTAATGCAGAATATGTCACAAATGATAATCAGCCCAATCTGCACTAGTCGCCGCTCTAATGCAGTCAGACGGCAGCTGCTATCAAACAAACAAACATCACCTTCTGGATTGGAAGATCGTGCTCCAAAAAAACAAAGATGGAACATTCAATAAGACCAAGGTGATATATGGTCGCCGAGGGGCGTTCAAGTGCAATCCGCCAAACCAGACTCACTCGCAGGACACATTGTGCAAAAGAAGCGGACAGGTTTACTGTCATAGAATGTGAAGTTAGTTTGCCTCACCAACTGGCTGATGGAAGACTAGCTAAGAGGGTCTTTAGAGGCATTAGATTGTGCCATGGTGTGGTGAATGGTTGTTTGACATAAAATAGAAAAATGCTCAACCATACTATAAAAACAATGGCTAAGAAGCCCAAATAATTTCTTTTTGATTTAAAAAGAAAAGAAAAAAAGTTTTATTCAACCATACAATGGCTAAGAAGCCCGAATTCTGTTTAGCATGAATGTTCCATATCAAATAGCAAAGAGAACGGCTAAAGAACTGCTGAGTTGCAGCACCATTGTTTTGTTTATTTATGAATAAAAAAGAAAACATGTTAAATGTATATATCTCTCTTTTGTCATAAATCTTTTTGTTCTCACACAAATATACCAAGAAAATAGATATTGTGATTAATCATGATTAATCCATAGAAACCTGTGATTAATTTGATTAAAATTTTTAATAATTTCACAGCCCTCATATTTTCATTATTAATTCTGCCCTTTTGGGCCTTCTTTTGGGGAAAATAAAAATTCCCATCATACAAACTACATCTCCAATTCCTCCTGAGGGTTAGGGGTAGGGTTAGTTTTTCTACCTAGCTCAACCGCTCTTTTACATCTACGTTTAACACGCATGCAAAGGGGAAAACTACTGGCAGTTTCTAGCCCAAAGCCGATTTCAAAGTTCCCATTACCTTTATATTATTTTAGACATATTTTTCTTATTTTAGATATTTTTCACGATAATCAAGAGTAATCTGGAGATGTGTTGAAATATCAAAGCGAATTTCGCGGACCCCCTGCAATGCCGTCAATGACCCCTGGTTGAAAACCCATGCTTTAGACCAGAGGGTTTGATCGTTACAAAGTCACCAGTGCACCTGCAAGCAAATACAGGGTAACCGGCAGGGCAGCTCGCCATTACGCGGACACGGCACTGAATTAAACTTTGTAACTGTAAAACAACTTCTTAAAAGTACTTACTCAGCAAATTCAGACCAAATTATGTAATGTTTAGGCATTTTAAAACTAAAGCGTATCAGTGTTGATGTAGCTTAGGGACCACCGTTCTCTGACAGGAATGTCAATGAGGCTTATTAATGAACTCCCTTAGTTGTTTGTCTAGGCAGCACAGAGAAATTAATTGGATTTGATCAAACAAGTTTATTATAATAAAGCAAGACAAATTGTACGGCTGAAAACTATAAATGATTTTAGTTACTAATTGACAGAACTGCTGCAGCTCTGATGAATTCAGTGGCTTTAACTGATGAGCAGGGCTTCCTGCAGCTGATGAGCTTGGCCAGTATTTGACTTCTGAATTCCTCCCCTACAGGGGAAGGTCTCATCAGGTACACCATGTTGCTGGGTATCCTGTCGATTCAGCAGTGCAAAGTCAGTGTGTGCTGTGTTCAGAATGCTACTTTGTTTTATCTTCATTCCAACACCTCCACCCCCAGATTTCCTCCTCCACCTTTCTTATCTACTCATCATCTGTATCCCCATTTTCCTTTTCTTACTCCCCAAGCTCAACTTCACACTGTCTGAGGAAGAAATACATAATTAATAAGGAAGGTAGTTTGTGGGGATTGGTTTGGTTGTCTGTTCACTAATGCTGCTAGTCGATGGACAGTTACCACGGTAACAGGGAGGCTGGCACCAAAAATATATTCTATACAACATCCTTTATACCTGCCCCTACATTCAGTCTGCTGACTGGTGCATCTTCCCACATACACCATTGTGAAGTCACTTCCCGTAGCAGGATGCATGCGGGCTGGAAACCTTGTAACTCCAAATTATTGGGAAAAACTACACTACAAATAAAGGCTAGCACATAATATAATATAATGTTATATATAACGATGTTATGTTATATGTTATGTTACATAGTATGTTATTTTTTTTCTATTTTGTAAAGTCGTCTACTGCGTAGATGTTGCCTGCCATGTCATAATAATTTCACTGCTCAGATGACGCCGTCATTGGTGCATGTGACAATAAACTTTGATTTGATTCGATTTGATAAGTGGAAACTGGGCATAGGAGAGCTTTAATGTGACTCTATTCAAGTTATTCTTCTTCTTCTATGTAACAAGCATAGTTTTAAGCATAGGGCCATTTATGAAGATCAAAGTCAAAAATATCCCATCACCTTCTGGTGAAAAGCTCTTCCCTTATGACCTCAACCTACTGACCTCACTGAACCTTTGTTGTGTTTGTTTTTTTCCACCTAAAACATCTACTTAGTATAATAAGTCCAATTTTTGCCTTGAGCTAGGTCATGTGACCTCAGGTATGAGCCAACTACAGCGCTAATGTAGCAGCAAGACAACATGAGCCCGATGCTGCAGCTGTGACATGGCAATGTAATAATTTGACATGTAGAACCTCAGCAGTGCTCTGTCAGGCTGCCATACTGTGGCTTTAACCACAGGTTGTATCAAGCTTTACCTGTCTGTGTTGATAACTATTAGGGATGAGCGAGTACAGCATTATCTGTATCTGTATCTGTATCTGTTAAACATATGAATTATCTGTATCCGTACTCGGAGTGGGCGGGGCCTAACCCGGAAGTGGGTGTGATTTAACCCACTGTCAGCTGAAATACTCTCTGTATCACTCATTATTCTGTATCACTGATCATGAGAGAGAGAGAAAGAGAGGGGGAGTGTGTGTGTGTGTGTGTGTGTGTGTGTGTGTGTGTGTGTGTGTGTGTGTAGCTTAATTTGTAATATTTTTTACACCACTACTACCTAGAAAGTGTCGCCACATCTGAACAGCCGGGGCGATATTATCACAAAAACTCAAATAAATGCCCGTCAGTTTGGATGATTTTAAATGGTCATTTATTTTCACACTGGCATTTAATTATCAATGCAAATAATTACGCTGCACTGAACTGTAAGTAAAGTACAAAAAAGTTAAAATAACGAAACATGTAATTATTACTCATTCACGTCTTACTAAACCTAGTCACGCGAACGTGCCACAAAAAAAAATCTCCGACAGGCAGAGTCGCAACGCGAGTCGCTTTCTACCAGCACCACGTCTGAACGAACCCACGTTTAACAGAACTCTACTGGTTAATAAGTAAGTACAAACTGAAATAAAAACAAACTTCAAGCTGAATAAACCCTAAACGTTAACGGGAAAGACCTGCGAACCTGAGTGACTGAGAGACAGAGAGCTGTTCTGTGAGTGAGTCAGCAGAGGGGTGTGTGAAGGGGAGGAGCGCTGTGACGCTGTGTGAGGATTTTCATTCAGTCCGAGCACAGATATTGACTCGTAGAACTCGTATAATACTCGTGATCGGCAAAAGTGCTTTATCCGTACCGGATACTCGTTTCAGCCGAGTATCCGGCTCATCTCTATTAACTATTGAATAGATACTCTTGATGCAATTCCAGCTGGTCATTACTACATTTTTAATGAATGATCATTGATCACTCATACATTATTTATGAATAATCAGTAGACACATTAGCAACAGTTATCATTTGGCCATGACTACATTATCCCGAATGCACTGTAGTTGTTAATCGGTTATGACAGTGCTCTGTATTAATTACTACATCACACAAATGTTTAGAATTCACTGCCACATTATTCATTCCACTTGAAAACCTGCCACAGTGGGTGTCTTCAGGACCACATGGCAACAAGAAACACACACACACACACACACACACACACACACACACACACACACACACACACACACACGCAAACACAAGTTGCAAACAATAACAGCCCCATTATCACTATATATTTCTTCCCCTCTTTCACACACTTGTAATTTTCAGGCATTTCGTAAGTCTCAGAAGAAACACATCTTCTCTGTTGAAGTCAGAATAAGTGAAATAATTAGTTGTTACTCTTTTGCTATTGCTTTTCTTCAGAGCACTGTGGTAGTGACAGTGTGAAGTACTGCTTGCTTGTTAAATAACACTGTGTGTTTGTGTAAGGGAGTCAGGGTGAGAGAGAGGAAGTATGCATACATTAAGAAGAAAAAAATATTTCATCCAAGATGGTGTGTATTCAGATATTTTCTGCACCCTCATATGTATTTTGAGCACAAACACACACACACACACACACACACACACACACACACAGTATGTACAGTACACATTACTCATACATGTGTCAAACATCATTGACATTACATTATCATATCATACACATATACATTTGTTTTATTTTTCTCAGATTTTCCTTTAAATCCTGGTCGACATTCACTTTCCTCCGCATGCTTCCTTCTTCTCCATGTGAGACGCACATTTGCACTCCCCCTCTTGACAGTTTAGTTAGCTTTGCATCAAGTGAAGGGTCTTTTGTAGTGGCGTTTAAAATTTCCCCACCAAAAAAATTGTCATGTTTGGTACAATGAGAGTAATAGTTTTCTCACTCTTGGAATCCGTCTCATTGCTTCTGTCGTTGATTTTTGTTTCTAACCCTTGAAGAAGATTTAGCAATTATCCTCAAGGCTTTTTCATGTTGTTACAACACTGCCATGGCTTTTGCATGCTGCTGTGCTCTGAAATCAGACGTGCAGGTAAGGATTTCCAACAACATGTTTGAGTGTGTGTCAAGGGCGAAGGGAGATGAAATACCATGTGAAGCCCTGCGTGTGAGTGGAGGCTAACTTGTGAGGCCATAGTTCAACACGATGGGTCTTTTTTAAATTTGCATTGGCTATTATGTTTTATCTTAAATTAAAAGGCTGTGTGAGTACAATTTATTAACAACAGAGCTTGTACAATAAATATTTGTACTCCCTTGTCCAGATTCTTGTGCTTATTCCGTGTTGGTTTTGATTTATTAACAGTATTGATTATCCTGTTTTCATTCATTTTCATTCACCTTTCAACATTCAAACTTGTTACCCATCAGCACAAAGCTGAGCCTCACCCCCACCTTTAACCTTGGCAGGTTTAAAGAATGAGTTAATGCAGCCTGCTAAATCTGCTCAGTCTGAGCTTTGATCTTTCACTACTGCAAAGCTCAATGGAAATAGCTTCCATGACAACAGCTATTGCAATGGATGGAATGTACAGTTGCCGTCATAAAATAAACTCCTGTGTCAGAGACAGAAATGCATGAAACAAGGTTAAATATTTGCACAGAATGTGATGTATACTTGCAATTTCACTGTATTTTCTATCAGCACTGGCATGAGTCATACCAATGCTTATACAGACCTTAAGATACTATCACATTTAATTTATTTTTGTATCTTCTGGCAATGCACACTGATTAATTAGGAAGTTTAATAAGCATACGCTGGGCCTTAAACGCTATTATATTACCAGATTTGGGGGATATTCTGGACCTGCACATCATAGTATATTATGTTATCTATTGTATAGTCAAATACTTATATATTTATACCTCTACTATATATCTCAACATATTATATCATACTCTTTGTACATTCTTTGTATATAATATTTATACACATGTACATGTTATTATTATATGTACCATTATTATTATATATACTGTTGCTGCCATTATTATTACTATATACTGCTATTATACTGGTATAATTACTATCATATATAAATATATATATTATGTTATATTATATACTATATATACTGTACTATTTGTATATACTGTCTAACCATAACATTATAACATTACCTTCATATCATCAGTACTATTACCATTACCATCATCTTGCCACTGCACCTTATCTACCTATTTATCTTGTGTTTCTATTTTTTTTGTAATCTTTCTACCTCAATATTTTTGATTTTATATTGTATTGTATTTTATTGTATTCAAATATATCTGCTGCTATGACAACTTAATTTCCCTTCGGGGATGAATAAAGTAATCTATCTATCTATCTATCTATCTATCTATCTATCTATCTATCTAATGAGAAAGATGTGAACCATGAGTGTAGTTTTGCCTAGAATATGGTATTGACCCAAGTCTGTTTGATTAATTCTTCTTCTAATTATAAGAAGCTCAAGTAAAAGCTACTGAAAATAGACAAGCTTCCATGACAACACAATAACTTGTAAAAATGGTTAGAATTTGTCTCGCCTCTCCCACAGTCTGCACACAGAATACAGTATGCATTCATACAGAGCTTACCAATCTCCATCCCATATTATAGCACCGCCCACTGGCCGATCAATTCCTTTGAAACATGACATCACCGTTCTTAGAAGATCTTGTGGAGCTCAGTTGGCAGATTGTAAGAGTGTCTCAGAGGATGGCAAGGGCTTTCAGAGACTCCAATGAGTATCATAATGAACGATGGAGATTCTCATTGAAGGGAATGACATACCTTTGCATTTCTTTACTTGTACTTGCTCACTATGTGTAATGCAAAAACACTGTACACAGTCCACTTTACATCTCTTTTGTACATACCAGCTTTAATTAAAATGTTGCTTTAATTAAAGCTGTTATTATTATAAAGATGTGAAAATCTGCCTACTTACTGCTTAAAAGTATATTCTTTTCATGAACTTTCATGAAATAGTATCCCTAAAACTGTCATAAACACAACAAGATGATATGTTAATTATCAAATGATGTAATGGAAACGCAAAAAAAATCGACTCTGGCTGTAATGAAAGGACAGTTTTACTAAAAAAGCATTGACTTGTATGCATTCACACATTCTGTGAGTTTAGCAGCTGTCCTTCCTGCATCTGGCAGCTGCAACCGTGTTTCTTTTAGCCTTGATAATGTGTTTGTACTCTTTGTATACTTCCAATATAATAGTTTGCTCCTGATGGTGAAATATGTGGCTCTGCTGTCAGTAGACTTCCATGTCTGTGTATCATCATCAGCAGTAAACTCCGCCCCTTTATGCTTAGAAGAAGAAAACCTGGGTTGACTGATACCCAACACGGTGTCACCACTTAGCCTAGTTGCGTTTTTCTTTCATGAAAGGCTGAAGGTTAATTTCAGCCAGATAACGGCAAGATATCCTGGGTATGTTGAACTCGCTTTGAGGTACAGTCCCCTGGTGTGATGCTTGAGCATTGTTGTACATGTTTATAACTTCTTGGAAGGTGCATATGCATCAGGATTATAAATTATGTCTTTGTGTTTGAACTCAAGTGGAATAAGGTAAATTATCCTGTCGAGGAAGTATTGGCATGGTTTCAACAGAGCCACAGGTGACATAATGTAGAGTAGGTGTGAATGAGATGGATCAGTTTTATCTGGCTGGGCTTGCAGTTTGGTCGCAGTGTGCAGACTCACAATCATTTCATTCCTGGCAGCCTAGCAGCAATACCTGACAAATGCAAGTATCAGTGCAGACCTTGAAGCTAATTTGGTTTAATGCTGCAATGGATGATGATGAATCATCACATTTAAAAAGTTCCCCCTCAATTCCCTTTGTTTTCTGCCTCCCTCCACAGCAAAGGAGCGAGAATCAGCAATGTTCCCATTCTACTCCCTCCATTCTTCTTCACTTTCTAAACTGCCCTTCCATGAGTTTTGCCTATGATCAATAAGTGAGTCCATTGGCACTGCCTCAGTCATTTCTGCTCAAACCCACATTACTCAGTAATGATGTTCAGGATAGAGATATTCCTGCTGGATGTGTTTCCATACATTGATTCTTCTTTCCAAAATGTGACTGCCTTGCAGGTAAAACGTCCCTTCAGTCACTTTGCACATCCAAAGTTAACAGGGAATTATTAACTTAATTTATTTATTCAGAGGCACTGACATCTGATACAAAAGCTGTAACATGTGTACTTAAAACTAGTGCTGTCAAAAGATTAAAATATTTAATCGCGATTAATCACATTTATGTCATAGTTAACTCAAAATTAATCTAGATTAATCGCAAATTTGTATCTATTTTAAATGTCCCTTCATTTATTTTTTCCCCATCATTTTTTTTTAATGCTCTATCAACATGGACAAGTGGATTGGCTTGCTTTATGCAAATGTTTTATTTTGTTGAAAAACAACATTGCCAAACAGGGCGGTACAAAATAAAATTATAAAGAACACATTTCAGGTAAACAACGACTCAGCCTATAGTGCAGTTAAACCATGGCTTAATATTTTCTTTTTTTCAAGTTTGCTGTGAACATATTCAAATGAAGCGAGACTGGAGGCGAACACAGATACTGAAGCTCGGTAGAAACCAACTGCAGCTTCTGCTCTGATCAAGAAGCTGAGGCGCTGATCTCTGATCAGCTGAGACCAGAGAAACTCTGTGTTTTCACAGTTTCATAGTTAAGAAGCAGTCAGTCACTTATCTCTGATCTCACTGTGTCTCTCTGAGCGAGTGCGCGGGGGCAGGGGGCGGGGCTACGGCGCGCTATCTGGAACCACACACACAGACAAATACACACTCGCCCGCTCCTTGTACTTCATGACGGCCTGATACGATGATGTTTTAAAAAATTATTGTGACTTAGTCAACCACCAACATGCAAAAGCGTGTGTCACATGGCGAAAGTAAGAGAGTTGGCAGCGCTGCGTTAATCTCACGATAAAAAAATTAACGGTGTTAAAATGGGTTTGCGTTAACGCCGTCAATAACGCGTTAAACTGACAGCACTACTTAAAACATTTCTAAAGAAGCACTGTGAGCATCGCCTAATCCTCCTGAATGTTCTGAAAGCCAATTCAGATTCAACCTGACTCTGTTTAAGAATATGAGATTGGACATATGCCGCTACAAAGATTATTTCACCCAAATATTATACCCATTACCATTTTATTTTTGCCATAACAGTTGAATACGTTTTTCAGTCCCAATCTTTATGTTCTGTCAGTTATTTTTGAAAATTCCCTCATTATGTAGTCACCACTATGCCGATGAAGGGGTGGGTGAAGTGTTTGAGGCCACAAAACACTTCTTGATTCTCGGGAGTAAACTTTGTTGCAGCAGAATCCAATAGATTGGAAGTAACTGGTGACCGAGACTTCCGAAGTAATAAAACAGCAAAAACATAACATGCCTCCATACTACTCTTGTGGTGTCATCCATGTTTCTGCAAGCCACAACATTTATATTCAATTCGAATATAGGTCATTTAAGCCTAGATATCTTCTAATATCTTCCTACGAGATGCATTTCACGGATCCTCGGACACACCTTGTGTAGCTTAGTCCGGTAGCGTTCACTGCTTCCTGTGGACTTTTAGGCTTAAAACATGGTATAAATGACCTCGTTTTCGAACCCACCTGTCCATGAAGCACATATTTAGAAATCTCCATGTTTTCTCAGCCTCAGAGGTAAAACAACAGAGGCTATAATTTGAATCATTCTGTGAGAAGGATGCAAATAGTATTGTGTTAAGTAGGTTTGTCACAATAACTAAGTTGGACAACATATCGTCCCAGAAAAACTGGGGATTAACAATATAATTGTCATTTTAAGACCTTTTTGTGTCCCTTAGTGTCAGCGTCCAGAATTCAGTCTGTGTATGCTGAAATTCTGTTCAGTATCCCCCACAAGCAAAACACAATTCATTCATTCATTTGATGGCACTTACTTATAGTACTTTGTAGTTTCGCTTTATTTTGAAGAAATTGTACTTTCTTGATTCTTGTTGTCCTGGGTCTGTACCCTTGGGGTTTTATGCACTTATTGTAAGTCGCTTTGGATAAAAGCGTCAGCTAAATGAAATGTAATGTAATGTAATGTAATGTAATGTAATTTCAATCTGTCTAAATCAAGGCAAAAACAAACACAAAGAGTCAACTCCGTTTTTTGGATCTTCTCAAACAAACAACTCAGGAAATTAAACAGAAAGAGAAGCGTCCATGTCACAGTTTAATACAACAGTGTTTCAAAACACAATATCTACAGGGCACTCACTGTACTGTCAAACTTCCAGTTGCTCAGTCGGTCGGGCATACGGCGTTTGCCTTTAACTCCACCAACGCTGAGGTGTTACCAGGTGATTTCCTCCGACAACAAGTGGGTTTTGCTGAGTGCTTCTGCAAGAGTAAAATAGTCCTCTCCAACTCTCCTCTCCACCCCCTTCACTCACTACTGCAGAGCCTACTAGGCACATCGTACAGTGGTTCAGAATACGCTTGGCTGTGGTCTGGGGTTGTGATGGATTATGAGTGATTGTGGGTGTGACTGTGGAAAACATGAATGAATGAACTTTCTGATAGGTTGGCGGTGACGTGATCCAACACTGGTCGCTACAGTAAACAAACTTAGGGTCCGCAAAATTCATCAGTATCATTTCCATTTATCCTACGGTAAGTTGAATGTTATGTTCTGTGAACGTACTGATTTCACATCAGGACCAAATATCAGTTAACAAAGTGTGTGTGTTCACGGTATACTGCAGTACACATGTCAATTAAAACACTGCGTCTTTGCCACACAGTGCTGCTCAGTTGTGCATTGGCACTGTTGGTGCTCTGGCTCTTACCTTTCTCAAAGTTGGAATGTCTCCAGAGCTGCTTCCATTTGTGCTTCCTGTGTTGTCCAACCGAGCACTGAACACTGTTACACTGAACCACACTGTGTGGTTTTTCTGCACGGGCAATTGGGGATGAAGCTGGGAAGACTGGATATACTTAGTGGTATCAGTTGGAGGTGCCTGGATGCAGTTGGTGTTCTGTGCTATTCCTTTCACACTGAAACAATTCACCAACTTTTTCTCCTCCATTGTGGTGTTGTGGTTAACAACTGTAATGGCTTCAGACACTCTTCACAGAGAGTCTCAAGACCCACTTCATAATATTCTGTCACGATTATTGACACAGATGCATTTTCCGCAGCCAGAGATCTTCCTTTGTAACAGCACTGCTGTGTCTGCTCCTGCTATTATTCGGTTTTTATTTATTAATATTGATCTTCAGATACTTCTGAGTAGTAGAATTGATCAATTATGGACAAAGATAAGTATAGTAATGGTTTTGCAGGGGATAAAACAGAGATTTGACACATCACTGTTAAAATGTTTCACTACACTCAGAGTAAATGGCAGAAATAAACTTTTCATGTACAGGCACAGCAGATTGGATTTATATAAGTGCTTGCATAGTTTAGCATTCTCCTACTGAAAACAATAAACATACACTTTGCTGTCAACTACTGACACAACTTTGTGTAAAATGTATCTATTACTCACTCATCACTATGTGATACAACATAACAGTTCACACTTATACCCAGTAGTCAAATTGTGCGTTTGTGCAAGTGTGTGTAACTTTGAGAAGCTTCCGTGTTACAGCAGTCTCTGTCCAGCCTGTGGTTCCCTCTTGGCCGTTGTCTCTTCAGAGGGGTGGGGTGTGGGAGGGAACTTGTTTGCCGCAGTTGCCGATGCAGCGATGGTGAAGCAATTCATTGCTGTCCCACTACACTGACAACATTCGCACGGACGTACGCACACACACACACACACACGGCACGATGAGCAGTTAGCCTGAGTGCTGCCCAGCGAACATAGTGTAGTTTGGAGAGAGCACTTCCCAGCTAGGTGGATAGCAGGTTGAAACTCTCTCTTTACACACACGCACACACATACACACACACACACACACACACACACACACACACACACACACACACACACATACACACGCAGTTTGTCACACGCACAGAGCTTCATAGACAGGCATGCAGGAGGAGAAGGAAAAGAGTGTGGAGGTAAGGAAAGACTCTCAGGCCGCTCTTAGTTTAGCCTTTACAAGTGATACATGAGTGAGAGGGATACTCTAGGTGTAAATCAACGCATATGTATGTTTGTGTGTGTGTCTGTGTGTCTACATTCGCTGCTAGCTCAGCCTGCAGTCTGGGCTGGTAAGGAGGTGGAACTAGCAGAAAACCGCAGCAGAGTCAGTCAGTGATTTCTTGCCACTGTTAGGTTGAACTAAACATGTTTTAGACCTCAACCAGGGAATCATTCATGCATGTAAATGTCCGTTGTGATGCACTTTAGATGTTTTTGTGTACTAAACTCTGCTTAGTGTGCGATAAAGCAGCATATTCAGATTGATATCTACTGAACACATGCACAACACCTGATGTTATAAGAAAGGATGCAGAGTTAAATTAGTTGCTTAGCCAACAGTCTACATCACTCAAAATTAAGATAATATGTTACTCATCATTGATGATGTATGGCTTCTGAATGTGGTGGCTACAAATTTTATCTTAATTTTAACAGTACGTGTATATGTGTGTTTATGTGTCACATACAGTAGAGTCTTATGATTTATAAAAGTAATTGAAAAATTATTGGAAGTTAATCAATAATGAAAATAATGGTTAGAGATAGATATAGTTGGATTTAGTGTGTGCATTGTATATGTTTAGGTGTTGAATTTGATGATCATGTAATGGCTCAAGTTATAATAGTTATCATATGTAAAACATAAAAAATGGTGATTTTCCATTTCATATGCTGAAAATACAACACACGCTTTTGGTAGTATTTTCATTTACATGTTCAGAGACTGCATATGGAAAGTAGCTGTATCCAACTCTACTAAAGTAAAACATCTCTCTGTGCCGATATCAATACTGTCAAAAGTATCTAAATGTTCGTTCCACAGAGAAATGCACAAAGCAGGTTTTACAACAAGCTGTCAGGACTTATAACTTTGTGACGCCATACTGAAACTGTAACAGCCCCCAGCCATGCCCACAGCACAGTTCACTGCACCCACATTACACAATTTTGTATGTGTTTAAGTGTACACCTGAAATCTGCTGAATTTTTTGTCCATCACTATAAGGTCCTCCTCTTAGTGTTTTGTGCGACCTTTCCATTCTCTCAACATTGATTATTTTTACCATTATCCTACCAATGATTATTTATCAATTTTTTCTGATTTAAGTTTGCTCTCTCATCAATAATTTTGATTTATGAGTTGTGTGGCTTGACTGCAAACTTAAAGTTACTCACAGCTGAGGGATAAAATCCACCTCCTGGAGTCAGAACTCTGAAAACAGGATCAGCGTCCTGGCAGCTTTGTCTACGTTCTTGCTGCTCGGTTAAATTGTATTTCGGCTATATTTTTTTCTTCCTGCTGTGCTTCCTCCCACTGAACACAGCTGCCAGGCTTTAATCTGCATCCCCAGTCAATCCCGGTTAAAACTCCACACTGTCCGGCAGGAATTCAAAGCCATACTCGCCAAACTCCAATCTTGCTATTGCGGCTGCCTGGTCACCCACCTCCCTGATATCCCTGATAGTCATTCTGCAGCAATGCATGCTCCCCTGACTGGCACGGCACCGGATTGCACAGAGGTTCTAGCAGCTGTGGAGGGTTAGCTGAGACAGGACAAGATGTGAAACAAAATTGAGATAATTTTTGTTGCCTAAAACTATATTTAAAATATCAAAATCTGCATTCTCTGAAATGAATGATAGAAAATCGACACTTTGGTTTTAACCTGTCTGTCGGGATGTGTTTCTTCACCTGTTAAGACAGAACTGAAGGCCACAACTGTGAAGATTTTTTATTGCCATTTAAAAAAATAACCTGGTAAAACTATTTTCTGTTTAATCTCCAAATGTTGGTCAAAGAAGCTCTGTTATATATGTAGTATTTTACAAATGATGTAAAAAATCATAAAACACTAAAGCAGTGTACTGAAAGGGATTTAATTTATGAATGATACTGGTGAGTCAGATGCTGTTGTTGTTTTCTTTGGACAGATTATATGTCACTGCATAAAATATCAGTTCCAGATACTACAGCACATTGCAGGATTTTTGTTCACAACCTGGAGCATTAGGATGTACTGTGTGAAGTGAGACTCCACCTGGACAGGTGCATATAATTCACATCATAGTCACCTTGTAGCAGTGGTTACATTGTATTTGAACAGCAGAAGCAGTTTTTACTGTTGAATCTTCCATTTCATTCTCACTCATTTTTAGTTATTTCTTTATTTGGGTCATTATGAATGCTTGAATTGTGTTTTTCTCTATAATCACTTCTTTTGTCAAAACACTATCAATAAGTTGCCCTATTAGTTATACAACTAATTAATGGCTTGAGACATGTTTTCATCTTGATGAATCAGAGTCAGTCTGTCTTTTTAACAACCGGCCGCTTCTGTCTAATTTGTGCTTGGGAACAGTTTGTGATAACGAGAGGAAAAGCATGTTGCCTCCACTTGTTTTTGTCCTAAAGCGTCCTTTTGTGAGAGCCACTAAAGTGGCCTCTGGCCCATCCATGCTTTCTCTCTGGATCCCTCTCTGTCTTCTGCCCTCTGTGTCTGACTCCTCCTGTGTTTCGTCAAAGTGCCTGTGTTGTTTGGAGGGGAAAGCCCCTTAGTTTTCTGGACTGGACAACATTTGAGACAACTTTGTCTTTCACCTCGTGTTGTAATGTAATTAGCTTTTTTACATTGTTGTGTTTCAATGTAAACATATTGAATGCGTGCTGCACAATTTCATTTGCATCTTTTCCCCAGAGCAGTGTATTATCTTTGTACTATCATGACTGTTTTCTCTGATAACAAATGACACCAATCATTCTCTGAATGTCACTATACCTTTGGTATTTCTCTAACTGCAAACAAATCCCATGAACAGACATACACCAGTGAGTGTATTCTAGTGCATGGTATACAGTATATTAATTCTTCTGTTCAATACACTGTTGTCCAAAACCAACTCATGATGACAGACTTTGGTACATTGTGATAAATTGATTCCCTGTAACACAATAGACACAAACAGGACGTGTATCAATATGTTGCACAGTGTGAAAGAACATGGCTGCATCAGTAGATGCATAACCACGCATGATTCCTCTTGAATATGTTTGTAAATGGAACATTACCCCAGTATGGAGGAAGTGATGTGTGTTAAGTTTCCACATGCTATTTGTATTCAGATGTATATTTAATATAAAAATATTTCTTTCAGGATGGAAATATATGAAGATTAAGACCAATAGCAACATATACAATATTAATATGTACTTGTGATGTAGACAGTGTGTACATGCTTATATAAACAATACATAAGAATTTACTGTGTGTGCTTTACATTTATGTAAATTTGTATTCGTATGAAATGTCCTGTCGAGTTGTTTCCCTGCAGGCTCCCTGATTAATTAATCCTCAATGACCTCAGTAATAACACTTTCAATACCATGATAAGACGATAAAAGGTCATTTAATGTTGAGTACTGCTATATTTTAATTCATCTTAAGTAATTAATTCATTCTAGGAATAGATGAAAACCCTTTCCACCACAGTGTATCCACAATCAGAGTAAGTGCTGAGTGTCAAACTAAAGCCCACTAGGCCCAATAGGCTACATTATGTGATAAAGTGAAAACTATCATCTCTTATCCAAGAGGCTTCTTCACCAGGCCTTGACAGTAAATAACATTCGTTACCACAATTAATTTATCTTGTTCCCAAATTGTAATAACTAGTGGCCATCAATACTTATTATCTCGTAACCACGATTTAATAACTCGTAGCCAAGACTTACTATCTCGATAAAACACTTTGACATTGCTGCTACATACAAACACTTAGGGGCTCTGTATCATAATCTTCTTTTATGTGCTGTATTATATTACAATTTTAATTTTCTGATTGGACAGTAGGTTGTTGACTATGAGAAGCTATCATACTCTCTCACACACTACTATCCTCTCGTACATGTACCATCATATATAAAATAAATAATTCTCTCTCAAATGCACATGGTGATGTAATAAATCACTGTATATTGAAATGTATAATATTTAAATATATATTGCACTATTATGCATTATGATGTTCCGAATATTTGCTTGCAGAAATATAATTGCATACCCATGGATTTCGACATCAAGAAATCCATGGGTGAGGATAAGAAATATGACTGATTACTCTGGTAATAGTCACATTTCCACAGAAGAGAGAGAGAGAGAGAGAGGAGAGAGAGAGAGAGAGAGAGAGAGAGAGAGAGAGAGAGAGAGAGAGAGAGAGAGAGAGAGAGAGTGAGAGAGAGAGAGAGAGAGAGAGAGAGAGAGAGAGAGAGAGAGAGAGAGATGAGAAGAGAGAGAGAGAGAGAGAGAGAGAGAGAGAGAGAGAGAGAGAGAGAGAGAGAGAGAGATGTGCTTTCCATCTTTCTGCTTTCTGGTCTAGTCCTACTGTAGCTTCTCTCCTCTTTGTGCAGCGAGCTCAGAGCCACCATGGACTCTGTCCTGACGGCCTTTTTAACAGGAATGTCTCCCATAGTGAAAAGCCCAGGGTGCACTCCACTGTTGTGCCACTGCAAAGTTGCCTGCACCACCAACACTTTGTCGTTGATGTTTGGATGTAAGGTAGGTTGCAGATCACTTTATGGGCAGAGCACCTTTTAGATGTTGATAGGTACTTATTTTGTATGGCAGTGGATATACTTCTTTAGTGATTATTATCCAATATTCAAAGTTCTGAACTGAGTATTATCCTGTGTTGTTTTAAGATTACACTATGAAATGTCATCATTCACAGAATTTTTTTTATTTCATGTAAAGCAGTGCTAGATTTATTCTCTGTAATCCTTGAAGCTCTGTTAATTGCTACTGGGGCTTAATGAGGGCATGTTTATAACTCCTGTAATATTTATGCATCCCTGTACTGTCAAGCTTAATTTATCATGCTGAAAGGTCAGTTACTCCTCTGCCTTTCAGCTGTTGTACAAGTACAAACTCCGCTGTATCCAGCTTTGCTGGATTTCTTTAATCACTCTTGTGGGTTCATGAAGGGTTACTTTAAAAAAAAAGGAGATGTAGATGAATCAGAAATGAAATATTGGATGATTTTACTTTCTTCAATGATGAATATAACATTTTCACTGGAGTTCATTTAGATCCTGAAACTGTCTGTAACTAAATTCTCAGGGTGAGATTCAGCAGCTCATAATTCTCAGTTTTGCTATTTATTTGCTGTTGTGAGCTAATTGATTCAAAAAACTACTGTAGTGATATGGTGAGGAGGTTTAAAACTATGTAATAGTATCAAGCAAAGGAACTGGAGCATACATGTATTTTATTTGTTGTGACATTCTTTCATGCAAGTTTTTGAATTACATTTTAACTTGACAATTACCAACCCCACTTATAATTACTTATTCTGCTGACTGTACTAGGTTTTAAACAGTCAGATTTTCCATCAAGGTCATAGATCTCAGATTTGTTCTCTTGCCTAATCCTTTCTGTCAAAATGGGTTTTTGGAACTATGGGATTTCCCTTCCTAGCAGATGCTACAAGAAGGTGTGGATTGTCCATTTGATGGCAAAACACTCCTCTTGGAAACACCTCTTGCTCAATGTGTTTTGGTTGCATTTATACACCTGTACTTCAAGCTGTCCTTTTTTTTACCAGGGATTGATGCCCATTATGAACAGGGCCTTTGGTAAGATCAGATAAGGGTTTATCTCTAGTACACAAGTTTGTAATGAAGCAATGGCACCATGCTATCAAATTCACCTGATGTTAGTGAGCTCTATATAACTAAATAACTTTTGTTTTTTGTTGGAAACTTTTGGATAATGGACATTTTGTTTGTTTATTGATTTGGTTTGTGTTCTATTGTTCTCCGTTTCCTGTTTTATGTGTCCAGAAGCCCAGACATTAGTTATCGACGACGTTATTTACACTTTGTTTTAAACCTTAAAGTCTGAAGGCGCGTGCCCTTGGACTCGAGCTTTGTGCAGTGTGTGAAATGTTTCTGGTGTGTGCCTGCTAACGTGAACGTGGCTCCAGAGGAGGATGTCAGAGGACTTATGGGCTTGGTGTAAATAATGCAGTTTTGAGCCGAATAAGAACATCTTCGGGACACTTGTATGACACCACAGGAGCAGTGTGGAGGCAAGTTATGTTTTTTTCTGCTGTTTTTAAACATTTGAAGAATCGGTCACTATTTACTTAAATTGGATTAGATTTGGCTGCACAAGGTTTTCCCCTGAAACTCCAAAAGTGTTTTTGACACTTCATCCAACCCTCCATCGGCATAGTGGTGAGTAGATTATGAGTGAATTGTCCTTTTTCAGTGAACTATCCCTTTGAGATCAGCTTGAGAGAAGAGTCTTCAAATTTGGTAAAGCTCTCAATTAAACTCAAAGATGAACTGACTCGATTTTTTTGCCTGGAGGTCAAAAGCCGAGGTCACAATGACCTCATGTTACTGTCTATCATTTGACAAAAGTAAAGGTTACAGTGAGCTTCATATGAGAAAATTAGGAATGAGATATCTACACAAACTGTACTGGTTTGCTGAGGAATACAACAGCAATCTGTGGCTCCTCCATTTGCATCAACCAGGTCAAACTAATTCTTGCATTGATTAAATTAAACCAACTCTCTTCTTAGTTAATTGAGATAGTCAAATTCCTAGAAGTCCCTTCATTTTCCACTTTCAGCCAATTGTGCTTCTATGACAACACTGTCACTTATCAATCATGGTTCTCACAGAAAGATGGCTAACAGGTCCCACAAGAATTACAATAGGCAAGTGGATTAATAGCTTCGATATCATGATTGTAGGATATGCTTTAAGAATACACTGGCTTATAGACACTGATAGCCAAACTCTAACCACCTAGTTTCCTACATTTCCAGAGAGCACAGTGTAGGTTTGATATCCAGCCAGTTACTTTTCCTTACTCTTACAGATATATCATTGATAATGTTGGGCAACTCGTCAATTTACTTCTCTTGCGATGATCTTTGCTGTTTGGTTCTATGAGGTCCTCAACATCCTTTCCTTCCTCAATCTCCTGAGCCTCTAAGACCTCGCATCTCAATATTTAGGCTTGCTCGACTTAACTTGATTCTGCAGGATAAGTACAGAGGTAACAGATAAGTCTGGTCTGCTACCTCAGTGTAGACACTTTCAGTTAGATTAAGTTTTATAACCGTAAACATAGGAAACTTCAAGGACTGTTAAATACAATACGAGCCTAAACAACCAGCTTTCCTCTAGCTACTGGGTAACTATTGCTAGGTCAAAGTCAGATACTCAAGAGGCGGTGGACTAGGGGCAGAAAAGGTCTCTGGTTCGACTCCACGGAGAAACAACAAAAAGACGAACCTGGATTGATCCGTCCAAAAAACCAAGAGGATTCTCCCTACCCTGTCTAGTGCCCCTGAGCAAGGCACCTTACTCCAGCAACATCTGCTCCCCGGGCGCCGTACATGGCTGCTCACTGCTCTGTGTGTCCTGCACCAGATGGGTTAAAGCAGAGGTTACATTTTCCTACAATTGCATGAGTGTGCCTGTGCATGTCTGTGCATGTGTGTTTGGGATAAATAAATGTATCTTAATCTTAATCAATTGTAGTTTAGTACTGATGCCCTCTGTAACCCCAGTGTTTAATCATTGTGATGGAAATTCATCTTGAGATTTGAAATAATGAAATTCTCAGACTGGAATTGCCATTGAGTCTTTATAATAGTAAGCTCTGCAGAGTTAACACAACAAGCACAGGCGCTCAAAATGGAACAACTTGCTGCAAGTTCAAAAAGGCCAGGACTTATACAAAGAGGCGTTTCACAAGACAATATGAAAAAAAAGAAGACATGCCAGAACTAATACAAAGAGGTGCTTCATAAAACGTACTATGAAAAAGATATGAACTCCTCCTCTGTGTCTATCTGCTGTGTCCGTCCGCTGTAGCAAACTCCATGTTTGCCAAGGCCACAGCAGTGAGACACCTGGTCAGTTGAATTTTCCCTTACATCATTTAGGAAGATGTTTAGCACAATAGTATGCCTTCCAGTATATTTACACTTTTACAATGTCAGCCTCTCATCTTGTTCATCACACACAAATACAGATTAAGTCATTAGTAATTATTTCACTTGGCAACGTTCAATAAAGCTAATCCAAAAAACCTAAAATAAAACAATAAAAAAGGTATCTCAGGATAACATAAACTTGTTATGATTAGAAGATTGGCTACAGTAATAACAGAAATTTGTATTATCCATAGAGGTTACATTTCTGAAGGGTTACATTTCTGAACTCTTTATAACACCAAAATATGTATGTTTGACTGCAAAAAAAAGAATAGCATGGGGCAGGTGCTCTTTCATTTTCACATAGTTCAGAATCAGAGAATGGGGGAAGAGAGCATTACTGTAGGTATATAAAGCCACAGAAAGAGGTCAGTGCACACAACCACTAGGAGATTCCGAACTAAATCTGCACAGAGGCTCTAAATCTGCCCTTGGCCATGCCACCACACATTATCATCTCATCATGATTCTGGTGGTTAGGGCTGTATGAGAACTTCAGAGAGCGGGATCCTCTCAGTGGAGCATGACAACACCCCATGTGAGTAGTAATGATTTGCACACAGCAAAGCCCAGCCAGCCCCTTAGCTACCGCATATTATTACTCTCATGTCGAAGATGGGACTACAGGAAGGGCATTGCAATGTTTAACGACATTACTCAACTTATTTTATGTTGCTGTTGAGCACCAAGAAGTATAAAGTAGTCAAGCAGTGATGAATGAAATATGGCAAATAAATGTTGAATGTAAATGCTTTTTTCCTTAAAAAAACAAGCTGCTAGCGCTGAATAGCTAATGCCTCCAACAGTTTTTCAAGGGTTTATTTGAGAGTAACAGACATTTTTGTTTTTTCATCTACCGGAACTTCTTTGGCCTCAGCTATTTTGCTTTATTGGTAGTTTTCACAACTTCTTCCATCTTTAACATTGAGTCCCTATACCACACTATTAAATCTCAGAAATGAAAAAATATATATTGTCCTTTTCCTTTTGATGTGGCTTTTGGCTTCATATAGATCACATAATATTCCAGTAGGGTTCCTCACTCCTCTCACATGGTTGTGTTACCAGGGCATGGGTGGTTTTCATCCAGTGCTGTAATGCTGCTCACACAGTTTATCATCGGTCACTGGGCTTCTGTCAGGCTTGAGGTCAAATGGCCTTGGCTTGGTACGAGTGCAGTATATATGGTCTTTAGCGCAGAGCTATCATTTAATGTTTGATCTCATTATAGAAACTCCACTGTTAGGGGCGTGTCAGTGTATCATGTATGGCCTTATACAATGAAAGTGACACTAACTGCAGAAGACTATACAGGCCCCTTACATTTGATATTGTACATGTTTGTGTTACTATTGTGAAAGTCAGACTCAAGATTGAGTGTGTGACAGCTTCAGATGAAAACAACTGTAGAAAACCACAGTAATTACACATTGAACATTGAAAGAGATTATTTTATTTCAGGTCATGATTTTCTTTTTCTTGAAAATAGAACCACATCCTTCTCACCACTTTCATATAAAAAAAGATTTGCTATAGGATAACTACAGCAATCAATGGAAGTAGATGACGTAGGTCATAAAACCATCAGCCCACAACACCAAATGTTTTGTCCCTTGATAGCTTGTCTCTACATTTGACCAATGTACAATTTTTCGTATGCAAGTCAACTGTATTATGCAAGTTTATCTCCTGTTCACCTCTTTTGCCCTGATCACCTTTGGCCCTTGAGTGGGTATCCACTCTTCCTTACAGTACTGCCTTTGGGATAACCCAAATAATCCTTGAGACTGTTTTGGTAGTAAGTGGAGTGTGTCTGATGGGAGGAGCTGTCAGAAAACCTACTGGTGATCTCCTGCATCTTCAGTCACAGTTAAAGTTACATCTAGCTGTCTCAACTAGGCTGTAGTAGACCTGTAGTCCATGGAATAAATGGGGCAGGTGGCAGAAAATTGAATTACGCAAGATTTATTATTTATTCATAGACCTGTAGTTTTTTTACACCTACACCTTTGCTAAATGAGCAAACCAATCACACCGGAAGGAATTGTCATCAACAGCAGGAATGTAAAATCACCAATGGTATGGAATTTCACTGACTGTATAGTTAAATTAATTGCTGTCATCGTATAATGTAGCAGTGAAGGCTGCTAATCAAAATTACAGCATAGCCACCATGGCCATAGTTGCCGTTGAGGACACCCAGGTCCGGTATTATGAAAAAAGAAAAGAAGATGATTTAACTGCTTTATAATACGATGTGCTCCTCTATATAATGATCACCACCATGCTGAGTGGATCATCTTCTCGTTATTATACAATCTTTGCTGCCTTTGGACTGGAGGTTGATACACCGCGAAGTTGTTTAAGGTCTAAGACTTTGTGTTAACTTTTGGGTTAGAATTGGGTTTGGGGTAATGATTTGCCAATAGGTTTGGATGTTTCAGGTTATGGTTGGGGCCTAGGAAATAAATTATGTCACGAGAAGGGTGCTTGGAGAGTGTAAACCTCCGCCATTGTTAACGCCCTATCTACTTATGTTAAAGAATGTATATCCCGATCTACTCAAAAATTGAATATGTAGCTTCTTGGGTCATGCCTCCACCAAAATCCAAAAAATGTCATGAAATTTGACACGCATCTCTACTACAACCTGAAATAAAGGAATTCTGTGGGAAGTACAGCAAAGATTCTGGATTCAACCTACCAACCAATGGGTAATGTGGTATACACTGGCCCATACCGCATCCGTTCTCAAAGTCTCGTAATAATCCCTCCCGTAGTTTTTCTGTAATCCTGTTAACTAACAAATACACATAGACTGCATACAACCGCCAAGGCCCAGCAGTCCCCTTATGAAACCACATTTAATTCAGTAGAGATAAACACAGATGAAAACAGACGTAACCTCCATGGTGGAGATAATGGGTACCCTCATGAACATACAAGTATAATTGTGTTATCTAATTAGGGATCTGGTAGCAACATGAATTGCCAAATTTGCTCTTTCATCAGACCGACATATAATAAATAATCCAATCCAATTGTATTGCTTAAGATGAGGACTGAGGAGAGGACTTCTTCCTGTCTACAAAATCTCACTTGTTTGGAGCATCTCGTTTTTCGGTAATTATCTCTTCAGTAGACTGATTAGAGTCTAGTTGTAGTAGTGGTGGTTTGGCTGATTGCACACACAGTCCCTGATGCATCTAGGGTTCATTTACACATGTCCACCAATCACACATTTTAGTGCAGTTATTGGTTATTTTAACATATATTTGTATATGGCCATAACAGGTAGGCCTATAATCTAGGCAGGTTGACAGACATAATTTTTGATATACAAATGTATAAGATTACATCTGTCTTTCTGTCATCTCCAATTATCCTGTGCAGGCTGACATTTTGCCTGTCATGTGTTTAAAAAGACAAAAATAATTCAGTTCTATTTCCTGTCATATTACCTTTTTATTTCTCACATAAAATGTTAGGATTAAATTCTATATATTTAGTAAATCTTTCATGCATAAGAGTACAGCTGTTACAGAATGAACTTCTATAACAGCTGCTTCCTCCTAACATTAGAATGCATCTCCTTGCATTGCTGCCTTTTGGCATCTTTGAAAATAGCTGTCATCTCTGATAACACTCTCTGCTTAAAGATCACTTTCATGTGTGAAAGGGATCTCGTTCCCTGAGTTATACATCCATCTCTAAATTCACATTGCAAATTTGTTGATTTGTTGAGTGCCACTGTAATAAGTGTTTTATTAATTAGTGCTTCAGTTCGCTCCAGTGAATTTTGAAACATAGTAAACAGGATTTTCAGAGTAAACTGAATATTACAATTGAGACATTGTGCTTTCCAAAAAAGTGCCAGTCAGGCTTTATGAACATGAAATCAAAATGAACTAAATTATTGCAGAATTAGTAAAGAGTTCTTATTCAACTTTTACGTTACATTTATTTTCAGAGTAAAACCCTGAGATAAACCATGAACCTTCACACTGATGGAGCAGGCTTATTCAGATTGTATTTACTACGTATGCATTGTTAATTTTTGACCACTGGTCTAACAGCGTCTGTCTGTTTTGTGAGATGAGTTCTCCTTTTTATCTGTGACTGACTCTTTGTCTGTATGAGACTCTCCTCTTCTTCACCTTTCCAATACCTCTGTCTCTATTGTTTTATCTTTCTGTTGATAATAATCATATATTTTTGGTCTGTTTATTTTACACACAGACAGAGCCAATTATTTTATAATATTTATAACAATTGAACACACCAACCAATAGGATTAGAGAGTTTTTCCTGCTAAGAGAATTGCGAAGCGGTCACCTCCATCAAATGTCGTGCCGCCTCCACCTCCCGACAAATCCCTCCCTCACACAGATTTAGTGATCAACCGTTTATATAGATCAAAAAGCTTGGGATCGAATGGTTCCTATACAAATGCTGTTTAAATAATTCAGTAATCAGTTTTTTAACGGCTCCGTCAGTAATGTACTGCTCTTCTTCCAAACTCCTCCAATCAAATCGAGCCAAATAAGTTTACAAATTCTTACCCAGGTGGGTTTGCACATGGGTCAAAAGACATTGTGTGTGTGTGAATGCATGTATGTGTGAGTCAGCGAGAGACAAGTTGAATAAATGAATGCGCGCAGCTATGAAGAAAGATTTTACTTATTATAAAAGTATCGATCATTATGTTATCAGTGTTGATATTGTGGCGGTCAATTCTAACAAATTAACGTTTTAACTGTAGCGGGTCAGACACATCAGTTGAGTCGGGATGTGTGTCTGTGTAAGCGAGAGAGAGAGAGAGTGTGAAAAGGGTGTTTGTGTGTGCGAGCAATGTGATATTCTCCTTAAAATCTGATCTTACTTTTTCGTCAAGTTCTGGGACACAGAAGCTACACAATTCTGTAATAGTAATCAACCACTAAGAGTGATCCGTTTGTACTCTATTAGAAACAGCTACAGATAAACGTTCACCGGACGTACATCAGTCAACATTGACTGCATTATTATTTTTGTTGCATTGAAAACAGTGGATTTACATAGCTTGAATCATAGCACTTTCATAAATGGTGAACATTGTGACAAAAACCTTTGACAATCTCTGAACCAGATTGGCAAGCTGAATATTCCTCTTATTCACAACCCTGAGCTTGTTCTCACGTCCGGACTCATCCGCTGCTGCAGCCTCTGCCTCCTGTAGCTTCAACCGCACCGCTTGCCCTTACCCTTTTTCTTTTTGAAAAAACATCTTGTATCCACAGACTTCAAGTCAGTGAATTAGCTCTCGAGTTACCACTACATGCCAACAGTGCCAAGTATCAATGCTCTGTCTCTCTCTCTCTCTCTCTCTTGCTTCCAATCTCTCGCTCATACAAACTGTGCACATGCCAAATAGTGTGAAGTAGATCTGCTGCTCTAATCACACAGACAAGAAACAAAATCCAGTTGCGTTTTTAATCAGTTATCGTTACCATTTCTAGGGATTTTAACGCATGACCAGCTATTTAGAAAACAATCAGGGGTGTACCTTCAGACATCCCGGCTATAACAAAGCCTAAGGTTCACTTCATATCACAGATCTACTGCCAACAATGTAATTTATCTGTAGCATATAACTATGTACTGGGCTGGGGTGATGTGATAATCGTTTCGCTGTCTCTCCATCTCTTACTATGTCTGTGTTTCCATTTTGAATCACCTGAAACATACTGTATGTGTCCTGTATGTGCTGGCATCTGATGTGGTAGAGCAGAATATCATAGGCACTGCAGCTGTGCTGGGCAACAGCATCAGCCTCCTGCGGGTGCTACTGTATGGTTGTGCTGGTTGAATGCTTGAGATCCTGGATGTGATTGTTTCTTGACATTTCTTATGTCCCACCTGCCCTGTTTGCTGTTGGTTGTCACATATGGTCCTGTTGCTCTCTCCAGAACAGGCCACCAGCAGTACAGGGGTCCCCCCACAACGGCCAGACCCCACCCTGCATGAACCCTGCCTTGATGAACGCTCCCTGGGTGAGAAGGGGGTAGTCTTTTAGTATTTTTTTCACCACATCTAAATTGCATTCAATTTTATCCTGGCAATCAACCACACAAGGACATGTCTATTTGTGTTAGTATTCATTGACATCGTGTGTGATTTATTCGAGGATAAATGGAGATTTCATCATCTTGGTGCACTGTAATGTGAAATTATCTGCAAGTCACCCCATGTCTATTGGGCCAACTCACACTCTCATGAGCATCTCAACTGCATTACTCTTCAATATTCATGTCAACGCTGGGGTTGTTTGTTAACTAGGGATCCATATCGTAGTAGCTGTGATTTTAGCTTATCACTGAATCTAATAGTTTTGAAAGGGTTAGGGTTTGGGTATTGCATGTTCATTTAACATACAATACCCACAACATGGAAAAAGCATTTTCTGCTAAATATCAGGATTGAGAAATATTATTAGATTGTTAGGAAGTTAAACTTAAGGTAAATTAAGCAAAATGTTTGTTTACAAGCTTGAAATAAATGCTAGAGAGCAGGGAATGGCCAATCTGAGTCTACAACCATGAATAAAGAGACCCCAAAACATATACTTATAATATAATAGAAACATTTTGTTGCCATGGTGTAAAATAAATCATTCTTTTTCATACATAAAGACTAAGCTTGATTTGTTCACTAGAAATTCATTATCTTTCAGAAATCTCAACTTAAGTAGTCATTTTGTCCAAATATTTTTATTTTTTAACAGAACCTAGTTAGGGTTGGCAGAAGTAAGTTTGTAATAATACAATAAGACTTGTTAGAGACACTGACTGTGTATAATTAATACTCGATATCGCATAACAACAGATTCAGTCTGAATCAAAACAGCTTGATGGTTCTCTGGAAGTTTTGTTTTGTAACACCTCGATCTTCGATTTGGTCAAATTTAATTAACATTATTATCCTCAAATGTGGAATTTTCAAGCATTGAACAATAACAGAAACAATCAAATAAAACATCGTGATTATGTATTTGTTAGCATGATGTTGATGGTCAGTCGTCACATGAAGCATGGTTTCACTTGTCTTTGTCCATGATTTTCTTTCCATCTCATGTCCGCCTCTCTCTCTCTCGCTCTCTCTCTCTCTCTCCTCTCTCTCTCTCTCTCTCTCTCTCTCTCTCTCTCTCTCTCTCTCTCTCTCTCTCTCTCTCTCCCTCTCTCTCTCTCTCTCTCTCTCTCTCTCTCTCTCTCTCTCTCTCTCTCTCCCTCCCTCCCTTCCTGCTTTTAGCAGTACCACTACCAAGAAGACGACTCCCCGCCTCTTGACCAGGGATTCCCACGACTAACCAACGAGGTGCGCTCCCCTGAGCTGGTGCACGTGTCCGAGAAGAACCTGTCTGAGATCGAGAATGTGCACGGCTACGTTTCCCACTCCCACATCTCTCCTCTCAAGGTACAACTCTAATCCTGTTATAAAACCATGACCATGATTCATGAAGTGACAGCATAGTGCCCTGGCCCGACAGTCCACTGTTGGTCAATTGTGTTTCTGCTCAGGTTTGAGCCAGCAGAGGGCGACATTGGAATAGAAGACAAGTTTGGGTCTCTGCAGATTGAAACCCTTAGTAAACCATGTGTTGTTTCGATGAATACATAGTGAATCACCCCTCTGTCTTTTGCGTTACTTCACAGATCACTGAGTTGTACTTGCAGATTATGTTCTCAGCCTGAGTAGTTTTCAAAATATTTAGTTTGAAATGTAGTTATGGTTTAAAAAAAAGTTTAGGCCAGATTATATGTGAGCATGTCATGAGTAAACCTTATCAGTGGGAAATTATCTCAAACTTCCTCTGGTATAAAAGACTATATAGGCTGCTTCTTCTTTAAGACCTTGCAGTTGGACTATGTATTAAATGATGTTATTTAGAAAGCATCTAATAGGACGCTTTACCCTGGTTTTGATTCAGTGAACAGCTTTGGACAAGTGACCTCATTTATAACAGCAGGAACTTATCATATATTATATATATATATGATGATAATGCTTTTGTTTTTTTTAGATATAAGACAAGATCCTACCATTGTTTTACTGACATGTTGGTGTATATTTACTGACATCTACTGTCAAGAACTGGGACGGCTTTAGCTCTGCCCACTCTGTGTCGAGCCATAAGGTGATGCCGTATGCTCTGATGTTGATATGTAAGTTTGAGTCTGAGTAGTGCAGCAGTGATTCTCTGTGGTTTTGCTCATGTGCAATCTGAGGGGAAAATCTCCCGCTGGGTGAGAGGGTCTTCCTCATTACCATAAATAATACAGTAGTGCACAGTAATCCTCTACCCATCATCTTCATCCAATCTTAACCCATTTGAACATGTCCCCCTCTTCTTCTGCCCAACATGTGACTGGGTAACTATTACTAATGCTTTTGCAACCTTCTGCCTCTCTCTCTCTCTCTCTCTCTCTCTCTCTCTGTCTCTCTCTCTCTCTCTCTCTCTCTCTCTCTCTCTCTCTCTCTCTCTCTCTCTCTCTCTCTCTCTCTCTCTCTCTCTCTCTCTCTCTCTCTCTCTCTCTCTCTCTCTCTCTCTCTCTCTCTCTCTCTCTCTCTCCCTCTCCCCCAAAGTATACTGGCTAGTGATTTTGTCTTTCATTTCTTACCTGCAGCCTGCACTGGTTACCCGTTTTGATCTTGCATACCCGAGTGTGACCACAGCAAACTACATGGCAAGTTTGATTTAATTTAATTTTTATTTTACTTAGGGAAACCTCTGTCCACTCTTCCCTTATTTCTTAGTCCCTGTGCCCAGAAAAATGATGCATGGACTTTGTTTTGGTGTTGTTTTCGATCCACTACCTGGAGGAGCTGGCTTTCTTTTCTAATTGGTCGTTGTTTGTCATACGCGCACTTTACTAAAATAATCCCATGTGTGTTTGTGAATCCTTTTGCTTGCCATCAAATTCCATGTGCTTGTTTTGGTGTTAAGGTAATCTGGTGTTAAGTTGTAACTATATAGTCATGTGTGTTTATGACCCCCTTATTTGAATTCTACCTACACAGATGTAACAAGCAATCATTATTAAGGCACAGTTACAGCATGTGTACTGTGTCTTTCATCTCGGATGATGAAACATAATTATTCAATTTATTCGATAGTAATGTTCAAGTGGGAAAAAATGTGCTCTTATTTTGTCAAGGATTCGCAAGGTTGGCTCTATTTATGAGATTGTAGCATGCAAATAGTTTTTAAAGGCACACGCTCTGTTAATAATGACAGGATTCATCACATAATCAGTAAACATAGTAAATATGTGTATAGTTTGAGTCACCAAAAACCTACTTGTGGACTTTTCCTATGTTCAAAGGTACAATAGGTCATTTCAGACAGTCAAATGTCCGTGTTAAATGTTGTTGAGTATTTTAAGATAAGATGAGATGCATTTATTAGTCCCAAACACATGCACAGACAAGCACAGGCACACTCATGCAGGTAGGGAAATTTAACTTCTGCTTTTGACCCATCTGGTGCAGGACACACAGAGCAGTGAGCGACCATGTACGGCGCCCGGGGAGCAGATGTCGGGGGAGTAAGGTGCCTTGCTCAGGGGCACTAGACAGGGTCTAAACAGACTCTTGGATTTTTGGGCAGATCAATCCAGGTTCTACTTTTGTTGTCTCTCCGTGGAGTCGAACCAGAGACGATCCAGGGACCTTTTCTGCCCATAGTCCAAGTTTCTGCCACTAGACCACCGCCTCTCAATTATTATTATTAATTTAATTACATTATTCCACATTCCCAGTCATTTTAGAACCTACAGAGAAAATGTCATGTTTCTTAAGGAAGTGTTGTGTATGTTTGGTGGCCTGTCAGTGGTTTTGTTGTCTTTGTCTGCCTGAAGTGTCGAAACTGAGTTTTTTTCCAGTGTAAATGGGATTCTTACAATACACCTGTTGAATCTCAATGTTTTGTAACCATATATTTCAACCAAATGAAGGTTCTTAGCTGTCTAAGATCTATTTACTGAGCAACAGCCCTCTCTGCAGCCCCATGGGGTTATTTATTACGTTGGTCTTTGTGTCCGACTGATTAAGTGGTTTTCATGTAAATTCAAATCAAAGCCTATTTAGCTCTTGACCGAAGCTCCCTGACTGAACTGAAGAGTGGATATTCAACATGATCCCTGGATTCCTGACCAAGAAATGCGGCCTCTATAGCAAATACACCATACACTGTAAAGAATTCACAAACAATTAACTTCTAAGCTTCTAAGTCCAGGTTTTAACTGATTAACTGGTTTTCAACGTTTGACAATGTGTTACCAGTTAAAATAGACATTAGCAACCACAGAAAGTAGCTGCTATAGTAGCATTTATGTACTTTGTGTGTCTGATAACAGGGGTGTCTTTGAAAAAGAAGCAAGCCAATGTAACTATGGCTATGACATGCAAATTTAATGAAATGCTCCGTATCCCAGCTTTCCTCAGACAATTAATAAGATACCATGAGCATTATTGTTCACTTTTACTTGAACTTCATAGAAAAGATATCGGAACACAAGTCTTTAGAGGACACATCTCTGATCCTTGCAGAACTCTTATCAGTATTTCTAACACATCACGTTGTGCCTTGGTGAGTTTTCAGGTTGATTATTTATTGTTCTTGACATTTTATCAATTCGATAATTTACAGAATAACAGAAAGATAAATCAATATTGAAAATGAATAGCAAGTATAAGGGAGTCATGGTCAGACCCAGGACTACAAACACTGTCTTCAGCCTTTTGTTTAATGTTGAGGCAACATGGGGGCAATAATTATAGTTTGTCAATAACCTAAGGAAGTGTAACCCGTCTTTCACTAGCCAAATCATGCATCTCCGATTGGAGACATTATTGATTCTAAGTGCTGCATCGTTAATCGATTGGCAGTCTCTTTCTATGCTAATATCAGCTTGTAAAACCGCGTGCATTTCTTTGGCAGTAATTACTTCTCTGTCAATCATTCAGGGTGAGGTTTGTGAGTAATAAAAAAGCAGTTAAATGAAGGCTCTAGCAGTCATGCCCAGCCTCAAGTTGCAGAGGTCAGATCAATAGTTTGCCTTCTTCGTACAAACTTCTATCCCATTTGGAAGAGATAGTTTTTTTGTGATCCACTCCCTGCTGTCATAATTCCTCCACTCTCCTCTTTTTCACAAAATGAAAGGCCCTGATTGTTTCGTAAATCTCACATTGGCTTTTCGGGCCACTGTAGGAACGTGGAGACGTGGATGACAGAAGTGCCACCAACAGTGCAATAATGAAGATAGGAGCAATTTTTTTCTCTCTAGCTCAGTAAAACACACTTTGTGATGACGTGCTGTTTTCATCTGTGTTGAGGTGGCCTTTAAGGTTTATCTTTATAGCATAGACAAATCAAACTGCTTAATGCTTAAGTATAATGGGGTCAGGGTTAGTTGTTCATTATGAGTTGATACAAACATAATCTAGGCTTCAACAAAGTGATTTTAATAACAGTTTATTTATGTTAGAATGACAAGAAGAGAAAGGGGGGTCTTCTAGGTGCTGAATCTGTGTATACCAGGGCAAACCATGTCCTTGAAACTATATTGTAATGGCAGAATACTCCAACAATAGGGATAACATTCCATTACTCTAGTGCTAGCAGAAGGTAGACCATTCTATAGGATTCCAGCTCTGTGAATATACTCCTGTTTCTCTCATGGGTTTATTTTGTTTTTGTGACACTGATGTGACATTGGCAGATTTGACATCACCTACCACAAGGTGGTACTATCACATAGTTAAAAAGAACACATGAAAACAGGCAGCTCAGATGTATAATAACATTGAGATGATTTGGGTTTCTTTAAACCTAAATATATCTAAACATTTCCTCTGTGTAACTGTGTAATATATGGGACCTTTACGTTTTCTTTGTGTCATATACTAAAATTAAGCTTTATTTACATACAATTGTTATATTAAGGATTAGGAAATGGACTGTCATCAAAGAACCCATTTACTCCAGTTCCCCAAATAGGTACTATTCATTTTTGAGCCGATATTATACTGGTACCTTTGATTGGATTCTGATGACCAATAATACATTCTTTGAGTAACCCATTTTCTGTTATAGGATAAGATACGATAAGATAAGATACATTTATTGGTCCCACACACATGCACAGACACATGCATATGCACAGACACACGACATGCAAATGGGGGGAAATTTCTTCTCTGCTTTTGACCCATCTGGTGAACACAGCAGGACACACAGAGCAGTGGGCAGCCATGTACAGTGCCCCTTATTGTCTTCACCTCTGCTTTGCAATTTTCCAAGTTATACTTTTAATATCACTATGACAGCATTTTTTTCATGTAGGAAGTAAGAATAATGCACATATAATCTACTTGCTAGTATTATTTATATAATCCAATAAAATTAATATTATCATCTACAAATGATCAGGTATTTGGGTATGAAGCATATGTATGCGAGTTAAAAAGAAGGGGTCTACGTATTTCTGATTTGATTTGGCTTTTCGTGCATTTGGTTTAACACGTAGTAACAGGAGAGAGAGACAGTGGAGCGAGAGAGAGAGAGAGAGAGAGAGCTGGGTGAGCGACATTCACTTTTAACGGGAGAGAGAGCGGCGCACCGCGCTGTTAAAGCTCGTCTACAGCAGATAAACACAAACAAGTCAGGCAGGGATCATATAATAAGTATTATTTTTCCTATTAAATAGTGGCCCATCCAAAATTGAAATCCTGGCGTTACCCATGCCAGTCACTGGCCCGTTCGAAAAAAAAATCCGAACGTCATCTCGTTTAAGTTCCACTTAGTTTATGTCCAATAAAGTCCGTGAATGTACACATGTCAGCTGTCTATTACTACATCTTACAGAAACAAACTACACCGATGGCATATAGAAGAGTTTAAAGCACCATTGTTGGACAGCTGCATTGGTGTCGGTCACTCCCGCTCGCTCTCGTTGCTTGACGCACGCTCCCGATCTTGAATCTGGAATCGATTGCTCCTCCTTGGATCCCCGGATGTTGCAGTTGAATTTTTTGAGGTTGAATTTTTTGAGGTTGAATTTTTGAGGTTGAATTTTTTGAGCTTGAATTTTTTGCGGTTGAATTTTTTGAGCTTGAATTTTTTGTGGTTGAATTTTTTGAGCTTGAATTTTTTGCGGTTGAATTTTTTGAGCTTGAATTTTTTGAGGTTGAATTTTTTGCGGTTGAATTTTAAACGTTGAAAAACATTCAAATACATAATTTCAATGCATAAATATTCAGTGCTAGAAATTCAATGTCTTTTTTGTTTCAAATCCCGATGACACAGATTTACTTCCATACACCATCATCTGTCTGTGTTGACGATACCTGAGGAAAGATCATTTCAAATCAGCAGGCAAACAAGGGAATCACTAGGAGTCAAAACATCATGCAACGTGTGACTGACCTTTCCTGCTGATGGTCTGTTCACAAAGAGTACCTATCAACCTACATAGAATATAATGATGCACTGCAGATAACCTTTCCATCTCTGTCAAAGATACAGTCCTGTCTGCACTCAGACAAACTATGAGATCCTCCCAAATTGATCTGCTGTTAGTGGTTTTTCTGTAAGAGGTCAATTTTGTGCACTTTAACATTTTTTCCTTAAAATAGATATTTCTTCTTTGCTGATGGAACACCCAACTTTGAACGAAATGAAAGGGAACAGAACACAATTTATAGGTGGTGACAAAACTTGGTGGATCACGAAATAAGAAGTGTCTTGAACAGTTAATTTTATATTGTCATTAGAGAACATCCTGCAAAAAAATAAATGGGACAGCATTTAAAAGAGGTCAGCTCTCAAACAAGAGGAAAGGGAAATGGAAAGCCATTAAACAGAAACAGCCATTAGTGCTTACTGAGTGCTGTCGTACCTTCTCAGATCATAAGATGGAGTCTGACTTTAGCCGAAGGCTGGGTCTAATGTGGGACATGCTAGATGTGAGCAGACCCTTTTTATTACTTCCAGTTTTCAAAGAGGAGAATTTTTTTTTGTTTGTTTTATTTGTTATAATATGACAGGGACTGCTTAAAACCTCTCAAGCAAATTTCAGGAAATACGTTTCAGGAAAAACTCATCATTATGCTGTAATTTACAATGGTGTAGTGCAGGCTTGTGTTGAATTCAAAATGATTCACCTTGAACAGCACAAAAGCACTTTAATGTGCATACTAATGCACGTAACTTAGTAGCTTCTGCTTCCAACATACATCTGCTGTGTTAAGTAAGGTGAATAAAATGTATGTGAATCATTATATACCTGTTTAAGAAATGTGAGTGGAGTTAAAGCAAACAGGGCACATTTTATCAATGAAGTTCTCTAAATATTTGTTTGTTGCATCAACAGACTGAGGTGATTCATAGCCAAAATAACAAATTTTAAATCAAATTTAAGTGCCCTCTGGCGTGTGTTACATCGCTTTATCTGCAAAGCACATTTTCATAATTAATTGTTCAGTAAATGGAGCCATAGCAAGGGCACGTTTTGAACCCCTGTAGCTGCAGGGTCTGTTTTGGGAGAATTAGAGATCCGGCAGGCCAACCTTTTTTGTCCCAGCCCTGCAGCTCTTACTAACAACATCCACTCTGTTCTTTCTGAAAAAAGGAGAAGAGACCAAGTCAACCAACCAATGGCAAGCAGAGTGTCCTTACAACGCAAATGACACTGTCTTATCAACCCTCTATTCAGTTCAATGAAGTGTGCACATGTAGCCTAATTTCACAGTAATAACAATATAAACAGTAGCAGTACCAATATTTCAGCTATTGCGTAATGGCGATCATAATTTATTTTTGTTTAGATTTGGACCCTACTGCTTGTTGGGTGAATTCGGGTAATATGCGACATTATTTGCAATTTAGAATTCTGTGACTTATTCTGATATCTGTATTACACATTAGATCAACTTGTTTTCTCTTTCTGTAATCCTCAAGGTGTTTTCTAACAACACCTGAAAAGAAAAACATATCACCAAAAACAGAATCCTGGGACAGGTCTCTTTGTAAGGGAGACTTGTATTAGGCTTTAAACAAGACCAAGTCACCCTGCTTTGTGCATACTAAGCTCAATATGACCACATTTTCAAAAGCAGTATGAAAATAAACAAAGAACAAAATGTATATTATTCATAAAAAATTATAAATTAAATTATATTTATATATATATATATTAGAGCTGTGAAAAATAACGCGTTAACGCGTTATGATTAAATTACAGGATTAATTCGTTAATTTATTTTAACGCATTTAACGCATGCGCAGTAGGACCTTCCAGTATACCCACATTTCCACCCAATCTGCACAAGTCACAAGTCGGCAGCTGCTATTCAAACAAACAAACATCACCTTCTGGATGGGAAGATCGTGCTCCAAAAAAACAAAGATGGAACATTCAATAAAACCAAGGTGATATGCACACTCTGCGGGAAGACGTTATTGTTTCACCGGAGCAATACACGGCTAAAGTACCACCGCAACACGGAGCATGAGTTGGTCGGCGAGGGGCGTTCAAGTGGAATCCGCCAAACCAGACTCACTAGCAGGACACATTGTGCAAAAGAAGCGGTCAGCTTTACTGTCAGAGAATGTGAAGTTAGTTTGCCTCACCAACTGGCTAAAGAAAGGATTACTAGCTAAGAGGGACATTAGAGGCATTACACCGCGTTCCACATTATTATGCAAATTGGATTTAAGGGTCATAAACATTCATTTTTTAGTTTTTGAATTAAACTCATGGATGGTATTGTGTCTCAGGGCTATTTGGATGATTGAAATCAATCTCAGACACCTGTGATAATTAGTTTGCCAGGTGAGCCCAATCAAAGGAAAACTTCTTAAGAAGGATGTTCCACATTATTAAGCAAGCTACATGTTTCAGGCAAAATGGGGAAGAAAAAGGATCTCTCTGCTGCTGAAAAGCAGCTAATAGTGCAATACCTTGGTCAAGGTATCACAATATTGGATATTTCCAAAAGAATTGCGCGTGATCATCGGACGGTGAAGAAATTTGTCACTGATTCACAGCACAAGCGGGTTCGTTCAGACAAAGGCAAAATAAGGAAGATTTCTGCCAAACAAATGCGTAGGGTTAAGAGAGCAGCCACTAAAATGCCATTGAATAGAAGCAAACAGGTGTTTGAAGCAGCTGGGGCCTCTGGAGTCTCGCGAACTTCAAGATGTAGGATGCTCAAGAGGTTTGCAAGTGTCCTTAAACCTGTTATTCGGCCACCCCTAAACCAAGCTCACAAGCAAAAAAGTTTGCAGTGGGCTCAGGACTACATGAAGACTAACTTCCAAACTGTTTTGTTTACGGATGAGTGCCGTGCAACCCTTGATGGTCCTGATGGATGGAGTAGAGGATGGTTGGTGAATGGCCACCATGTCCCAACAAGGCTGAGACATCAACAAGGAGGTGGCGGAGACATATTTTGGGCCGGAATCATGGGGGGAGAGCTGGTAGGCCCCTTCAGGGTCCCTGACGGTGTGAAAATGACCACGGCAAAGTATGCAGAGTTTCTGACTGACCACTTTCTTCCGTGGTACAAAAAGAAGAACCGTGCCTTCGAAGCAAAATCATATTCATGCATGAGAATGCACCATCTCATGCTGCAAAGAATACCTCTGGGGCATTGGCTGCTATGGGCATAAAAGGAGAGAAACTCATGGTGTGGCCCCCATCTTCCCCTGACCTTAACCCTATTGAGAACTTTTGGAGCATCATCAAGCAAAATATCTATGTGGGTGGAAGGCAGTTCTCATCCAAGCAGGTGCTCTGGGAGGCGATTATGGCATCCTGCAAAGATATTAAAGCAGAAACTATCAAAGAACTCACAAGTTCAATGGATGTAAGAATTGTGAAGGTGATATCAAAGAAAGGGTCCTATGTTAACATGTAACTTGACCTGTTAAGATGTTTTCGATTAAAACTTTTTTTTATTTCAGTAAATATGACCTCTTAATGCTGCAAATTCAACAAATGACAATTTTTTGTTCTTTAAAACCTATAAAATATCTTGAAACTCTGAAACTCAGAAACTCTGCATAATAATTTGGAACACTGCATTTTGAGTTTTTTATTTTTGAAAAAAATACTGTTATCACTGGGAGGTTTGTTCAATAAAATTTGAATTATACTCTAACAGTTGATGATTTGAAAATTATACTGACTGGCTGTGCATTATTATTTAGGAAAATCTGAGCAAAATGTAATTTGCATAATAATGTGGAACGCGGTGTAGATTGTGCCATGGTGTGGTGAATGGTTGTTTGACAAAAAATAGAAAAATGTTCAACCATACTATAAAAACAATGGCTAAGAAGCCCAAATAATTCTGTTTGATTTAAGAAGAAAAGAAAAAGTTTTATTAACCCATACAATGGCTAAGAAGCCCGAATTCTGTTTAGGATGAATGTTTCTATTAAAGGTCTATCACATTTGAGAAAACCAATCAACAGTTAATTCCTTCAGTCCTTGCAAGTGAGAAACCCATCATAGACAACCACCCCATTGTCTTCACATGTATCGTGAAACCAATGGCTGCAGACCACAGGACTGAATCTCTTCTGTGCTTTTTTGATCATCTCTGTCCTAGAGCGCTTACTGATTATGTGCTAGTTAGCTAACCAGACAATCAGTTTATCAGGGGCAACCTGTATTTAGAACTAGATCCTGTCTGAGAACTGCAGTTCCTTTTTCTACATCTCTTTAGTTTGTCTTGATTTATTTGTTATTTATGGATTTTTCCCCCATTAAGAGAACTTTCATGATTGTCACAGATTACCTAAAGCCTGCTGTCCCACATTATCAATCATGTTTGATAAAGTAGGACACATACATTTCATTTGAAAAAAACACATTTTAAACAACTCACTGCATATTAGGGTTAGGGTTAGGGTTAGACAAACACTGTCTTATTTCTGACAGATTTATATATTTAACATTAATCTCCTAATAATTTCCTAACCTAAAGTTATCTTTCAACATTTGTTTCAGTATCTCACTATTGGATATAGTGACTCCCCTATTGCCAGATAAGCTTGTTTCAAAGACTAATAACTAACCAACAGTCAGTCCGACAGGCACATTTGTGACTGGACCCACATGCAGAACTGTATGAGACCATGTAGGTACAGTAAAATACAGATTTAAAAATCTGGTGAAGGTATGAGGTGTTACCTGGCAGCCGCACATATCTCTTCGAAAGACACGCCGTGGAACACCTATACCCTAAGTGGAATGAGCGCCATGACCTATGTTACAATCCCCCGCAATTATAGGCGGTGGCAATAGCCTCCGTGAAGAAGCGCACAAGGTTACAGTTGGTAACTAGGGGCAGTTGGATCTCCTGTTGTCATGCTGGATGTCTGGCGTGCTCTGGCCCCGGCGACCAGCCTGAGGATGAGTCTGATGCCTCTGGATGCAGAAACCCTCGCCGTGTCACAGCTTGGGCGAATGTTTGCCAGTGTGCGACTGGGGCAGGAGGTGGTGATCTCCTGGAGGGGCAAAGCTGCAGTGCTTCTCTCCTTTCCCCTCACAGTGTTTTTGCATGGTGGCTACAGCTGGGCTGAATAAGCTTTTTGGGTCCACAAGAACATCAAGTTGGGCATTTTCTTTTTAGGAGAGTCTATGCAAGTTTAGCCACCGGGCTCTCTCCTGGGGGATCATCAGAGCTATGGCTCTTCCAGAGGCCTGGACAGGGCACCTGTGCAGACGCAGGCAGAGATCCGTCACCACGCACAGGTCATCCAACACGGCCAGGGTTGGTGAAGTCACCATATCATCCTACAACTCAGCCTGGTAGGCAAGTAGAGGCAATGATACGTTCAGAGCTTTCATTGATGTGGCCACGCCTTGAAGCTCTTTTCTGTCAGCGGTGTAGGAAACAGTCAGCTTTGGAGGGCAGTGTGTGTTCGGCTGAGGTCATGGTGGACCCTTGAGTCAGGTGGAGATGCAAGTAAAGGTTTGACCGGGGGAAGGTGGGAGGTTTTTTCCATATCGACCCATTCCAAAGCTGACCCTTCCCGGACACGGTTCTTGGCAGAGGGTGGGCTACTCCAGGACCGTGTTGCTTCTAATAGGCACCCAGGGAAAAAACGTGAGAAGCTGCTTGGTGGAGGCTTTTGCTTTGGGGAGCCTTTTACCCTCATAGAAGGGCATGGTGGTCTCGGTGATTGCTTCAGGCCGATGGCTTCAGGCCACTCAATTCCAAGCTTAACAGCCACTATCTTACAGACATCATGCAGGGCCGTGCTGAAAGCTGAGTTTGGGCTTCATGCACCATACTCAGTCACCAGCCTTGCAGCTGGTGGGGTGAAAGTGGAAAACTGTCACACACACCCTTCAAACATGCCCCTCTGAAATGGTTACATCATCAAACATTAGTTGAATTAGTTTCATTTAGTAGTCATAAATACATGACATCAACGAGAACATTTGAATTGTCTTTTATATGTATATAGCAGGGGTGTCCAAACTTTTTATCCCGAGGGCCACATACAGAAAAAAATTTGAAGGTCTGGGCCACTCACGCCGCCACGCCCCCCTGCCCTGGAGACTGTCCGCCTCAATCGCGTCGCTTAGGGCTAGAGGCTGGTGCTGTGGTTAGAATGTTTTTTCACAAAAATGTTCTTGCATCAACTGCAACTGTCTGTTGCAAACAAATTGATTCAGGTAGAAAAAAATATATCATACATGTTGAGGAACTTCTAACATATAAAACCATGTGATTGATGCTAGCTGAAGATTAGCCTGAATTGCTAAGAGATGTGTTTTTTTCTAAAATGTTGGCTGTGGGGTAAGGCGAGACAAATGCTGTGGGGTAAAGTGAGACATGTAGCACAAGTTAAGTTTAGTCTTAAACATATTTTAGTGTAATATTACATTACATATGTTGTATTTGTAATGCCATAAACATTGTAGAAAAGCCATCATGCAAAGAAACTACAACAGGGCCGACAACCTGGGGCCAAACACCCCTCGCAGAGATGGAGAGTGTAGCCGCTGAGGTCATGCAAGGAAAGAAGTCCTTAAGAAAAGCTGGACGTGATAGAAATATTGACAAGACAACCCTCAAAAGATTCATAAATAAAAAAGAGAAAGGAGAAGTAAAATCAGTAGCCTTGGGTGCAGTAGCTGAGGCAAAAAGAATATTCACAGATGAGATTGAGGAGGAGCCTGCCAAACACTTGAAACAACTAGCTGACCAGTTCCATGGCCTTGCTCCAGTTAAGTGCCGTGAACTGGCATTTGAATACGCAGAGAAAAACAATATCCCTTGTCCCTGCCAATTGGACAGAGAAACAATGTGCAGGGTAGCTAGGGTGTGCAAGAGATCACATGAATCATAATAATCATAAATGTGCTTAATTGACCTATCACAACATTTGTTGTTATGGTAGTTTTAAAGTGGAAAAGGTAAGTGGATCACTTTACCCCCTGATTTCTCTGGTCTGTCTCACTTTACCACTAAGCTGGGGTAAAGTGAGACACAAGACCACTTTTTTTAAAAACAATCATATTTTCACTGCCCTTTGTCCTGAAGACATTCTGATCATTTCCATTGCTAGGAAACATCCTGAATTAATGGGAAATGTGTTAATTTTACTGATATATAATTTTAGCTCGCCTAGAGATTAAGATTAAGATTAAGATGCATTTATTTATCCCAAACACATGCACAGACATGCAAAGGCACACTCATGCAGGTAGGGAAATTTAATCTCTGCTTTTGACCCATCTGTGTGCAGGACACACAGAGCAGTGAGCGACCATGTACGGCGCCCGAGGAGCAGATGTTGGGGGAGTAAGGTGCCTTGCTCAGGGGTAGGGTTGCAAAATTCCGGGAATATTCAAAGTGGGAAACTTTCCATGGGAATTAACGGGAATTAACGGGAATAAACTGGAAATATTGTGGGCTTTTTATACTAATTGTATTTACCTTGTCATATACAGACATAAATATACAAATTTAAACATTTAAAATACAAATTTTAAAAATGACATAGGTTTGCCCGGATAGCCACCAGTTTTTCTACCCTTGCATCGGTGAGCCTGTTGCAAACCTTTGTGTGCGTGTGCCCAAAGAGTGACCAGTTGCGCTCAGAGGCGGCTGATGTTGGTGGGATTTGGAGGATGATGGAGGCTACAGGTGCAAGGGCCTCAGATTCACAAAGTCCCTTCCACCAGGTGGATGCAGATATGTGCTGGCATGACTGCCATATCCCATCCCCTTCCCAAAGGCCTTGCTTGGTACGGTACTTTGCCAGACTGCCGAGAACTTTGCCTTTATCAAGACCCAGGTGGTGAAACATGGTGGTAATAACAGTATAAGCTCTGTTGATCTCTTCACCAGAAAGTATGCTCTTCTCATAATTCTTTGGGTCCAGCATGTATGCTGCTGCGTGTATTGGCCTCATGCAGAACTCTTTGCGCTTCTCCATCGATTTGACCACTGCCGTTTCCTCTGCTTGGAGCAGCAGGGAAGTGGGCAAGGCAGTTTGGATTTCTGCTCTGATCTCCGCAAACAGACAATGAACATCTGACAAAATGGCATCATCACCTTCTATCTGGGCAATCGCTGTTGCAATTGGTTGGAGGATTTTCAGGCTGCTAGTCATTCTTTCCCAAAACCCATCATCCAGCGGAATTTTCTTTATGGCACTTTCCATGGCTGCAGACTGGGATATGGCCATCTCTTGCAGAGACTCCTTCCCCTCCAGTAGACTGTTGCACATGATGACAACACCACCCCATCGAGTGATGCTGGGGAGCTTCAGCGTGCTGTTCTTGTTTTTTTCATTTTGCTTTGAGAAGAAGATTGCTGAAACTACCTGTTTGCCCTTCACATATAAAAAACACTAATGCAATGCCAGAGATATAAATAGTTAGATAAACAATTGGAATCATCTTTAAAAATATTTTACAATTGATGGATAAATTAATAGAAATAGGTTAGATAAACAGATGAACAATCCTCAATTAGCATGCTAATATATTTCCCCCAGGAATATCATCACAAGTTACCTGACTAGTCCTTGGGCTCAAATGCAGTAGTGTGGCCTAAATAGCCCTGCTTATCTGTGCATGTGATGGAAGAATGCACTGTGCAGGGTTGAATTTCAATGTGCAGCATGTGCTGCATTACATACATCTTTAAATCAGAGTTTTGAGTGACTTTTTTATTGCTAAGCGATTAATTTGCGGTCAAAACTTTTTTTTCAAAATTCCCGAGCTTAACTTCCCATGGAAAGTTTCTGGAAAGTTTCCGGAAATTTACCGGAAATTTTCCGCCCCTTTGCAACCCTACTCAGGGGTCTAGACAGACTCTTGGATTTTGGGGCAGATTAATCCAGGTTCGTCTTTTGTTGTCTTTCCGTGGAATCGAACCAGAGACGAACCAGAGACCTTCTCTGCCCAAGGTCCAAGTTTCTGCCACTAGACCACGGCCTCTCTAAAGGGGAGCAAATGTAAAAAATGTCTCACATTACCCCGCTCTCCCCTACCCAAGGGTACAAACCCAGAACAACAAGAATCAAGAAAGTACATTTTCTTCAAAAATAGAGCAAAACTACAGAGTGCTATGAGTAAGTGCCATTTAAGTGCTACGACATTGTTAATTTAAAAGCCGTAGTTTGGACACCCCTGATATATAGTGTAAACTTTTGGTGCTGTGCAGTACCATAGTATGTATGTACTTGGTAGTTATTGAACTGTGTATCTATCTGTGATTGTGTGTCTGTGCGTTTTAATGTGTGCTGGCCTATGGCACATTATTCAGCAAGTCAAGGTCAATGGCCTGGCTCAATTTGTCAATCTGGGTCAGCATGCAGCTCTCCAAGTTCAACTATGAGTATGTTCGCACATGTGCGTGTTTGTTTTGTATATGAGTGTAGAGCAGGTACTTACACATATGGTCATGTGTATTTTGCACTCATCAATTCAGTTGGATTATAGAAGTGATGAGACTAAAGTTTTAAGCTGAAGGATTCTGAATTATATTAGATCCTCAGTTTTATTTTCAAATAAAAACAGTTTGTTGCAGTGTCCTGTGTGATTTTAGGGAGGGGGAGGGGGGGCGATTCAGCTTCCTTTCAGACTGGAGGATATGGCTGGGGGAGTGAGGGGAGAGAATTTAACTTCCTTACAGCTTGGTGTATGAAGCTATTTCTGAGTCTGGTGGTGCGGCAACGGAGTCTCATATACCTTCCAGAGGGTAGGATGCTGAACAGACTGTGTGCGGGGTGGCTGGTGTCACTCGCAATGGAGGTAGCTTTCCGGGTGAGGCGGGTGGTGTATGTGTCTTGCAAGGAAGGGAGTAGGGCGCCAATGATCTTACCAGCTGTGTTGACTATGTGTTGCAGTGTTTTCCTGCTGTGGTTAGTGCAGCGACTGCCCACACAGTGATGCAGATGGACAGGATGCTTTCAATGGTGCCCCGGTAGAATGTGTTCAGGATGGATATGGGAGCTTTCGCTCTCTTGAGCTTGCAGAGGAAGTAGAGGCGCCGCTGGGCTTTCTTCGCCAGTGCTGCAGAGTTGGTGGCCCAGGAGAGGTCCTCACTGATGTGCACCCCCAGGAATTCGGTGCTGCTCACTCGCTCCACAGCAGCAACATCAATGGTCAGTGGTTGGTGTTCAGTGTGGCTTTTCCTGAAGTAAACCACAATCTCATTTGTTTTGGTCACATTCAGCAGGAGGTTGTTGTCTCTGCACCACATGGTCAAAAGGTTGACCTCCTTCCAGAGTTGTGTTGTCCGCAAACTTCACCATGTGATTGGTGCTTAGGTTGGTGTGCAGTCGTGAGTCAGCAGGGTGAAGAGCAGGGGACTGAGCACACAGCCTTGTAGGGCCCCTGTGCTGAGTGTGATGCTGCTCGAGGTGTTGTTGCAGACTCTTGATGCTTGTTCCCTTTCACTGAGGAATTCCAGAATCCAATTGCAAAGGGAGTTGTTGAGTCCCAGCTGGTCTAGTTTACAGATGAGTTGTTGTGGGATTATAGTCTTAAAAGCTGAACTAAAGTCTATGAAAAGCATTCTCACATGTGAGTTTGCTTTTTCAAGGTGGGTGAGGGCTTGGAGAGCAGAACAGATTGCGTCCTCTCTGGAACATTTGGCCCGGTATGCGAACTGAAAGGGGTGGGGGGACTTGAACTTGATGTGAGACATGACTAGCTGTTCAAAGCACTTCATAATGATGGGTGTCACTGTCAGTGCCAAAGGCCGATAGTCATTGAAGCAGGATGTAGCCGATTTCTTTGGCACAGGTATGATGATGGAGGTCTTGAAATGTGATGGAACAGCAGCTTGACTAGGAGAGGTGTTGAAGATATCCGTGAAGATATCCTTAAGCTCCTCTGCACAGTACCTCAGTACACGGCCTGGGCCTGTTGCTTTGCGGGAGTTAATAGTGGATAGTGCCCGCATCACACTTTCGACAGACAGGCACACAGCCTGGTCTGTAATCTATTATGGTCTGGATGCCCTGCCACAGGCTGCGTGTGTCTCTGCTGTCCTTGAAGTGGCTGATTATCTTTTTTGAGTAGTCCTGTTTTGCTCTTCTGATGCCACGGGACAGGCTGGCTCTCGCTGTTCTCAGGCCAATTCTATCCCCGGCTCTGAAGGCTTTGTCCCTGGCCCTCAGCAGCCGATGGACAGCTCCTGTCAGCCATGTCTTCTTATTAGCCCGAGTGATGATGGTCTTTGTGTGGGTCACATCATCTGTGCATTTGCGGATGTAAGAGAAAACAGTGTCTGTAAGCTCCTCATTGTTTATGTGGTTGTTGTATGTAGCTGCTTGCTTGAACATGCCCCAGTCTGTTGTCGCAAGACAGTCCTGAAGAGCACACCTTGATCCATCCGGCCGCACTGAAATCTCTTTCCGAACCATTTTATTCTGCATTCACTCTGGGCCTATATGCTGTCATTAGCATAACAGGGATGTGGTCGGAAAGTCCGATGTGGGGGAGGGGGGAGGCCTTGTATGCCCCTTTGTGTGAGGTATAGACCAAGTCCAATGTGTTTTTCTCCCTTGTTGGGAAATTGACATGCTGATGAAGTTTTGGTGGGACAGTCTTAAGATCAGCATGATTAAAATCTCCACCGACGATAGTAAATCTATCTGGGTGTGCTGTCTGTTGTTCGCTGATAGCCTGATATAGTTCACAAAGTGCCGCATTCCTGTCACTGTTGCTGGAGGTTGGATGGATATATGCCGCGATTAGCAAAACCGCAGTAAATTCGCTCGGCAGATAGAAAGGACGGCAGTTCATGATCATAAACTCCGCCAGTGGTGAACAGTGTCTGCATACTACCACAGCTTCTTGGCACCACGTATGTAAACACAAACTCCTCCAACGCGTTGTTTACCTCCATTAACAAGGGCTCTGTCCGCTCGATAGCATGTTAGCTGCTCAAGATGTACAGCGGAGTCGGGTATGTTGACATTAAGCCATGTTTCAGTGAAAACAAGCACACACATGAGTGGTCGCTGCGTCTACACGCGCCGCCAGCTCAATTCGAGCACTACAGAAACTAAACTACTATGAGGTGGTCTATTGATTATAGATGTTTATGTGTGTATAAGTGGCATATAAGATGTGTAGACAGATGTTTGTGTAACCTTGACAGGATCATAGTATTTTTTGGTGACATTCTGAGGTTGGTGGTTTGAATTTGTTGTGCTGCAACCCTGACAAACATTGCTTTCAGAGCAACTCCTCACAGTAGAACATCACTATTTTTTGACAAATGGTGTGAGATATATGTCAATTCAGTTTTACTTGTATATTGCAACATCTCAACATACATCTCAAGACACTGACACAAAGTAAGGTTTAGACCTTACAATATTGTACAGATACCGAACACTTGGAGTTAACACTTGGTGAAAAGGGGCAGAGAATAACAGGAGTTACGGGACTCATTAGGAAATAAACCAGGAACTGTTGTATAGGAATGTATTTGTGCTTCTTTACCGTCATAGTAGAGGTCTCTTTAATTTTCTCATTTTGACGTTGGTTTAATTTTCCCTGAAAGCCTTTCTTTCACTGCTGCTCTTAAATGTATGCTTCTCTGATACACATAATTTATGTGTTGGGTCCTCTCCCCCTCAGTGCTCTACTCCTCATTTAGGTTAGAGCTGCCTCGAAATCTGTTGAAACAACTCAAGAATAAATTAGCAGTGCTTGGTTTAGTGCAGCAGCTCTCCTTGCTTATGTCAATCATGCATATTTTCCATATCAGACTGACACAGACCACCATGGGTCTCGATGTCTGTCATGGTAGCAACATATATAATTGCAGTACTTACTATTTGGCAATTTTTTTCAAAGTAAAAGCACAACATTCAGTTGTTGCTTCCATGATTTATACTAAACAGAATTACTGAGCTTTTATTTTGAAGATTTGGAAGAATCTGTAAATTGCTTAACAGACCTAAAAGATTGCCAACATGAATCAATCAATCAATCAAATTTTATTTGTATAGCCCATATTCACAAATTACAATTCATCTCATAGGGCTTTAACAGGGTGTGACATCCTCTGTCCTTAACCCTCAGCAAGAGTAAGGAAAAACTACTAAAAACCCTTTTAACAGGGTAAAAATACGTAGAAACCTCAGAGAGAGCCACATGTGAGGGATCCCTCTCCCAGGACGGACAGAAGTGCAATAGATGCCACGTGTAGAAAACATTATACAGATTTAAGGTTTTTAGCGGCATTGATGCAGTCCCGCTGCAATCACAGTCAAGAAACACATGAAATGTACGACAAAATAACAACAGTTACGTAAATCCTATTAATAAAGCAACTTCAGTTTCCTTTTATGCAAAAACGTAGCCATAAAATCTACAAACAATAAAAAGAGACTGTTATATTTCTATTATTGTAGAACTGTTTGAGGAGGGCTCACTAATTACACAGGAAAAGGCAAACAACCCACACCATTAGGCAGGTTTACAATGTGCTTTGCATTAGTGAATGTATATTTACTTGCAAATGTACCTGGTTTGAAGACTATGAGGTATTTCTCACTTAGAGTATTTCTGCTCTAACATTTTAAGGTATATGTATAATAGTGTAATAGTTTTCCAAAAAACAGTTTTTATTTATTTAGTTACAGGTTCAGTTTGTAATACTGGGGGGAAAGGGATCTATTGGCAGAAATTGAGGATAAAATAGCTCTTTTGATGTTTTCACTATTATCTTATCATCTAAATTGTATGAATTGTTGTTTTCTTTACCCAAGAATGGGCCCTTTATATTTAAATAATTTATATTTACACCGGGAATGGGTCCACTCCACAGAGGCCTTCATGTTTTTTACAGTAGCCCAAACATGACAAACTAAACACCTTTTGAGTTTTTATGACAACTGAAGGCTACCAGAGGTTCTCTGTCCTGTTAAGAAGGGGATGGTAAGGTGAGGGGTATTCAGCTACTTTACCGCTAGATATCTCTAAATTCTACACAACTTTAACCGTAAAGGGGACATATTATGCTCATTTTATTCCACATACTTTGGTCAAAATACCACAAGGCCATGTAAGAGAGGCTCCCATTTCATAGTGACGAGAGACTGATAAGGAAGCGCATTCACTGTCACTCAGGAACCATAACATATTGCAAGAGATGTTTTTTACAGTGTTTTTGGGACAGTAGACATGACATATACCCAAATTAACATGTAGAAGCACTAAAAAAGTGGAATTTTCATAATATGTACCCTTTAAGTGTTGGCTGTAATTTCAATCACATCTTTTTATAAGCTTACTGCTTCTACATGTGTTGCTGTTATAAAAACACATAAAGTCGCAAGAACTTCTTAAATGTGCATTATGAAGAGCACCAATTGCAGTTAAAGTTTGTAGATATAAATCATAATTTATTTTAATACATAGTAAGCCATATGCATAGAAACCTGAAAATTAGCATATATCTAAAAATCACATTTCACTTCCCAGATCTCCTGTGAACGTAAATACTCTCTTGCATTACTTCCCCTGAGGTACAGTATCTGGTAATATTCTCAATCTCTAGTATGTGTTTTTAGAGACTAAGAAAATGCAAATGGGGGAGCCTGGCCTCCTGCATGAGGCCAAGGGTGGCTTGATGAGATCGACCTTATCCCCACTGTGTTCACCTTCCCACCAAACAGAACTGTCTCACATACACACAAACTCATTCACACACGCAGAGCACAACTTGAGTGAGACCCTTGAGACACCAGGACCCTGCACTCCAGATGGCCAAAGCCTCTCCCGGCCCTGCTTGACAGCCTTTCACAATTCTCCCCAGTAAGCGAGGATCCAGCCTCCCTGGACTATCTAACCTTGACACTTCAAGCTCTCTGCAGCAGACCCAAAGATATACAATACTAGAATGTAAATGGATGGAAAACAAAACAATATACAAGTTCCCTCTGTGATAGCCATTGCGTTGTCCCTCTCCTGCTACACAAACTGATACTTAAATGCATTTTTAGATTTGTTGTTATTTATGGTTTATGGTGTAATTTAATAAAAAGTAATAAATCAAATATATATATGTATGTCTTAAATTTTTTACATGGTTAAATTTGTATGCTTTTGCCCCGGCAACAGCCAGTGGCTGGAGGCATTATATTTATTAGTTGTCTGTATGTTCTTCCATTTGTCCGTCCATCCTAGTCTTGTGAACTCAACAATGCCTTGAGGGAATTTCTTCAAATTTGGTACAAGTATTCACTGGACTCAAAGATGAACTGATTAGACTTGCGTGTTCGGAAGTCAAAGGTCAAAGTCCTAGTGACCTCACGATCATTTGAATGTAATATATCAATCATGCGCACAGGGAATTTCAATACATCTGGCACAATTCACATTGACCCATTTTTGACCTGATTAGATCAGAGGTCAAAGATACAGTGGCCTCCAAAAAACATTTTGTTGGCCTCATGAATGTGATATCTCAAAACTGACTTGAGGGAATGTCTTCAACTTTTCATCATTTGTCTCTTGGACTCAAACAAGAATGGATTACATTTCAATGGTCAAAGATTAAAAAAAAATCCTTCAGCTCCTTAAAAAGACTCAATTAAAAATCTATGAAATTAAGGTCTTAAATAGACTGTAAATTGGCTAAGGAGTATTTGCGGGCAGTGCATTTAAGGCTTGCACAGAGTCCTACAATAAAAACCTCTTTAAAAATAAAGTACTGAGACACTGCATATTTTATTTCTCTAATCTCAAAATACCAATGGGTGTTTATTTCTACTAGGGTTGCAAAGGGGCGGGAAATTTCCGGGAAATTTCCGAAAATTTCCATGGGAATATTCAGCTCGGGAATTTTGGGGAATTTTGAAAAAAAATGTACACAAATTAAACGCTGAGCACTAAAAAAATCATTAAAAACTCTATTTTAAAGACGTATGGAATGCAGCACAAGCTGCACGTTGAATTTCAACCCTGCAATGTGCATTTCTCCATCACATGCACAGATAATTGCCAGCATCCTGCACACTACAGCAGAGCTATTGAGGCCTGCTGTAGTGTGCAGGACTATTCAGGTAAGTTTCGATGATATTACTGGGGAAAATATGTTAGCATGCTGATTGAGGATTGTTCATCTGTCCATCTAGCCTACTTCTATTCATTTATCCATCGGTTGTAAAATATTTTTAAGGATGATTCCAATTGGCCAACTATTTATATCTCTGGCATTGCTTTAGTGTTTTTTTACAAGATTTTTTCTCATCTTATTCTACAGAGCAATGCTACGTGCACTATCTCATGTGTGGAGACATTTCACCCCAGCCAATGTAGAAGGAAAGGCTTTGTACATTTGCAAATACTGTGCTAAGACCTATGTTAAGAATGACACAAAGATCCAGAAGCATATAGTCAAGTGCCCAAAGTTTCCTCAGGGCTCAAATCAGCCTATGACAAAACAAAATGTTTATATTTATGTCTGTATATGACAAGGTAAATACAGTTAGTATAAATTACCCACACAATTTCCAGTTTATTCCTGTTAATTCCCGTTAATTCCTGTATATTCCCATATATTCCCTTATATTCCCTTATATTCCCGATAATTCCCATGGAAAGTTTCCAGCTTTGAATATTCCCGGAATTTTGCAACCCTAATTTCTACTAAGCTGAATGTGAAGTATGCATGTGGGAAGAGCACGACACAACGCCATACAATTCCCAGTGGTTCATATCAGTGGTCAGCTATGGAACTGCAATTAGCCCTGTAATGCCTGAAAGTATTGTCTCTCCATGTCAGTTGTAGTGTGTGAATCATTCAACAGTGCAGTTTCTTTACACAATCAAACAAGCAGTTAGACACAGTGATGTATCATTTAAATTCCTTTAGGCTACCCCGTAGTTTTAGAGAAAAAAGCACCGTTACACTGAAGGAAAACAGATTGGCGCACACTACAGATTTTAAAGTTGGCTTACGAGTACTGCTGGCTCGCTTTTATGGAAAACTTACGTTACCTTGGCACCACTGGTAGGTAGCCTGTTTTTATTCCTCCGGCCCGCCGTGCGGAATCAGAACTTTCTTTTGTGGTCGTGAGGTTTATGTAAAGGTTATGTGAGCACCTGAATTTTGCCCAACATAATAGTCATGTGATCGAAAAAATGTATATGAAGAAATATGTGCAAGCCAACTGCACTGGCATACAACTGCAGTGCAGTCATTCTAGTTAACTTAAACACAGTTTTAACAAGCTTGTGTGGTTAAATGTATAAATGAATCTGGATAAAAGTTCAAATGAGGCAATGGTGTTGAATGTGAGCAATAAGAAGCATACAGCAAAAGTACAACATGTGTTGCAATAATGAGGTTTACCACACATCATTAGTAATCAGTGTAGCAGACAAAATGTAATCATTAATGTTCCTTTATAGGTTCAGCTTTGCCAGATAAATTTCAAATATAACAACCTTTCCAGAGCAAGTTCTCAAGGTAGCACTATTTGACATTGTAATATTTAGATTGAGAGGCTACCTTTTAGGTAATCCATTCTAGGTCTGAAATCAGAATTATAAAAAGTATTTGCAAGGCAAGAACCCTCTTCTCTTTACCACCAGGGGTTAGCTGATTTTCTAGATAATTTATAGGAAGCTGTGTCTAAATAGTCTGCAATATGGTTTACACAGCTACAATAAAAAGGAGGCAATCACTTACTATCCTTATACCAACTTTGGTGGATGTAGTGTTGATAATTATTCATGCTCTGATATTCAGCCAGACACAGTACGAGCAAAACGTCTTCTAGAGCAGAGTTCAGACAAAACTGAGGGGGGGCTCAGACAATACACCATCTTTCACAAGGAGAAACCCCTGGTCCTCAAACTAAGTTTAGTCACACAATCCCATGCAAGAGAAGACACAGTGAATCTGACTGACCCTCCTGCTCTTATGTGTCATTTTGCTCACAGACAGACACATCCGGCTGGAGGGGGTTAAGTGCTTCAGTGGACATCAAGAATAGAGTGCACTGAGGGCTGCATTGTTCTGTCTGAAAGTGACACAAGCCCAGCACAGTTAATAGTTGCACTGAATTTGTGTTACCCTGTCCCTGACAAACGTGGTTATTGCTTGATGTCCCTGATTAAAGATATGTGCAGTGTAAAAATATCAGGGGGAACCTCACCACTCCATGTACCTTCACCAGCTACCCCCCTTCCTGCACTCTGATTGGATGGAGCTGACTGGAGCTGTCACTGACTCAGAAGAGTGCTCGGGCTGGAGTTGTCATCAGCTTGCTTGTTACCAAAAAAAACATGTACTAGCAGCGGCCTATCAGGTCTACTTTGCCATGGTTATAAGTATATGCATGTGAATAAAAGGACTACATACATTTTCCCCCTAGATTACAGGTTATTAAGTGTCATGGTTACTATAAAATACATAATAAAAAGGACAGGGTTGAGGAAAAGTGGATTAAAGATGTGAAGTTGTTTAATTTCCAAATATCTTTCAGTAGACACTGAACCCAAAATGGCTCCCAATGTACTATTTGTGTATATGTAATAGAAAAACACTGTATATAATTGAAGTCTTTAAACGTAAAAAAACAAATAACAGCAAAACAAGACATTACATGCCTCCACACCACATACAAACACTGTGGTGTCATCCAAGTGTCCGTAAGCCCCAACATACAAATGTGAATTGAAACAGTGTCATTTACACCGTGTCCACTGATATTCTCCTCACATACGATTGAAGTTTCATCTTTCGGTGAACCATCCCTTTAAATATTTTGCCGTTTGAGCTGTAGATTGAAAGTGTAATGTTGTTCTTAGTCGCAGCTGCACAGGTACACAACATCCAGTTGTTAACACCTCCCGGTCAGCTCGCTCTTTTCAAAAGAAATGTCAATGTAGCCAAAGGTAAAGGAGAGAGGATGGTGCACCTTGTTGGGATTTGTGAATATTGCCTTTGCTAATAAAATCAATCAATCGTAAAGTTATATAATGGTAGATACTTCAAACAAGCTTAGGGGAGAATAAGCCAGTCTGAGGCTGAAGAGAGAAAAACACAGCCACGTCACCTCCCCTGTCCCCACCCTGTAGTTTATCATTGTTCAGCTGTGCGGTGTCATCTTTCCTGGCAATTAGCCTGCAGCTTTCCCTCTCTTTAGTAATAGAAGGGCAGCCGTGTTATTATGGGACGTTGGTCCGGAATACGCTGTCAACACACACACTAGAGTGGGACGAACAGGCCTTTGTACCTTTCTCGTGGTTCTGTTTAAGAATAATTTGAATGCAAAGCATGTTAACTTAGTGGTGAGAGAGGTTTGAATTGAAGCCCAGAGGTAAAATGCAATGTCTGGGTTCAGAGAAAGGAGGCTGATTCAGCAGTGCTACTAGGCTCATTATGAGGTGCGATGTCAGCAACCAGCACATTAATGAAACACATCTTTAACTTGTGATCTTTGTAGTTTACAATTCACTGATCTTGTCTCTGGTAAATTGTACTTCTTTGTATGCATCTATTTCTGTCTCACGACCATAGTCTCAGCTTCATTTAAAGGGGCGAGGGGTGACAGCATCGCTGCAGTGACTAGGCTATTATGCAGTGTAATTATATATTGGGGTTATGGTGGTGACGGAGATGCCACATGGGGACCATAAACCACTCAGATTGGGAGCTGGTGTTTTGTTACCGCTACGAGTTTTTGAGGGTATGTTGTGGTCTGGACAATGTCAGGGAAGGCGTCCTTAAATCAGTGTGCACTCTCTGCTCACAGTGATCCCCTCTGCCCGTCACAGTGAATGACCTGACATAAATTGCACAGCAGTAATCGGCTGTTTGGTTATGGGACAGGGGTTGGGTATCGTTTAGTTTCTTCCTGATACTGGTGCTAAATCCAAACTGTTTCCTAAATGATGCCAGAACCAATTTTTATTGTTTTTCTTTACAAAACACATGACCTTTTATTGCTGGGGCAAAATGTAAGTTGTTTTAACACATTTACCGTCACCAGTTTGAAGTACAGTATTATTATTAATAAATAAGGGTTTACACAATTTACACAAAAAAATCACATAAATATAACCCATTTACAATAGACTCAATAACAGTTCCTAATACAGCTAAAGTACTTTTACTACTTTTAAGTCTACAGCCTCAAACATGTCATCAGTTTTCTCCCCATAGCTGGGGCCACGGACACCCACACTGCTGACTGATGAGATTAGCATGGGGTCACACAAGTAGTCAAACTTGGTGCATCTCTCTTTACTTTTCCTCCCTTACTTTTTCATCTTCATCTTCCTTCTTCATCGTCATACTGCATACTGCCACCAACTCGTCGTTGCTCCTGGGATCTGGCAGCTTCCAGGCCCAAGCTCTAGGCTCCCCTCACTTCGCCAAAGTCCTATCTTTCTTAAATGGTCTTATTGAAGTGGACGCACCTGTATGTCAAATCTGTTTTGGGTCATACAGCTGTCAGAGTTCAGCTCTACATAATACATGCATTGACCAGAGGGGGAATCAGTTGCACCTCAAACATTTAGTCTGTTACACTTTATCTGCACATGAGTGTGGCATGGCACAATGTCGGAGCAGCCCCAGGAGTTCAGGAAAAGAGTCCAACTCACAGTTGCTGAATTAATATGCATAAAACAAAGGAAAACAGACTTAAAGCATTAAATATGTCTTGTGTCACATTCATGAGAGAGAGCAAAAGGTGATATGAGGCCTGCATAGAGAGCTAGGTTGATTTAAATTGGTTAGGGTGAATCTGTACCGTTAAACACGCATGAGACAGCCGACTCAAAAACACTACCTGTGTTTGCCCACTGTTTGAAATGAAGAGAGCAGCATCTGTGAATGCTGCTGAACAACTGTGCAATGTTCAGACTATCACATCAAAGAGTTTTTTACATAACTCATGATGTCTTAAACATAGTCTGTGCACACTCCAGGATCCAGAAGGTGCGTTGTCTATTGTGAATCTACTGTGCAAGACAATACGCAGCTTGTTCCCATTAAAGCAAGGCAATTAAGCGATGTAGAAATATTGAATGGCTATTGTTGTTGAAATGCTGTCCATATATGTAGTAAGGTGGGGTTTGTTATTATAGAAATCTGAAGGTTAATTGGTATAAATATTCTGGTAAAGATGTGATGTTTCAGTCAGTTTTTGTTCAGTGCTGTGATTGGCTTTAGGATGATGAGTACTGCTGGCGTAGGTATCGTGAAAGCAGCACATCACCCACTCCTTTCCACCCGATCCTCTGGAAAGAGGGAGGGGCCAGAAACCTCTTGGCAGATTTCAATTGGTGCACAAGATGCTGTTTCCACGTGGAAAGGATTGGTCCCTCCTTCCTTTCTCTTCCTTAACCTTTCTCTCCCTCTGTCTCTCTTTTTCTCCCTCCCTGCTCTTGCTTTTATGGCTGACGGAGACCTGACTTTGCTGTGCAGACGCTCTCCCTCTCTCAGCATCATCCTCTCTTTTCTCCCTCCCTCCCTCCCTCATTTTTGCTCTTGTCTGTGCGCTATACTCTGCTGATAAGGAGCACTCACTCCAGATGGGCAGCAGATAGAGCCGTGTGGGCTGTCCCTGCAGACCAGAAAACATTATAATTTCTACTGTCGCTATGTTTGCATCTATTTGGTATGCCAAGAAGCTAGGGAGACGACTTGTACAGAACAGCCGGAAAGCTAAGATGCTGGAAGACAAGGTAGGTTAACTACTGTCTTTGCTTTACTGATTTACTCTGGCTTGACTAAACAGGTTGAGAATGCAATTTCATGGCAGATCTGTGCCAAACACACTGCTGATCTCATCATTGAACATTAACTACTGCTTTGATATGAACATTTTAATGAATTGCTCTCTATAGACTAAATATGTGACTTAGGTAGTGCAGCAGTCGGTAATCCTGCTGCAATTCACCTGTTGATTTACTTGAATAACAGTGGTGCTGACGTTAGCCATTTGACTTTGGGAGGAAATTAACTTTGCTCAGTGACGTACTTTCAGTCTCCTTTGAGAGGGAAGATAAACAATGTGGTAAAACAGGCCCTGCTGCCTGGAAATACTTGTATTGCACATGGAACTCAGGGGCTCACTCCACCTCAACATTTTAAGCAATGACATATTCACCTATTTCAGTTATTCTGTTCCCAACATCTTTTGGAGCTTCTGCCTCGAGAATTGCCAAGTTTTGACACTGCAGACTCTGCTCTCACCAGCATATTCTCTCAGTGTCCTCTAGTTTTATCATTAGTCCACTCATACTAGACATGCAATTTCAATATTGCATGGACCAAGAACATCTCTGTTTCATCAAAAATGACTTTTCCTCAAACTGTTGACCTCCATGAAACATTTAATGCCGTGTTAAGGTATTGAAATGCGGTCCATGACGACACCATGTTAAGTGAAGAGAGGATTGAGAGAAGCATGGCAGATGATTTTAGAGAGGATGGGCAGACCGGGTTAAAATGTTGTGATAGTTGAAGTTTCAGTGTTGTGATAGTTTGATGCTAAACATTATATGTTCATCTACAAACAACCCATGGCTTCTTTGCTGTTAAGAGTCAAATACTGGGTTCAGCTCCTCATTCAAGGAGGGCTGATCATCTTGTTTTTCTAAAGCCCTCCATCCATACTTACAGTTTGGTGCTTGGTTGGGCAGCACTCTTCTGTATTCAGCCAGTGGTAGAAAATCAGCAAAATTACACTCTATGGAGAACTAAAGGAATATCTTTGCTCAAAGGCACCTTGTAGTTCATTGCAATTAAGTTTTCCATTAAATACTCACAGTTCGTCCAGTAGCTTTTTTTCATCAACATGGAAATAGCTCTGGCCACAAGCCCATTTGTTGGCTTTTACACCATCTACAAGCCCCAAGTTCCTTCCTTTGTCTTCTTTCACACTTTGACACACTCATCCCACTTTTGTCCTCATGTCTGATGCCAACATCTTCCAGTGTAGATCGGCTCACCAATTATCTAACTATCAATCCAACTGATTATACTCTAGCTACATATACGTAATCTGTGACTCTCTGCAGTTAGTGTGGCAAGGCCACATTTAGTGAACAAAAAGCACTATGCTGCTTACCAACAAATGGGTGTCAGTCAAATGAAAAGTATGTGGTGAAGGCTAACAGATGCTGCAGTAAAGTGCCTGTATTTTACCTAATGGCCTAGGGTATTGGGTAAATGGAACCAGTAATGGACATAATATATTGAGATGATGCCTTTGCAAACAATATATGGCTTTCAGGGATACATGTACTGCATGTCCATTATGCAAATATGCATATGTTGCTGTATACATCTAATGATATGACTGGTTATACTTGCATAAGAGGAGGATTAGGATCACAATGTGACTCTTCTCTTTTACATCTTGGTGAAATAACTTATTGACTGTTGAAAAGATTTACAGTTGCAATCAGAAATATTCAACCCCCCAAAGATTTTAAGGATTTATCGATTAAAGTTGACAGAATCTTGGTCTTTGAGACAGTTTTTTTTGTCCTAAAGTGGAGTTGAAACCTAATTAAGCCTTTGGGAACTCTATACTGATCCTTCATTTGCTTCAGCTGTGATGCATATATAAACCCCACCCATGAAGGTATTTAAGGTGAGTTGCAATCATTGGAAAGACAAAGGAGCGACACAAAAGCTGAGAGTGGAGATTATTTCATCACACCTGAAAGGCCTTGGGTAGAAGAAGATTTCCCCAAAAAATTACATTCCAAGAGACACAATTGGGAACATTATAAGGAAGTTTAAAACAGATGGAGCAGCTTCAAACCTGCCTGGCCGTGGAAGAAAGCCCAACATTTCATCATGGACCCTCAGCAACTTAGTCATAACAACTCAGATAAACCCCTGTGTGACTGCAAGACACCTACAGGATGACCTGATGAAGGCTGGTACAAGTGCTACAGTGGCAACTATGAGACATGCACTGAATAAAAAAGGATTTCATGGCCGGCTCCAAGACGCACTCAGATCTTGACCACAAGGAACATCAAAAGTCAACTAAAATATGCCAGGAGGAATTTGAATAAGACTACTGAGTTTTGGGTGACAGTTCTATGGACTGATGAAACCAAACTGGAACTGTTTGGACGTATCGACCAGCGGTATGTCTGGCGTGTGAAAGGCCAGGCTTATGACCCTAAGAATACCATCCCCACATTCCATAATGGAGGTTGGTCAAAGATGATGTTGGGCTGTTTTTATGCGACAAGAACTAGCAATCTTTATTGTGTACATGGCATCATGGATTCAACGAAATACCAGGCCATTTTAAAGAGGAATATGATGCCTTCTGTTGGCAAATTAAACCTTGGTGATCATTGGACTTTCCAGCAAGACAATGATCCAAAGCAAAACCTCCAATTCCACCAAAGCTTGGTTGAGAAAAAGATCCTGGAACGTCCTGGAGTGGCATTCACAGTCACCAGATTCAAATTTGATTGAAAATCTTTGGTGGGATTTAAAGAAGGCAGTTGCAGCATGGAAGCCATCAAACATCACTGATCTAGAGGCTTTTGCACTTGAAAATTGGGCAAAGATTCCTATCGAGAGGTGTAAGAAGCTTGTCCGCACTTACCGAAAATATTTTTTAGAAGTTATAAAAGCTAGAGGATGCGCCACAAAGTAATGAAGCTGGGGGGTTGAATAATACTGCACATGCACATGTGTTGAAAGAGTTAAATTTTTTATTTGAACTTCAAAGTAGGGTCAACTTCTGTTGTCAAAATAACTAAAATACGCGTCAATAAATATCTTTTGTTGTTTGCTGAGGTTTTTTTGTCATTTATTGTCATTATTTGTCATCCACATCACTATAATGTCTATTGAGGTGAGGGGGTTGAATATTTCTGATTGCAGCTGTACATCCTCATATGGGCCACTGTGGATGAGGGGTAGATTGGTTTTCCTCCAACCTGAAGGTCGGCAGTTCGATCCCCCATCTGCATGCCGAAGTGTCTTTGGGCAAGATGCTGAACCCTGAAAGGCCCCCCATTGAATAACAAAGTGCTGCGAATAGATGCACTGTATAAATGTGTGTGTGTATCGGTGAGTGTATAACTGTACTGTAAAGCGCTTTGAGTGGTCATCAAGACTAGAAAAGCGCTATATAAATACAAAACAATTTACCATTTACCATATTGTGGAATTAATACAATAATAATAAGTCTGAAAGCTAAATATTGGAGGTTTTAAAATTTATCATACAAAGATTAAGGGGCAGAATGTGCCAGCCCATTCTTGCCCAGTCTCCATGATGGTCTTCATTAAATGACCTGGTCGGACTGTGGTGTCACAAGGTGATGGATCTCTGGGGGTATATGTGAGTGTATGAACAGTAATACACGAGAACACTTTCTTCCGCTCAGCTGGGAAGCAACTAATTGAAGCTGTGTGATATTTTAAACTAACGTGGTCTCAGATTTGCATCTCTCTTCTGAATGGCCTGTATGTACAGCACCCGAAAGCTTCCCAGTTGGGAAAAATGATGTTTCCCCATCCCTGCTTTAAGGTAGACTGAAGTGATTTAATCATTGTCTTTGCAATGCTTTCCGATGACTGTTTCCTAAAGTGTATTTCAAAATCCCTGCCACAGAGTTCAAGTTCAAACTAGTGAACACAATAGGTAAGATAAGACTGAAGCAAGATATATAATTTCAAGTTAAACAGAGAGTTTGTCTGTGCAATTTTCTCCGAAATCATTTGAGCACAAGTTATATAGCAGAGAAGCTTACAAGGTGGATCATATGTAGAGTTACTGTATAAAAAGATATAAACAGGTTTGCTGTTATTTTATATATCCGATTTTATTGTTTGTCTGCAGTGTCTTCCAAAGAGGCTTGGATAAAAGCTGTGTTTCAGTCATTTGGAGCACATGCATTATGTAGTGGGATATGCAAGGGCAAAAAGGGAATTAAAGTCCATGTCTAAATTTGTAACACAGATTTCAGTTTATATTTTGGTCAGTGAGATGAGCGAGGCATTGTTGGTGTGGTCAGGAATGAGTCACCGGCTGACAAGAAGCAAAGGATGCTTTTGCCTAACAGGATAAGGTCATATCATGTTGGCCATTTTTGTATCCAGTTTAAAATCACAATCACGTTAACTCACATAGAGAGCTGCCTGTACACCAGAATGGAGGTTTCTATTAAAGCTCTTTATATTGGGGCTTACTTGTTGCTGATTGGTTATGTTGCATAACCAAAACATTTCTGGTTGGATGTGTGCTGAGGACCTTTCTTGCATATCTTAATTCTCCATGCGAAAATCTATGAAATGAACACTTGTCCATTGCAGCAATATTGTTTGTCATTCTCAGGTTTCAATAGATCCAGCCACTGACAGGATACCAATATATGTAGCGTAATAACATAAATAACGTTATTCACCATTAGTAGGTTGCCCTATCCCTATAACCCTATGCATGATGAGAGTCGCCAATTGCAAAGAGAGTCTGTAAAAATGTGGAAGCACATTAGTGGTATCATAACAGTGTTTCCACTGGTAACATTTTGTGGTGGTAGTCCTGCCAAAAATAACTTAAATCTAGTCAGCCAATCAGTCATCTTATCAGCGGCCTTAATGCCGAAATTAAGGTGGAGGTGAGACAATGCACCGCTCTTCAGTTAGTATACATAAGCCTTCATGGCTTTAAGGCTCACTAAAGTAACTTGGCTACCACTAATGGCTTACACACTTTTCTTTGGCTCTGACAACCTGCTGATTCTTTTCTCACACACCTGATAATCTCACCTGCCACAACAAATCCGATAAATGAAACTGAGTCACATTAACACTGGTGCAGTCAGCCTGTACCTGTTGCCTTGTTGAATGAAGCAATGGAGAGGGGTGAAGGTCTGAACTATAACCAGCCTACATTAATTCATAGAATGACATAGTATTTGTTTCCCTCCATACACATGAAGAGGGGACATGGATTAGGGATTGAAGATATAGCTCATTGAGCTACAGAAGAGGAAAGAGAAGAGATACAGCAAGGACAGGAAAGAGAAAGATAGATGACATATCTCCAAACATAAGCATGTGATTGGCCCTTATATGTTAAATGGTAATTTTCAAATACAAAATGACTGTTAAAATATATAAATTAACATAAATAATTGAAAATATTCAAAATTAATTCATTACAATGGTTCTCCACTTCAAATGGTAACTTGCTCTCCAAACTTCCAAAATGAATCTGTTTCTACAGCTGTCCACAGTGAACACTGATTTATTTCAAAGGACTAAACATGGATCACAGCAACCCTCACAGCTAATGAATGGCTGTCTGCTGGCAGAGATATCATAATTACAAACTGAGCCCACAGAAACAAGCCAACAACACTAAATAAGTAAGACACATAAAGTGTTTTTGTAATACTGCAGTTGCAAAGAACATGTGCAGCATTCTATAAATGAATTGTGTAATTACAATCAGGAAGTCCTTGACTACCCCACAAGCCAAAACTGATTCTTGAAAGTGTCATAGAGTCAAAGTCATAATGTGTAATGGGCACTTAAAGGCAGAACAAGTCAATGAGTTAAAGACAGCTGTGTACCCCCGCATATCTTCAACACTCACACTTATCCTTTGAGCAGGCAGTGTTGGTAATCTGCTGACAAAGGCTAGCTGTAAACATACTGCTGAGAATGCCTGCACAGTGTGGTAAAATTCAATCTATGAACATAAATTGGAAATGCTTATAGGCTGTGTTTAACTGTTGTATAATTTTGAGGTTGGCTTTAAGCAGCTGCATCTCAGAATGATTTGAGTCACGTTTAAATAGGGTTCCCTGTCAGCGTCATCTGAATAGCCTCTATTTTCCCTTTGCCTCCTCAAACACCCGCATCACCATGAACCATCTTGCTTCTCGATCATATTTGTTGGCAGCTGAATAGTGGCTGTCATCACTGCAGACTGGATTCATCATTAACTCAGCTCACAGAAACCTGAAGGAAAGCTGCTTTTGCCTGTTATTGAGTATAAATATCAATCAATCAATCAATCAATCAGCTTCTAATCAGAGACAGTCCAATTGGCAACTGACAGCTGAGTGCCAAAATACTCGGCTAAATCCCGAGAAAACCATTTTTAATTGTAATCATTTTATGTGCCATACAATATCAAATATCTGTTTCACAAAAAATGTATCTGTTGTTTTTCTCATCTTCGTTTGAGAATAACACCTTTGGGCTCTGCCCCTCTAACTAAGTATTTAAAGACATAAATTATCTCTCTTTTTCTATTTTTTCCTCTCTCTTTGTCTTTTGCTCTCTCTCTTCCCTCTTTTGCCTGTTTTACTTTTCCCACATTTGTGATATCTTAGTGGCAAAGCAGCCATTTGCTGTGTGGGAACCAGCCTTTGCGATAATGGATATGCACTCGTGTAGCATGATGGCTGAGTGGGTTTTTGAGAGGGCCAATGTCAAGCAGTTGGAGAACAGAGTGAAAAATGGTAGTGTGTGATGGGGTTATCTATGTGACTATTTATTTTATTTTTAAGCCTATCCAACCTGCCTGCAGTCACATTCTGCTTACCCTCTACCGTTATTTATGTTTGTCTTACCTACAAGTTGTTTATCGTGTGAAACCGGGCGAGTCTCATCCTGCAGTCATACAATCCTGAAACAGAGAGCATCACTGCTTCCAGGCAGCCCGGGCCTGAGGTCTGAGTTGTTCTAACATCCGTACATCCTCTTGCAGCCTGACCCAGTGGAAGACAGGCAGGGAGAAAAAGAGAAGCCTGAGTGTGGGAGGGTGATGGCCATGGGCTGGTTAAAAGAGAAGAGGCCATTGACAAACGAGCAAATGAAAGAGACAGAACACAAAGTGAGAGGAGGAAGGATGGGAGGAGGAAGACAGGTTGTTGAGGATGCTGCTTATCTCTCTCTTTTCTGGTTCAGCCTCTTCTCTCTGATTGTGCCAATCACAAAAGTGTTGAACAAAAGTTTATTCCTATAACTTTCAATTGTGTTTGATTCAGCTCCCACTACAGTGACTAAGTTACATTGTTTTAGCTAATTATGGTGTGTTTGTGTTTTGATGGGTGTGTTTGTTTGTGGCATGGGCTCAACCTCTTTTCCTGACATGCTCCATTGATCTGTCTCTAATCTAGTTTTGGCTTCCTGAAAGAGCTTACTTCCCTCAGGCATTAATTATGCCTCCATGTGAGTTATATCAGTGGGCTGTAGCACCCAGCACTCTGCCCTGCCTAATCCAATCGCATTCACTTCTTTGGCCCGGCCACTGCTGCTCTCACCCAATCAGATATATTGAGTATGTGTCGCAAGTGTTTCCCCTGGCTTACACCCCCCTAGAGCAATATCACCCATCTGTTGTCCTCCTATGTAAATAATGCACTGTGTCTCCCAGCTGCACATAGAGAGGCAGATGTGTCCATTGCAGGGCCTCTCATCCACCCAGCTAATGGGTGAGAAGTGGATTTTATAACAATGTATTCTGGATTAGAATGGATTTTTTTACTTCTGAAGATGTGGGAAGTCACTGAATTTTGTATCTTCACTGGGATGTCTTTACTCAAAGAAGATGCCCTGTTGTTTGTAGAAGAGGTTTGATCTGAACATCAGTCGCTAAGGGTTCATTTGGATGTACAGACCGTTCACAATGAGCTTTATGGGGAAGCGACGTTGGGACAGCATGATGAACAACTCATCGCTGGGCTACACGCTCCATGGAGGAAGTGTCCCGAACCTTTTGCCCCCTCCACGTTCTGAAGGCCTAGGAACCCTCAAGAAGAGACTCTCCATGGACACCCTGCGGGGCTGGGCCCCAGATCTGGGGAGCCTGAGTATGGGTCTTAATCTCAATTTGAACCCAGTGAAGTGGCCGTCACTTGTTACTGTCTGCAAGTGGAAACAGACCCTGACAGGGAAGCTGAAGAAGAGACACTATGGCACTGAGGATGAATCACAGGTAGAAAGCTCTGAGACTAATATCACTGACATCTCGGTGTTAAAAGGGTTTAATTATATATTATTTTATATTCAATTTTTGTTGCATCTTCTCTGAGGCTTTTAATCTATTAGTATGGGATAAGTACTTCATTATAAAAAGTGCAAAGGGCAGACGTGCAGTATCAAAACATCAGGCTTATTATAATCTTGTCTAAACAAAGTTGGCTCCTTAGTGACTGCCGCAAGATCCTTCATTCTTCAAGTGCGAACACACAGTGTTCACTTATGCAACAGTTATGAAGGAAGCAACTTCTCCTCTGGTTTTAAAGCTTTTACATTCCATGTAATACTGAATGTAGCTTTCCATCAAACAGGTTTCTTAGATTTATGGAATCATTAAATAAGACTTTACTTGTATCACTTAATGGAGTAACTGGGTAGTGATCCGTCACATCAACAGCCTGGGGCTTTTAGTAGCTTTTGATTTGGTTAATTTCCACTGCTCTCTGGGTTGTGCCATTAATAACATGATAAAATACCTTACTGTATAATTTGATGTGTTCACTGTCTTCCATCCTTTAGTCAAGGTTGATGTATGAGCCACTCCAGGGCTGATGTGGTTGCAAAGACTATTGTAGGAGTATAAGAAAGTATGTTTTCAGACTTTTTAATTTTCCTCACTTCATGGCAGTATGTACTTAGTGCACAGTTGATCAAATATGGAGATGTTTTAGCAAGTGAACCTGTTGAGCTGACAGCAGAGTGAGGTCGGTCCCTTGGTTGGTTGCTTGGATATGACTGTGTGTGAATGATGTGCTGCCCTCTATGAAGTAGCTGTTAATGGGACATTTAGTTGTTTTCTTCTCTGTGTAACTCCTCATGGCGTTTGCCGTTAATGAAAGGGCTACTGTAAATGGGTGCTGTAGTTGCTGAAAGAATGTCAAAGGGATGAAGTGAATCTGAAAGTTGCATATGCACAGAAAACGTAACATTGATTAGTCTGGTACATTTTTACCAATGTGTATAAATAAGTAAATGTGAATTTTTAAAAGTTATTCCATACAGTTTCTCTGAGGGAATTGCCTCTTCAATAATGATTCTATGTAAACAGCAGAATACATATATTAATGTATAGTGTGACAGGGACCAATGTGCAAATATAAAATCCTATTGCAGCACAAATTCCATGTGGCTTAATATCAATTGAAAAACTTAAAATTGTGTTTAAATCCTACATAAGACATAAGCCAAACCAATCATCCCTGGAAAAAATATCTAATGCAGCTTCCCAGTACGACACTTCACTCTTTTATTGTGAAGGAGTTGGAGGGGATGCATTGATGCATCACAAAATATAAAAATCTTTCAAATGAATGCAACTGATCTGGAGAGTGAAATAAACATTGGCACTGAGAATTGTAGTTATTCGGTTAAATTGTATTAAATGTTACTACTAAATGTGTTGTTCTAAACTCCAGCAGCAGTGGATCTATTAGGGCACCAGGCAAGATAAAATGGACTTTACTGCTGGTCATAATACAAACTGATTTTCTATTTGTAAACAATACTGATGTGTTTCTATGAGTTGTTCAAAAACAATGGAGCTGTATGACACACACACACACACACACACACACACACACACACACACACACACACACACACACACACACACACACACACACACACACACACACACACACACACACACACTCATGTACACAAACAGACCCACTCACAAACGCTGATCCAGGATAACAGGGGACAATTGTCTGTCTGCCTTTTTGTATCAGGGCTACTGCAGGTAACCTTTCATCCCTTTGCTAAAATGTTGTTGTTGTAGTTTTGTTGTAGAAATAGATTAAAGTTTTTTGTATCTTTGCTAAAGCTGGAGATGCCCACCAGCCATCAGAGTGGAACACTCCCACTCCAAAATTATAAAAGAAAATATGTGTGTGTAGATTACCATTACCATTGTGATATGAAGGAGGCATACCATAACAAATCCACCAACTAAGGGCAGTGTTTTTTTTGTAAATTAGCTTAAGTTAGTAGATGCTGCTAGTTGGTCAGGCCTACAGCTTAAAGCTGAAGTGTAAGTGCCACCATGTGGCAAGTTGGATGTATTGCATAAAATTCAATGCATGTCAGTGCACTAAAATCAGAAAAGTTTTTTTTGCACATTAAGTTTATGGACAACTGAAGAAGGCAATTGCTTATGTTTCAAGTTTTACAATTGATGCATATCATGCACATTATCTTGTCAGTGTGGCAAAGTGTTTCAATGCATTTTACAGTTCGTATTCAATGTACAGTACTTGTCTATGTAGGTCAGCTATCTTATTGTCGGACAAGAGGGTCGGCATGCTTCCATAGAAAGCATTGCTTCGGACACCACTGGATGCACCTGTAATGTTGAGTTATATTAAGAAAATGTCCTGTAAAATGATTTGTGGGGAGGGCAATCAGCCCAAACTGGTTAACGATGATTTTTTGAATAGCCACAGGCCACATGTTGACAGAACAGGAGAGAAAATGGCCCATTAAAGCAATTAAACTTTCCTACCATGAGCTCTCCTCATTGCAATAGCGATTGTGTTCCTTCGTGACAGACGCCTGAGTGGCTGAGAGCTGTTCAATCCTGTTGTACCGTCAAACTAAGTGACCTGTCAGATTTTGATTAGCTCATCCCGAGTTTGTGTCAGGGGTCAAATGGTTTCTGAATTCACTGACAATGAAAGTCACACACAACCATCCCAGGTTTGTGTGAGACTGCATGAACACCCAGTGGATTGGACTGTATACTGCCCTGGAGATAGTAAATGTGTTAAATATTCTAATAGCACAGCAAGTAATCGTATGTTCAAATTTACAATATGTAATGTATACAACCTCATCTGAGGTCACACAGACTGTGATATCCTTCACTGAGGTGAATATTTAAATCTGTACAGAATGTTGCCATTAATAATTAAAGTTGAGTCAAACCTAATAATATATTTCTACGAAACTATTTTCAACCCCTGGAAATTATTGATGTTTTCTTTATTTGCAACAATGTTGAGATACCGAAATATATATTTTCTTAAGAGGATAAGTCATGCAGTGTAAACAATTGTTTTGCTTAAATATTGGTCTTCGATATTCCAGGGCTAGTGACAATGTTGATGTTGTACGTGGGATGTAGATAATTAGATGTTCACAAAAAGTTCAGAGTTCAGAATAAAGCTGTGGGACATGAAGCATAAGTAAGTCAATTTGTAGAATAAGTTAAGGGTCCTGTGTTCCGGCTCATTAAAGATGTCACATGGTGGTGAAGGTCCAATAAGGAAGTTATGGATGAAAACCCTTGGTAAACACAATAGAAAGGTGACTGTCAGAGGGATCCCTGGTTATGAATTTGGGGGTAGATTGATGAATAGAATCTAGTGAGCAAAACTTAACAGAATAGAATTGATATCACTGTGTTTGATAAGAGGCAATATTGTCATAGAATATACTCTGAATAGTAGACAAGGCAGAGACCAGAAGAAATACTACTGGAATATTTTTTAATACTGCTAAATACTCTGATTGGATGTTTCTAGTTTAGACACATTAATAAGACTTGATCAAGACAATGATCTTCAGTATTGAAAGTTTGACGATTTGTAAATGAAAACCTTTTGTTACACAGGAGACAATATAATGTCCAACTAGGAAGGACAACAATGTGGATGGTGAGGGTTCATATATTTTTTGAGAAATATTTGGAATTGGAAATTCACAAGTGATCACCAGGATTTCTTGCAAAAAGGGAAGTTTGGACCTTGTCTGATAATTATTGTGTTCGCCGTCATGTCCCTCTTTGTACAAAGGAACCATATGAGTAGACTTCCAGGTATAAGGAATTATACCTGTTGAAATGCAAAGATTAAATGTGCTATTTGCTCAGTGAAATGTTTTTTTGCAAAACGTTAACGTTAAGATTTCCTGGCATGAATGGTTTGTTATGCATAAGCAGCCTCTGGTTGTAATGTTAACTGGCAGGCATGTTTTTTTCAAAGAATAAATGACCAGCAGCAGCAAAATAGAAGCAAAGAAGAAGAAAATTCAGTCAGTTCAATGCTATAAGCACGCTGCTTTCTTGTCAGATAACATGCTCACACTGTACATTGAATATGAACTGAATTAACTGACGTGTGAATGGTAAATAATGGTAATTGTTTTCAGGAAAGTACCAACCACCAGTAGGAACCTATGTTAAGTGGTTGACCATCATGAGAAAATAAATCATGTCTATTCTAAATACTCTCTACTGCCAGATTCAGCTAAGATTCATGGTCAAACAGGGTGAGGGCAGTAGATCAGAGACAACACAGTGCCTTTTGTTGTCGAGGACTGCGTCAATTAGTGTTATCAAATCTCCTTTGAGAGATGCAGACCCCAGCTCAGATATGAGTAATGAGGTTTCAGTCTGAGGAGCAAAAGAAACAGCCCAAACCTTGTCTGATGTTTACAATATGTCTGTCGTATGGAGGTCTGTTTTTTTTTGTGGTTTTTGTTGTATATTACACTTGGCTGTCTCTGTCTTGTGTTATTTAGATGATACAATCACAGCTCAGCTCTTACTAACATTAATTCTGTCCGTCAGACACTAGGGGGACATTTACTAGTTTCTGCAGCTCATTTTTAATGCATCTGTGTTTAAGATGTAGTATGTAATAGGCAAATAATTCAAACAGCAGTCTGAAATGTTGAACAATTAGCAATTTAACTTGACTGACTACTTTAGTAGATGCAGCTGTCTGAAATTGTTGGAAAAAAGCATGTGAAATCTGCTGCAGTATTTTATCACACACACGCAGAGGGAGAGAGACGAAAGGGACAGTGATACAATCTCCTAATAATTCACACAATGAAAAGCTTTAATAGCAGCACCAAATTATATTGTTGCACATTTAAACACATAGTATAAAGTTAATTTACAGCAGCTTTTCCTCAAGCCCCACAAAACAGGAAACAAGTGTAATAATGTGTCGTTCTGTCCTTTTTCAAGTGGTTCCTTTTTGTTTTCCCTCAGTAGCATCCTGCTTACTTTCCACTCCTTTAACAGCTCATAGTTGTTGACTTCTATGTTATCAATATGGTTGTCTTGATCAACCTGGGTTGCTATGGTATCGGCTGATGATAACTATCCTACACTGAGTTCTGGACTTAAGTTACTTCATTGTTACCTTGGCTTGTGGACTGCTGGATCATCCTGTAACCAGAAGGTCAGCAGTTCGATCCCAGTCTTCTCCCCTCCACATGCAAGTGTTTTTGGGCAAGATACCGGACCTCATATTCTCACTGCTGGCTTGGATGTTCTCATAGCTAAACTGCTGATATATATAGCACTTTGTAGTATTGCTCTATTTTTTCAAGAAATTGTACTTTCTTGATTCTTGTTGTTCTGGGGTTTGTACCCTCGGGTACCCTTGAATGCACTGATTGGAAATCGCTTTGGATAAAAGTGTCAGCTAAATGAATTGTAATGTAATGGACTATGGCCCACTGTATTGTACTTCTCAGTTTAGACACTATGTGGCGCCCAACTGTCCCTCAGAACGCCACCACGCCCCCCCGCCCTGAGTGACGCGATTGAGGCGCACTGTAAACAGCCCGCTCCAGGGCAGGGGGGCGTGGCGGCTTGAGTGGCCCAGACCTTCAAAGTTTTTTCTGTATGTGGCCCTCGGGAACAAAAGTTTGGACACCCCTGGCCTAGACAGTTAAGACTGCAGTAGATTGTAATAAGACTTAATGAAAGAAATAGATCTAAACATGGAAATCTAATTATCTTGCCCAACTACACACTGACATATAAACTCTACACTTAGTAAGTAGCTTTGTAATAACAAATTACACTGCATTTTTCACAAGCTATAAATAGAAACACACTACAACTTGAGGGGAAATCCACAAGTCATCCAACGTCCTGTATCTTAATATCTACTAGCCTCATACATCTTACTGTGTTTCTGAGCACGTGATATCATTAGCTTCAAATTTTAGTTTTAGTCTGCACTGGCACTAAGTATAAATATAACAGCTTGAAAAGCAGGTTTGTCTCTCAGACTAAAGTATTTTCACCTGGTTTACATTCATGAGGCTACAGGGAATATTTTGCAGTGCCATGTAATCAGAGTGAAATGATTAAATCCCACCAGAAGTGAGTTGGATTTTACTTTTTATTTCAGGACACACATGTAGTTAATGAATGTCAATAAATACCATAGATCACAGTTAGCCTTTTCAGCCCCACAAACGTATCCTGTGAGTTAATGCTAACCGTCTTCTTCAACAAATGGGACTGTGAAGAACCCAGCAATGCAGCAGTTTCACAACATAATGAAATTAGACCCATAGGCAAACCTGAAAATACACAGGGTGAAGGAGGGATGCCAGAAAGGGTGACTGAGCTGAGAGGTCTGTGTTTGTTGATTTGTGCATTGTTTTCTGACTAACCAACCAACCATCCATCCGATCATGCCCCCTGCTGCCCACACACTCCATCTTTCATAACAGTGTGACACACACACACACTCAGGCTGCCCACTGATGCTCTCTCTCTGAGAGCATGCTGTTCACTGCCTCAGTCAGCTCTGATGAGGTATTATTCTTCATCACTGACTGTTTTGTGGCTGTCGCCTCTGGTAGATGGAATGGGTAATGATAACGCCCACACATACTCAAGCATCATGTAAGAGACCGTGTGACGGTAGCACTGTGTGGTGTAGAAAAACTAGGTATCTCTCTGGAGCTAAGCCCCTAATGGTTGGTGACATCATCTCCAATGGAAGATTCAGATTAAACATTTCGTGTATTTGTGTATTTCAGGTGCTGTGAGGCTGTGTATTTCCCTTTCTCACATCACAGATGATGTTGATGCTAAAGCAGCTGGAGGTTTTAGCAGCATTTGCGTCCCTCTGACCCTGATTTCATCTGACTGAGGAAGTGGATGACGTGGAAGTCAGGAAATGCACTTTGTGATCAAATTGAATTAGCATGCTTCCTGTAATTTGACCGCTTTTTGTTTGCTGTGCTCCTCAGCTGTGAGACTGGGTTTGATGGTTTAGATCCCTGTACGGGCTAGTGGCTTGTGGCAGTCATTGAACTTTTACTCTCTTCCTATCTGTTTTTGTGTTAAGGAAGTTTTTGAAAGAAAGTAAAGAATTGCTGTGGTGTAAACAACTATAATTCCTGCCGTTGGTTCCACCAACCAATATGGTCACAATCTCTGCTTCTACTTCTGATGATGAATAATGGCCCAGAAAGTGTTATCAATAATTATGATGTCTAAGTGAAGTTAACCTTTGACCTTTTGAATATAGGTTGACATTTCTTCGACATTTTATCCTGATCCATAATTACCTAATTCATTCTTGAGAATGATGGACAAAAAATGCTTTAAAATGTTAAAGCAACCTTTCTTGTAAAGAAAGTGCTGCACATACAGTAGATGCACTGTATGAATCTGTGTGTGAATGGAACAGTCAGACAGAAGCCCCCCCACAACTTAATGCCTGCAGACAGGTATTTTAGGAGCTTGCTGATATTGCATTGACCCTATCTTGTTTTTTCGAAAACATTTTTATAAATTCACTGTTAGAAGTCGTTTATTTTTATTTGTGTATACTGTATATATTTAAACCTCTCAAATGCAGCCACTTATTTTGCAGTTCAGTCCAGGGGTTTGTAGTTCAAGCTCCCATTGCCTTCAATTCCCAGTAGCATCACATCCCTGCTTTTTGCCTGGAGTTGTGGATGCTGTCAAGTACAACTGCCAGTTGAGTCATTTATTGACAGAGGGCTGGCAGCCAACACACAGTAATTTCTTCCTCTCTCTCTCTCTCTCTCTCTCTCTCTCTCTCTCTCTCTCTCTCCTCTCTCTCTCTCTCTCTCTCTCTCTCTCTCTCTCTCTCTCTCTCTCTCTCTCTCTCTCTCTCTCCTGCTGTTCTTATCTGCCTTTCTCCTTCCCATCATGCTCTTATTCATCCCCCTCCTTTTCCTCATACCCCAAGTCCTCTCTCACTCAGCTCTCCTCTTTCTCTCCCTTGCACTCAATTTCATTCTCATCCTGTATCTCCCTCTATCCCTCTCTATCTCTCTTCCCCCTTATCCCTCCCCTTTCTCTCTCCCCTCCCTCTTTTCCTCTCATTTATCATTCTCCCACTCCAAAAGCTCTGACACACACACACAAACACATACACACAAAAACACACACACACACCCCTCTGTAGCTTGTACAGCTACAGCAGCCAGCCCGTTGGTTCATTCATCATTCCTTTTGCCAGAGTGAGCCACTCATACATCAGGCAGTACCGTGTCTTGTGTTTTGCGACTCTACCAGTTCAGCAACAGAAGAAGCAAAAGAGGAAGTGTTTAATTGAGCAGAGGTTAGTGTTGCATGGCAGCAGCGTGGCGGCAGCATGACTCTTTACCTGAACAAGCAGCAGAGTTGCTTTGCGGACGTTGATGGAAGGGGGGACTATGGAGAGGAGCCATCTTCCTTTAGCTGGCATCATCAGCATCCCAGCAATCGGCATCAGAATCACCCATGCCAGCGGTACCATTACGGATCCATACCTGGCGGTGCCACCCTTCCTCGAAAGGGAGGTCGCATGGCGGCCTGGCATTTAGACAGAATGTCCTCCAGGAGTCCAAATCGCTTTGCAGCAGTCAGAGCCAAGGGGGGGAGCTGCGACCTGTGGCCCAATGAGTGTGGTTGTGTCCAAAGCTGGCAGGAGCCTTATAAGGTAAATCTATGCTATTATCAGAGGACAGGAGCAGCCATGACTGTGAGGACCAAATGTTCGACAGAGCTGAAGTCTGCGAATGCTGGAAAAATGTCGATGTCAATTTTGTTGCTGTGCTGTTTGATGAAGGAAACGATTGTGTTATTATAGGTAATTTTGTTAGTTGGAGTACAGACCTATATCCTCAGAGGTTCCGTCTGTGCATCTGCCCAAAGTTGGTGGGTGGATCTGGAAGTTTCCTAACCTTCCGGATTGGGCTTTTTAAGAGGATATAGAAATGTTTTATAAAATTGATAATCTCCGTAATGGCATAATTTATTTCTTTCAATAATAACTTAATGAAAAGGCTTCCATAGTATGGAGTTGCCTGATGTCTTGACATGTCCTGACAAGGCAGCTTCAGTGTTAATGACATTTTGGAACAGATTTCTCTGTCAAGAAAAATGTTTTGTTAGTTACATGTGCGTCTCGATTGAAGTAGTACATCAATGTTGACTCATTTTATCAGCAGCCTTGGCAACTCTTCTCCTTAATTGGTGCAAAATGCAAGAAACTTCCCTATAATCACAAGGACGGGGGAAATCATCCTAAAATTAAAGCACAAGGTGAAAAGTTGGAACTGCTGCTCTATCAATACTTTGCAATCACATTACAATCACAAGTTAGTTTAATTTGTATTATCATCTACACACCCAGTAGTTTCTGAGTATTGGGTGCATCTGGTAATTTGATAGCATTGATCAAATTGATTTCAAGGGGGACCCGGTGAACTGAGTCCGTCATGCATCAGTAATCAGAGCTTGTAATCTGCATCTGCTCACTAGAGCAGAATCATGTGTTGAGACAGAGATGCTATATTCTCAAGTCCTGGGAAAAAATATGGGTGTGGCAAGAAATACAGGCATTGTCCTGGTATGTTTTTCCTGTTGCCATTTAGTGATACATTACATTAGGAAATGAGCAAACCTACGACATCATTAACTGATGGTTACATATCTGCTTGGCTTTGTCTCTTACTGATTGACAATAAGCAAAATTATTCACCTTGTCATGAAAACTCCACAAAATCTTAAGGCCTATATGTGCTTCTCCGAGTCCGTTACACGTGGACGGACGGATCGGACGGACAATTCACCGCCAGAACAGTAGGTTGCATAACGGAAGACGAGCGTAGAAAAACATACCTCATGAGGTATATAGAAGAAGTCCACGCTTGTTTATTTACCTCCTCCCGGCTCCTCACACACAGTGAACGATGGCAACTAACAGACAAATGCTGTTGATGACGCGTAAAAAGGACAGTTTTTGCTGAAATAAAGTGACACCTTACGGTATTTGAAAAACAGGCTCATGACAGCCGTGTTTGACCCTTTGTTAACGTTTTTGTGTGTCCGTAAGACATTTGCTATAAATGTGTAAAAATGACTTAAAGCTTGGCTGCTTTTTTTTTAAAAACTGTTGTACCACAAAGTAAATCATGACAGTGGATTTAATTGCCGGGTGTGTGATGTTTTTGCAACTATAGCGCGAATGAAATTGCCTCAGGCAAGGCCAGTGGTGTGTAATGGGAGGCCATCCATCATGTAACAGATGGAAATGCAAGGCAGGGAAATGGCACAGGGGCAACACACAGCTTTACCTATTCTCTATGAAATACTGAAGGCTCGACAATGAGAATAAGCAGGATCCCAAGTCCTCTGTAAAGACAACCGGAGATTGAGGGAAAATACATTATAATACTAAAGCAAACATATTTCACACTGGATGCAATGGTAACCATTCTCTCAATTCACTTGTTAAAGCCTGCCACAAATGCAAATGTTATTGTCCTTCATTATTATTTCATCTTGCCACATTTGAATGGATAACTGATGATCCATTGTTTCTAATTCGGCCCTGAGGAATCCATCAATGTTATCTCTGCTAGCCAGAAATATGGACCAGTGACTTTTCACTTGGAATATAGTTTTAGTCACATTTTACATCTCCTCGCTTCTCGAGCTTAGCTTAGCTGTCACACTCCTCAATCTTTCCTCCCTTTCTCTACACATACTCTACATTCTACGCTGTGTTGTTGACTATTTTTACACGAGACACCAGTGAATTATTGATACACTTCCCTGTTTTCATGAGCCACTACACATAGAGGTGCTGCTGAATTATTGAGCAAAACTCAACCCGAGCACAAGACTGCTGAAGAAGGACTACCAACTCACTCTGTAAAATATAAAGTGTCCAATGTTGCACTGTTGCTTTCGGCAGCTTTTCATCGTACTAATAAGGCTTCACGCCTTCTTCATCATTGAGTTGCCTTATGAATGTCACTTGTCTTCTCTTCATTACAATATCAGAGTAAAAAGAAAATAAGAAAAGATAAAACACAAAGTTGTCGCTCCCTGCAAACAGACAATACACGCTGGTGATTTTGAGTCAAGATGTAGAAGAGCATCTGGTCTGAAAGCATCAAAAAGCTGTCTCACTCTGCACTCAGCCTATATGTTGACTATATATCACTGGACTTGTTTTCTTCTGTACATACAGAAATTTAATTTAATATTTTGTAATTGATTGCAACAATAATGTAATCATTGTAATCGGAAAAAAAATTCAAAAAGGAAAATACACACTGAAATAATTTTTTAATGATTGTACAATATGCTCATAGTCAATAGTTGTGTGATAGACTGTTAACCTCTCATGCACGGTGTTGTAATGTTGCTGGAACACTGACTTAATGTGCTGCTGGGAGCAGTTGATCACGTGGTAATGTTATGAAGCATGAACATGAAGAGACATGGGTGTAAGTGCAGTTATGCATGCCATTTATGTGCTCAGTTGAGTAGCCACTACCTCTTGGGGGTCTGTGTGTGCACACAGGCAGCAGTATCCAAGTTATATATTTATATATGAATTTCTGTACTCTTTCCATCTTGCTACTATGCGTTAGTATATTGTAAGAATACCTGTTATCACTGCAGAACAGATCACAATGTTGGCATGCCTTACCACACTGTTGACCTGATGCTGAGGAGCTGACATCTCATGGTCCCCAGAGAGCATCCAGCGATGGAAATAAGATTAATGGCAGACCCTTCTGTCCTACAATCACATTATTTTGAGCTGCCTTCTCCCCTGCATAATAAAAGTAAATTTGCTGTACAAGAGTCTGTTTGTTTCTCTCTCTTCATCGGCCTATTTGTAATGACTTTAAGTGATGTGACGTTAGAAGCATTACAGATTGGTGGTTATGAGCGTATGTATGTGATAAGAGGTTATATGCTAGGGTTTGAACAAACATTTGCATGTGCTTAAGTTAAATGAATGATTATTTAGAATGTTGGAAGTAAATGATAGTAAGAGGAATACACTGCAGGCTGCCCAATGCCGTCATGTTGTGTTGTTTGGAGTCACAATTGAGTTCTGTCCTCTCTCCCTGAGAATAGCCATGAAGTGATTCATATGATTAGTGTCCGTGCACAGCACACCCAAAGACATCTTAATCCCTCTTATCATTCCTCTCACAACACCATTGTCATTTTGCCAGTCTCTGACTTTGCGGCTCTGCAGAGTCAGAAAACACTAACATTTCTCCCTTTGTTAACATCAAAGAACATCTGAGTCTATGATGTTCAGAATCACACACAATTCAGACTCACTTATTTGAATGAGCCACATTAATAAATAGAATTCATAACCAAATAGAAATAGAGCATATTGTTTACAGATACATCACCAGACCTATGACAATTCAGCAAAAAGAGAACACACAGGGCTAGATTTGAAAAAACATACACATTCACTCTGTGTCCGTTCGTGTCCAATGAAAAGTTTGTAGTATAACCCGGAATCTTATAGAGGCATGACTGATATCACAACTGTGTATTAACATGGCTAATGTCTCAAACAAGGGTCTCACAATTTATAGAAGATCGCTTATTTATTAACTACAGTGTATGTTGCTCTGCTCCTAGTGGTCTAAGCCGTTCGAACATTGTGATGGAGACACTAGTGGACAGGCTGAGTCTCTGGCCAATGACACTTAGCTTGTTGTCGCTGGACTGATGACCAAGCATCATGTCAGTCAGATGCACAGCAAGTACAGTCTATGAGGCACTCTGAGATGTCACAACAGTAGAGACTGATTGTGTGTGTGTGTGTGTGTGTTGGTTAGAGAGAGCGGGGAAGAGGCTCATATGGCCACATATGAGCCTCTTCTACACTCTTGTATGCACACACACACACATGTACACAATACTGCATGACATGCATTGCAATCTTGTTTATTCTAATTGTGCAAAGAGGAATGATTGGGCCTTTATTTTGTTATTGCCCTTGACTGTTTGAGATTTATTCATCTTCTATGGACAAATTTCACAAAAATCTTGAGCATAATTTTTAACGTGAGCCTCATACATTGGGATCATTATTTACATTTTGTTAACTGAACAGTTAATCTTATGTCCATTCATACTTTGGCCAAGAGTCACTCTTTGAGATTCCTGCCTTTATAATTTTCGACAGGCAAGCAGGAGACAGCATTCGTGTGCTGTGCTTCATTGGTTTTATATCCTACTGCACATTTTATGACAGCCATATTATTACCTGACTGGAGGTCAAGCCTTCAATACACCATAGTGCACCACAGTTGAGCCGTGACAAGTGCAGAGGAAAGACACCTTAAGGTTTTGAATGTGACCATTGGTGCAGATTTTCAGGCTACACAAGCTGCAGCCCTGTGGGAATCTGTAATTGCAATTACCATGCTTGTGCAGTATCTTTGCTATTAGTAAGGTGACAGATTTACACATCTGAACAATATAAACTAACCACATCCATTCAGTTACTACCAATGTTCTCATCTCCCTATCTTGTTGAACCTATTCAGCGATACTCACTCTATCAGAGTACTATGCATGAGAAAGGAGTATTCATGGTGCCATCAAGCAATTGCAAGTGTTTTTAAATTGTTGATGATACAGCGATCCACAAGCTTGTACCCTGAAAGTAGGACAGTGGTGGGTCTCACTCTTTCCCCCTCCTTCTCTCTGTCTCTCCCACAGGCCAGCCCTGCCCCAATAATCGTCAATACAGACACTTTGGAGTCAGTTCCCTACGTGAGTTTGAATCTTTGTGTCTTTTTATGTGCCAGTTAGTTTTTTTAGTTAAAGATCAATACTTCAAGCACATTTGACTAGACACGGTCCTTCAAGCTCCAATATTGTGAATGAGATGAGATCATTGTGTAACTTATTTAAAAAAAAACAAATGAGGTCGCAGTGCTCAATCATTGATTTTTGTCATGAATAAAATACCAGCACAAGATTTTCTAGACCTTCATGTCAAACTTTGTTCCCAGTATTTTATATCAAATTAAATAAATGGAACTTTGGTGCAATCCAGAAGCTGAATTATAACAAATACTTCCAAAAAGCAGATTGGAATTGATGATAAACTGTCACGGTTGGCAGTAATGTCAACAGCTAAAGACACTTTTGTGATTTGTAAAGAACTGAAGATTGACTGTTTCTTTCCTTGGACATAAACTTATCAGAAGTAGCATCCGATAAACTTGTCTGCACTGTTCCTGCTGTGGCTAATTTAGTCCTTGGGTCTTGATTGCTTCCGTGATGATATGCTGTTCTGATGATAATATCTGATGCTAAACTGGGAATCTGAATTGCAGCATCTTATGTGCTTTACCTGCGTAAATGCATAATGACGGAAGCACTGGCTGGTAATTAATCATCTCTGTGAAATACAGAATGAGAACAATTTTAATTAACTATCACCTGAAATTGTTTCCCTTGAGGAGGGATCTTTTTAAAACAGAAATAACCTGTCACTTCTATGTGAGAATGTGGAGTTGACCTTAGAGTCACTGAACATCATCTTTTATAACATATTTGAAGGACTACAGAAATTTATTGAATTGCTATGCTTAATCTTTTCTGTTTTTGTTCCCTAAGGTCAACGGCACAGAAATTGAATATGAGTTTGAGGAAATAACTCTGGAGCGGGTGAGTATTTCAGATCCGGCAGCTTTGTTTGATTTAAGAAAATCTATGAGAACGTCCCTGCTGTCGAGTAAAAACGTTTCCTGGAGGCTTTCAAATACACTGCTGAGATGTGATAGAGTGAACTTTCCTTCTGCTTCACCAAGGGTCTGGCCCCAGCGCAGGTCTCTCTGAGTTGTGTATATATCTGAGCTGAAGTATAAAATGAATGTGGAATGAAACACTTACATTCCCAGACTAGCTCAGTTTTCCACCCTATCAATGCAATGTCAAGTATTGAACTGCATACCTATAAGACACAACTGTACGCCTCCTAACCTGAAAAACGTATTGCTCCTAAGAAATTGAAGGACAATGAGATTTAATATGGCTTATACATGCAGTAGTTCTGAAGTCTCATTTTGCTGCCCCCCCTCTCAATGTGGTTGGGAGTGATTTGACTTGAAAATGACTTCATTCAGATTTTTGACATGGCACAAAACAATTGTATCCTTCACTACCCTTTAGTGATTTGCGGGCTATAGCAGATGTGGCACGTGAGCTTGCAAATTAATCTCCAAGTCACTGAGATGGAAGAACCAGCTCAGTGGGCATAGAGAGAAGCAGAGTGGAGTTTGGATCACTTGTATACAATGAGGAGCAGAGAAAAGGCCAGACCAACAGGAAAGCCTGCACTGGAGCTAAGATTCAAACAGCAGTGTAGCCTCCATCCAAATTCCATAACCTCCATATTAATCATCTGCCATCAGATGATGGTGAGAAGCACTGTCCGGTTACCGTGTCACCCTGGAGAGCTGGACATTTTCAAATTTAGCATTCCAGGCAGCAAGGGCCAGCAGGCACGCTCAGTCAATTTTTGTAATCAAGAGAAGCTGCTGCTCCTATCAGCAAACAACTTAATCAAAGCTTGGCTTTCATTTTGTGATGGGCTTCCAGGGGATTGTATTTGCAGAGCCAACACGTCTAAATGTAATATTTCTTAGCAAAGTCATAATAATAATAAAGAGCCAGGTTACCTCAGGAGAGAGGTTGTGACTGTGGCTAAGTAGAACGCCATGTTAATTTTCTTAATGGCAAGCTGAAAACTTAAAGCCTCTGACCACTGTATAATCAAACTGAGAGCTGTGACCTTTAACATTAAGTTACGATGTTAGATTTACTGTTAAAGAAATTGTTACTTGTGCTTTTCAACAGATTAAAAAAGCACTGTCTGTTAAATGCATACATTCATGGTCATAAGGACATTTTGTAGTTATTGGCACAGTACAGTCAAATAAAATGCATTTTTCTGAAATAAGAAAACTATAGATAAATGAGATGCTGATTGAGGTTTAAGGTAGCTAATATCACAATAACCCTTAAACTAAAAGCTGCAGCAACCAACCTGATAAAGGACAACAAGCCTAAACATTAACATTTCAAGGATAATATCTTATATGTAAAAAGTATTGTAACATTATGAATATTTATTTAATGCACATGACATCTAGTTTAGAATTACTTCAAATCAATCCATTTACATTGATGAAGGAGCTCATCTGACAGTGATGTGGGGATTTGGAGAGAATAGTGTCGCTTGGCAGGGATGGTTTTATAAATGTAAGGTATATAACAGTTAAGATGGAATCATATATATATATATATGTATATATGTCATTTTATATATATCATCTTATTCCGTCATTTAAGGTATCTTGATAAAAGATACCTAAAATGACAGAAACCATTTTCCAGATCTTCCAAGATCTGACATTTATATATATATATATATATATAAAGATCTGAAAAATGGTTTCTGTCATTTTAGGTATCTTTTATCAACTGTCTAATCAATCAATAAAAATTGTATTTGTATAGCCCATATTCACAAATCACAATTCGTCTCATAGGGCTTTAACAGGGTGTGACATCCTCTGTCCTTAACCCTCAAGAGTAAGGAAAAACGACTAAAAACCCTTTTAACAGGGTAAAAATACGTAGAAACCTCAGAGAGAGCCACATGTGAGGGATCCCTCTCCCAGGACGGACAGAAGTGCAATAGATGTCAGTTGCAGGAAAACATCATAAAGATTAAAGTTTTTAGCAGCATTGATGAGGGTAAACATTTTGAAGGGTAACTTCAATACTATATGTCAAGCAGTCCTGCTGCAATGATATTCTATATGGGTCACTATATACAATAAGTTCTGGCTGCACGGACCTCTTTGTCACTCACTGGTTTCCATGGTTACAGGGTAACTCAGGGTTGGGCTTCAGCATTGCTGGAGGAACAGATAACCCACACGTCGGTGATGACCCTGGTATCTTCATAACTAAGATCATCCCTGGAGGAGCTGCAGCAGAGGATGGACGCTTGAGGTCAGTCCTTTACACTTTCCACACAGGTATTAAGAGACGACAGGTTGTCAGACCCAGGAAAAAAGGTTTTTGAGAAAGACAGCAATAAGCATTAAATACAACAAGCTAATATGTTTTTATATCGAATTTTTATAGAATTATAGAAAAAAATCCCCTTCTTGCACAATTATAATGACACTCATTGTCCTTTACCACAAACAACCACAAGCTGTGCAAAAAGTTTGCACTGATACCTCACACCAGATTTTAGGCCCTTTATTTCAACTGCAGATAATTTATATGAAGCAGGACTTTATGTCTAATTCCCTCTGTTTGATAAGTATAACTGATCATAGGTCAGGTTAGTTTTGTTTTCTGCTCGCTTCCCTTTTTAAAGTTTATACAAACATTTCCTGTAATTATTGTAAATTATTATAAAAAAACATTATAAAAGCCTTACGTGAATTTATTGGACAGAACTTCTTCCTCTATTAACAGGGCTTTTATTGTGAAACATTGCAAAGTACATGTTACTACAAACTACAGTTAGCTGAGAAATTAACACACATACACCCATACTGCGTAAAGTGGGACCAGGTGTTTTTGATCAGTTAATTAAAGCAGTAGCAATATATATTATGTGTCTTGATTTACTAAGCTTTTGTCACCAAAGCAGCTCTGGAGGACCACAAATACAGCAGCTCTAGTAATAAATGTCAAAGAAAGAAATGCAGCCACATTACTTGGCATCATTTGCAGAGGTATGTGCCCACACAGTGCCATTCTAAGGTTGTTTGTACAAATGTGCAAAATCTGTGCACAAATGAATGAAGCCACATTAGAGTCAGTTGGCTGTTGATTTCATGCTGACATAATCGGCCCATGAATTCACATGTAATTTCTTAATGCACATATGAATAGTTGTATTCATATCCTGGCCACATGGGGAGCCAGCCTCACAGATGTCCATTATTTGCACTAGGTTTGATCATTTTGTACAATTTGGTTTTGCTGAGCATATCGGACATTCAGAAACGTTTGCTTTGTTTAACTAATTTGTGTAACAGCCTAATGGCTGTACTGAGTAAAGAGGGTATGGATACAGTCCATCAAATCATTTGCTACAGTAGTTTGTTAAGGAGGCAACATAGCACAACCTGAGCTCATTCATCACATACTTGGAGTAAATGCTGACTGTAGGGATAACACATTTTATAGCTGACACCTGGGATCATGGCATGTTAATAATAAACATAAACACTTTAACCCCAAGTGTGAAACTGGAGAGTCACAGCTTGAATGAGAGCAGTTTTTTTTTAGAACATTTCTGATGTAATGCAAATTACACCAGGCATTGAATGTGACAGCACCTGTCACATTCAATGTGGCTATCTAATTGTTTAAACTAAATTATACTATGGCTATGACAATGCAGAAACACGCTCACAACATGTTACTTATATCAATCATTATATTTCCAGAGAGCCTGTACATGTTACTTTACATAACTGCAATCACACAAGTTCAGTGCTCAGTCAATCACTGCTCATGGTTTCAGATCTACATATCTTATGTTTTAACTTCAAGTTATCTTAAAGTTATCCACTACAAGTTGCTGTCAGTTCACAGAGGCTAAAGTGATATGCATGCACAGCACCAGTCTCGATCATCTCACAGGGGAAACAGGCTGGGCATAAGTAACCGTTAACCTAATTGATGATCACCCACTCTGAGGTGCGCAGTGAGACTTAATGCATTATGGATGGAGTGGAGGTCTAATCTCTGTGAGGAAGGAAGCCTGATGGGGATTTGTTTTTCTCTATCATTAAATAAGCCAGACACACTTCCTGTCACTGCTCTGGGACACTGTAGCAGAGCACTAAGCATACTTAATGCACTGGCCCGGCTTAAGGGACTGCTTGCAGCATTACAAGTGTTCCTCATGGAGGCTGCTCTTTTAGAGAGGAAAATGTATGCAGTCAGGACCAAACCCACAATAGCTCCACCATTTGTTTCGCTTAAATGTTGCATAAAATCATTAATGATACAAATTGTCATTTGTTTGTACTTGTTGTTTTTGTATTATTATTGTAATAATTATGCTATTATCATTGGGTTGGTCAATTTAGTGGTAATTTAAACATCTACCCATTAATTCCACAAACTATCTGTATGTCTGTCTACTTGTCTGTGGAATGCATATATCGTGACAGTTCATCTTATGGGCTTCATCTTTGGCATGTGTATCGTGGTGGCTAAGGGAAGTGCTTGTAGTTTGGCTTTTTTGAAGCAAATTGTACTTTTTTGATTTATTGTTGTTCTGGGTTTGTGTCCTCATGGTTGAATGGACTTACTGTAAGTCTCTTTGGATAAAAGCGTGAGCTGAATGAAATGTAACGTAATGTAAAAGTGCAGGGTGTTGCAGATGCTACCCTCTGTCAATACAATTTTAATTGCAGCAGCCGGGTTGGATGAACATTAGGCTTTCTAACTTCATGCTGCAATTCAGACTGAAAAATAAAATACTCACAGCCTCCAGCAGACTAAGGATTGAGGATAGATAGATAGATAGATAGATGGATACTTTATTAATCCCGTGAGAAATTAAGACTTAAGGAGGAATCACTAATGAAAAATAAATAATTCTGAAGTAGCTCCAGAGTATTACCACAGGCCACACACACGGCCCATTCCGAACTGGCAATTGTACTATCGGCACTGCACTAGTTAACTGTACAATTTGATGATATGCTGGAGGCTACAACTGCAGTGCCTGTTGGAATGTGCTGTTTGCTTGGCCTGAATAATGCGTATTTCAGTTTTCTTTCTGAAACTGCAAATGTGACCTCCAGTAATAGATCCGGGGAAAGTTAGGACCTGCTGCAGGATAAATCTATATATATCAATATTGTACAGTCTATTTAAGTGTTGATGTTTCTGCTGAGTTTAATTAGTTGAGACATCATGATTTGCTATTAAGACTGACTCATGATTAGCTTGGCAATTTATTGGCAGGACCTTGACTCTTATTTGTACAGCAGGTTAAAGTGGAGATGTATTGTCTGGCTACAGTCATTTGTATAATAGCTATGGAGCTTTTTGGGGCTATTTGAGTGCAAGGGCACTGAAAGACCACGGTCTTGAATAAAGATAGGAAAAAAGCTCCATAAATACCTTGCTATAATGGTACTGTCTGAAGGTCATTGGTACAAAACATGATGATGCAGCGAAGGAGCTGGATGAAGAGCGACAGGGCGAGAGGCAAAGGGTGTGTGTGTGTGTGTGTTTGTGTGTGTGTGTGTGTGTGTGTGTGTGTGTACCCATTGGATCACAGCTGTTGCTGTGAGCGCCCCCAGGAGACTTGTGTCCTTGAGTCCCAGGGCATGAATGTTTTGGTCCAACCCACATTTGTCACTTATCACATACATAAGACTTTAATATTCACAATATTGGCTGCATTCCAAAAGCGGTGTCGAGACACATGGGTCACCATGAGCTACTGCCAACAAGCACACACAGTCACATCGGGTTACAGATGTGACTGTGTGTGTTTGTGTGTACAGGGAGATGCAAAAATGGAACTCTCTCTATACTGTAAGCATGTTAGTTGTTTCCACAACAGCTGCGACTTGTTTAATTCAATCCATTCCGTATTTGTGTTTTTTTAAGTTGCTTTCTCGATAATAATACACTTTTCATGGTTTTGTCAAAATCTTTCATCTAAATTGTGGTAAAATGACAGTGAATATTGTGTGATTTAATCAAAGCTGAAGATATTATGATTTTTGATCTACCACTAAATATGTAAGGGTTTGATTCTCAAAATGTCTTATATTGCTGCTGAACATCTGCCTTACACAGCTCCCATCACATTTAAACATGCTGTCAGTTTTAAAAAAATTTAATGTGAGTGCAGCCTTGATCTTTATTCTGAATTATCATGATCAAACCAATTCCCCCCTGTTTCTTTACCAGAGTAAACGACTGCATCCTGCGGGTGAATGATACAGACGTTTCTGAGGTTTCTCACAGTAAGGCCGTAGAGGCCCTGAAGGTTGCCGGTTCTATTGTCCGACTATATGTACGGCGCCGGAGGCCAATGTTGGAGACCATCATTGAGATCAAACTCATCAAAGGACCAAAAGGTGTGCTCAGACACACACACACACACACAAACACAGACATACACGCTCACACAATGTTGCAAGGGAATCTATTACTGCAAATGAAATTTACCTGTGAGGGAAGTCATTCATATATATATCACAACTAAACATTCTTAGATCACATTTAAAGCTTCTTCAAAACACAAAGAAAGCACTACAGCAGGTGGTAAACATATTAACATAAAAACTGTCTAATTATGAAAGATATGTGGATCCATATGCTGGTATGTCATGATGCATTTTGTCTTGTAATTGTGTTTTTGCCGCATGCCTAATGTCTATCAGACACATAACCCAGACACTAACCAGCTACTTCCATGTACACAAACACACACACAGGGCTTGGCTTCAGTATTGCAGGTGGAGTTGGAAACCAGCACATCCCTGGTGACAACAGCATATATGTAACCAAAATCATTGAAGGTGGGGCAGCACAGAAGGATGGGCGACTACAAGTTGGAGACAGATTGTTAATGGTGGGTACCTGGTATTCTGGTAATGTCACATAGAGTCCCATTCTTAGCCTTTGGAAGATAGTTTTGAAACACAGGCTGTTTCCAGTTCCATAAACTACACAACAAATTTACTTAGAGTTGAATATCATGTACGATTATGACCTGTCATACCACAGGGGCAAGACAAAGTGCAATTACACATCTTTATGTTGGACATAATATAATTTCTCTTAAAATCAAGATCCTCCTTATATCTTCACCTTGGTGACGATTATGAACAAACAATATAATGTAATCACACAGTTTGTTCTTGAATACAGCATCCATACATGACTGTGTAGGCTGGACAGAGTATGTGAACTCCTTTGCCAATGACATCTACAAAAGCTTACTGCAGATTGGTGTAAACAAACATCATAAGAACTACAGTAAATGGAGGCTCAACGCAGAATGATCAATGAGAGTAAAAAGAGTAACAGCCTAAAAGGACTCACTGCAGCTTGCTAACATCTCTTTTCATGAATCTACCACACACTGAACATGGAGCAGTGTCCATAGCTGAATATCATGGAGGAAACTGCTTATTACCAAAACAAACCGAAACATGAAGTTTACTAAAGAGCTCCTTAGCTCTCCACAACTCTGGGAATTTTTTTTGTGAACTAATCAAACTGAGATTAAAGTGCTTGTGGAGAACACACAGCATTATTTCCCTTGCCACTACAATGTGTGGATATGACATAGTTGAAGAGATGTGATGTGGAAATATACACTCATGTTCTGAGAATTCAACTGTGAGAGTTGAATGAAAAATGCAAGGACACTGGTAAAGCCTTTGTGTAGTTGTATTGCTATGGTTGAAGCCACTATGCTACTGTGTTTTCTATGATAACAAAATGAAAATCAGTACAATGATCAGTACAATTTAAGGAATTTTTGTAAAAAACTGTAATATCTGTATCCTGTCAAGACAGACTGTCTCCACTGAGGCTAATGATAATCCTATAAATAAGGTAATACTTTCTGTGGGACATTAACTTGGCAGTGTGTTTGCGGCTGTAAACATTCAAACTAAATGCAGCAACAATGTAGAAACCTAGTGGCTGAGTACTTTAACAGCAAGCTTAATTTAATCACCTTCCTACTGTTGTGTTCTCACCATCTGTCATAATCCAGTCCCCTGGAGGCAGGGAACAGCTAGGCTGAAGAGAGCATGAAGGGATCACAGGGCAGCGTTTGAAGCGACTAATTAAACACAAAGACTTCTCGTTGTCTGGACAGGTGAACAATTACAGCCTGGAGGAAGTGTCTCATGAAGAAGCTGTAACTATTTTGAAGAACACATCGGACGTGGTATACCTTAAGGTGGGCAAGCCCACCAATGTCTACCTATCAGATCCCTATGGGCCTCCTGATATCACACACTGTAAGTTACCGTCTCTTGTATTTATGAGTTGATTTGTCGTCTGTCTTTAGAATAGTTTGACTATGTTGAAGTGAATGTTGTAGCAGAAATCATATATCAGAGCACGACTGGGAATCAACCTATTTTTCAAAAACTTAAGTTCAAGCTCCATGAATCAAAGCTCAGTTCACACAATCCAGATTTACCATCGCTTTTTAAAGTTGCTATTGCTCACATACTATTCTTACCGTCAGACAGACACAGAGCACATGTGATGTTGTGTTTTAGCCACTTAATGGATGTAAATCGAATGATCTATCTTCTTTGAACTCATTGCTAGTGTACTATGGATTTATGTGCACATTAGCTCTCCACTGAGGAGTGTTTTCACGCAGTGCCGCTGCCTGCTGTGGTGATGAGAGCACCCAACTCTGAAATATATTGTTAAACCCACTAAAAACGCTACAACATCTATCAGCCTCTTTCATTTACTTGGAATTACACATTCCTGTGAACATGTAGAATTCTCCAACTTAAGGTTTTTATAACCCTCACTTTATCTTATCTACTGTGTAATTTACATATAAAATATATATGAACAAAAGCTGAACCGTCAGACTTTTGTTTACAAACTTTATTATTTATTCTTGATAAAAGTATTTTTCTTATGTTACAGAAACTTTGATATAAATGCAGACATTAATCCTGAAATAATTTATTTGACTCTTTCTCACTCTACCCCACAGCTTTCTCTCCAGCCATGGAAAATCATATCTCTTCCCCCATCAACAGTGGAACTCTGGAGTACAAGTCTGGTCTCCCCCCCATCTCCCCGGGGAGTTATTCCCCCCTTCCTAAGCACTTACTGGGGGAAGAGGATATAAACAGGTTGGATGGTTTTTCCTTCTTACGGTAATTACCTCCTACCTCCTACCAGACAACTAGAACTACAGGTAGAAGCGTTGTCTATCCTGTGCCTCCTGTCTCCTCCTGTCTCCTCCTCATCCCGCCTGATTTGTTTTTGTGTTAAAATAAGCAATCAAAACTCCAAGGGAAGTTATGTTGCAATTTGAAAAGATCACTTGCTATTTTTGTATAATCTTACTAATCCCAAAGTCTGTGTGATTTTCAAAGATCCCCCTCAATAGAAAGTTCTGGGTGGATAAAAATTCCCCCTTGATCACCAACAAGGGTCTGCAACATCATATTCTCATCACATAGAATCAATAACATATTTATGAAATACAGAGTTCACAGAAACTGCTGTTTGAAAACCACTGTTCTGCTGAAGTCCAGCGTTTATGGTATGCTGTGTAGTGTTTGCAACTGAATGTCTTCTTTATGATTTCTTGTTGTTTAGGGCCATTGTGACTAACGTCTGCTCCAAGTTTCAACTAATTACAATTAGACATAAAAGAGCCATAGTTCTGTAGGGTTTAATTGTTGGTGGCTGAATCTGTTCTTTAGAAAGGCTTTTATAATGTTATAAAAGGGGATCTGCCCTTTATACAGTTGCCATCCACCTGGATGGCAACTGTATAATCAGTATTGTCAGTTTGTAGAATTTCTTTTGACAATCACAACCGTTCTTATTTATCCCTCAGACGGGTTCCTGTTTATCTTTTGGGACGGCATCAGAAGTCATCTTGCTGTTTCATCTGGGTTTTCTTATGAATATTCATATGACTTAAGCTGAATCATGGCACATACCCATTGTTGGAACTCTTTTAAAAAAAAAGTGTTTTCTCAGCTTCATCATTAAGATTAAGATTAAGATCCATTTATTTGTCCCAAACACATGCACAGACATGCACAGACACACCCATGCAGTTTTAGGAAATTTAAACTCTGCATTTAACCCATCTGGTGCAGGACACACAGAGCAGTGACCAGCCATGTACAGCGCCCGGGGTGCAGATGTTGACGGAGTAAGGTGCCTTGCTCAGCGGCACTAGACAGGGTAGGGAGAATCCTCTTGGATTTTTGGACAGATCAATCCAGGTTCGTCTTTTGTTTTTACTCCATGGAGTCGAACCAGAGTCGAACCAGAGACCTTTGCTGCCCATAGTCCAAGTGTCTGCCATTAGTCCATCGCCTCTCCCTCGTGTGTCTGTTTGGAACATCTCTGCCACATCTGTAGAGATACGCCATACTCGTTAGGAGCGACACTAGAGGTGGTGCAACAAATATTAATATTTATGAAGCAGTGCAGAAAAGTGAAACTGCACACCGAGCGTGTGTGTGTGTGTGTGTGTGTGTGTGTGTGTGTGTGTGTGTGTGTGTGTGTGTGTGTGTGTGTGTGTGTGTGTGTGTGTGTGTGTGTGTGTGTGTGTGTGTGTGTGTGTGTGTGTGTGTGTGTGTGTGTGTGTGTGTGTGTGTGTGTGTGTGTGTGTGTGTGTGTGTGTGTGTGTGTGTGTGTGTGTGTGTGCGCGCGTGCGTATGTGTGTAAAGGTTATTAACCCGTGGCATAAATCAGAGATGAGAACTTCAAAACTATGCATTACAGCATTTTTGACAGCTGTAAGAGTGTATAGTCCAACAAAGTTCTAAAGGATCATTAATGTTGGTATTCATATTTTTGCTGAAATATTCAATAAAAATAAAAAGCTTTAATCTTTTTTATTCTTAGTAAGCAGTGGAAGTGGAAACTAAATCAGGCTCTCGAAGTGCACAATCTCTGAATGCTCCAGTTCTGTTTAATCCCTCTGTCTTTTTACCTTGCCTGCTGTATCTTTCTACCTCTATCGTCAGCTGCTCCCAGTCCAAACAGCAGAAAGCTTAACATGTCTTCTAGGACAGAATCACAGCCAATCATTAGCAAGACCCCACCTCAGCTACCCTAACACCTAATCTCAAAGCAAGCTGCCATAAGGCTCGGGATGGGTTAAATAACTGATCCAGTCAGATCTAAGTGTTAAGCTTTTGTTTGTCTGGTCAGCAAATCTCCTTGTCACATGGAAGGTTTGGTGTGAGTGGCCGTCTCAGCTGGTCGATTTTGTATGTCACAGCATTTGAGGAAGGGCTGTTAGATTAGGCCATTGTTGTGTGATGTGCTGAAATTTAATCCTTCTTTGTCATATTGCATTTAGCAAGTATTGCAGCAGAGTCAGAAAAAAAGCTTGTTTCAGAGGATAACTGAAGGGCCCCTGTGTTAAGCTTTGTTGAGTGAAGGATTAGTCCTCCATTCTCTTTGGAGATAAGAGGTTTACTGTTTGCTCTTGCAGAAGGTGCATCACTAATAGCCTCTAAGATTACCGTGCTGACCTAAACTGTAGCACTATGCACTTTGTATGTATGTATGTGTGGATAGTACAAAGTGGATCCTCACATTCTGTAATAAGTCGGCTAGAAGGGACAGAGTTTCAGAGAGAGAGCTGTAGGAGGACGAGGACAAGATCAGTATTGCAGTGTTGTAGTTGTTGTTGTTGTCGTGCTGCAATATGTTAAGCAGGCCAAACAGTGACGTCATGCCACAATCACCAGTCCATGTGAAACTCTTCATGCCTAAGTGTGTGTGTGTATAGAAAACCTACTTACTGTCTACACAGCCATCTACTCTTATTTGCCTTCAGTAGTACGACTACAAGACTCACATTACAATCTTACTACACTTACACACACACATTATGTATAAATGACTCCTGCATGCTCTAGTAAACCCACTTGAATCCACGTCGGGTCACAAACAGAATGGGATGCACACACAGAGTTTACTAAATGTTGAGCGAACAATATGAATATGCAATGCATCCTCAGCAGATTAGCTCCGCATCTCCATGTAGGCGTACTGTGTAAGAGCGGACATAATGCACAAGATTATGTTCTGTGATGATGTGGTTGATGACAAATCTCTGGCATGCAACATTCACATCACTATTTCAAGGTTGTTTCTTTTTCTGTTTCCAGTTGTCTTGGTTTGTTGTGTGTAACACGCCTCCAAGTGTTTCTTTGATCAGTGTCTTGATGTTTAATAGAAATAAGGACAACTCATTTAAATAGATTCCAGCATTTCCGGATAGGAAGGTTTTCAGTGGTTGGTTATCAAAAGTTTACTCTTTCCATCTTATTAGAAATCCTTCGCTAGATGATGGGGAGGGTCACAGGTTTGATTCCCAGCCCTTCCAGTTGAGGTGAGGTATTTAATGTGTCACCTACTGCTTGCACTTGCATGTTTGTTACAGCATTTTTTTTATCCTGCAAGGGATTGTATTAAATTCCTCGTGTTGCACAGATTAAACTCATAGCTGATGAATTTGGCTGGTATCTGGAATTTCAGATAATCTGTATTGGCTGATTAACAATCACAAAACTGAAAATGGTCTGCAGGCATTAAAGTAAAAGTTGTTTTTATATGTTGTGGACATATTATTCTAAATAAGAAAAAGAGTACAAATTTATGTAAGCAAACAGAGACAATACACATGTTGTATTTTGAATAGCTTTACTGCGTTTAGCAGTTTAATACACAAGTGTATTACAATTAAACATTAAATAAATGTACCTTCAAGTTCGGAAATTTGTTACTATTATACATTTTTTTATGAGATGCAACATTTAAACAAAAAAGAATAATATCAGGATCACATATCAGCCATCAGCTGTTTTTCATCAGCTGAATCAGTCGACAATGCACCTGTCATCACAGCGAATTTTAAGCATGACCTCTTTTCATTTTTTTTTGCCTGACCAAATAGTTTTTAAATATTCTGAAGTTGCCTATCTTCTCTCTTTCTTGTTTCTTCTCAGAGATCCACTTTCAAATTTCATTCATTAATGAATAATGACTTTTCAAATATGCATGCTTGTAGAAAATAGATTACTCACTGTTCACATTAGACATTTCAAGTTTGTTCTTAAAAAGTGTTTCCAATAAATAACAGTATCACCTAATCTATTTAAAGCAAGACTATATTACATCTGAGAAAGAACACACACACACACACTCTATTTGATTATTATTATATGATATTATATTATTAATAATGAAAGAGTGCAATAAAGCACAGCCCTGCTCAGTCCGTCACACTCAGGACTTTTGTTGCTCTGTGACCATTAAAGAATGGTCGTGACTTTTTATTCCTCCTGTCCTTCGTCATTTTGCCTCATTGTCACATGTGTGTATCCCAGTCGGTTCACCCCCACCTCGGTCCTTGGACACTAACCTCTGCTCTTGTCTCTCACTCCACTGTAGGCATCCTGAGCCAGTTTACAGCACTGTGAACAAACTATGTGACAAAGCTCCCTCCCCCCGACACTATTCCCCAGTGGAGTGTGACAAAAGCCTCTTACACTCCGCCCCCCCTCCCAAACTATCACTTAGGCCTGTTCCCTGACTCGGACATCCACAGGTACTTCTCACCACCACCTCTCTGCACTCCGTCACTGTGTCCCATCCCATCCCATCTCACCGTGTAGATGGCATGCCATATTCCCATATTTTCTCATGAATTCGGTGGCTTGCAGCCTCCTTCAAGCCCCTGGCAACAACGTCTTTCTGCACTTCTTTCGAGTCTCCTCTCTCTCTCTCTCTCTCTCTCTTTCTCTCTCTCTCTCTCTCTCTCTCTCTCTCTCTCTCTCTCTTTCTTCAGGACTCTGTTGTAGCAGAAGCCCCTAATGAAGTTACTGCATGTTTTTCTTTCAATCAAAGTTTGGTTCGTAGCACAGACAGAGGAACACACAAAATAACTATCGTGGCGTGTAAGGATTCAGTCATGTTAAGCATCTGTGCCACACCTTTGGCTGTAGGTCTTAAGTTACATTCACTATCATTAGAAGGGAAGTGATACACGAGAAGGACATTACAATATGCAGGTAAAGTGCTTCTTTGAATGGAGCATAACCATTAGGTGCTTTCCATTCAGGTTATTCAGCTTCCTCCCCTAATTCCATGGTAAAATCTTCCAGTTCTTTCAATGTGTTTTACAGGAGACACTTACACCTTATGGCAGCACCCACTTTAATGTGGATCTGATTGAAAAGAGCATTAAATATCAGCTGCTGTGGAAACAGCACCATTACAGCAATACTGATATTATTATCAGTTTCAGATTCTGAGAACAGTAAAGCAGTTGAGGGGTCTGCAGGCATCGTATCATTCAAACAGATCAGAGATGTATCATTATAATATCCATAAGGGTGATTATATTGATGTTATATAGAAGCTGCCCGAGAATGGACCCTAGAGGAACTCCACATGGATTTTTGGTTAGCTTAGACTTATAAGTACCAATTGACTGCGTACATAATATAAATAAATACAAATTTTGAAACTTTCTTTCTTTTTGTTTTTCATTACAAGTACATTTTGATCACCCCCCCCCCAAAAAAAATGGGGTCTGAATAGTTCTATACAGCAATATTAGTCTCACAATATCAGCCTGAGCCTAAACAGGTTGTAACAAACCATACTTGCAGATTTTCACAAACAACCTTAATTAGGCGATACTTTTGCTTATTTGTGTCATTTGTTGTGCATCCTGAAACATCAGTAGATCTCTAATCAGTGTTTGAACAGCAGTCATATGACTTAGGGTGATTTACCTTCAAACTGTCAGTCATATAGCAGATGAGATGCTGTGCTTTCACATCCTGTTTGGGAAATGCAATCCCTTCATCCTCTTACTGTAAAGATGGAAGGAGGAGCTGAGAGGGGGAGAATCAGAGGCCATGTCAGATAAATGGACTGCACCCTCACTGGTAACAAGTGACCTTGTTTGTTGTATTGATATGCTTTTACTAACTTCATTCATACAAGCCTGACCTTTAATCTTTTCCTACCATCTAACACTAACCACATACTGTATGATCTCTCTGTGCTTAAACATGCAATCATAAAAAATATAATTTGAAATAGAGTAATTGTTGTGAATTGAGTGATTTTGTTAGTTATTGAATGTGTTTGTTAGAACATGTAGCTGCCTGCCATGTTTGAGCATAACTTTATTGTTCTGCTTGTATAAATAAAACAAAACACTTTTATTGTGAAACCAATTCCAGCTGATAACCAGATTGTCTTTACCATGGTAACACTGCTACTTCAAAAATTAGCTATAAGCGCATATTTCCTGTGACTGATACTATAAAGAGAGAATCACATTTCTGAGACTTTGGGCAACCATGTATGACAGCTAGAAGACCGAGTCATTCAGCAGCCGAGCCCTTGGCAAAGCCTAGCTGGGCTTAAAATGAACTGTGGCATTAAATTAGATGAGCAACAACCTTTTAAATGTCTCAGTGGATAATTGAGCTTTTTGATGCAAGATAAAGCAACCCAATGGAAATATATATATTTAGCCTGGGATTATCACAGTTCCACTCTGATACTCCTCGGTTTTAAGATTCAACTTTCTGCGATTTCATTAGAATTATTTGTTTCGGTAACAGAATATTTGATGAACTCATTTATTCACACACCTTGCATCTTGCTCATATCTGACTGTAATTGTTTTGGGGGCTGTGTATAGAGTGCAGTCAGTATATAGTAGCAGTGATGTAGTAGTAGCAGTTGAAGTGTTCACCTTTTGTGAACGGTTATTCATTATTATGAATAGTAATTTCACTGTGCTTGATGAACAGATATATGTTACATTTGATAACTCTATTACACCAAAATTGTTTTTTTTTAGACACATGCAAACCCATGGCCTATTGACATCTTTTCCATTACCAGAGGAGTTTGCCTTTCTTTTGTTTTCCTTCATGCGTCATGTTTGACGTCACAAATGCAACAAAAACTGAGGCGCTCAGACTAAAGCCAGATGTTGGTCAGTGTTAGTGGTTTTCTGACAAGTGTAAAAGGGCTTTAACAAGGTTTGATAGGGATGTAAAATCGCAAAAAAGAATATGAACAATAATAGGAAAATTCAACAACTAATCCTCTGTCACATGTATCACATTGAACAAAAACTGTTTATTGCCTTCAAAACAAGTTTTTACTGTTTGTTATATACAAATAACATAAATTTCTAGGTTGAATTTTTTAACTGACAGATTGTCAGACACTTGTTGGCTTGTGTTTTGTTACAGTAATTTTGGTATTCTCATTCCATGTTGTTGCTAAAGGCATCTTTATTAGGACCAAAGAATAATTGTCCTCAAGTCTTTTCAGTGCCATGCTCACCTCACTGTGCTGCCTCACCACATGTCACATACATTTCAAACCAGCTTAAATGCAGTGAGGTTTAATAAATCTAAACAAAAGACCAGTTGGTCATATATAAAAAAAAACTGTTTGTCAGAGTTCATTATTATATTTATTATTATTATATTTCAAAGCTATGATTGTACTGCAATTTAAAAAAAAATGATCATGAAGGTTACAGCATACCACCATTTGATAGCTATATTAAGATGAAGGTTCAATGCTATGATGAGGACTATGGCCTCATCATATGGGCAAAATGGCCCGCTTATTAAAATGCAATAATAAAACTGCATGACTGCAACTCAGAAGACAATTTCGGACAAACACAGGAACTCAGAGTAATTTTTCAGAAAATACCATTCAGCAGTTGTACTACTATAGTTAGCTTTGTAGTATCTCATCTCTTCCAAACTTATTATTCATATTTAGAACGATTAATCGTGCATTCACCGTAGGGGGTTGATAACTTGTCTACTGTAAAGAATGCAACTATAAATACAAATGGAAATGCAACGATAACAGGCACCAAAAACCTGTTTTGCGAGGATCGGTTATCCACAGACAGCAAGCTAGGAACAATATACACATGGAAAAGAGACATTCAATGCATTTTAAGCCTCTACTGCTCTTAGCTTGACTGGTTCCTTCATCTACCAGGAAGACAGGAGCTTTCTGCTGCCTTCTAATCTTCTCCTCTTATAACATAGACAAAATGTCAGTTCAATCTGCAGGGCATCAAAAGTGAAGTGCTCTGTAACCAGAAGATGTTTTAGTCAAGGTTGTAAGAAGGATGGTTGAATGTCATTCTAATGTACTCCATTAGAAATGCCAGAATATGTGTGTAGATGAATATGTCCATTCATTAGACTAAGAAATATCTCCCAGTTTAGCATAAAAGGTTTGGCTTGTTGGAGAAGTGTTGAAACCACCAAGTGGGTTTTTAAGACAGAAACTCTTAAGTGTTGAAGTGATGCTGGATATCAGGTGTGATTTGTTGACAGTGAGAAACTAAATGAGATACTGAAGTAGAGAAAAAATTCTTGTTTTGAAAACAGTTTTGAATCTACAAAGGCTCGAGGAAAAGGAGCTCTAGTGCGCACTACCATCAATGACTGTGCTTCTTAATGCTCATTTGTGCCTGAAGATGATGTTCAGTTCATTCACCAATAGATGGCAGTGTACTGCTACTACATTAATAATCATATTGTGCTTGGTCCCCCTCTGAAACACTTTTAAGTATCAAATAGCAACTTCTGAGATCTTGTGATTTCTTTTTAGTAGATATCAGTCCTGTTTGACTCCAAGAAGAATCACTTCTGGCATCAGTCAGTAGGTTGCTCTCCTACCACTGTTTCTCCATGTACACTGTAGACACAGATTCAGGGCTAATCTACACAATATTTACATCTCTGGTGCAATGAGTCTATGGCCTAAAGTATGTTTATTTTCATTTGCCTTGATGCATCATTTGATGTGTGATGTACACAAATCATGCATTAATCTAGCATGTGTAAGAGAGAGAAAAATAAAGAGCCTGTGTGTGAGGGCGAGAAAGCAATGAGGTCCCCTCTCCGTCAGAACTGAATTGGGGACAAGTGATTCTAAGTAGAGCACCATCCCCCTGTGGAGCTCCAGCAGTCTTTGAGCTCTGTTTCCTGAGAAAAACATCACTGAGGCTTCCATCAGTGCACCGTGCGACCGTTGTCCACTTCTCTGTCCTCCACCTACTGAGCTAAAGATGTTGAGACCCTCTGACTCCCCCGAGTTGATGTACTATCTCAACTGTTTGTACAGGGATCCCAGGAAGGTCGTGCTCCACAAAGGCTCCACAGGCCTCGGCTTCAATATTGTGGGTGGCGAGGATGGCGAGGGAATCTTTGTGTCCTTCATCTTGGCCGGAGGGCCCGCCGATCTGAGTGGAGAGCTGCGGCGAGGCGACCAGATCTTATCGGTGAGTGCACAACAACCACCTCAGCACAACACATAGGTTCGAAGAAGTAAATAAACTCACATATTACTGTCTGGATTTGGAGAAGAAATGTACAAAAGCTCAAATTAATTATAGATTACCAATCTGCTTACCTGGTGATAAAATGTCTCTATATGGAAAGACCCAAAATATAAAATCGATATAAACTAAAGTTTCCGTCACTGCAGGTATATATATAATTTCCAAACAGTGGACTCCTGTCACCTGTGTCCCCCAGCATATCAACAAAGTGTAATGGTCCTACTGGCTCATATTCTGTTTCAGGGACAACCTGGTCTTTTAATTTCTTTTGAAACAATTTGTGGATCAATCAACTATTTAAAATGAATCATAACAATTTGGTTAAGCAATTAATGCTTTAGGTAAATGTGAGGTTTTACTACTATTTTTATTTGTATATACAATTTTAATTGAATATTTGTGGGTCTTGGATCAGATTAATGGCCAAGGGTCATCATCTTTAAAGTTATTAGTGAGGTGTATGCAAAACAGACTCAAATATGCAAAATCTGAAATTGGGCATTCTTCATAAAGGCACATGTAAGATTTTGTCCTTCATCTGGGCAGCCTTTCCTTACATAGCAAAACTTGATATCACATGATACAATCAGACTTGCTCACTGTAACTGTAACAAAAATTAAGGTGATACCAACCAGATTGACTGAATGGTTTAAGCATATGACAGCAACAATTTTCCATCTACTATAATTGTGCTGTCATTCAGTCCCTGGAAGATTTTAGCGTAACAGACCTTATTTTAGCTTCTAAGAATAAATCCTGTGATTAATAAGTTTTCTCTTTAAAAAGATGCCCCAGTTATAGAAAGAGTACTCCTGGTTTTAAGGTGACAGTCTTTTGTTATGAGAGGAAACTGTGAGGTAGGGTTTTTACAATCACTTTCAATGGGTCCAACAAACAAAGATGAATAATTCTTATAATCACTCGTCACAATTAAAGCAGCAGCTTTTACTCCTCCTGCATTGTTTGGTTGACTGTATTCATGAGTGCAGTGTTACAAGTAACAATAATCAGGGTATGATGATGACTGACTGAGGTAATGAACAGTTTACACAGTGGACAGCATCATGCAGGAAGTGATTGTTCTCCCTCATCATAGCCAATTGTAATAGCTGGCCTCCCACACTGATGCCACTCAGTTCAACAGATTATACTTTCTTATTCCACTTTAGTGTTGTGCTATTGTAATGCCCAGAGAAAATCTAATCAGCATGGCACTACCTGGCTGTTCACTTCCATCCAATCAGCACCACGCTCTGCCTTGGTGAAGGCAGCCAGTTAGCATTCCAACAGTGGCCTGGATTTGAAGTCTAACAATAACTTGACTTGTCTCTTCCCACCTATTGAGCACACACTCTTCAGTCTCTACACACGCTATGTTCCTATTCTGTGGCTCTTTGAATTTACACTTTGGCTCTTTAGACTGTTGCGAGTGTTCAGTTGCCCTTACTCACAAACAACACAGAGGCGTGTAATGGTGAATGGTGAATTGACTGTATTAATATACCTCTATTCCAGTCTCATCGTCTACTCAAAGCACTTCACAGTACAAGTCACTTTCACCCATTTACACACACATGCATACAGCACTTCTATATGCCGTGCCTTTTCTTTTTTATGCCAGCACAGCCGTCATAAGCAATTAGGGCTTCAGTATCCTGCCTAGGGACAGAATGTAGGAGTCAGGGATTGAACCACCGACCTTCTGGTTTCCTCTGTTGGAATATAGATCTGGTTTGTGCAGCAACTCTTGCGATGATGTGACGTAGGGGAACACTTGTGATTGTGTTTGGATGCATCGATTCTCATCATAATATCTGGACAATTTCATACTGAAGTGGATAAATAAGTACAAAATCAAACCTAGGATTACTATTTCACAGTTATATGGTAAATGGTAAATGGATTTGTATTTGTATAGTGCTTGTCTAGTCTTGATGACCACTCAAATTGCTTTACACTACAGTTTCACCCAATCACACACACATTCATACAGTGCATCTACTTGCAGCACTTTGTTATTCTATGGGGGCCATTCAGGCTCAGCATCTTGCCCAAGGACACTTCGGCATGCAGTTGGTTCAGACTGGGGATCAAACCGCCGACCTTCAGGTTGCAGGACGACCACTCTACCCCTCAGCCACAGCCGCCCGATTAAACCAGTCAAACTCTAGGAAATATTGTCTCAACCTTCCTTCTTGTTCCTGAGTTGTGGTGTTAAATAATTGCCAGAAACATAATTGCAGAATGTTATGATATCGCACCAGAGCTGACCTTTAACCTTTTTGATATATAGATGTCATCATTTCTTATTACACTTTTGTCTAAAAGATTTAATTTCCTAGTGTCCAAGTAGATGTCTGAGTCAGATGGAATGTAAATTGGCCTCCAGGTGATCCGTTCCTTTGACCACCAAAATCTAATATTGTAACAGAAGAAATACCCTCAAGGCTTCCCTGAGATATTTAGTTCATGAGAATAAGCTCATTGATAAAACAGATGGACAGACGATGTGAACAGTGAATGCTTCTGGCCACAGCTGTTACTGGCCTGGAGGCACAAAGAATAAATCAAAATGCATATGTTGTTTAGTTTAAAGAATATGATGTACTTGTTCTGGTGTGATGAGCTGCTCATTGTACTTTTTCTAATAAAAGAGAAATTCCATAACAATAATCCTGTGAATTGTTGACCTTGCTAAAACAGGTAAATGGCATCGACCTACGAGGGGCCACACATGAACAAGCAGCTGCGGCACTGAAAGGAGCGGGACAGGTGGTGACCATCTTTGCCCAGTACAGACCAGAGGGTGAGTCAGGACAAACAAGCTGTAGCCCTGTGGTTTAAATGTCCTGTTAAACAGTAAAGGAATACACAGGGCCTTTACCTTTGAAGAAATTCCCTCATGGCCGTCTAGAGATATTACATTCAAGTGGCCAAAACATGTTTTGTGAGGCCACTGTGATCTTGGCCGTTGACCTTTGACCACCAAACTCTAATCAGGGAATATTTGAGTCCAAGATACAACAGATTAAAATTTGAAGACATTTCCATAATGTTTTCCTTTGATATCTTATTCAAAAGACTGACATGAATTTTGAGCGGTCACAGTGACCTTGACCACCAAATTCTATCAAGTCATCCATGAGTGAATTTTGCCAGATTATAATTTAATATAATCTTGGTTATTCCAATTTCAAATAAATTAATACTTGGTTCCAAGTTAATGTTTGTGCTAAAGTGAAGAATTACCTCAGGGAGTTCCAGAGATATCACATTGACAAGGAAATAATTGTGCTGTGGGTGGCCACAGTGACCTTTGACCACCAAAATCTGAACTGTTCATTGAGTCCAAGTGAATGTTTGTCGTAAATTTGAAAATCCTCCCTCAAGGCCTTCTTGAGATACAGCGTTCACTAGAATTGGATGGACGGATGGAGAACAACCCAAAACCAACAGTGTAAAAATGCTAGAGGCATTAAAATTTTGTTTTCATAAACTATTAAATGGTTTGTTCCAATTAGTTGGAAAGGGCTTATATACATTTTCAATAATATGCTGCCTACATACTGTACCCTCCGAGTTTTGCCCTCATAAAATGTGTCCCTTTTTTTCACCTCACATGAGGGCAGTGATTTGACTCAAATGTATTCTTACACAGTTCTCTTACAGAGGTATAGTTTGGATTATTTGAAATTGGGATGTATTTGATCCTTATCCATAGTTTGTATATTTTCTGCCATAGATTTATGAGGAGGTGCTCCCCCAGTTTGGTACAGCTGTGGAATTAGCCAGCAGCAAAAAATTTGTTTTTATACACCTTAAAAAAAGATGATCAGTTTAAGTGTACGCTATAATTGGAATATTCTTCACCACTTGCCTTTTTCTTTGTTATTGCATTTTAAACTATGGTTCTTCTTTATTCCTATACATGAGTGCATCCACTGCTCACTGAATTATGTAGCAGCTGCAGATCAGCGGTTTTTGCACCAGACAGAGCTGAACTTCACTTTTCTTAAGATTTTAGAGATGGTGTGAGTTGGTGTTTTTCTTGGCTGATCATGTAGATTATGTAAAACCCATGTTCTTTATGTCCAAAATTGGGACAATATTGCCCATCACAGAATATATATCATCAGTCAGTTGACCACAAATATGTGGAAATGAGATTCATCCCTCGTATCGTCACTACATGGTGAAATGTGGGTCATTTATGTATTTAGTTTGCTGTTAGATCAGTCCACAAATGGCTTTCGATTTTTGGATTCCAGCTTAGTTGGCTAAGTAAACAGCTAACATTTAGCTAAGTTCGCTATGTTGATAAGACTATTGCCTTTAAAGGATTGGTTGTCTAATGTTCACTCATAGTGTTACAATTTAGTCAGAACCAAAAACAAATTAACTAAGGGTCTTATTGTCATGGAAGTTGTTTTTTTCTAATTTAGCCTCAGAAATTGCAAGGTAGTCAGATTAAATGTAAGTCACTGGTATTTATCTATTTAGAAAGATCCTTAACAAGTCCCACTCATAGCAGCAGTAGCTCTCTGGGTCCTAGGCCGTTGATCACAGTTCACACATCAGCCCCACAGGTGGTTTGTGCTCTTTGTTGGGCCCACACTGAACTCCATCTCATCATCACTGTCAAAACCACTCAATTTATCACCAGGTCTTCTTTTCCTCAAACCACTTGAACTATGACATAAACAGCTGATCTGCAGCTTACTATTGTGCATAGAGTAGGTGCACTTATGTGTAGGAATAGGTAAGTACATTGGTCGAAAGAATGTAGTTTCAAAGGAAAGTGCTGTTTGATGGTATTGCTGCTGGCCCCATCCACAGAAGTACTATGTACGCCTGCCTCCATCCCCTAACAGGGACCAAGCCAACTCAAATCTACTGCAGGTAATAACTGCAGGTCCTTCATTGTCTTTAAATGGTGCTGTTGCCAGACATCACATCTCTGTCTTTTCTGGTACTATCTACTCTACAAGGAATTCAGTTATTTTTTACTGATATATTTCCTAAAACGTAGTAATTATATTAAAAAAACAGTATCCTGTTTGTGTTCTTGGTTTCTTGCCCTTTAAAATTAGCATGTAATTTAAAATAGTCTATGCCAGATATGATCATGCCAAGTCAGATCTACCAGAGACTGCCTGCCAACCTTCTGTGAGTTACCATGCAATAGATCATACAGCTCTGAGTGGTGGCATGCCTACTCTGATTAGGGTCAACAACAGCAGTGACTACTCTAGGGCTGCAAACGCAGTGACTCTTGGTTGAAGACCTCTTAATGTCTCTGAGGTGACAAACTCACAAACTGTCCAAACCCTGTTAACTGAGAGCAGTGGTGTGTGTTTGTGTCCAAATCAAGGTTGGTTACTCTTCGATTCAAGCAGTTCATACTGCTCATATGCATTTCCAGATTTATGTTGAAAACTTCGTCAGACTTTTGCCAAAATGAATGGCTTCAAGTTCAGTCTGTAATCAAGAGCCTTTAAATTTAGGGATGATTTTGAAATCCCAAATCTCCCTTCGGAGGTGACATCTTACACATGGCTAACTGGGCTTGAACTCCTCTGGGACTAACAAGTGCTTTTTCTTCTTACTCATCAGAACTTGCTCTTTGCTCACCACGACGGGCCCATGCTCCTGCTCCAGGTCTGTGCCACTGGCACTTGTTGCTGCTCTGAGCTTAAGCCTCATTCACCAGGGCTCGGCTAAGTGAGAGTCACTGAGTGAATGTGATCACAGAAAGCCTGTTCACTCCCACCAAAGCACACCTGATCCTGTCCCCACCCGTTTGACTCTCACTCCCCCACAGTAGTTCAACCCTTTACCCTTTGTTCCTGTGCTCCCAGGTTGTGACCTTCCAAACTCTGCCACCCCTCCTCCCCTGTGAAAGTGTGTTTTTTATATTTTGCTGTGTTTTGAGGAGGTTATTACCACACAGTACTCTTGTGTTACAGCTCAGTTTAAATGTAAACTGACCACCAGTAATCCTATTCATTCTTGTGAATATCTCACTACAAAATAAAGCAAAATTACATTGTATGAATGCCTGGTTACCACCCAGGTTCAATATTTTCAACGTAAGTGGTGGCTGCTCCAAGGAAATCTAAAAAGTATCACATTCAGTCCCGTTAGAACCTTTGCAAAAAAGTCCTGGTGCTTTATGCATAAACTGTATGTGAGATGGTGTTCATTGGTTAATGTTGCAAAACGTCATGGTGTCCAACATGCTAATGAAATGCTTTTAGATGAAGAATGCATTATTCTTTAGTTGTAGGCATCAGAAGTTGGACAGTCCCGTAGGCCAGATGAGCGAAAGCAGGGATGAGGAACCTTTTTCTTCTCAAGGGTCAATTCATTTTTTATAATATCCTTCGAAGTCCATACTAAATTATACACATATTTCACACTAACGTCTGTAATGCAATCGCTGGAACTGCTTCTCCTTGTTGAGGCATCTGATGACAAATGGAAGTGATGACGTAAACTTAATTTCATGTCTTTTCAGAATGGAATCCTCAGGATCTACAGATGGTTTAAACCAGGGGTCTTCAACGTTTTTCAGGCCAAGGCCCCCAAACTGGTGGAGAGATTGAGCAGGGACCCCCTACTATATATTGTTTAAAATTGTGTTTTATATTAAACTGGGCGTAGTGCCATGTATAAACATAGCTACCCTGTTATTGTGCATTCAATACTAAGCTATTCAAATATTACCCATTTATAAACATCTTTCATACAACACTGAGCTTTTAAAGTAATTCACAGCTTCATGTTTTTATTTTAAACATACATGTAGAAGAGACAGGGAATCCTCAATCCATCTATGGATGCCACACATACTCCCACATTAGTGAGATGTCAGACCCTGATGGGTAGCACACAACTTATCTGACCTTGGACGGATGGAGGTTGTCAGACAGAGGTTTAAATCAGCCTCTCAATATGTTGGATACATGTTAATGTGTATTTGAAGACATTTAAATTTGTGGGAAAAAATTGGGTACAAAAAAAATGAAAAATTATAAAAAATATAAAAACATTGTCTCATCAACCAAGCATTTCGCGACCCCCCTGCAGTACCTCCGCGGACCCCCTAGGGGTCGCGGACCCCCTGTTGAAGACCTCTGGTTTAAACAGCTTGAGCAGAGAGAGGTCTTTGTACCAACTGTAGCTTTGCAGCTAAATGATGCACCCACGCTCAGCAGAATTTGTTTCATCTTCTGTTGTTTGATAACAAGCCAAAAAGAAAGATCCTCTGTCAGTGTTTTGTTCTGAAATATCTCGTCAGTAACCTGCTCCGCTCCACTCATTGAGACAATTTTATCATTGTCCGATTGTAGCATCTCTCTTGCTCTTAATAGTTATGAATGAGCGTTAGTGTTAAAATTGAAGAACACCTTCAATAGCCAGTGGCCATTTTTACAACCAAAGCCAATAACTTCCTCTCTAATCACTATCTAAGAACCAGCAATATGTTATCATATAACTGTCTATAGATGGTTAGACATAAGTAAAAGGGAGAAGGGTTTTCAAGTAAAGGAGGTTTAAAAACAGTGATCCTGTTTGTGCATCCGTTTAAACTTGTGTCCGCCCCTGAGCTGCTTAAAAGCGATGACAGGAGGGAGAAGGAGGTGTTTTCCTTTCAGTACTTAGTGCTGCACGCGTCTCAGTCACAGAAATGGACTGCGTGTAGACAAGGGGAACACAGTGTAAGAAACGGACCACAGCCATAGAAGATTTCCCATCAAAGTAAACATGCAGCCAGGTATGTGCGATGTATTTTAGATTAAGACTGGCAGAGAAAACATTATTTAAGTTTCTGAGATAGATTGTGATTTTGCATTTAGTTGCTGCTAAAAATCTGAATAAGTGATGTCTTAAGATCCTTATTTTATATGCTCAGCCCTTTTATGTCTTTGGTAGCCTAACTCTTACTTTTAAAGGCACATTTGCATCTGAGAAGACATGTGAGAGTTTCCAGCTAGTGTGCCAGCTTGTAGGCTTCTAACTGTAAAACGTGGTTTCTGGCAAAACAATACTAAAAATACAGTAAAATTAGAAAATGTTTAGCTAAATTTAGTTCCTGGTATATTTTCCTTTTCTTTTCATGCCCTGATATTGAGACAGGTTGTGCAGTCAGTAGTTGGCTGTGTCAATTCAGCTCTGTTTACTGGACAATCTGTAAGTGACAGATAAGCTTGCCATGCCTCAAGACATCAGTTTCTTTATCATCACAGTAACTGTGCGGTCAGGGAGAGCATACTTGTCACCAGAGTGACAGCTTTTCATCCTGTTACTCGGCTTCAGTTCATGGCATCAGATGTCACTGACTGCATGCTGGCTCATTCAAAGTGCATTATTGTAAACAAAAGAAATAAAGGGTTTGTGTATTATTAGTATAAACGTGGCAGCACAGAGGGCTGCTTCAGTCTCAAATGTATCCCCTCCAAATTATTCTATTCATGTGTTAGGGTGGTAATACTTATTTGGACTTATATAAGTCAAATCTGCCTATTGTACACTTTGTGGAGTTACAGTGAAAATTAAACACAGTAGCATTTTTTTAGGTGTGCCTCCTTTGTTTCTTTCTGCAGTGAGAATAATCATGAATTTATAAAAGTTCCTCTTCATGTAACAGGAGACACACTCAGCTTTAGTGGCATCACTAGGTCGACCCCCTTTTCTTGAATGTAGACCTGACTATCAATCTTGATTCGTTCTAATCTTGTTTTACAGAATATGGGCGTTTTGAGGCCAAAATCCATGACCTGCGGGAACAGATGATGAACCACAGCATGAGCTCTGGGTCAGGATCCCTGCGAACCAATCAAAAGAGGTCGCTCTATGTGAGGTTAGTCTGTCCTGGATTTTACCCTTGTTTTTGGATGTTCAAGCTGAATTCGGACAATTTAGAAAATAAAAAGGCACCCAGTTCATGCCTCCAGTTTCCTCCATGTGATGTCATCTCTGATTTACTTCAACACCACGATAATATGATCCGAATACTGTATTTTACTTTTCATTTTCATGCAAATGACCGAGAAGATGTTTAAAGAATGCTACTCAGGCTGTTTATTTGTGTAACATGCAGTGTTTGCTGAATGTGAAGAGTGACACACACATATATACATGTTAACCTTAGTTTAAGATAAGTGGCTTAAATATTTCTTATTATAGCAGCTGCTTTAGCGCAACAGTCACTATTCTCTCTGACCTAGAAAGCTTTGAACAGATTCCTTTAACTAAATGAGACAAGAACTGAAAAGGTTGCGTTAATAAGGCTGATGGCCCTGATACTGTATTTCCCCCTGAACAGAGCACTGTTTGACTATGAGAGGTCAAAGGACAGCGGCCTTCCTAGCCAGGGGCTCAGCTTCAGGTATGGGGACATCCTCCACGTCATCAATGCCTCAGATGACGAGTGGTGGCAGGCACGCCGTGTCACCCCACATGGGGACAGTGAGGAAATGGGTGTCATCCCCAGCAAGAGACGGTAAGCAGCAGATCGAATTGTTTCTGACTGAGGGAATTCAAACAGCCTGTTGATGATTTGTAAGATTAATAATGATTATTTATTTGTAATAGATGAATAGAATTAGGAAAAAGGGTCTGCGATTGAGAAGAAAGAAACGTGATGAAACACAGACATAAGCTTTTTGATGTTCATCTATGAAGGTTGTATTTTATGAAGAGAAATATTGTTATTACGAGCAGCCTTAGTGTCCCTACACACAGTGAGAAAAAATTGAAAAATAGGACCTTCCACATGGGTAGAGCACAGGGAAGGAATAGTTTAATTCAATGAAACCTTCACATACTTGCAGGCACACATTAGACAAGTTATGGTATTTCTGTAGTCGGCAGTGATGTTTGAGAAGAGCAGAAAGCGTTGGAGACTTGTTCTCATCAGAGTGTATCGTGAGTAGGAGCAGTATTATCCAATCTCTGTGGTAAACGACTGACAAGGCTCTTTGCTCTGCAGGGTGGAGAGGAAGGAGCGGGCGCGTCTAAAGACTGTGAAATTCAATGCCAAGCCAGGGTCATTTGATTCCAAAGGGGTAAGTGCCTTTATGAGATCTGCCGAGTGGCAATTTATATTACCACATTAATTTGATGATTCATGGTGCAGCTCATATGTAACAGTGAGCTTACTGTGCAAAAGACAATGTTCTTTCTTCATGTCTTTAGACCGAGTGTATGGCTTCCTGTACAACCACATTTTCACCATTAGATGTTTGTTCTTTAGCTCTAATGTTCTAATTGCAGTTTGATATTTACTAACTTACTCTGAAAAGGGAGAGATTTCATTGATTTAACTGTCAGCCAGTTTCATTATGTGTCCATATAGACTAGAGCATATCCATCGAAGACATCACTCAACCGTGAAACACAGCGGCACATTTCTACAAGACATGTAATGACAGGAAGTAGCCAGTTTCCTCTTTCTAATGATCATTTAAAGAGATCAATGAGGGGGGAACAATTGGTTAGGCCTCCTTTTGGACAATCACTGATTTTATATTTACAAAGGTCAAACTTTGTGTACCAGGTTTTAACCATGTTCCACTTTACACTCAAGTTGTTTGTTCATTCAGTTGTGTATATAAAATAAAATGTACTCTTTCCATCACATCTGCTGCACAAACTGGATTTTTAACTACCATAAGTCAGCGATGGGCTCTTAAACTTCGGTTGTTAATACACTTTAGGCTGCCTCTCTATGTGAAGCTCTCAAAACTGTGTAAATATTACACATTAGTAAGTTCATTTTGTTTTCAAATGATGAAGTAACATCATATTCATTGTTTGAATTCTCATCCTCTTGAGTTCCATCTTTTCATTCTATCATTGCATGCATGTGTCTTTACTATGAGTTATGTTACGTCTCTCAAAGCATGACCTCGGTAACGCTTCTCTCACCTTGCTTTTACTTTAAATGCCTCTGTTGCAACTGTGGCACATCAAGAAGTAAGAACACAGATACCCTCACTGGAAGCATTTCTTTTGATCCTGACACAGGAGCTTTTAAAGAACCTGAATTCCCTTGTGCACCTCATTGATGACTGATCGGTTTAATCAGGGTGGAGCTAGAGGAGAGACAAGAGAAAAACAGGAACAGATACAGCTATAACAGTCTTGAATAGCTTATTACGTGACTAGTTAGTAATCTTTACTACATTATTACATGGATACTCAGTAGTATTCACTAGATTAAGGAGTGATAACTCATTATATTCTTTGTAGCACAAAGGACTGAATACTCATAGTCTTTACTGGATTATCAGGTTGTTATTCAGTAGTCTTTACTACATTAACACATGATAACGCCTTGAAGGCACTTCTCCTCTATTGCATCCCAGGATGCTAAGCACACCTGGCTAAAGAGGCAGTTTATCTCTAATTTGCCGAGTACTCTTGGTTGTTCCTACCACGATCAAACCTCACCAAGAACCTTGAGAGGAGATGGTCTTGGTGTGGATGCTATGGTCCTAATTCGTGGAGTTCACAACTGCCCAAATAAGTAATACTGAAGGGGAAAACAAACCACCTGAAGATAACAAGTCTTTGCAACAGCTGAATGATCATTGTTCCTCAACAATTATCTTATTGGCTTATCTCCTAATACTATGTAATGAGTTATGGTTGTATTCATCTCAACCCAGTCAAGTCAGATATGACAAACTTCCATGGAGATTCTATAAATAATGTCAATATGAACTAAAATAAGGGAGTTAAATCCAGAGATATGGATTTTGTATAATATACTTTATACATTAAATGATAACAACTGACCTAATTGCCTGATTTATTTTATTGAATATTTGTTCATATAAGCAAACATTTTATCTGACCTATTCATTTGACTGGAACCAGCATTTTTGTTTGTTTGTTTGACTTGAATGAATAATAACTTGTCAATCTGGTATTTATTTTTGTAATGATGGTCTAATTGATCAGCATCATTGTATGATGTCACAAAACCGTCACTTAATTTTATTCCAGTAAAAAATAAATCACATCTAAAAGTCTCAATTTGTTGAGTAAAAACAGTCAGTTTTTACTGTGAAAACTTCTTGACGTCCCACTTTATGCAAGCAGTTGTTTTGTCTGCATGAACGTGACAGATGTACCTGTTTGCCCCATGCTTTCTCTCCCTTCACAGTCATTCAATGACAAACGTAAAAAGAATTTCATCTTTACACGAAAGTTCCCATTCTACAAGAACAAAGAGGGTGAGCAGGATGGCAGTGATTCAGACCGTAAGTAAGCTCACAGACACACATGTATGTACATGCAGAGGTCAGTGTAGGTCACATGTGAGGTCAAAATGTCTTAACAGGGGGTTAAGCATTTCAAGGGTAGAGCTGTCTTCTGCTTCCTCTTTTCCCCATCGTGCTTTTGTTGAACCGCAGTCAGAGACACTGTGGCTCGATTGCTGATCCGTCTGCAGGGGAGAAGCTCAATGCTGTTCATTTGTGTGATATGTTGCCATATGGTAATGTTGTTCGACCCAGTTTTCCTTGAGGGATCATTTAGGTTCAATCTCAACAGCCCTAGTTTTATCATGGTAAATTTGGTTCCCCCTGCTGGCTGCTCAGGGTTTTGACAGGGACTTGGCAATGGGCCCACAGCCCCTTCCTTTCACTTCCTTGAACCTTTTGCTTACGTTGCGGCTGTCCTCCTTCCTGTCTTTCTTCTATTCTGGCTCTCTGTGGATGGCCATTAGGACATCCTGGGGATAGGTGATGATGGGTATGGGACAAAGACATTCAGTAAGTTGGTCCAACAGTTACCTCTTCACTGTTTCCTGTCTGAACATGTTTCTCTTGTCTGCATTGTTGCATGCTGCATCTGTTGGATTTGTCATGCTTCTCCGTTTGCAGTGTTCACCTCTGTTTTGAGCTGGTTCACTAAATTCAAGGTTTGGATCACAGTGGATAATGTTTTTATAGTCAGAGGAAATAAACCACATGTAAGAATTTTTCCTACAGATTACTTTTTTTTTACTAGGATTAATCTTTAGGCACGGACAATAATTTAGAATGAGGCAGGAGATGTATTAACTTAGAAAAGGTTCTTATTTTCAGTGGAGCATGGTAGTAAATTAGACAATTGATATACCTGTTACTGCTGGTGAAAGCCTGGTCTGTAATGATGAAAGAATAAGGTGGTCACACTAACCGTTCAGTTAATCCGAGGGTGGTTAATGAGCATCCAGAGACGTCCCTGCGTACTGGAGCCTCTCAGACCTATATCTCAGACTGAATAGATGTTTAACATTTTTATAATTCCACCCATAACTGACCTGTGTCCTCAGATTACGATGTTTTATGCATGTTTGCATGATGCTGGCCTAAACAATCGAATGTTTTTGTCTTTGCTTGTGAGGATGTCAGTTTAAAGCAGATTTTGGAGCAGATCACACCAATGTGTTTTTTACTGTGAACTTTTCAGGCAGATATTCAAAGAAGTTAGTTGTTACGTGCATTCAATAAATTTTCCTTCAAAATACCTACATGGTTTTTAATTTGCTTAGTTGTATCTTCATATTGATTGAAATAGATATTTAATTTCAAACAAAAAAGTCTTACCCACAATCAGCTTTAATTTTGGATTCCCATTTTTCTAATTGCCCACTATGAGCTTTTCTGACTGAAGTAATATAGGACCATACATCATTAGCTTTGAACATCACAACTGCCCAACAAAAACACATGATTTGCTTAATGTATACAGTGAAGTCACAAAATTATCATATAGCTTAGTGTGATATATTTGTATACATCTTTTAATCTTTGAATCCCAAATTAAGTGTCATATTTACTAAGTTGGGAAGCTGGAGAAGTTGTTGATACCAAACTACACATAGAGGTAATTTCTAAACAGTTGGTACATTCTTTGGCGTTGACAGTTTAGCACATGATTCATTTATCTAGAAGAGGTGCTGCATCCGTTATATAATAAGACATCAGGTGGTTAGACAAACACCACAGAGATGTGCTGTTACATATGCTGCCATGCATGTGGCTTCAACAAGGCATGTTGTCTATGTCACTCATCAGTATTTGTCCAAATACTGTAATAATGTTTTCCATTGTGTGCCCCACCAGGGAGTCAAGATGAAGTGATCCTCTCATATGAGCCTGTGATGCGGCAAGAAAGTAAGTCTTCATTTCTAACTGAATGTGTCATCAAAGACCTCCCTCAGCATACTCATGGACAGAAAAGCTCACACTTTGTGTTGGCCTGTGTAATTCTTAGTTCCAGGCAGGGAAATATTTATTTTATTTATAGTATTTATATTTATTCAAGTGTCTCACGTCAAGGCTTTGACTGTTTCTCAAAGCAGTTCATCAGTTTGCCAGCGTTGCAATGTTCATGTGATGATCTGTGTCAAATCTGATTAAGCTTGACACAGACAACCCATGAGCTCACACACAAACCTCAGCATGAGATGAACCTGATCACATGAATTTAACAAATCATTAATAGCCTAGAATGGTATTCACAGAGTGAATACTTCCATCAAGGCTAACCCTTTCTTACCACGTTATAACAATGTCCTGGATCTGCCTGGCTATCAAGATCTGCCCCAAAATCAAGATCCATGAATTAATCTAGAAAATGTGAAAAGAAAACTGTTTGATAGCTAGCAGCAGTGTGGCAGCATGGAGGAATGTGCATGTTAATATGGAGCAGCAATATTCAGAGATATAGGTCATGGACTTATATGATTGGATGGTGTATGAGTCCCATGTCTGTCTAAATGGGCTCAAGGCTCCATTTGGTTCAAAAAAAGAATAGCATTGAAAATAGAATATCTTAGATTAATAATAGATTATTCATACTACATCTATGAATTAAATCACATATATTAATTTAAATTTCTTTAGATAACTAGTGTCTCTTTTGATTTTAAAAACGTTTTAAAACGTTGGTTTGATTAGAGATTTTAACTTTGAATGATTGATCAGATGCACTATGCAGGGAGATAAATTATATATACTGTCAGCACTGAGCTTTATTTTAATATTTCTGACAAAATCATTTCACAGGGTTGTACTTGTATAGCTGGTCTAACAATAAACATCTTGAATCTTTAATCTATTTTCACTTGTTTCAGAGTAACATGGTAAGCAACAGACTGCAGTTAATGTTGTCAGAGCATCACCAAATAACCTTTCACATCACTTTAGTAATTTATAATATTTACATATTAAATCCTTAAATATATTTACTGTCCCACCAATGAGGCCAAAGAAAAGCTTCACCATGGGAAGGGTACCATTTAAATCGTAGTGTGTTTCTTTCATACATGATGCTGCATGCTGGTACAGAATGACATGAGTATTTTCCATATTGAGTGTTATTATCTATACTTGATATTCATAGTTATTTTTTGTACACAACCATTAGCTGCATCTCACCTGAACACCATTTAAACACAAGTTTTGGCTTTTGAAGACATTTGTAAGAAATATCGTCTGTCTCTGTTTCTGCCTGCAGTTAGTTATGCCAGACCTGTCATCATCCTCGGACCGATGAAGGACAGAGTCAACGATGATCTAATATCAGAGTTTCCAGACAAGTTTGGCTCTTGTGTACCACGTAAGTTATAGCAGGACTTTATTTTGAAAGGACAGTGAACCACAGGTACTATTCTAATGCATTGTACCTGATTTGATTTGACACTGTACAAGATTTGATGTGACACTAACAGTGTGTCAAAATGGGGAAATGACTGTGTTTATTGATGTGCTGACTTCATCACCTGTGGTGGTGATCATATCCAGTGTAGTCAGTTGGATGTTTCATTGCTGATTAACATAATTCCCTCATCCCACCAGTGTTTCCTCATAAGTCTGTTACTGTGTCATCATTGATCGAAAACATGTTAAATGAGATTATAGAGCTTTTTTCTCCCTTGGTTATTAAAATAACGTATTTTCATATAATCCAAGGAGAAAAAGCTCACTTGAACCTCATAATGTAAACTAATGTCCGCCATGGTTTTACCTTAACTCCAAAAAGTGAAGCAGCCATAAGCTATAATGTGTTTAGACGCAGGCATCTGGTTTCCAACTGCACACACGACACACTGATGTGCATTGGCGATCGCATCTAAGGATCCTGATGTGGGGGTTCCAGTTTATATTCCATCACTTTTGTTCAGCCTTCACTTTGTGACACCTGACAGTCAAACGTCTTCCTAATTATCTTGAGAAACTTGAGACAATTGTCACTATAATATTATACTGTCTGATATCATATTTTACCTCTTATTGTTAGAAAACACATACAAACATATTAGGTATGATACTGAGTATGTTGAGCATCAGTGTTAATGTGCGATATAATACAGGAATATTAAACAGGTAATGTGTTTTTAGTTGTTACTGCCTCCTGACCTTCCTCCATGCAGATGCTCAGTGTCTATAACATACAGCGGATGTAAAGAAAATCTTGGCGTAATAATATAATATTGATGACACAGAAATATAATTGCAATTTAAAGAATAGTATGTGATTTATGTAAAGTAGATATATGTTCTCCGTTGCTACTGTGGTTTTGCAGGGTATTATACAGAGACTGACATTTTCACACCACTTTTCAGAGTCTAACTCATTTTGACCCAAACTTGAGCACATAAACCAGCAAGCTGCTGTGAAATTGGAGGCTTTCATATTTTACTTTTAAGTTATTAGTAACCTTAACCCATCATTTGCTGAAGTTACTGATTGTCTGGTTGGTGTATTTGTGTGTGTGCTACGCCAGCATCTACATCTTACCCACTCTGACCCATCCAGACAGCCTCCCCTCACTCTTCTGTGCATTGTGTAACACATTTTCCATCACCCAAAAACGTTTTTATTTTGCATGTTATGATTTACCCATCTCTTTTATTTCAATTTGCCTTTTGAACCATATAAAGCTGCTGTCAGTTCAGGGTACCAAGGTGAGTGGATAAGCTGAATAGATTCCTTCATCCTTTCATTTAATAAGTAATGAGTAATTTGAGTAATTTCTCCCCATAAATACTTATAAATCCTCACCCTGCCCTGTTTAGTGTTTTTGTAGCACAGGGGAGAATCCACCGCAATTACCCTCTCTGTATTTAGGTGCTTCCATATGTTTAATGTCCCGTTTCCTTCTGTCCTTCTAAAAAAACACCTAACATGTGAGTTGATATCTTTAAAGGTAAACATCACTTTGAGTATTCAGGACTTTTGCTATAAAGAATGACAAGGCTGTGGTGGCAAGGATCAGTAGGATCAGTTTTTATAGTGCAGAACAGAAGGGCACTATTCTAACTAAATGTAAAACATCCTGTTATGGATGAAAGTTGCAGTTTTTTTTGGAACACATGGTGTCAATTTCAAGAAACATTCAGTCTGATATTATCATTGATGTGACATCCTTTCCACCATTGCTGTATTTGTCTGCGATAACAATATTATATATAAAGACTTTTAAACACTGCTATGTGTTTTATAGAAAGTGATCATTTAAAGTGTCGGGTTTTGTATGGAGTATCACTTACAAGTTGTAATACATATTAATTATTTCATTAGATTAATTGTTAATACATACATATTTCCCTCCTTGCACCAAAGATACCACTCGGCCGAAGAGGGACTACGAGGTGGACGGGCGAGACTACCACTTTGTGATGTCCAGAGAGCAGATGGAGAAGGACATCCAAGAGCACAAGTTTATTGAGGCGGGACAGTACAATGATAATCTTTATGGAACAAGTGTCCAGTCGGTGAAATATGTGGCTGAAAGGGTGAGCCTCTTAATGCATGCTTAGTGCAGCTTTCACATTATAACCTGAGAGATCACAGAGTGCTTTGTGTGTTGTTTGAAATTGTGCTGCCTCTGTCTCAGGGTAAACACTGCATTCTGGATGTGTCTGGAAATGCCATCAAACGACTGCAAGTAGCACAACTCTATCCCATCGCCATCTTCATCAAACCAAAGTCTATTGATTCATTAATGTGAGTAGTCATATATGTTAACTGACGTGACACTCTACATTTCTCTATATTAATTACTTTTAAAACAACATATTAATAGATAGCATATAAACAACTGTAAATTGTTTTTTAATGTAGTTTAAGCAGCAGTGTGTTGGGTTTGTGTTAGGGATATTTAATAAATATGTGTATGCACTGTTTAAGCTGTTGGAGACAGAATCATGTGTGGGTCTGTGATATTCCTCTTTTTTCCTCTTTTCCTCTTTTCCTCTTCTCTGTGCAGGGACATAAATAAGAGACTGACAGAGGATCAAGCCAAGAAGACATTTGACAGGGCAATGAAGCTGGAGCAGGAGTTTGGTGAATTCTTCACAGGTATGATATAAAGTAAAGCTCAATTACATATAATAAAAACTCTGAGTTCAAACTTACCATATAGAGAAAGATTGTTATATATACTTTTTTTATAGATGGTTAGTAGAGTATATTAATTACTTAATATGAATGAATTCTAAGAAAACCTATTGTTAAAGATTCAAAGTGTGATACTCGCGGCCACTAGCTGCTGCGCTAAAACGAGAAACTCAGGCCAAGCAGAATAATATTCATAATTTGTATAGCACCTTTCAAAACCGCCGTTTGAAATTACTTCACAAAGTGAACACAATAAAAGAAGAATAAAAAACATCAACAGCAAGCAACGGAAATATTGTTACATTTTTTAATGGTAATTGCAAAAAAGAATTAGAGGAACATAAGTAATAGCTAAACACAATCGTATAAAAGCCAAATTTGGTAATAACAGCTTTCTTAAGAAGATGGTGTTCTAATAACCATATTCAACTGTAGTGTTTAAATAAAAAAATAAAAGTTAGTTGCACCTAAACACTATATGGCACTTACATGTAGCACGTTGTTGCTTTCTAATAAGCTTATGTGCTTACGTGATTCTTGCTGTTCTGGGTTTGTACCCTCAGGGTTGAATGCACTTATTCTAATTATTCTATTTATTTTGAGGAAGGTAACCTCGTGTTAAACACATGTATGAGATCCGAGCACATTTTCTTTGTGTGATAAATGTTTGGTTTGTAAAAACCTAAAACAGTCCAGGTGACATTAGTGTTAAACATTGGATGAGCATATTCAAAGGTTCTTGTCTTACTCTACCACCAGAAATGTCATCATACACACTGACATTTGATAACTTTGAGGCTTCATTAATGTATAGATGCATGTGTGGCTGTAACTATGTTTGATCTTCCTGTTCCATACAAATTTCCACAATATGGTTCCCTTTGCTTTGCAGCCCTGGTTCAAGGAGACACCTTAGAGGACATTTATAACCACTGCAAACAGGTCATAGAGGAACATTCAGGACCCTATATCTGGATCCCCTCAAAGGAGAAACTATAAGAACTCTTCACTCTGGATAGGAGTCTGCACTACTAGAAAATAGTTACACGTTGTATCATACAATAATTTATGGTGATGAATAGTCTTCATAAATAATTAAACTGATTCTGTTTTTATTATTATTTTATTCTATTTGTCTCTTTTGTTCGGTTACTGCTTCATTTTTCACTCAACATGAATGTTCCTGAATGTATATGAGTGTTAGAAATTGTTAAGTCTTCAAACTTCAACTGTTTGTGTATTTGCTGATTTTTATTTGAAGTAAATGAAAAGAAATGCAGGACACTGGAGGTGGTTTATACAATGCAAATGTCTTTGCTTTGCTCATGTAGGAAGGAAACTCGGTATTCCAAATACAACACCTCTCCCCTTCCTTTCACATTGCAAATAATCATATAAAGTTCAATATTTTGTCAGATTTTCTGTGTATTTCCTGAACATAGCTTTTGTATTCGTTTACACTGCCATTCCTTATTTGAATCACTGTATTTATTTCTCTGACTTGACATGAACATGTGTAAGGAAAACGTTTTGTTCCCTGTAAAATGTTCATGTGTTGTTTTTTTTATTTAAAAGCAGACATTTCTTATTCAGCTGTTGCATTGACAATAATAAGTAAAGGGAGAAAGCTGCTTTTTGCATTGGAGATGTACCACTATATTTTGCTACTTAAATTGCTAGAGAGCACAAAAGCACAGAGTTATTTATTATTGAAAATATAACTTTGATTAAAAGGTCATTTACAGAGCATATTTTAATGGAGTGATGTAGTATGTTGTGACTGTGTTAGGATGGATGGGAATATAATGCTGAAAGAGACATTTGACGTTCCAGAAGTTTGAAGACTTGGAGAGGAGAGGGCAGTGATTGAATTTAATACCGACACACATTTTTGTCTCACGAAACTAACAGCAATACACACAGTGTTCTGTGGCAACACTGTACAGAAAATAAGGAAGTGAAATACTTTAAAAAGGTGAGTTTTTGAAGAGGAAGTGATTCAAAGGTTTCAACAGGCAGGCTGCTCCAAAGACCCTTTGGTAAATATTTGATCATAATGATTTACCAGAGGAAATTGATAAAGATTGATTAAGCCAACACACAATCTGCTCTAATGACCTGAAGCTGCTCTTCCGTTAATGTATAAAAAAAATATATATTGTTTTTTTCCCATAGTTTTTTCCTACAGAGCTGCACCGGGGGGACACTTACAGAAAAAGGGAGTACTGCAGCTTTGTATTAATATAAACCTTTGAACATATTTTTGCACAGAATGGAGACTGTGGATTCACTCGCATTTGAATTCCATAAGATCTCTCAATGAACGGTGTGAGCATGAGGCTAGGAAAAGCAGTTTCAATGCTCATCTGGGAACCTGAATATGTTTTAAGATGGACCAAAATGTAACTAATGATACTGATAATGCAACAAGGCACTAACAGTTATTGGTGGCCAGACAGTGAATCTATTGAAAGCTTCAGTCATGGCTTGTCTGAGCTGTATAAGTGGAGACATGAGCCGAACACCTGACAGGATGATAGAGATGGTCCTGAATCTTCTGCACAGACCCCAGACACCTGAATACAGCTGTCTGACATTCATTACTATTTGTTTTAGAAGTGGGTGAGCCCTGATGATGAGCAGATGGTTAACAGACCCAGCACGATACAGTATGTTTACTGTGTATGTGTTTACTCACCATTTGCTTGCCTTGTCTGAAAGGGCATTCAATATATAATACCTTGCTTTATTCAAAATAAAAATCCATTATGTACTTTAAGGACTTGGAATGACTAATGCATCTATCCATTGTGATGACCTCCCTGTTTTGTTTAGCTGCAACGCCACTGGCTGTTAGATTCCCCTGGCGACAATTTGTGTACAATATATATTCTAGTATTACTGCTATTTGATTTAGACAGCATGTTTCACCCAACCTGTCACCTGGTAAATATCCTACTAACATTTATTGCAGGTATTTTTCTAATCAATGGGACATTTCTAAAGTGCACTTATTGATTATTGTGACAGAAATGAGCACTGTATGCTAAAAGTAAAGAATACAACTTTTAAAACAAATATAAAACAAATCTGTTGTTTATTGTGTGAGACGGCACAGTGACACCTGAGGAGACTGAACTCTGACCTGCTTGTATGGACCATAAACTGTACTTGTCATCCACTGATAACACACTGAACACACACACCTCCGTTTATAAATGAGTGTGAACTTTCAATTTTTATGTACAAATAAGATCATCTTTCTCTGCTCCCTTCTCATAAACTGCTTGAGATTTGTGGCTGATAGAGCAAATGTTTTGAGTTGTGATATGTGTAGATCAATGCTTGTGTTTCCAGATATCTGCCATCATTCTTTTGCAGACTTCCCATAGCGTATATTGGTCACCACTTGCCTTACAGACTAGGTTTACTCTATATATCAAAGATGAAAGCTTATAAATGTACTTTTCCTATGAGAATGAAACATTTATTTAATTTTCCTTCACATCTTCAATTGAGTGACAGACGCTGAATTAATGTCCTATTGCTGAGGGTGACCACCTTGAAATTGTACAGTTAAAAGGCCGAAGACATATTTTTAATTTTGTAAATCTATCTTAAAATGTGCATTCATGTCCCAACAAGAAACGCATTTTAAAATGGGGGTTGGAGAAACACCTTAATACTTTGGCTCTTGTGTTATTCAGAGGTCTTATTGGCCAGCAATATTACATGTGAAAGAAAATGTATCTTGGCTTGATACTAATGCAAAACTAATATAAAACTTCCAAAGTTGTTAAGAATTTTGTTTAAATGTGTGGAAATGAAAAGGATGTCTGACCTATGCATGTTGCAACAGTCTTCTGTGTCTCGTGGATCTGCAATATTCAAAGCAATTGAAGCATTGAGGTAGCCTACCTGCTGTCTTTTAAGATTTGATCCAACTGCAGATTTTAAACATTCATCAGACTTGTGTCTATTTTAAACCCAAATAAAAACACTGTCGTAAGAGTTGGTGTCCAAGCAATGTGTTTTGGTTACCCCACTGTACCCTTTTAGTCTAGTTGTTAATAATTGTTAAAGATTTTTTTATTATATACCCCACAAAAATGACTTTTTAATGCAAATCTTTATTTAAAGCAAATAAGTTTGTTGGATTTAATTGCACACTTGAATTCAACATGGTGGCTGCGTTGCACACGTGAAGGAGTCTTTTTGGATCTCCTGCTTTGTTCAGTTTTGTCTTTAAACCTTCAGCTGTGATTAATAAGTCTGTGGACTGAGGAGAAGAATTATTATTAAGGACTCGTTGCACGTGCTGTTGTACTTTGTGTTTGTTAATGATGTGAGCCGCAGGATGATGTGCGTCGCCGGTGATGTGCGCCGCAGTATGACGTGCGCCGCATCATGCTCCGCAAGGATATGTGCGCCGCAGGATGATGTGATGATGTGCGCCGCAGGATGATGTGATGATGTGCGCTGCAGGATGATGTGCGCCGCGTGATGTGCGCCCGCAGGATGGTATGATGATGTGCGCTGCAGGATGATGTGCACTGCACCATGATGTGAGCCGCACCAAGATCAATCAATCAATCAATCAAATTTTATTTGTATAGCCCATATTCACAAATTACATTCATCTCATAGGGCTTTAACAGGGTGTGGCATCCTCTGTCCTTAACCCTCAGCAAGAGTGAGGAAAAACTACTAAAAACCCTTTTAACAGGTAAAAATAAGTAGAAACCTCAGAGAGAGCCACATGTGAGGGATCCCTCTCCCAGGACGGACAGAAGTGCAATAGATGCCACGTGTAAAAACATTCATCATTAAAGTCTTTAGCGGCATTGATGCAGTCCCGCTGCAATCACAGTCCATGGTCAGCAACCAGCAGAACCACGATCCAGCATCCAGACCAGAGGCCACTCCAGTCCTCAGTCACCGTCCACCGCCGCCCACAAGGAGCCACCACGAGCCATCGCCGTGGCCCTGGTCCACCTCCTTTACCCAGTGCCAACGCGACACAGGGTCTGCCACCAGCACCACGATCAGCCCACACGACACAGAATCCGCCACACTGGGTCCACCACTGCGACCCCCGATGCGCGATCCACAAACAGCAATCCATGGTGCGGCCACTGAGGCCCTGGATCTGCGGGTGTTAAAGCAAAGGGACCCCGGGGAAGTTAGGGATGGAGAAGAGGAAGGAGAAGCTGGAAAAAGAAGCTCCGTGTGTCATATGTCATTAAATAGAGCAAGTTACGTTCTGCCTCACTAATTAACTCTAACTATAAGCTTTATCAAAAAGAAAGGTTTTGAGCCTACTCTTAAACAAACAGATGGTGTCTGCCTCCCGAACTGAAAGTGGTAGATTATTCCACAAGTGAGGGGCTTGATGGCTAAAAGCTCTGGCTCCTACTCTACTTTTAGAGACTTTAGGGACGACAAGTAAGCCTGAATTCTGGGAGCGGAGTGCTCTAGCGGGTTTATAAGGTACTAACAGCTCTTTAAGGTAAAAAGGCGCTATATTATTAAGGGCCTTGAAGGTGAGGAGGAGAATTTTAAATTCTATTCTAGATTTAACTGGAAGCCAGTGTAGCGAAGCTAATACTGGAGAAATGTGCTCTCTTTTCTTTGTTCTTGTCAGGACACGTGCTGCGGCATTTTGGACAAGCTGTAGAGTCTTTAACGACTTACTGCTGGAGCCTGATAATAATGAGTTACAATAGTCCAGTCTCGATGTAACGAAGGCGTGGACTAGTTTTTCTGCATCTTTTTGCGAAAGGACATGCCTGATTTTTGAGATATTACGCAAGTGGAAAAAGGCAGTCCGAGAAATTTGTTTTAAGTGACTATTAAAAGATAAATCAGGATCGAAGATCACTCCCAAGTTCCTGACTGTTTCGTTGGAAGCAAGGGCAATGTCGTCTAGCGCAGCTATATCATTAGATAATTTATCTCTAAGGTGTTTGGGGCCAAGTATTATAACCTCTGTTTTGTCTGAGTTTAATAAGAGAAAATTGCGGGTCATCCAGGTTTTTATGTCCTTGAGACATGCTCGAAGTTTAGTTAATTGATTACTTTGTTCAGGTTTTATTGACAAGTATAACTGGGTGTCATCCGCATAGCAGTGGAAATTTACCGAGTGTGTCCTGATAATGTTTCCTAGTGGAAGCATATATAATGAGAATAAAATTGGGCCGAGCACAGAGCCCTGTGGAACACCATGGTTAACTTTGGTGCGCACAGATGTCTCATCATTAATTTGCACGAATTGGGAGCGATCAGAAAAATAAGATTCAAACCAATTAAGGGCAGTTCCATTAATTTTAATTAACTGTTTGAGTCTTTGTAATAAAATTTGATGGTCAATTGTGTCGAATGCTGCACTGAGATCTAACAGAACGAGGACAGACACAAGTCCCTGATCTGAGGCTATTAAAAGGTCGTTAGTGACTTTTGCCAAGGCTGTTTCTGTGCTGTGATTGGCTCTAAACCCCGACTGAAAGTCTTCATATATATTATTTTCCTGGAGAAACTCACACAGCTGATTGGCTACCACTTTTTCTAAGATTTTAGACATGAAGGGGAGATTAGATATTGGTCTGTAATTGGCTAAAACCTCTGGGTCTAGGGTGGGTTTTTTGAGAAGGATGTGCGCAGAAGGATGATGTGCGCCACAGGATGATGTGAAGATGTGCGCAGCAAGATGATGTGCGCTGCACATGATGTAATGTGCAAGATTATGTTGATTAAAAAAGTGTCCTTGGGCAAGATATGGAACCCATTTGGCGCGCAGGATGATGTGCGGCGCAGGATGATGTGGCTTGGTATTTAATATCAGCAGAGAAGAAGGGGTGCTGTTCACCTGAAAAAGGCGCGCAGGATGATGTGCGCCGCACGGTGATGTGCGCAGCAAGGTGATGTGCACCGCAGCATGATGTGCGCCGCAGCATGATGTGCGCCGCAGGATGATGTGATGATGTGCGCCGCAGCATGATGTGCGCCGCAGGATGTGCGCTGCAGTTTGATGTGCGCCGCACGGTGATGTGCGCAGCAAGGTGATGTGCGCCGCAGCATGATGTGCGCCGCCGGAAGATGTGATGATGTGCACCGCAGGATGTTGTGCGCTGCAGGATGATGTGATGATGTGCGCCGCCGGATGATGTGATGATGTGCGCCGCAGGATGATGATGTGATGATGTGCGCCGCCGAATGATGTGATGATGTGCGCCGCCGAATGATGTGATGATGTGCGCCGCAGCATGATGTGCGCCGCAGGATGATGTGCGCTCCAGGATGATGATGTGATGATGTGCGCTCCAGGTTGATGTGGCCTGGTATTTAATGTCAGCAGAGAAAGAAGGGGTGATGTTCACCTGCAATGGGTTTGCAGAGTGTAAAATGTTGAATACAATCATTTGTTGATTGATTTGTGAAATGCTGCTGTTTGTTTTCTACCATTCATCATGTTAAAAGCCCAACTACACAAATGTTAGTGTTAATATTGTTTTGACTTTATTAATATGATCCTTTCCAGGTAATATTTTGTCTAGGATGCTGTCATGATGAATAGTAATGATAAATGGTCTGGATTTATAAAGCTTTACAAACCAGCAATTAACCCTTTTTCTATGAGGGGGAATTTTGGGTTGGTATCTTGCCCAAGGACAATTTGTTAACCAACTAAAATCATTGTTGTCACTGTTGCATGCTGGGTAATATTGAAGACAGGCAAACTCTATACTCTTATATTATTCACGATAAATGATCTGGGACATGCAGCAATTGTTACCTCACAGTGAATAATAATGTAATCTAATCAATATCAAACAGTTCCAATGCTAAGATAGCAGTCCGTCAAAGTGGTGTTTGTCAATATAGTCATGGGAAGGAGGGGACTAAAGGACTAAATTAATATTTGCTTTGCTCAAATGACACCAATTAGATCTAGAAAAAATGCTTCATCTAGAAATATCTGTGTTTTTCAACTTGTGGATATTGTGATCAATGACGTCACACTACACAAACTCAAACTCAAACCTGGCACTGCATACTGCGTAACCATCAGCCCACTAGAGGGCATAAGTAAACCTTGAATAATAAAGATAAAAGAATGCATATTTCCATTATACTACAAACTAATAGTCACTGCAAATGAGCATTATATCGTGCATTCTTCTCTATACCTCTTACTAAATACTTAATAACAGACTGTTAGTAGTTTTTCGTTAATCTTGTTGAGAGTTAAAGACAGAGGATGTCACACCTGGTGACATCCTCTGTCCTATGAGACAAATTGTGATTTGTGAATGTTGGCTATACAAATAAAATTTGATTTGATGGATTGACTATTGATTGACTATTTCTGAAAAGAATGATGTTTTGTCTTAAAATACTGGCGGTGACAGTAGCTTAAATTTAGCTTTTTAGCTACATTAACACTATTATTTTTCTAATGCTCAACGTTGTTTGAAGTTCTCAAATTCATAGATTTCATTAAAATAAATTGACAGTGGATTAAGTTATATCTGATTGGCCAAGAACGTGGCAACCACAGTGGTACGGCTGACCATCAGGCTCTGAGTGGAAGGAGTTCTTGAGTAGATTTGAGATAGTTTGATGCAACAATCTAAAAAATCCACCATGACCTCTTATCAAGTGGGTCCTCGTCTGTTTCTGGGTCTGCATAATAACTGAACATTAAAGTGACTGAGTAAGAAACAGTGGCTGGGAAAGTTTAGATTGTTGCATACCTCTATGGCAACAATCTAAAGCAAAAAAAAACAAGACGGGTACCTGTCAAACCTCCTGACAAGCATAATTCATTATGACTCCTGAGAGGTAAAGTAGATGTGGAATGTGCTTTTCCACATCTATGTGCTTTTCTGAGGGAAATTATTTCTAAAGGTAAATATTATTTTTCTGAATTAAAAGACAAGCCATGTGTCTAGTTTGATGGGAGACAAACACGATGATGGAAAAGTCCAATCTCTGTGCCATTCCTGCTGGACACGTGTAGCTAAACTGAGTTGCGAAGACAAGTGCTCTTAACTTTAGTTTGGTGTCCAACAAGAATCTTTTACATATCCACATTAAGACAGTGTGTCAATCATTAAAAACAAGGAAAAGTGTGTGGTGAGTGAGCTCGTAGCTAAGAATCTGAAACCTCATTTAGAAGGAGAATTTGTGGAGGAGCCTTGTTTCCACTGCAGAGATGCTAGACCTTTGTGAGGAAATTGGTAGATTTTCCTACTTTGCAAAAATAGAAACTTGCACGACCACATGCTGTTTATAAAACTCCTTCAGCCATTTATCAAAGTTTCAGGACATTGACAAGACATAAGTGATTAAAAAGGAACTGAACAAATGTATAAAGTTGTTTAATTTTGAATCTTCAAAATAAAATGCTGGTTCTCCAAAAAGAACAACCAGCTAAAAGCGAGTGTATCTTCAACAACCTCTCTCTGATAAAACTGTCAACTGTACGTCCTGAGGAGTTTCTCGTTTTGAGATATGCATCGAGTTTTTTCTGGCTTTTGCAAATTCTCGGTTCTAGTCGAGACTAATTAACCCAAACCTGGAAAACCAGCACCTTCAAAATCACTTCCATCTTTCATCAGACAAATCATAATAGATAGCATTAGAGAGGTAAGCAGAGGTGAATACATTCTCCCCGGAAGTCCACACCCTGGCTGGATGGCTTCTTTCCATGTCAGGTAACAATTTAGGGACCGTTTCCTTTTATATTATTGAATCAGCATTACACATGACTGGTCTTCAGCCCCTAGTTTCTCCCAGTTTCAATGTGTGTATGGTTACTAACCACCACCGTTTGCAGAGCATGAGAAGGAAATAGCCACTCCATCCATGTGGCCCTGGTGCGTCCCTATCACCTTACCTGGTTTCAAGAGAAGAGAAAAACTGGACCTCCCCGACCATGTAGAACGTAGTAAACCATATTATTTTCTCAACTCATCCCAAACAGTTGAGGCAGTTGGCCGCCCACATTGAGTCTGGGTTTGCTCAAGGTTTCTTCTACCAGCACCCTTTAAGCTCTGTGTCAGATACTGGGTATCACAGCTGTGGAACGAGTTCCATCAAATCACAACACAGCCTCTCCCTCTCACAAGTTCAGGATGATGAGCTAGAGAAGTACATTTTTACAGATTGTGACCTTTCCCCTTTTCTTTTTAAGCACTTTAATGCTTGTTCGCTGCACTTGAGTGAATGTATGCATCAAATGGTAAATCGACTGTATTTATATAACACTCTTCTCGTCTTAACCACTCACAATGCTTTAGAGTAACTGACATTCATCTATTCACACACACATTGGATATTATCATTGGTTTCTTTTTTTTCCTATTTTCTAAAGTTTATTGTTCTGATTGAGCTCTTGAGTTCAATCAGTACAAATGCCAATCATTTCTACTCATTACACTAAGGCTCCACTTCTATCTTTGGGTGTGCTTGTTTAAAATCCAGTGACCGTATTTAGATGAAGAACATTTAAACCACCATCGTAATGCCAATCACCACTTGACCCGTCTCTCTTTCCAGCAATAGTTTCTGGCCCACACTATCGTTTGTTTATGACTGATTAGCTTGTCGTGGATGCTTCTCAGTCTCTGCAGCAACACCTTTATGCAAAAATTTATAATTTTAGTTCTTTATATTGAGCTGAATTACAGAGCATTTCTTTTTGAAAAGTTGAGTCTGACAGTTGCCATGGCATACATCTGAAAAAGCCTAAGTGCAGTGCATGAAAACACCCCAGTTCGGCAAATCCTCAAAGTTATGTAAGCAACAGACATGAACAGTAATGAAGCAAACTCAATTTTATGAATATCCAAATCAATGCAAAAGTAGAATCTTGTTGAATAGGGACACAGCGACTTTAATCAACATTAAAAGTTACAGTTAATGTCAAGTAATAATTCTGAGGTTGGCTGCATAGTACACAAAGAAGTAATCGTTTCTAAAAATGTAGTATTATTCAAAATATGGAAAAAGGTCTGTGTCTGCCTGTATGCATGTGGAACGCTAATCTCAAGAACCATTATTCTTTATAACCATTAATTGATGACGCTTTTAGACACATGGTATGTTCAATGTTAATAAACAGGTGACCAGCGCTCTGTACCAGTGGCAGGTAGGACTCATCAAAAAGCGACAGACACAACAACCTTCCCTTCCTGACAACGGGCATGTTCACAACAGTAGGAACTATAACTGATTCTCCAGTGTGGTGTTCTGCTTACTGAGTTGAGCTTCAGTGAGCTTTGAGTAAACAGGTCTGTAGTGCTGTTAACCCACCCACCTCTCCCTAATCTTACGCCTGCTCACCCCAACTGGTCGAGGCAGATGGCCGCCCATATTGAGTTTGGATCTCTCAGAGGTTTCTTCCTGTTATTGAGGGAGTTTTTTTCTCTGCACAAACGCCAAAGTGCTGCTTATTGTTGGAACTGTTGGGCTTCTCTATAGATTTAGAGTTCTTGACTTTCTATTTAAAGGGACTTGAGATAATCTTTGTTAGGATTTGGTGCTGTACAATTAAAATTGAATTGAATTGAATTGAATTGGATTTAATTGAATTGAGTCTAATCTCAGTAGCTCAACGTATTCTTTAATCTTTGAATGTAGTGCTGTATTTCAGCATATAAATGGAACAGTAGAGCAGATTGAAAGTGCACTGACAACAGGTAGGCTGGAGAGTAGGTAAAATGGGGTATGAGCAAATAAAGTATCCTTATTGGCAGATGAGGACTAAGCTGGACATGGAATGAAACAAACAGGATTAAAGTGCTGATAGCATTTCCTCTCTATGTGACTGGATTTTGATCTGGCAGTCTGGATGAATGGGGTGGAGTTTGAATACTGCAGAAGATTGTGGAGTAGATGAACTGATGAACCACAGTTGTGCAGATGATTCGACCTCAACAGAGACCAGAGCAACGTACACACAGGGCGGTGTGTGTGAATGGATGAATGTAAAACTGTACTGTAAAGAGCTTTGAGTGGTCATCAAGACTAGAATAAGCGCTATATAAATACAAAACCATTTACCATTTACACACACACACACACACACAACACAAACAAAAAGAACATAACTGAACAGACAAAAGATTAATTATTTAACATATGGGATATTTTTTATTACAGGGAGAGAAAAGGGAAAATGTGACAACATGGCAAAAAGGAAAATACGTTATTCTGTATCATCTGTGTCACTGTTTTCCCCCCATAGAGAGACTAAACTGACACCTCGTTAAAATATGGTTCTTTTTCAGCTAAGTTTTACGTTAGTTACTTTTATGTAGCTATTCTATATTTATAGAAAACATCCACCAAATGCAAGTTGCTGTCATGCCTAATTAAATGCACTTAGCTTCACTGAGATATGGTACAATGGACAAATTGAACCACACAATGGAATACAGTGTCTAACTGGCCTGAACGTCCAGAAGTTCGGCCAGAGTGCTAAGTTTTCTTTTGCTTTTCGTCAAACCTCAGAAAATTGAAGAACCAGATTTCTCTGTTTTATGGAGAGGATTGATCTTGAACCACAGACCTGTAAGATAGCTTAGGGATGTGCAGCATATGTTGGAGACCTAGCACCTGAGTGCGCTCTGCAGTGACTGCAGACATAAGAACCTGGCACGTCATCTGGACATTCAACACATCATCAGGTCATTCTAGGCATTGATTTAGTTGCTGTCACCTAGCTTGTATTGCGAACGCAGATCATACAGCGAAGTCTCTCTTCCCTATACAAATGACTACTTATCTTCAATCACTGCTATCCCTGACACAGAGGTCCTGAGGCTGTGTATCTGATGAACGTATCATCAGTCAGCTGCATTTTATACACTATTAGATTATTGATACTGATATGATAGTGTTTATGATGGGATTCACTTTTGTGGAATTTGAAGTATAGAGCTCGTTTGAACTACACTGTTTTTAGTCCAGTGTGTCCCAACCTGGAAGATAGGCCTCCTCCAAAGGGCCCCAAAATCATTCAGACAGCTCATGGACTTCCTCTTGTCTTTACTTTTTTTTTATTTCTAAATAGGATTTGACCTCTTTTGGCCTCAGACTGCTTTATATGAACCTATGTGAGAAGTTCAAAGAGATTAAACTGACAACTTAAAAACATTTCAAACACAAAAAAGAGTCTCAACTGGACATTGTTTTTGTAAAATATTTTATGCAAGGAAGGTTGAAAACTATAATTATATCTCATATTAATTCTGTGTATGAGTAAAAGAGATCCACAACACATCCATACCATTCAATCTGCCAACACGCATAAACAGAGTAAACCAGTTTTGGTTGTTCATTTGTCTTCTTCCCATTCTTAAAATCTTTTTTTTTCAATGACCTCACTCTATTTGTCCAACAGTGGAGGAATGTAACTAAGAATATTCACCCCTAAGTACTCAGCTTGACCTCAAATCTGAATAATTTAATTTGTACTTTTATGACATGATTTAAAAATGTAGAGATGTAACTATTAATCGATTAGCCAGTTAGCTTAAACTTTGTGACTAATAGGGTAAAAAAACATTAACGTAGAAACCTCACAGAGAGTCACATGTGAGGGATCTCTCTCCCGGGATGGACAGGAGTGCAAAAGATGCAGCGATTAGAATAAACATATTTTAACATAATGGAAAGGTGTGTCAATATTTCAAGTATTTATACATAAGAAAATGGCTGAAGAGATGAAGGGAGCAAGAATGACAATTGAAATGGAGGAGTTATTGTCAGTAATGGTAGAATATATGTGAGTAGGCATATTGGATGTCAAGCCGTCTTGTTGTAATAATAGTCCAGGATCAGCTGCCACCACTATTACAATCCACCATTACGATCCCTGGTTCTCCACCCAACGTCATGATCTGTGGTTTATGATCACAATCTACTATCCACCATCGCAATCCACCATGTGGCCGCAGCAACCATCCTGGATCTGCGAGAGATAAAGCACAAGGGGAAGAAGTCAAGTCAATAACATGTATTGATGAGACATTAATATGATAAAGAGAGAGAATTTGAGGGGAAGAAAAGAAAAGCTCTGTGTGTCATGTGTCCCCAGACATTCAAGACCTAAAAGAGCTGGCTAAAGACTGATTAAGAAAACAACCAGCAGAACTAACTATAATGAAAATGCTTTCTCATAAATCCTTCCACCTCACATTCTCAGTACAGGACCTTTACTTGTGGAGTATTTATACTCTAAGATAAGGATGAGCATATTTCCTGCAACATATTTGGCATGTTTCGTGGCCTTAGCCATCTTTTGATACTGTTCCACAGACTTATAATATATAGACAACAACATGAACATTTACATCAAACCCCAACTTTTAACATAATGTAATAGATTTTGGATGAAACCTATCCCCAAATAATAAATGATAATACTTTGATGGGTAAAATTTTTTTTTACTGTTTTTAAAGTTTAAAAAAGAACAACTAAAAACAAAAAATTAAAAAGGGAAAAAATTTGTTCTGCGGAAGAGTTGGACTGTATGGGACTTTGAATGTGCAATATTTCAGTTTCTAGATAAACTGGTATTGTAAATCGAATGACTTTGAATTAATAAAAAAATCCTGTAAAATTCGACTCGTTTTTTGTGTTTTTGTTTATTTATTATTTAATCGAAACAACATTTTGATAAATCTATGACATTTAAAAGAGATGAGCCTGTATACTAAAATAGCTGCCAGTACTCGCAAACCCCATTTCCTCCTTCCTTCTTCATGTTTCTCTGTTATTTGACTATTGACAGTTGCTTTCTCACCTTAAATGTTGGCTGCCTCGTTCTCTTGTGTATTGATTGCCATCTGTTGTAACATTTGTGCAATGCTATTCGTAAGATATCACAAACTCTCTCTTTCTCTCTCTCTCTCGCTCTCTCTCTCTCTCTCTCTCTCTCTCTCTCTCTCTCTCTCTCTCTCACACACACACACACACACAATACACACACACACACACACACACACACACACACACACACACACACACACACACACACACACACACACACACACACACACAAACAGATGCATATGAGAGGTCATTTCCACTAAAAGGTTATCCTGACGTAGACCAAATCCTAACATATTATTGCATTATTATTGTTAATATTGTTATCCTGTATTTATTACCACTTCATTTATTTTCAATGGTATTTCACTATACTTCACTGTCTAGGTCTGAGGTCAAATTCATTCCCAGTTATTAGACACGGAGCTAACAAGACAACAGCCCAGTTTATCTAATCTCAGATGAAATATTTAACTATAGAATGCTCCTGATCCTATTGAATAGCCTCAAGTCCTCAGGTGAGCCTCCTATGGTTGTTCCCAAACCCCAACTCAGGACTAGAAGGGACTGGGTTTTTGCAGACAGGGCCTCTCAGCCCTGGAGCGTCCTGTCAGGGGATCTGAGGTTTACATCACCTCTTAAAGCTCATCACTATGAAAAATGATTTTGAGTCCCTCCACAGATTTGTTTCAGCTTTGATATGTTTTAATTATATTCTTCTACTCTCTGTTTCATTCTCTGTGGCCTGATCTGATTATATTATGCTTGATTTATATCTTTTTCCATTCAGAACATTGATCGGAGGTGAACGTTAATGTATTTGTTATACACCATTAAGAAGAGGCGGAGAGGCGGTGGTCTAGTGGCAGAAACTTGGACTATGGGCAGAAAAGGTCCCTGGTTCGTCTCTGGTTCGACTCCACGGAGAGACGAACCTGGATTGATCTGCCCAAAAATCCAAGAGTCTGTCTAGACCCTGTCTAGTGCCCCTGAGCAAGGCACCTTACTCCCCAAACATCTGCTCCCCTGGTCGCTCACTGCTCTGTGTGTCCTGCACCAGATGGGTCAAAAGCAGAAGTTAAATTTCCCTACCTGCATGAGTGTGTCTGTGCATGTGTTTGGGACTAATAAATGCATCTTAATCTAACTACCAGGTGCCAGTGTGCCTCCAGTGCCTGTGATTTAACACACAAACTAAGTTTATATTGCTGTTATTTGTTATTATTATTTAGGCTTAACTTCACCACACGTGTCCTGGACATTATATGTGAGGACGGTACACTAATCTGAAAACACTAGAACATAACGTCGCTCCTCATTGGTGTAACCGAACTGTCCATCAGAAGGAGCATCCAGTCACACGTGGCTTTACATGGCGGGGTGGGCATGCTCGGTGTGTACAGTGTGCTGCACAAGTGTTGGTAAATTCACGGCTTGATGTTTGCGAGGAGACTTCACCTCAAAGCTGCCCGGTGACTGTGCGGCCGCCCTCAGGTAAGACCCGCTCAACCTCTGCTGCACGTCTGGAACAAGTGTAAGAGCAGTCATCACGCGCACGAACACCCAGGAAGCTCCGAACAGAGGCCACTCAGCGGAGGCAGATTGGAGGCAGCTGCAGCCACTGCTTATCGGGGCTGTCTGGGGCTTTAGGTGACCTTTGTCAGTCGGAACGAGCAGAGACATGAAGTCCACTCAGGGATGGTGTCCGCGAGCACAGGCCAGTGTGGGTCCGAGCACTTTGCAAACCGGGGGAGGGGAGGGGAGGGATATAGCTGAGGGCAGAATTTTTCTCCCACCTCGAGGAAAACGAAAGTGATTTCTGTGACTTTCTGTGACTGAACAAGTGTGTGTTTGTGGCATCATCAGCGCGTCGTGGTGTTCTCCGTGCGGGCGGAGGTCGCTCGATGTGCCTCCTTCGCTGACACTAACATTCATCATCTCGTGAAGTGCTGCGTTTCTGTACCGCCATCAAGCCGCGCTCAGCAGCACGGGCCGTTTCCGGTCCACGTTGTGACGTTAAAAGCGTTCACTTGAACTGGAGATGGGTGGCGACTGTTACATATTGCGTATATGTATTTGTATGTTCAGCCTAATGTGGCCTTCAATTTATTATAGTGTTATACCTTGGTTGGTACACGAGCTGTACCTTATTCTTTTATTCCAGGAGAAATGCCTCACCACCAAACAGTTTTGTTTTGTGTTTCATGTGCCTCGTTGAAGCACTACAAATGGTTTTGATGTTGAAAGAGGCCATAAAATTAAACTTTTAAAAATGACTACTCTTTGTTCACTAAAAATAGCCTTTGTTTATTTGTTTGAAATGTAATCATACGATCTCTGTGTGTAACACAAAAACAACATGTTGTACAATAATCGAGGGCTGTGGAGAGAATGTAATGAGAAGAAATGGAATATATTGACAGGCGTTATGTTGTACATTGTGATACATTTATAATAATAAGAGCAATAATAACCAAAATACAGTGGTGCAAAACAAGAAATCGAATGGTTCAAATACAGAAGAAAGTACATTAATAATAATAATAATAATAATAATAATAATAATAATAATAATAATGATAATAGTAATACAAGACTAAAATAGCCTTGCACCCCAAATAAGTTCAGGAATAAGCCTCCAAAAGTTTTTAAGCTTAGACATGTACCAGACAACATTATTTGCTCAAGCTATTCATTCCAGAGCCTTGGGGCCTGATGACAGCAGATTTAATAATAATATAATAACCAATAACTATCACATCAGAGCCAAACTATAGTGGATCAGAGCTGAAGAGAGATATCTACAGTGTGGAGCTGCGTCCACTTTCTTTAAGTACGAACGCTTTTATTCTGGTGACGAAGGTCCGTACTTCCGGTGTATCGGTCGGACTTTACGCGGCTGTGTCTCCGGTGCCGAACTGTTATGATGTGTCAATAAGTTAAAAGGTGGACGGCACCAATGATGAGAGGCCTCCTCCGGCACCTGAGCGGGATTACTGAGGTATGTTGAGCCACCGAGCCGCCGCTCATCACAGACAACTTTTGCTTTGATTCAAAAGCCTCCAGCTCTCACTCAGTCACTCAGAAATATTATTATCGCCGCTGTGGACATGATGTCCGCCTGCTGCCTCGCCTCACAATCTCCCGTCTCTCACCGACATTTGACGGAGGAGCGGTGTTTCGCATCAGCCAGTCCTCGGGGTCGCCGCTCCGCTCCCACAGCCCCTCTTCTGTTTGAAAACACCGTGTAAAATAAATGTTTGTCAGTGAGGTGGTGTGACCCCCTCCTCCTCCTGCTGCTCCTCCGGCTCTCCGCATCAGATACTCTTCAAAACCTGCGACGTTCGTCCGGCAGCTGCCGCGGCGGCACCGACCATCACCGTCCTGTCGGCAGCTGTTCTACAGGCTTGCAGTGTGGGCGACCATCGCAGGTTAAAACCGTGACACGTCCAGTTAGCAGGCTGCGGAGCTAGCAAGCTAACTAGCTACTTTTATTCCTAGTAACGCTGCGAGGAAATGGAGCGAGTGCTCGGCAAAACACTGGCCACGGATGCGTGTGCCTGGGCAGAAAATCCCCAGTTTAATTAATCAGTGTGGATGTATTGTCCTCGGAGTGGGACACATTGTCAGCGGAGAGTTTGACAGCAGTGAATTATCCCCCCACCACTGTACTGTACTTGGGGTTTCTCCTCCAACCCGAAGCAAGATGGACTCTCATTCGGCTTGTCTGTCTTGTCAGTGCTCGCATCGACGTTGTGCACGGAGATGAACATGTCTGCTTAGGGGTAAGAACACGTTCGGGGGACAGACTGGTGTTTTATGGTTTGTTGTTGACAAATGTTTTTCTGTTAATGTGCGGGAGGAAGTCGCCACAGCGGCACATGACTTTACTCCCGACACAGTCCGATCCGGCATCAGCAGTTTTACCTGACAACACCACGCAGCCTCTGCGGATCTGAGACCCTCCTGTGCCCGCCCAGCCCGCCACTGTGGTGTTGTTTGAAATGCATCCAGTGGTCGCAGGTCTCTGGCCTGCGTGCTGTGGCCACAAGGGCGGATCGACTGCACGATTTGAACGATCAGTGATCACATCCGACAAAATGTCCCACCGTGCTGTGCAGCCGGGCAGCTCCTGGGCTATGCCACCCACCAATGCGCTGCTAAAGTTGCTCAGCCCACATTTGTCCCTGCAGCCTGAAGCTGTGGCAGAAGAGCTGCAGATATGTGACCATGTAATTCATGACTGAGAGCCGTGTCTTGTGTTTTATAGGTCATCGTCATTGCATGACAAAGGCAGTGGCAGATCCATCTTCATCACTCATACAGCATTTCCATAGTTTCATCTCCAGTAAGTATCCCTGGTTTACACATGACTTCCATACATACCGTACAAACACTGACATCTGGATGGTGTCCAGAGGAACAAACAGCCATTCAGTCACTCATTCACTGACTGGTACATTTCATGTGTCATGTTTGATAGACATCCAGGACAAATGCAAACCTGTTGAGGGACAGAAAAACAACAAAGCTAATTAAGCAAATATCTAAGTTAATCTTTATCAATGTTTAGCTGTTCTCTGATCTGTATGAGTTTAGAACATGACAGTGCCTTGCAGATGATACTTAGACACGTGGCTGTGATAAACACGTCATACAGGCCTCGGGTTGTTAGTGAAACACGAATGTAAAGAGAACACCAACACGGCCATTTTAACAGTGTTTTGCTGAATGAAATATAATCAGTGCAACAGTCACATTTAAGGCAGTTGATAGTGTAAAGGGCAAAGACACACTTCCCAATACATAATATCAATGTACTTTGGTGCCTCCATAATATTTATGAGGTCTCCAGGTTCCCTATACTTTATTCAGCAACTTTCTCTGAAATAGTTTACTTATAAATCACTTTTCATGATTAGTGAATTGACGGCTTGCAGCAGTTCCTCAGGTCTGCAGTTGGCTGACCCCAGCTGTTGCGACTTTGTTACTGTTGTCTTTTTGCAATGAAAACTTGCCAGGGGCAGGTCTAAGAAAGCACAGCGTCCGCCAATGACCGTGTGCAGCTCCTGTAGTGACCAGTAACACAGAAGAGGTTCATGCTTATTGGTCAAAAGCAATTATATCATTTTGTGCTGGAAAACCCCCTCCTCCCTCAAGATTAAGATCCAGGGACAAATATTTTAAAAAGTGCAATCTAGTCTGTTTTTTTATAATTGCCAATAAATAATTGCATAATCTATAGTATGTTTGTTTAGTTGTTGGAGCACTTACTTTCAGAAAAGCAAGTCTGAGTTCCCCTGATCCTTCATTGTGTACATATTATAATTTTGGATTTTGATTGGACTTTTATAAATTATATAGATCTATCCAAAAAAGATACCACATCTCACCAAGCTTAGATTGAATCACTTGCTTCCTCATTGGTTGTTGATATTAGAGGGTGGTATTTCTTATGTGTTTTGTTGATGTTTTGGAGAGATTCTTCAACACATCCACAAGGTGATATAGTTGAAGAGTCAGAAATGAATGTGACAAACTCTGCTTCACATTGAGAAAGCACAAGTGTGTAGTAAAACACTTTTACCATCTTTTTTCAAAGGTCCCACATCAGGAGGTCTCTGTAAAGCCAGCTGAGGCAGAACATTAGCATATTAAATAAAAGCAGATGAAATGATGGCCAGTGGAGGATAATAATTTGCTCCCTTGCTGAATATTAAACTAAAGCGAATCAACATAGTAGCTGTAAATCATAGTTTTAAAGAGATCTTCAACTTTCAGTCAAGCCCATCTATTGTAGATGATTGTGGCAGGACTGATAAGGACATTTAGTGTTCTCATTTAGAATTTGTTACAGATCAGATACAGATTAATGTTTTGTGAAGAAAAGTTAATTTGGTTTAGAATTGGTTTCGGTAATTTATTGCTTTTACATCATAGTAGGTTTTTTGTTCATTTTGTTATATTTTAAATGTTTTCCATACATTAAAGGGTTCCTAGAGTAAGTTCATTTTAAGATAATGTGACATTAAATATTAAACTTTATTTCTATTTAAAATGATTTTATATACTCTATATTGTTGCTGGTATAACAGTGACACTAATAGGTTCTTAATGAATTGTGCATATATATGTAGGTGATATCTTGACTAGTTCCTGCACATTACCATTATTTTGGTAGCAAGTATCTCTTATTTTTTGCGTCCATAAGACAACATATATCTTTTGGTAGAAGAAGGATCTTATGGTGTGTCGAATCCATTGTTGATTTTAGGTGCGGTAGTACCATGAAAGGTGGAGGAAGGGGTAAGGAGCCACCTGTTATTGGGGAGGTCACTGGGAAGCGCCCCAAACGCAAATGCCTTCAGTGGCACCCACTTCTCTCCAAAAAGACTCTAGATTTCTCTGAGGAGGAGGAAGAAGATGATGAAGAGGAGCTGGAGAAGGTGAGTAGATAGATGAACTTTATTGATCCCAATTTCAGAATTATTGCACTCAATGGCTTGACAGGTCCATGAACTGAATAACAAATCTGTAATTTCTCACAACCAACTGAACGGCATTGCATCTAAAGATTTATGGATTTCTTATCAGCAGCCAGTGTTGTGTGGCCAGGACCAGGGGTCGCAAATGGAGTGTGGTGGCACAACAGAGGATGTGGAGGAGGACTCAAATGAACAACGAGCACGACGGCCAATGAACGCATTCCTTCTCTTCTGCAAACGCCACCGGTCTCTGGTGCGACAGCAACACCCTCGCCTGGACAACCGCGGGGCCACCAAGATCCTGGCTGATTGGTGGGCTGTGCTGGAGCCCAAAGAGAAGCAGAAATACACTGACATGGCCAAGGAGGTGAGGCTGCTCTCTGACTCTAACACCATTGCTAACATTAATAGTAACTTTACCTTCTAGTATCTCAAAACTAACAAGAGTCTGTTTTTTGTGAACATAATTTATTTTTAGGAACCAGTGCATTGTAATAAAAGTTACGCTCCTGGATTGTCTGATAGACAATGGATTGTTTCATATATATGTATGTTATATATATTATATAAAAAACGTAATAAAAAAAACGACTAGCCACTAAAGTTATTGCCATGGATCAGGTCTTCTCTCACTAGTGTCAGTTAAGATACAGTATACATTTCAAACTTGTGCAAATGCAGTCTACATCATAGCAGAACTTCTAGCTTTATTGATTACCCTCCTTTTCATGTTTCCTTTATGCTCCTTGTGTAATTATGATAAACAAAAATGTTTGATCTTTTCATGTTTGCATGATTTTTAAAGAAGATCAGAAGTTGATCTGAAGTGATGAAATATATTGTGCCAAAATGTATTTAATGGGATCAAAAATTTGTATCAATAATGTGAACACTGCTTATCCCACAATGCAATGCATCACAGATTATGGAATATAAAATATAAAATCATGCACACATGTCATTGATTATGATGAAAACAAACATGATTCAGTATCTGAGCTCCTTGTGTAATAGAAACAGTTGAGTGTCTGTTAAATCGAGAATTATGACACTGACGGTTGGTTATTGGTTTAAGTTTTTCAGGCCACTATCAAATCTGATCAAACTACACCCTCACAGATCTGATGATGTAGATCAGTTGAAATTTAAAGTACAAGTTTCATGTCTTTATTCATCATTTGAAAGTTAACACCGGGTCACAGTGCAATGGAAGGAAGAGAAGAAACAGGTCAGCTGAGCAGAGCAATATTTACATCAAAATAAAAAGTAAGGTAGAAACTAATTAATACAAAAAAAAGTAAAATACAATACTAAAAAAACTATATACATTCAGATGTGCAGTGTAACATCCAAGGATGCAAATGTAGGGACATCTCAAATTGGGTGGAATTTGAAAAGTGCAAACAAGCAGGTAAACAGATATGCTGAGGGTTGTTGGTTATGAATTGACAACAAGATGTGAATGAATTAGGGTTAGACTTTTGAACGAACTCTTTATTAACATAACTAAACAGAGAACTGCACGAATTGTTTTTAAACTAAATCCATTCTGGATGTTCTTTCAGTACAAGGAGGCTTTCATGAAAGCAAACCCGGGCTACAAGTGGTGTCCCACCACCAGCAAGCCAGTTAAGAGTCCCTCCTGTCCACCAGTCAGCAATCCTCGCAAAAAGGTTTGGTCCTTCTCTTCCAACTCATCCAAGGACTCCACCACTGCCAAAAAAGTACCCAAAACTGACTGCATGCCACAGTTAAACTTTGCCATGGCAGGTGTGTATAGTTACAATTTATAGGTTCAATGTAAAGTCAGAAATGTAGAAATGTTTTTTTGACTAGTGTCATTTCCCCGTCAGATCCTACTAAGATGGGAGGCCTTAGCATGCTGCTATTAGCTGGGGAACATGCCCTCACGAACAGGGAGGTATGTCACTGTAGCAAGCCACCCAGGGGTGCATTCATCTAATGCACCAATGTGTGTTAGTTTTATCTGTATCACAGACAAATTTGTGTCTTTTAAAATGTCAGTTTTTTGTATTTAATCCCAGTGTTCTTTACCTCTTTAGAACCCTTCCAGCAACAAACCTAGTTTACCCGACACAGCCAGTGAAGAGAACTGCTTTCCAGGGGAACAGGAAGAGGTTTGTTCTGAGGCTATATTACTCTTCCTCCTATACTCTGAACATGTTACAATCATGGTTACATCACATACTTGTTGTTCATGTTGTCTCGCTAAGGTGATGATTGGGTCTGACTAAACTTTAATGTGTGCAAAGTAAAAAATGTTTATTGTAACTGTTGTATCAACAATAGGAAAAAACAATGTATTCAATAAGTATATTTACTCAAGCAGGACTTGTGCATGTTTCCATATCACGTTTATATATCAACTCAGATATTTCTGAAGCCAAAATCATTATTACTTCACTTGATTTTATTTGCTTTATTCACTGTTAGTATGCACATCCAGACCAATTTTATAAGTGAATTATAATATGATTATTTCCCATATAGAATATATTATTTTGAAAAGGGCCATCCTGCACAAGTACTTTTACTAATGGTGTTTTTGGTGATTTTAAAATATATGTTTGACACAACAAAATTTACACAAAAGTGTACTTTCTTTTCAATATTCACAAATCAAAATTTGTGTCATAGGGCTTCACAGGGGCTACATCCTCTGCAAGAGTAAGGGGAAAACTACCCCCAAATCATTTTTTTCACATATTGTGTAGCTAAGACATCTAAATTGTTTATCTAATTTGAAATCATTATCCTCTATCAACTGCCAACACAATCACAATCCATGATCCACCATCTCATCACATCATTGATGATTTGAACTGTGACTGGCTGAACCGACTTGGCACACAAGTGTTATTCAAAGCTTACAGCAGCACTGGCTTGTTTCTTTTTGCCTTGTTTTGATTCACAGATGTTGTCTGGAAAAATACAGAAAAGAGGGCTGGATGTTACTGAAAGCAGGGTTAAGACGGCCTTTTCCCCACCGGCAGAGGTACGACCCTTCATTTCTTGAAAGATGTCTCATTTAACATTACTGACCTCACTACGTATCTGCAGATGACTTCTGCTTGGGCAACATTTCTAGTTAATTTTGGTCATCACAGTATTGTTTTTATGCTTAAAGAACTTGGTGATGTTGACAAGCGGGTAGTGCTGTGCATCTGTCAGAGGTGCAGCATGTTGGCTAAGCTCAGCTGAATATCCATTACAAGCAAACAATTATTCTCAATTGTTTGCATCTGTGTTCCTATATTGATGATTGCCATGTCTTAATTGAAGTCATTGCCAAATTGAAAAGAGGATTCAGTTTTTCCTAATTGCCATAGGTAAATGTCCCACCAATGCCCATAAAAGAGCGTGGAACTGAAGTGCTGTGTGCATGCCATACAGTCTCTAGTGCACACACAAAAATCTCAGAAACTGTAAAGAACATTTAAGAAGCCAAGAATGATTGACTGAAAATCTAAAGACAGGGCCATACCAGACTCAAACTGTAAACAAAAAAAAATGGTTATATTTTGTAGTGTCAGCAGTGAACATAAAATACCACAAAATGGAATGCATTTTACAGTTACACGTTCAGTGAAAGCTGTATCGCTAGAAAGTCTCATTATTACAGTGAAAAAACTGAAAAAACACAGAAGAGAGAGAATGGGAGAAAAGAAAGTTGCACAGAGTTATCCAAGCTGGAGCAGCTCATCATTGGAAACACAGCACTGCAGGTGAGCCCTCAGCTGAGAGTCTGTGGATACCTGAGCCTGACGGGATCCATCAGGACTGGACATGTTGAGCCAGTTTCAGACTAAATGTTTTCAATCATATTTGGGTTCACTTCCTGCTCGATGTGCAGGGAGCTCTGCCTCCACAGACCTGGTTGCAGTGCACACCGGGTGGTGTGGTTGCATCTCATGAGCCACCTCTCGTTTCAGAACAGAAATAAGCTCAGTATTCAGAATTAACAGGCCACATCTGGATAGAACATTTGAACTAAAAGCTGTAGCAGTAAAACTATGGAACATGTTACACATTTAATAGGGGAACACCAGTCCGTAAAACCTTAAGATAAGTTAATATTTCTATGAATAACTCTCTGATTCTTTTTCAGTATACACCTAATATTAACATTTCTATGCGTTTAAAGCAATTTGAACACAATGTAATATTTAAATCTTATTATAAAACAGTAGTAAAAAACTCAATAACTGAACTAGTTTATAGAAGCATGTCAGTTGTCAAGTGTGCATAAGAGTGCTCTTCAATGTGCGTAGATTCTGTTCTTTTATAAGAACAAATCCCAGATAAGAAAACATTTGTGAATGTAAGAGTCTTTGTAAAATCTTTCTAAGTGGGGTTTGGGGTTAAATTTCTTCTTAAGAACGGTTGGTGAATGAGGCCCAATGTTCAATGGAACGCACAGTGACGACTGAGTAGTATTATCCATTTTACAGATTAAACAAAGCTTTGATGCAAATCATTTTTCTTTTTTTTTACAAATATGTTTATTGAGCTTTTTATATATTGACATAACAACAATAAAACAACACTCAGTACAACATTGGTCTAGACAGTCTATACATATCTACAACTCACATTCACCCTATCAGTGCAATGACAACAAGATAAAGACAAGGAGCCTAACCAAGGACAACATTCGAGAGCACTGAAGCCACTGTAGAGCTGGAAAAGTGAAGATATGGAGTCCAAATGTTCATAAACTGTCCCTCTGAAGAGTGAAGCAGACAGGTCAGGTACTCAAGGGGAAAACATTCCATAATTATCTTGTGCCAGTTCGATTTAGTGGGGGGTTTGTCGCTTATCCAAGACAAAAAGATATTCTTCCTTGCGGCATATGTGAGGATATTATACAGTCTGGCAGCGTTGGCATCATGCAAATCATTTTAATCAAGGATTTTAGTTTTCAAGTTATTCTAGTTATTCAAATTATTCAATTAAGCGTTGCAGCCCTACATATTTTTGTTAAAACTGACCAGAATGGCAACATGCTGTGCACCTAGTACCCAGATGGATCACTTACAATCATGTGGTCTAAAATGGCCGCCATTTCTCACCCTCAATGGACGCCATCTTCGCTTTGGACCAGAGGGCTAAGGACCAAATGTATTTTCAGACTTAAATAACAGCAGAGGAAGGAGGACTTGTCATTGGTGCTAATGGTGATGTAATATCCATGTCACATTGCATAGAAGGCACTCACAAAATATAATAAACCATAATTGTTTAGGTCAGGTGCAGTAAAACAGTTAGCGATTGCCATTTTTAGTGAGCGCACCACGTTTTATATTAACACAGTGTACTACATGTAAATCTGTAAGTAGAGACAATGTCCAACCCTAGGAAACCACAGCGTGATGTCAACTAGCCAGTCAGTATCAACTAAAAACCTGAAACTGGGATTTAGGCTATGGGACAGTGTATGTTATAATAGGTGGGTTATCCAGCTCTCTTTGGACTTAACTCAGGATTTGCAGTTTGATCAAGCTTTTAATTTGGGTGAGATCACCTGGGTAAGTTATGCCTCTTGGCTAACCTGCTCCAGTGCAGATTAACTTCAGGGAAGCAGATCCAAACCTGCCTGACACAGACTCAGAGATACAAGTAATACAGAGCAGTAGGTATTTTTACACATCAGTTGAATGCTTTTACTGTCCCCCAATTTCCATGTGCCCACTTTGTTTTGAAAACAGAGCATTTAAAAAAAAACGGTTTATGTATGCGGGCAGAATTCTTTCTCTCTTACTCCATAATTGCATATCAAAAAAATAAAATAAAATACAAATAATAAGCTACCTTAGCAATAGATGCTGCATTCTGCATACACAGGTGTTACGTACTTCTCCTCTCTGCTTTGTCAGCAGTTACAGTCTGACATTACTTTTGTTCATCAGAAAAAGGATTCCTCACTCTGTATCACCTGCATTTCATTTCTGATTATTTCTGATAATTGTTATAGCTGTCAAATGAGCTCACTCATAGCTGGATTGGTAAACACGGAGTAATAAACAGTTCCAGTTGGTACCCAGCCTCACAACAGCCATAACTTGGGTCACTGATATTGTATTCAGTGAGGCAAGAGAACCTAAAGAGGGACACTTTAAAGATGAATGTGTTTCAAGGCACAGGCCCCAAATGTAATCTTTTCTACTATAAAAATTAAAAAGGGGATATTTCTAGTAGTAAGTGAATATGTTACTGTATGTTCACAGTCATCTCTGTCTGCGGCACCTGAAGGAAAACCATGCAAACAGTCAGCTCTCTTCCAGCTTGCTGAGGTAAGACATTGGAAAGTTTGCACACAGACACTGTGGATGTTAAAGCTACAATATTATTCTGAGACTCCACAAGAAGCTTTCTACTATTAACTGTTCCTTTTTTATCCCTGACTTTTCATATTGTGACCATTGTAATGTGATCTCTATCAGAATTTATACTTGCTATCATGTTCAAATTACACATTATTAACCTGAGTCTGTTCACTGAATACAGAGAAAGTGTTGAAGAGTGAAGTGCAGTTAATTCCTCATAGGTATAAATCTGATCCTATGTCAAATTATGGTTATTAATGCCATCAGCAGATTCACATATGAGTATTTATACATATCTGCTAAGAAACGATCAGTCAATCTGAATTTTGTCACCAACAGTAAAAAGCGTTTCATAAGCCATTGTAAGATTAGAAACATTTTAGAAATGTTATACAGTGCAATTTGTAGAAATTTGTAATTAGTTATACAAACAAACTATATATATTACATGTGAAGATAGAGAGTTAGTATCAAAGAGTACAATAAATTTGAACAATCGACTGAGTGAGCGTTTTGTGTTTTTGAAAGATGTGTTTAGCGTCGGAAGCTGGAAAGATGGACACAGTGGTGTCTCAGCCAGAGGACAGCTCCTCTGCTGCTTCTATCCAGCAAACTAGAGTCAAACCAGAGATCAAGGAAGAGAAAGCAGACACGAATGACTGTCCTCCCTCCTCTCACACATCAGCCCTCTTACCTTCATCTTCTGTCACGTCTACCTCCACTGATGCCATTCCCCAACAACTTAGCAGCCAAAATGCATGTGTCAAAAAGAAGAGCAAGAAAAAAGAGGTAACCAAGTCACATGATAACAATGAGATCCCTTGCACAGCAAAGAAGATCCTCAAAAAGTCTAACCATGCAGAATCAGACGCAGATAGTGTTTTCAATACGATTGAAGCCGTGGCCAAAGGGGCGTGGAAAGACACAGAGGAGAAGGCCAAGACAAAAATTCAGAGCGGTCCTGGTGGTGCTAGCTCTGGTTTTCCCAAAAAGAAGAGCAAGCCCAAAGTCAAGACCTCTATGACAGCAAAGGAGGAGGATATGGATACAGACAGTGCGCAGTGCGCACAGTACAGTTCCTCTGAAGTGGAGATACAGGAAGAGATGACTCACATGAGCCCCAAGACAGAAGCAGAGGAAGAAAGTATTGGAGGCAAAGACCTTCAGGACAGTATGACAGAACTTCATCACTCCCCCTGCAACCTTTCACCTGCTAAGCTCAAAGACGATGACCTGGGGATGGAGAGGCAGGGTGAAATTACCTTTGAGTCCAACCTGGAGCACCGCGGCTCAAGGAAATCAGAACGGAGCTGTAAAGGAGCCTTGTATAAAACCCTGGTTTCTGAGGGAATGCTTACTTCACTTAGAGCCAACATTGACCGAGGTACCCATTTTATTTACAGGGAAAACCAATTTATAAATGAAGGACGCATAATCCAGTCTGTTTATGACATCTGGCTAATATTGTGTGTGTGTACGCGTGCGTAGGTAAAAGAGGAGCTTTCCGGGGTTCTGATCCTGATGCAAACTGGTGCGATGACAGCTGGACTGTTCCCCAGGTGGTACCTAATAATTCCAAGAAGCTGAAAAAGTCCAAGCCCAAAGATGAATCTTCACAGGGGTGAGTCAAGTCTCCTAATATAACTACTGTACCTTGAAGGATTCTGTGAAGCATTTTGCAGAGTGATGACATAATTCTGGAAGGGTAATGCTGCCACGGCAGAAAACGTCAGATGGATAAGAATCAAGATATAACATAAAACTTTTCATGTTGTTTACTCTTTGTCAAAACATAAAACTTTTCTCTTTAAAACTACACATTTTATTTTAAAATCAAAAACCTTTCACATTAAAACCGAAAACTTTTCATGTTGTAACTTTCATTGCCTAAATTTTTTAGGTTTTAAAGATAAGCAGTCAGCGCTTTAATTATTGTTATCAGGATGCTTGTGCATCCTCTTTCGGGCTTTATTATTCTGCACACAGCAGGGTATTATTTTCACAACCTCTTTGTCTCTGCGTATCTCAAGAATGCATGTATGTATTTTCACCAAATTTGTGTGAAAATACAAGTGAATATTACTAGGCCGGTACTTTCGTGCCTCTGTCCTGGTCTCTGCTGTGACCTCCTCCAACATAAAAAGCAGGAGCAGGCAGTTGCTACTCTTAATAAAGAAGCTACATATTCCGTGATTTAATTAGCAGCATTAACTTTAAGATGTTAAAATTTGTTCTTTTCTTTTCCCAGTATGACATAAGATACACTTCTATAGATATTTAAAAAAATATGAATGCTATACAATATTTGAAAATATCGACCGTGTATACAGTTTGCACATCAATTTAACTTTATCAGAACACCCAGGTTAACAAGTAATCTTTCGACATTTAGCTTTTTAAAGATGCATCACTGACTTTTTACTCAGATTTTTTTCCTTTTTATTGAGTCTCTTTAGCTCAGCTTATTAAAAAAATATTGGTAACCTGATGGCGAAGTTATAATGTCTACGCAAAACTTTGACTTAATTCTTAACATGATTTGGTTGAACAGGTTTGATAAGTCTATTGACTATATACTTAACGATATGAACTCTGATCTTCACTTGTCAGCCTAGGGAAACTGGAGGAGGAGTTTGAAAAGAAATTTAACAGCCTACCACAGTATAGCCCAATGACATTTGATAAGAAGGGCACTACTGTCGTGAAGAAGAAGAAGAGTGACAGCTCCACTGTCCAAGAGGAGGCCTTGAAAGTCGGAAAAGGTAAGAACAGACTCAAAGATTACTCCAGTGAATAAACACAATGGCTGTTTTTCAAAATCTCATTTCATCCATATCTCACTCTGCACCTGTTTATAAGAATACATTTAACACACCTTAGGTGAACAGGACCGATTCTTTCTGTTAAAAAACATCATTTGGACTTCATAACACAGCATTTCCATGCTCTTTTTTTTCTTTGTTTTTGCTACATCAGGACCATCTCCATCTCAGAAAAAGACTTCATTCCACAAGATTGTTAGGAAGCAAAAACAGAAAAAGGAGAAACCAGTGGACAAAGGTGAACTAGAATGTCGACGTCGGTGCATTATATAGCAGGGATTTGAAAATTTTAACAGATTCATGTGTCAGAGCCAATTACTAATGTGACCAAGACCAACGAAATGTTAAAGTTAAAGACATATTTTTAATGAGAAGTATGTCATTACTTCAAACTCTACTTTATTGTGTAAAACAGTTTTAAGAGCCTAGACTTAGAACAACTTGAAATAAAGTCTTAACATATCGCCATTATTTTGTGGAACATGGCTGAGCTACCTAAAATTCACTGAGATTTAAACAAACATCTATATGTATTTCATGCATGAGACTTGCATCGTTCAATTTGTGCCGTTTCTACTATTAGCATATTTATATATACTTGGCTGCTGATGCCTATATGCTAACAATAACTTTCATCTGTTGTGATTGTAGACCTTAGTAACTCTAGTCCACGTTAAGAAGGTTCTAAAATTGGGGTAAAATGTTCAAATCATATATGTTTGTATGACCTTCTCCACTGCAGTGCTACAGAGTGATTCCACCATGCCAGATTCAGCTTCAAAAGCCAAATCATGTGCCCCCGTTGCCACAATGTGCCCAGATTTGCAGGGTGCCACTAGTATGGAGATGCTAGTTGGTAGCCAGAAGAGGAAAGCTAGGAAGACCAAGATCACACACTTGGTGCGCACAGCTGATGGCAGTGTGTCTCCAGCTGAGGGTGAGTGATGAACAATTCATTGATTGATCTTAAGATCAGTTGGTTTAGAATAAGATTTTCTTTCTTTTACATTGCATTATTTTAAACCACCTAGAGACCTGGGTAAGAATTAATGGCACTGCTTTAAATTTACTCTGTTTCTTCCTCTCCAACATAACTTTCTCAGTCACTCTCAGCTGAGATGTGGGTCCCTTGTGGCTCTGTCCTTGGTCCCCTTTTGTGATCTATGCTGCATCTTGGCTAGGTCATTCAAAGTCATGATATATTTTTATGCAGACGACTCATTTACATATGCCATTAAAACCCAGAGATCTGACTCTGAGCAGTCTAACAATCTCTTAACCTGCCTATCTGATATTAAATCCTCGAAGTTCCACAATTTCCTTAAATTCAATGATTACAAGTCTGAGGTCATTCTGTTTAGTCTCACTAGTTCCATCTTCTTCGTTACTGCTAATCTTGCTGATCAGACAAACAATACCAAGCTGACTGTATATCTTCACGCTGTGATTATTGCAACGCACTTTACTCAGATATCAGCCAGAGTTCCCTCCACTGTCTCCAGCTGATGCAAACTGTTGCTGCCCAGTTTATTACTGGGATAAAAGGCATGACCACATTGCCCTTACACTTGCCGCCTTACTCTAGCTCCCTGTTAAATTTAATATTGATTTCAAAATTGTATTGCTCCTTAATAGCCTTACATTCAAATACCTTTCAGAAATATTGACTAACATCTGCAAATGTAGCAGTGCTGTTTACTCCCAGGTCTCACCGTGTAATAACGGGTGACAAGGCTTTTGCTATTAGAGCTGGAAAATTACGGAATAATTCTCCACCTTATTTAAATCCTTTTTTAAAATTGATTGGCTCTTAATAACGCTGACTGACTCTATTTATTGCTATAATAGTATGTGTTATAGTTTTCTATTTCCTCTGCACATGATCCATTGTTTTATTCAAATTTCTTGTGTGCGGTGGTATCACTTCCTTGTCAAGCACATTTTTAAGAAAAATCTCTTTATTTGTGCTACTTTTTCATTGTATATAATACAAAATGTATTTTTCAAATTGAATCATTACATGTTACAATTTCTTTAAATTTATTATAGATTTTTGGATTTTTTTTGCTGAATTTTATAAAGATTTATGGAAAAAGCCATAAAAGCACAACTAATAGCCCAGTAGTTGGAGATTACACTTTCAGAGAGGATGTTCTTCTGACCCATCAAAAAGAGTCATATTGTCAAAATAAAAGCCACAGATTAGTTTAACATTAAGAATGCTATGAGTTTTGTGTGGACGTTTTAAAATATGATTTGTAATAACCAAGTTTTAATAAACCAACCATAACCACACAGATGAAGGAAATCTGTCAATATGTGAATATATCTTTTTGGATAAGGGCTAAAATCAAGTATTCTGTAAGTCATTAATTTCCTAAAAAAAGTTAATTGATATTAATTAAACTAATTCAATTAAATAAACTAGTTACTGTGAGGTACTGGTACTTTTTTTAGGATGGTTGACACTAATGTCTCCCTGAAAAAAGACTAGGAGTCAATGATCCCATCACAGCATCACTGTATACAGGGCAAGGCAGGGGCCGCAGTGTGATGAGCTGTAACATTCAAGTGTCTTGTTTAAAAATGACAAGCCGCAAAACTGGTGATGGGCTTAACTCTTACTTATTTTTTTCTCAAAAAAAAAGTAAGAGTTAAAAAAAAGTTATGTAGTTATGTATGGGAAGTTATGTATGGGAGTTCAGTGTCGGGCGGCTGCGTGGGCAGGAAGGTGAATGATAGATTTTCACATTTGTAGATAAGTTATAATGAAGAAAAATTGAAAAAACAATAGAAAATTATATCAAAAAATAACCCCACCCTCCTCAAGTCAATTGTATTGGTTACAAGTGCTGATAATTCTGACATTTTCACCATTACATATATTGTTTTTTTTTGCTACAGAGGACAAAACTAGGGACCTGAACCAGGAACAGGATAAGAAGCCATTACACCAACAGAATTTATGCAATGAAAAAGGGTGCTACAGTAATCCGAGAACAGAGGAGACTGAGAGGAGCCCCGTACCACAAGAGCTACCTGCTTTCTTCAGCTTGGCAGCCCTCGCTGAGGTAGCAGCCATGGAAAACGTTCACAGGTGGAGACAAAGCACAAGTTATACACAATAATGATGTGTAAATTGTAACATATGCTAGTGTGATTTTCATGAAATGTCCTTTATGTGCCTGATAACTGACTTATAATGAATGACTTATAGTTTGCAGAGGTTTTCGACTTTTACGACCTAATTTTGATTCTGCCCTGTATTAGACTGTCATGGCAAACTCTTCATCATATTTAGTCTCCAAGGAAAAGACCAGTGGGTTGTATTTAGACAATTTCACCCTCACTCCGTATTAGTCCCTGTCTGTATCCCAAAAAGCTTAGTTTTCATGCAGGCTCACCACAGCTTGATCAGACCTGGGTGCATGTCCCTAGCATCTTGGGGCCAAGTTGGGACCTTTCTTCCTGATCCAGAGCCATTGACTGCATTGGTCTGCAGTCTGTGATGTTTCTGTTATGGTCTGGCGCTGGGCTTGTCCATGAATTTCTTTCGGTGGATGTTGCAATGAAACCCCTGCAGCTAACCTCCGAAGGGCAAACTATTGCTTTCCAGCCGCGTTGCTCTGCCTCATATGCCATGCATACCGCAGCCTTTTCCTCTCATTGGCTTCATAAACTCCATCCTCCCACGGTACTGTCAATTCTACGACGTAGTCAACACGCGGGATGTTGGACCAGAGTATCAGGTCTGGTCTTTATTTTGATCGGTAAACTACGTATCAGAAATTTCACGGACCTTACTTTAGCTATAAACACCATTGTAGCCATGGTTAGTATTGTGTCAGTTCTGCTGTAGCCTACTAACTTGAGCCAAACTTGTCGGTAGGTGGACATGTTACAGGTTGCATGTTACATGGCTACACATTAACCAGAAAACATCTGAAATGCTAACAAGGCATTCAAGAGTTTTCAATGTACACTGGTCATGTGCTTGTCAGTGCAAACAGGAAGGACATTGTCTGATCTGGAGTTGGTTGCTCAGTTGCAGAAAATATTTCAAACAAAAAAAACAGCAATGGTGAAAAATGGCAATAAATTGGTAAAATCAGGCATTCCTTTACTTGGACTGACCAGTTGGAACTGTTACTGGCAGTAAGCATTAGCGCAGTTTGAATTTAGTGCTGGTAGTTGAGTTGTGGCTAATGAGACCCAATTGAGAAGCGAATGTGGGTGATGGTGTCACTATTTCCATTTTCAGACATGACCTGCTGTTAAACTCTGTAGCCAATTCTTTGGATTTTACCTGAGGTCTGCCTTACACGCGTGCACAACCCAGCGGGAGGTTCTCTGCACAGACACGTTCACAACAGCATCAAATCGTCTGCATTATTCAGGCGCGAGGTGGAGCAGCCGGGTGCAGCAGACAGAGATGTAGGATAATAAATATGCAAATGTCCCTGCTGAAGCCCATGTTTTACAGTTGCCTGCATGTACCTTTCTCAACTTAACTCTGCACTCTAGCTCTGACTGAAAATACAGCAGTAGATAGAGCAAAGTGTCACTGTGTATGCAATAATTTAAAACACATTGTCCAATGTCCTGTTTCAGAGGCCAGAGAGGCTTGGCTGAGAGTCAGAAGAAAGAGCTTGCCCAGACTCCAGTCCTCATCTCCTGTGCTGATCAGTGAAACTCTGCTGCTGTTATGAGAAGCCACAACCTGGACATTGACAGTGGAGCTTTATTTCCTCAGTGGTAAGCCCACGCTGAAGGGGAGACTTGAACAGGAAGCTTAAGAAGGACTCCTTCCTCCTTATGGTGAATTTGCTTGAACTCTGGTTCACGTTGGGGGAAAGACACCTTTCTCCTCCTCCTCCTCCCTGCTCCTTGCTATCTCAGTGTTTCCCTGAAGCCTTCCCTTGGTTTGAGGCAGGATGCCTTTCTTCACCCCCTTAGATGCTCTGTTAGGGCCTGTGGAAGAACCAAGCTATCTCTTAGTGCATGGGTTCCCCTATAGAGATGGTTCAGTTTGTTGTACACTGTTTTGTCAACTAGAGGCCATTTTTAAGGTCAATTCTTGCCGTTTAATAAAGAGCATTTTAGGTAAGAAAAGACCCAATAATGCATTGGTTTTTATAGACAAACACAGCTTGCTGTCACCTTTTTACCTCACACACATGCCTACTGAAGAGCTCCCTGCACCTCTGGTAGAATACCTCCCTATTTGAATAGCTCTTATCCCTTCCATGTCCTCCAGCTTCAACCCAAAATGAATTTAACCAGGGTAATAATCATGATGGATAGGCATCCATTAGCAACTACTTGCTTAGTGTTTCCCTTTGGTACACTGTTGTGGTGTCCCCAAACTACAGATAAATCATGGATGAGCATTTGATATGTATGTCAAGATGATCCTACTGTAAAACAGTATGTGGTAGCTAGAAATAATCATTTTAGACTGAATGTTTAAGAATACAACCGTGCATACTTTCGCATTTGGACTAGAGTTCACTGTGTCCCTGTCTGGCTCATGAAAGATTGCTTTGAAACAGCTTCTTGTTATGGGGAGATGGTGTGGAAGTAATTCAGATATAGCCTTAACCCTCCCACCTAGACCCCCTTTACCACCACAAAGCCCTCAACCAGCTTCTTGCTCAATACCATCATAGTCCCCAAGTCAGTTTAACATTTTTGAATAGTGAAAATGCAGTTTTTCTCAATACTTGATCTTGTTGCAGTTTGCGTAGCAATTAGAATGGTCAGTTTCTTGTGTGCAACTTATTTCATGAACGATTTTTGTTAGTTTGTTTTTCAATTACATAAACACTGCACTAATTTGTAGCTGAAGTTTGAGTTGCTCTTGGAAGGGTAATAAAATGCCTTGTCTCCTCCAGACAGAGTTCTTACTTTAAATTAATTAAGGCCTGTCTCAAAAGTGTCTTGAGTGTCCTGGCTAAAGCCAGCCACAAACTCCATGTAAAAGATCAGGGGTTTGCCAATGGATTAAATCTGTGAAAGGGTTTTATTCTGCATGTCTCATAAAATGAGCAATTTGGAAACAAAAAACACATTGCAGAAATAATATTTTTATGTTTTTTATTTCTTGTGGAAATCAGACTGAGCTGTGCTGTAGTCCCTCTCAGTGCTAATGGAGACAAGGCATTTCATAATTATTTGATTATAACCTCCCTATTTGTTTCCTATTGGCCTTTTGAGATTTTATTGCCAAGTAATGGTCTACTCAGAGGTCCCATGTAATCCATGTTTTAATTTGTACAAGTATTTATCTGTGCTCTTTCTGTTTTGGATTTATTGTGTTATGTTGGCCAGGATCATTCCAGTTCCATGCCGCTGTCCTGGCTTTACTTTAGTTTGCAGTTGATAAGCAGTAGTAATACAGTGTGCTGCAGGTGTGTTGTCTTCCCAAGGGTCGGTGGAACCTTGAAGAGCTGCCACAGGCTTGTGGAGGCTACCTGAGAGCTACAGACTCCCCAGCAATACCCCTCACCTCCTTAGCAAGCAGCTTGTAGTTCCTCTGTGTAGACCAATACTTTAGTGATCACATTTTCGATTCAGTCACATTTATAACGTTTATAGGTTTGTCTTTTCTGTTCTGTTTTAAATGTGCATTTATGATGCTCTTTTTACCAGGTCCTCTATATGAGCTTGGTTTTTCTTAAGGGTCAAGTTTACTGGATTAAGACTGTTGTCAAAAAAAGATCAAGCTCATAGACAACCAATGTATCTGTGCTTACCTGCTAAGCAAATGGGCACTAACCTAAAATGCAGCGTCTCTTGACAATAAGCTTGTCTTTTCACCTCTGGAGGAGTGTGTTTGACTTTGACTGCATCACTATTTCTTAGACACTTAATGTCAGGACCAACAAATAAGAAAGTAATGGGTCTTATAGAACTTGTGGATCTTGAAAAAAGTGTTTCTTCCTTAATCAAGGCATTGCTACGTGGTAATAGTGTTTTGCTAATGTAGGCCCTTGTGTGCAAGTTTTGTAGTAGATGCAAAAAACCATGATTGCTCGAGATTTATCCTTAAAATCTAATAAACTAGGTGTAAATGTTTTTCCCAGTTAAGTTAAAGGAGACCACAGTATGCTTCACAACAAAATCTTATATTAGACGGAATAGCTCATTTATAAATATTGGCTGGACCGCAACAGCACGGCAGGCTGCTATAAACTTAAACACCAGAGTCTGTGACTGACTGAGTGATTGCATTATACTATTGCTTATTTTCCAACTTTCCCCATTGGGATCTTTGCTCGCCTGAAATGAATTGGTGAAACAAGTTTCTATTGCACCATAAGAGGTGCACTGACGGGCAGCATTGCCAACTTAGCGCCTTCTATTGTCCTCAACAAACCTTAGCTTCATTACGTAAAAGACAGTCACCAGTATTTGTCTGCAAGCACAAAGTCTGGCTTTTCCTTTGTAGGCTAACCTTTATGACTCTTATCCAATTGACTGTAGTAACATGGATCTGATTTAGCTTTGAACGTTTTCTGAATAATCATTTCACTCAGCCATTGACTGTTACCCACGTGTCTGGCGATTTCGTTGACCGTCGTCAAAGTTATAAAATTAGGATTTTAGCACAGCAGTCACTGCTGGGTGATATGTCGTTTTAATAGGCCATGTTTCTGTCACTAATTCATAAATGTTCCATTGTTTGACCCAGAGTCGAAAAAGTCATGTCAAAGAGAACAGCTTTATTATGAACTTAGCTGTATTAACATTTGTATTTGTGAGCACAGAGGGTAGGAGAGAGGCAAAAAAGGCTGGAACCAGCTGACACTAAGCAGAATGCAAATATGACATCATCGATATGAAATAGTATTTTATATCATTTAACATTTAGTGACTTCAAGCAGGATTTTGCTACTTCCTTATGAAAGTTGTTGTTTACAGCGGTTCCTACGTCCTCAATGCGCGGTCCAGCCATATACTAGGTTTTGACCTTGTCTTCTTTAAATACGTAAGAAAGTCACATTAGGATGCTAACATCCAAGCAGTAAACTGTATAGTTCTTCCACTGGTGAACATCAGTGTAGGTCTTTGCAAGACAAAATTGTCTTCCCCAAAATAGATATATATTTGCTTTCTAGTTTATTGACATTTGCCAAAGAAAAGGAACACTTATATTCAAATGGCAATATTGTCAAAAAAAGAAAAAGAAAAGCCGGAAACAAAGCTAGCGTACCAGTTGCACTGCATTTTGTAGGTGTGTAAATCTTCAGGTAACGATGTCAGCACAATCCATTCTATGTATCTAATGGGCTTTCCTTGTTGTTTGAAACCAGAGTTGGAATGATGTGCAACAAAAGAGCACCGCTCAATGCCTCTTTTAATATACAGTATTTGCACCTTATGACCCAAACCAAAATGATCATGATCTTTGAAATAAAATATATAAATTTTTACCCACTCTTTAGAAATTATGCATTTAAACATTACATATGCGAGAAATCTGTCAATAACAAATCCATAAATCTACAAAACAGCCATAATACTGTCATTTCTCCACCTCCTCACCTTTTCTATCTAGAAAATGCTTCTATAAAGTTGAAATTCCTATATTAGTTACCTAAATGACTATAATACCCTTTGTGCTAGTACTGTCTTCTTGAATGTAATCATTTTGTACCTGTATTTTTCTAATTCAGTCTTGATTGTACTGTACGTATGCTATGATGGTATACTGTTCCTTAGGTGCATAGTTACAACCGTTCTCACGACAGGATAGGTGCTGCGCTGCAGACTCAGTGGAAATGTGTGAAGATTTTAAGTCCGAAGGACTTACTGTACCATGTGAGCATTAATGAGAGATTCTTGCTGTTTGAGTGGCGGGACAAAAGCTTTCCCTGGTTTGCTACTATTCTTTTCTTTGCAGTAAAAGTGAAAGTCTGTTCAGGACAGTTTATGAAACAGGGATGCTCCTGCAATCAGACCGAACAACTGAATGCTTGAGTTTCAACTTATTTATTACTGTTCCTTTTTATAGGTTTAGTGGAATAAAGGATCAATGGAATATACAACTGAATATGCACCCATTTATACATGAACATGTATAAGATTATCTACCCTTTACTGGAATGTAGATCATGGCTTTGTTTTTTGTTTTTTTTGTGATGAGATTATGCCAGATGTTTTGATTTTCTTTCCTCCATGTAGTTTTTACAACATTTGATTAATCTAATTTATCTTATTGGTAAGCATCATGACAGATATGTTTTTTGATTGTTACAGCCCACTTGTTAAATGCAGCCTTATTGGAACCCATGCTTAGTGAGGGATCCCTCATCCTCCTACCACCCTTACCCCACCTTCAATTTCTATGTCATAACACTGTTTGCTGATGCATCTATTATTCCTTTTACACTTTCTGCTGACGCAATTATAACTTCTTGAACACCTATTAAAATAATGTCTATTCCACCTGTGTGAAAATATTTTGTTGTTCATTCTGATTTTCAAGTACATTATTGCGTTCACTGAACACCAACATGCACCTGAAACAAAGGTCCTGAAACATTTATACAAGCCTCTCCATGGACTGCTTCATCCACAGACTTACTAAACTTAAGCTGACTTGATTCCTGAGATTTACCAGGAAGCATTGAGTCAAATCAGTGCCAGCATTATGTCAATGAAAGCTCAGCTGGATCCTCTGGTTTGCTAACATGTCAAACATGTACATATACAGCATAAGGTTTTTCCAACGATGTTCTTAATTCTGTGGGGTGTTTCCCATTTATCAGGTTATGTTAAACCTCCTAAATGTCTGTGCGTGTCCCTGCAATGAAGTCAAGCAGCAGTGTCTTCAGGACAGGTCCCTGACAGTTCCTGAGTAGCCCAGAAAAGGTCATAAACCAACAGAGGATGTACAGAGCTGGATGTCAGTTATATTGCCCATGGTCCCCAGGCTGACTTCACATGAGCGGATCCATCAGGAGGAAGGAGACAAATGGAACAAATCCAGGTGTGAATCTCACAGAGACTTGCAGCTGTACGTGTTTCCTTAAGGGACTTCAACTAATTAATAAATTAAAGATTTTTGTAAATGAGAGATTGCATTTAGGGATATTCAAGTAATTAGCACTTTGTAATGTATTATTAAATGTAGGTGGATGGGCACAACTATCAGTTTTATCCACTGGAAACAAACTGTCCATGCAACTAAAGTGGAGTGGTGTGGAAACGTGTTCACATGTTATCTGGTGGGACGTAAGTAGACAGAATAACTTTAAAGAATAAGATTCAATAAAAACAGTACTGATGTGTTTTCTATTGTCGATGGTCACGTGTTGACAGATCGAGGTTCAACAACGCCGGTTTGCTCACGTGACTTTTGTGTCACATGACGACGCCCTGTTCAACTCGGCTAACGCTAACAAAATGGCAGCCTTCTTACAGTGGAGGAAATTTGTTTTCTTCGACAAAGACACGGTGAAGGATCCAGTGGATAATGGGAAAAACTGTGTTCTTCCGAGCGGAGTCTCGGCCTGTGACTCGGGCCGTGGCCACATCGTCCTGGGAGATATCCTTTACCAGCAGCGAGCAGCTAATGTTGTGCTAGCTACTGACAGCTGATGCTAGCTAACATGAAAGTAAACACTTGTTATTTGGTATCTGTGTTAGAAATAAAATAAACTTAACAGCACATGGAAGCAGTGAGCTGAGGACTGACCGGTAGTCATTGGTGTGTAACGATTTGAGCGGCTCTTCACAAACGGATGGAGAATTTCCAAACGTGTACATGGAGTTTGGTTGTAATACAACACACCAGGTACCTGAGGTAGTGATAGAGCAGTGGCAGATCTGTAACACAGTAAATGTATCGACAGTTAAGCCTCCTCTTTTCTCTGTTCTCTTGCTGCACAATCCAGACGTGCATGCATAGCTGTTGTATTAGTAGAGCACAGACACCACTGCCCTATAGAAATACAACTTTATAGAATTAGTAAGGGTTGGTGGTCAGTGATTTCATTGACAGACAAGCTTCCCATGGCCTAAAATGGCCAAACTTGATTTCTCATTCCGACTGCATCTCGTGCAACAGCTATGTCAAACTAACTTTAACATTCGTGATGTCACATATGGATGGCAAGATCTGGCTCATGACGCGCTCCCTGCAGCTGACATTTTTTCAGGCCTACAAGCTGCGAGTGACACACCTTTACCAGCTGAAGCAGCACAGCATCCTTGTGTCAGTGGGGCAGGATGAACAAGGAATAAACCCTCTAGTAAGTGTCTTAACCCTAACCCTTTCTCCAGAGAAGCCTAAAGCACAGAACATTTGTGCCAGTGATTTCATGGAAACTGAGGAGGCTCTCATTTCACAGGTAAAGGTCTGGAACCTTGACAAGAGAGACAGTGGAAATCCTCTCTGCACAAGGATTTTTCCTGCGATTCCTGGCAACAAACCGACTGAAGTGTCTTGCCTCGGTGTGCACGAAAACCTCAACTTCATGGCCATCGGTAAGACACAATGGAAGGGTCTGCTTCCTGCCCATTCATCCAGCACTCATTGTTTGATTACCACAGAGTTTTTCCCAGATAATAATGGCTCTTGTGTTTCTTGACAGGCTTCACAGATGGCAGTGTGGTTTTGACCAAAGGTGACATCACCAGGGATCGCCACAGTAAAACTCTAACACTGCACGAGGGGAGCAGCCCGGTCACCGGCCTCGCCTTCCGCCAAGTGGCAAAGATGACACATCTGTTTGTTGCCACTCTGGAGAAGGTTCATGTAAGTCTGGTCGCTCTGAGAACATTGGACTGCATGGTGGCCATAAACCCTCTCAACTTTTACAGAGCCTTGCTTTAACAGTAAAGCTGTGTTCCGACATAACCTGCGGGTAAAATCCAGAGAATCGGCTACGGATTTTACCCGCAGGTGGCAGGAAGCGACATATTCACTTATTTGCGGAGATCACATGATTTTCTTTACCACACAGACACCATCATCAGCTTCCACTAACTCTTGCAGGGTTCCTGCAGATCATTAAAAAGTCTAAATTAAAATCAGTGAAATGATGGTCTTTAATTATCTTAAATTGACTATAATTTTGCTGCAAAGTATAACAATTGCAGGCAGTGCATTTAAGGCTGATGGGGAAATTTTCCCTCACCGATGGGTGTTACAATGAATGTTAAGTGTTCATGTGAACGGAGCACGGCACAGAAGCACACAATTCTCAGTCTTTCATATCAGTGGTCAGCTATGGAAATGCAAACAGCCCTGTGATGCCAGAAAGTAAAGTCTCTTCATGTCAGTTGTAGTGTGTGAACCATTCAACCACGTAGTTTATTTAAGACAATCGCACAACTGCAAATTGTGACCACAGTGATGTATCATTTATATTCCTTTAGGCTACACTGTAGTTTTAGAGAAAACACCTTTGTGTCCTCTTGAGGTTTAAGTAAAGTGTAAGTGAGCACTGACATAAAAGTCATGTGATCAAAGTTTTTTGTTAAAGTCAATGAAGCTTCATTGGCAGATATGACCATAACATTGTACAACAAACAAAATAATAAGCAAAAAGACTAATTATAATATAGTAATAGTAACAATAACAACAATTGTAATAACATTGATAATTGTAATTAAACAGGATATTTATAACAAAAAGAAGATACACTTGTGTGTATATATGTATGTGTTCAAAGTCAATTTATTTTCAAATATTTCTTCTAATGTCCCTGAGTGTTACAATGTTACACTCACTCAATGTTATTCTTCTGGTATCTTAATAAGCTTATAAAGAGGTTCAAATAAATTATTTCTATCAAATCCATTTATTGAGGTCTTAAAAAGCAAACAAATTGACATCTCCATCAGTTTTCTGTGTTTGTAGCTCAGCCTTTTTCATTGGGAGATTTTCTTTTCTTTTCCAGTTTTGTATCTGTCACCCCTAAGAAGCGTCATCAACTCACTCATGTGGAATCCGCGCTTTGTTCTCACATCGAATTCTCCTGAATTTCTATTGACTCTATTGGAAACTGCGGAGCCTCTCAGTCTGACATTTGCATTCACACATGCACCTAGTCAGGTGAAAATATGAATTAACTGTATGTCTAAAAGCAGCTTAAGTCAACATGTAATTGAAATTTTGAAAGAGAAGATCATTTTTCAACCTGAAGATGAACCACACAGTCAGCTAAATTTATGATCTTTTTTTTGGGACACCATTCTCAGCTCCCATCATCTCGCTTCTTGTCTCCTCTTGTTCAGTGCTACACCCTGTCCACCAAGGAGTATCCAAAAGTTGAGCTTGATACACATGGCTGTGGACTCCGCTGCTCCTCGCTGGCAGATCCTTCCCAGGATTCCCAGTTCATTGTGGCCGGTGATGAATGCGTGTACCTGTATCAGCCTGATGAGCGAGGGCCCTGCTTCGCCTTCGATGGACATAAGCTGCTCGCCAAGTGGCACCGTGGTTATCTGTTTTTACTCATAAGGGATGCAAAGTCACCAAACAAGTAAGGACAAGACTGAATAAACAAGTAGAAGTTACATTGATTATTGTGAGGAGAAATGGTGGATTAATGATCTCTGCGCTGTAATGGGCAACTTTTAACACTCAGCTGGTAACACTAACCTGTTATATAAAGCACTTTGAAGAAATGCAATATAAGTTTAGTTCATCAAATGAGTAAATGAGTCTTGGAAACGTTGCGTCACATTCATTACCACATTCGACTGTCTGATTCAACAGGGTGATTTTTGAAGAAGAACAGACCTGGTTCCTGTGAGACTGTTGACACTGTCTTTTCTGTTCAGGGCAGGGTTTGGCAGCAGGGAGAGCTCTCCATCAGAAAAACAGCTTCTCACCATCTATGACCTGGACAACAAATTCATCGCCTACAGTTCCTCTTTTGATGATGTCGTCGATGTGGTGGCCGAGTGGGGCTCCTTTTACATCCTAACCAGGGATGGAAAAATGTTTGTTCTTCAAGAGAAAGACACACAGACCAAACTGGAGGTGAGTCCATTGGCCTGTGATCATGTTGAATGAATTCACTAAATCAGCTCACTCACTATTATTACTGTGGATCAGGCAGCAATGTTGTTCAATCCTTACTTGTCTTTTAAGATGCTGTTCAAAAAGAACCTGTTTGTGATGGCCATAAATCTGGCAAAGAGCCAGCACCTGGACAGTGACGGCCTCTCAGAGATCTTCAGGCAGTATGGGGACCACCTCTATTTAAAGGGAGACCATGATGGTGCCATCCAGCAGTACATTCGGTAACTACGTCACCAAATATTTGCCAGTAGTTAAGCTGCTGTTATTGTCATAGAGTAGAATGATTTTCGCTGTGAAGGGGTGAGATACAACCACTCAGAAAACATCCCTGTATGTTCTCACAGCACCATTGGGAAATTGGAGCCATCGTACGTTATCAGGAAATTTCTGGACGCACAGAGGATCCACAACCTGACGGCATATCTGCAGGCCCTGCATAGGCAGTCACTGGCTAACGCAGACCACACCACACTGCTGCTGAACTGTTACACAAAGCTGAAGGACAGCTCCAAGCTGGAAGAGTTCATTAAGGTGACTTTCAGCTAAATGTCAGCACTCTGTGAGTGATGTATGATAAGCTGCTTTCAGACATGCAGTGAACTTTAAAGATCCTCAGGACTTTTTCAGCAGGGGCTATATGTGTGAATGTAAATTATCTCTGTGTAGATTATTGTGGCAACTTAAAGACTGGAAACTAGTAAGACTAGAACCATTCACAATTTAAAAGTGAGCTCTGCAGGTTTTAGAGATGAAAACAAATGGAAGTTTTACAAAGTGAAGGAAGTGGAACGATGTATGTGTTAATGAGCTTACAGCTGCAATATCAAATGCTGACACCACTGTCTTTCTGTAATCTATTTCAACAGAGTAGTGACAGTGAGGTCCACTTTGATGTGGAGATTGCCATCAAGGTTCTTAGGCAGGCCGGCTACCACAGTCACGCTGTGTTCTTGGCTGAGAAGCACATGCACCATGAATGGTACCTGAAGATCCAGCTGGAGGACCTCAAGGTAAATAATAAACCTTTACTAATTAAAAAAACAATTTCAAATGTAAACAAACTTTGAACAGATAGACAGCTTCCAAATGTTTATCTGTTCATCATCAATTATAGTAATGAAAATATAACTTTTTCCATTGCAGTATAACAAAATGTTAATTACATAAGGGCTGGGCAATATTACTTCAAGTCAATATCCCGATTATTTCAAACCTTTAACTTGATTACGATTATGAACAATTATTTATAACACCCCCATAATGGGGACAATTGACTCTGCTCCTCTGCTCTTTTCGAGTCACTCACTGTAGAACTGATCTTTATGAATACCTGCTGAATTCATATTAATGTTTTGGCAGTTAAACAGGTGCCGCTTTTTGTACAACAATGAAGTTAAAACACTGCGTAACGTCATTATCTGTTGGAAGAACTTCCTTCCTCTGTGTGTGTTTGTGTCCCAATATTAAACAAAAAGACAGACGTGTGGATAATCTGAAGTACAACACTCAGACATGCTGCTCCACTCTTCAGTAAGAGTTCAACAGCTATGTTGTGTAGTGCAGAGTAAAGTTAGATATTTCACATTTCATGATCTGATCCTAACTGCTGACACTCTATTACTTTACAGAAGGAAACTGATGAGTTGAAGTTGGCCACCATCTCACAAGTGCTTGCAAAAGAGCCAAGAGAGCATTTCACATTTTTGTTAATAACTTTGACATTTTTTCATTGACAATTAAAAAGAATATTATATCATCTGGACAACACAATCAATCTCCCAGTGTAATTCATCCCTCCTGTTCTCAATTAAATTCAACCTTATTGCAGACACAAAGTTCTATATCTATAAATAATAAAATACAAAAATATAAATACAATCATAGCAGCTCACAAATCCAAGATAATTAGATTATTGTTAAGACACATACAGGCATTTGTTCCAGTGTTTCCAGACACAAAAGGAATACCTTGTGTCACTCTGTTGAGACCCAGTTGAGGACACTATGATGACATTTGGCAAATCAGTTTATCGACACAAATATTTGTAAATAAAATTCCTCAAGACTGCATGGAAAGCAGAAACATTACAGGCCACAAATATCTGACAAGCACTTGACCATCTTGGGAGCTTAAGAAAGATTGTAAATCTATTGTAAAATGCCACCTGAAGCTTTATTCATTTTAGCTCTACTGTAACTACACCACAAGTGTGCCGTGTAGAACGGAGTACAATAGGTTCTAAAGAGGGCTACATCATCTGTACACATGTGAAATTTATGTACCAGCTTTATGGGTTGTGCATATAGTTTACAACATGGATGATGAACATTGTCATCACATAAATTATCCGCGATGATGTGACCCAGAAAATGTATCCACCACTGTGAGTGCTTTGTCCAATATAAAAAGTGGTAAATTTAGATTTTATCCTCTTGGGTTTTAGCAATCATAATCAAAAACTCTTCTTAGGGTTAAACTTCATATCAAACTGCAAACCATAATCTGAGCAGACTCTAAGTGGCTGCTGCAAACCAGCACTATAAGTAAACAAAACAAGTCAATCATCAGCATACAAAAGATGGTCCCCATCATATACACAAATCTGTGCCATGTTTGTTTTTAAAACCAAATTGATTGTCAGTGGTTATATTTTTGAAGTCTATCCAACAGATGTTGCTGTAGTACTTTGAAATGTGTGCAAGCTAGAGCAATTGGTCCGTAATTTCCATGCTGGATATTTTTTCCAGTTTTGTTCTCAACAACTGGCACTAATATGACAACAAGGAGTCAGGCAATATGCCAGGCACATTTCACCAGGTCTAATAACCATACCAACACTGTTTGAAACGTCACCTACATTAAATTGTTCACTCTTAATACAATTAAAAATATCACTGCAATGATTTCTATATAATACAGCACTCCTTTCCTATCCAGTGACCCAATACTGGAAGGCAATGGCAAATTGCTGTTATTCATAATCATAACATCTTTCCAAACTAGAAAGACATTATTTTCCTGACGCCTTTTGGCCATAGAGTTTGCTCTCATAGCCTGCTCATTTCTTTTAACAAAACATTTTGCATAATTGAACCTAGCATTTGCATGTCTCGTGTTCAAACTCTGGACCGTCTAGTTTCTAGAAGCTTCTTTCGCCTCAGTATGAAGTTCAGACACATATTCATTCAACTCAGGTCTTAAATGATATCTTCTCACTCTTTTTTGGCAGAAAGCTCTGCTGTTATTATGTCAACAATTCACAATGTCATAAAACATTTAATCTCCAATGGGACTTTGGTTATTTCAATTAATGTTACAGCACAAAATAGCCTATCCCATTAAGATGTTCATGCTCATTCAGCTTAGATTCACAAGGTGTGTAAACATAAATAATTACAAAATAATTATTATTATTTACAACTTTTATTGCTGTGCACTAGTCTACCTCTTTGCCTGGTCAGACTGACTGGTGGATCATAGTCTTGTTTAGCTAACAAAGTATCCTGTATCCAAAGGACATCAGTATTCTCCTGGAGATTGTCAATAATAACGTGTCATGCTTTGTCCCCATCACTCTGCCCTAAGCGTAAGACCATTCAAGTTATATGACACCTCTCTGATACTCATGGTTCAAAGTCAAATCTTCTCACATCTGATGCCCCAGGCACAGATTTTGCATCAGTAAGTGCAGCTCAAGGCTGATACGCTTCATAGAAGATGTATAATGCTTTTTCACACAGAAAAATGAAGCAGTTTAAACAGTTGTATTTTATAAACAGATACAATGGAAACTGCCCACAGTGATCATCTGTTTAGATGCCGACAGAATAAATCCTATACAAATGCTGTACAACAATAATGATCAATTAATCTGCTTACAGTGTTCATCAGTAATTTGCTGCTCTTCTCTGTAACTCTATCATTCGATTCATGCCAACTGAATCGAGCTTAACTGAGCACGCCTAACAATTTCCTCTAGCTCTCTATGCATTTTCTAAGTTTATAAATACGGATGTTACGGAATTTGCTTCCAACTGATTTATCTTATTGTGCCCCTCCAACACTTAGAATTATCAGGAAGGGCTACGTTACATTGGACGTTTGCCTTTTGAACAAGCTGAAAGCACCATGAAGCATTATGGCAAGACGCTGATGCACCATGTTCCTGAAGGCACCACACTGCTCCTGAAGGGCCTGTGCACCACCTACCAACCCAGTGGAGACGCTGTTGAAAAAGGAAGCCCAGAGAAGAGTCGTGTCAATAAGGTCAGTTTGTAGTGATGCTGTTTTCTTTGTGTGAGGGGCTTAAAACCTGCTGCTCCTGAAAGAAGTCCTGATAGCTATATTGGATTTTGTTTAAGGCCAACTCTGAGGAATTCATCCCGGTTTTTGCGAACAACCCTCGAGAACTGAAAGCCTTCCTGGAGCACATGATCGAGGTGGACCCCCGTTCTTCCCAGGGTGTGTATGACACACTGCTGGAGCTCCGGCTGCAAGACTGGGCACATGAACAGGACCCAGAGGTCAGTGCAAGATGGGCAAACTAGCTAAGAATCCTACAACAATGAAGTAACAATGCAGCTTGCTGTAGAATCTAATTGCTGTGTGATGTCATTCCAGAAAATGTGAAAGTTTAGCAGAATTTCAATTGTTGTTTGACAAGTGAATTTCTTTTTTTTTAACACTTTCTTCTCATGCATGTGTGTGTCAGAGAAAAAAGGTCCTGCAGGGGGAGGCGGTGTCACTGCTGAGGAGTGACCACACTGTGTTTGATAAAGCCCTGGTACTGTGCCAGATGCACAACTTCAAAGAGGGCGTCCTCTACCTTTATGAGAAGGGCAAACTGTAAGTAAGGAGCAAAGCATCATCTGAATATGAATGAAGCCAGGTAATGTGATCATCCCATAACTTGCTGCTTTCATGTGGCAAACAAAACAAGTCTGGAAGTGAAAGTGTGTTACTAACAACATCCGCCAGTTTGGGATTATTGTAGCTTTTTATGATTTATGATTGATTGCAATTTGGCATGAGATTATTTCTTAATAATGTTTAATGTTATATTTTTGTTAAACCCCTTGAATTTAAGTTTTAAACTTTTTTTAAATGCACTGCGTTTGTGTACAGACGTAAAATTACAAAAACTGTGACACTTTCCAAATACATATGACCTGACTGTATAATTTGTTCAAGGTTGGATAAACTTTTGCATTTAAATGCATTTATTTCGTCCAAGGTTCAGTGTTCATTATTGAACTTTGGGTGAAAGTGTGGGTCAGGGTTTTCTTGCCTGTTGAGCTGAGAACTATGACCAAAAAAGAAGTTCAGTTTTAATTTTATAACCATTGTCATTTGTGGGCAGGTACCAGCAGATAATGCACTACCACATGCAGAATGAAGAGTATGGAAAAGTGGTAGAGGCCTGCAAGCGCTATGGGGACCAAGAGGGTTGCCTCTGGGAGCAGGCACTGGGATATTTTGCTAGAAAAGAAGAGGACTGCAAGGCCTACATCAGTGAGGTCCTACATCATATCGACCAAAACAACCTGATGCCTCCCTTACTTGGTGAGCTGGTGAACATTTGATTTCATACTTAATGAGTTAGTTTGTATTTTCATCAACATTTCATATTAGAATCAGTGCAGGAGAAGACAGAGCGTTGAGCTCTCTTGGCATCAGTAAGATAAGAAGAGGCATTCCCATCTTACATCCATTGTTTTTGTACGGCCATAGTGGTGCAGACACTGGCACACAACTCGACGGCCACTCTCTCCGTCATCAAGGACTACCTCATCAACAAGCTGCAGAGGGAGAGCCAGCAGATAGAGGACGATGAACGCAAAATCTGCCAGTATCGTGAGGAAACTGCTCACCTTCGTTCTGAGATCCAGGAGCTCAAAACAAGGTTGGTCGCATGAAAGACTTTACTCCTGAACAGCTAGGGGAGTGGCTTAAACTCAAATTAACTTGGGGCCACTGCTGGTGGTATAATCTCAAAGGAGGTTCACTTCAATGTTCAAGGGTTAGGGTTAGGGTAACCCTAACCCAACATAATAATATGCTAATTGAAAACAGCAGTTTTTTAAATAGCAGTTACTACAAATCTATTTTTCTTACTCTTATTAAGTGATGAACTAGTAAGTACGTAGTAGTAAGTAACTTTCTGAACCTTGCATTGAACTAACAAAATGAAATCGCTGTAAACAAATATATATTTAGGACACTTGACGGTACATCTACTCATATTTTCTTCATACTTGATCAAATAATGCATATCATTTATACCTATTAGTTTTAAGTTAGTGCAAATATTTTTTTCTGTAAAACTAACATAAAAACCTTGTACGGACGGGGATGAAATCCCTGAATACATTTATGTCTTACCAGACACCGGGCAGCGCTTCTGCTCAAACTGCTGAGCCACATTGGCCCTGATGGAGGTCACAGTTAACACCCTGAGTGCAGCTTCAAGATGGGCATCAGTGAGCCCGGACCTGTACATTTATTGAAGTTCATAGTTGAGTTTCTCACACAGATATGTGCTTTCAAAAAAGCACATTATCTGGATGAACACTTTTGACAGTACTGGGAAGGATGGAGGCAAATCTCTCAGAAATGTTCTAGTCATGTCTTTTCCCTGTGCCCTTCTGAATTTAATTTTTAGCTGACTGTTGCACTGCAAGTCATAAGTTCCATTTGCAACACACAAGGGTCACGGTGTGCTTTGAAGTCAGCAAAACACTCATCAAACTCCTGCTGTTGGTTTTCAATAGCAGCGACATCTCCATCACCACTGAATGCTGTGCCCTCTTCCACAAGAGATCTGCTTGCTTGGAAATTACTGAGGTTTTTTTGCAGACAGTTGAGTTTTCTAGAATCTATTTTGTGGAGAAGGCTTTCACACTTTCATAAGCTGCTGTGATGAGCTGGCCAGGGCCCATTAGCTTCAGGTTAAGGATGTTCAGCTCCTGTCTTATGTCCACTAAGAATGCAAGATCCATGATCCATTGTGAATCATCAGGTTATTCACCTCTGCTCTTAACTCACTTAAGTCAAAATCATCTCTTCAAGACTTTTCCCCTGCTGAGCCAGCACTCATCAGTGAAGTACATCACCATATGCTGACTCGGTATCTTCTAAAATGACCCGGAACTGGCAGTGCTCTAAACTCCTCGACCTGATGTAATTGATACATTTCGGGAAGACAGACATGACATGTTCATATTTCAAGCATTTGCTGCACAATGCCTGGTGTATGAGACAGTGCAGAACAACTGCAGGATCTGCATTTTCCTTCTCTCAATTTTTGAGCCAGGGCTACCAGTCTGTTTTTTTTGTCAGTCATGGACAGGGGTCCATCAGTGGTAATGCCTACCATTCTGTTCATTGACAAACTACCCCGCTCTATCGCACTACACATCTGCTGAAATATATCCTTGGCTGTGGTACAGCTGTGCATTGTACACAAATTCAGCAACTCCTCTTGTCATCTCAAATTTCTCATAAATACATCTGATGAAAACGGCCAGCTTAGCACTGGTCGTTTGGTCTGTTCGTCCATCGAGCACCGCACCACTGTGTTTGTTGATAGCAAGATATTATTGAACAAGCTCTCCTCTGCTGGACATCAGCCCCTTGCAACATGCTGTCCTTCAGAAACTGCACTTTGATTAATTCAGACGCCACATAACTTGCTTCAACCACAGCATCTGTGTGGCTTTATGAAAAATACTTTTCTGAGACCTTCAGAGAACAGAGTTGTTCAGTCGAGTAGTGATGTTTGAGATTATATTCCTATAGAATAGCAACTTTTTCCTTTCATATCAGGCAGAAAGCATTCCCATTGGGAAAAAAAAGGACTGTAATGTCCATCCTTCTTGACACTGCCAGTGTTCACTGCCACTTTCTTTTCGGTTTGGAAAGAGACATCTGAATCTGCTCTCTTCCACTCTCTTCTTCCTCACATTTAACCTTTGCTCTTAAATACGTTTTTGAATAGATTTTTTTTTAAATTTAAACTGCAAATATAGGGGTAGTTAAAATTACCCACGATAATGTGAATAAGCTAATTTATAGTAAAGTAAAAACAACTTTTCACAGGCCTGATTATATTATATTTTGGCATCAGATTGCTGGGTTTATAGAGGGGGACTTTAATTCCTGTCAGTTACAGCCACTGGATACTCAGATTGATGATGAATGTTTACCCCAATCTTTCCACACAGTGCCAAGATATTCCAGAAGACCAAGTGCAACATGTGCAACAGTCCCCTGGAGCTTCCTTCTGTTCATTTCCTGTGCAGTCATTCCTTCCACCAACATTGCTTCGAAAGCTACGCTGAGAGTGAGGCTGAGTGCCCAACGTGCACCCCAGAGAACCGAAAGGTCATGGACATGCTGCGTGCACAGGACCAGAAACGCGACCTGCACGACCACTTCAGCAGACAGGTATTGATTAAATTATGAACAAAAAAGCCTTTATTTGAAATAATCAATCGAATCTATCTGCTTTACTCTTCCCCTTGGTGGAATTTAGTCTTAGTTATTCTATGTAAGCAACTGACTGATAAATGCAAGTCTTTTCTGTGCTTTTCAGTTACGCAGCTCCAACGATGGTTTTTCAGTGGTGGCTGACTATTTTGGTCGAGGAGTGTTCAACAAACTGACTCTGGTCACTGACCTGCCTGGCAACAAAACAGTCGGGAGTCTAGAAGTCAACCTGCAGAGAGACCTGCTCATCCACACCAAGAGGAACTGCTAGAAAACTCTGTCCGTAATCACAGTGTGATTACTGCTGGAGCTGGAGCTCTACCTCCAGCTTCGACCACGTGCTTTGTTGCGGGGTTGCCACTTTAATCAGCAGAGAATGCATTTGCCTGCTTTTAGTACCTGTTGTGGACCTGTTAGCATAATTGTGTTCGTAGTCTGTGTGATTCACTAGAGACTGAATACATGTACTTAGATTTAAAACATGCAAAACCTCGCTCAATGATAACTTGGAGAATTCTGCTTTGGATTATTAATGGCAGCTGGTTCAACTGTCTTCAAAAACAGTTGAACCAGCTGCCATTAATACATTATTTTTACTTACAAGAACTGACTGTTCACCCGGACATGAGCCTTTGCTAAAAAATACTCAACATTATCTGTTTCATCTGTATGCTTATAATGTCTTGGCTCCTTGAGGTATGTACTTTAACTGAAGCTTATTTGCAATGATGCTTCAGCCTGTCCACATAAACATGTTACCGTATTTACCTGGTCAAACTTGCTCTGTGGGGCTCTCACCTCAGAAAACACATTGGCCCCTGAGTGCAGTTACATGGAGGGTGGGGACTTCTTCCAAAGCTTCCGTTCCTCCTCTCTTTAGGGTTCTGAGAGGAGAGCCTCTTACTCTAGACACCTACCTTCTATAACAAGAATATCATTGATGGGTACTATAAGTAATTGCCTGCAAAATAAGCCAACATTTTTCTTCTTAGCCACCTTGGTGCACCCAAGTGGCCGAGGCTGCAGCGGACGACCCCTGACCTTATTTCACTGGCCTTTCATCTGGTCTTTGTTTGGCCCTACAAACCTTTCAACTGTTGATGAAGATAATTGTTGTCGAATGAGGTTTCCTGCCACTGCACTGTATACTGATCTCAATGTTGTCTCCTCTTTTTAAGACATCACTGCAGCATCAGCAGAAAAATAAATGAACGTGTAATGTTACCAACTGATGTGTTACTGGTCAAAAATACTTCAAAAATCTATCACAGGAAGCTGTGTTTAACAATTGCAATGCCTTTCAGAAGCCAATAAAACTGTTTGAAACAGCACTTGAGCTGGACGCTGTGGACACTAACTCCTGTTCAGTAAGGGGCTCAGGTTACAATCAGCAGTCACATCCAGAGGCTTTTCATGGGAAGAAAAACAAACAGACACTTACAATGAGGCTGTACTTGTTAGATTTCATGGAAAAGTCAGCTCACTCACTACTTATTCTAGCAAGATACACACACATACTTGGGTGTGAGCACTCTACTCTGTTACATCCACAAACAGGGTAACAACAAGCGACACAATGTCAGTCTCTTAAAGCTGCACTACACTGGGTTTCCATCCCAGCCACTGTTCCACTATTGGACAGATACAGTTCATTCAGCTTGATTCATTCTGAGCAGGCATGTGCTCTACCTGGAACTGTCGTCAGTCTGTATCACGCCCAGTATTTGGACGTGGACCAATTGTTTCTGGCCAGAAACGCGTTCTCGACGCCGCTCACCTCACGTGGACCAATCACAAAGCAGTGCGTGGAGCGAGGTGGGCGGGCCCTGGACCGGAGGGGGGTCATCGTTAGCTGTTGCGGTTTCTCAAAGTCAGCGAGAGTTACTCACCGGAAATACAGGGGGCTGCCCTTCAAGACAAGAGCACGGCTTTTAATAGTGGTATCTACGTATGTATTTTTTCTATATCTAAGGGGACTTTTTTTTTCACCAGAACCTCAAATGTGTAATTGTATATAAATTATTATGGTTACGGTAGCTTCACTCACTAGTTTTTTTCTATCAGGATGTAATAAAAATGTAAAATATGGATTTGAAAAATTACAGAACAGTAACCAGCGCGTTTCAAATGCTTTACATGGTTATAGATTCAAATTTGATTTGTATTTTCAATATGATATAGTTGTAGTTGTTTGCGCCACCAATTAGTCGACGGGGTGTTTTATTCTTTAAAAGTAACCGGATGCAGTATATTAGCTTCTAGTGAACTTGGTGGGACTTCATCTCCCGGCAGCGGCTCGAGTGGATCCAATGAGGTGACGCCGCGTTCCGGGCCCGACTGCTGCGAGCGAGCCGGTGATAAAGTGTCTAAAGGCGGCCACAGCGTGACAGCATAGAGGCTGCGAGTCTAGACAAAGCCCAGGAACACGAACCCGAGAGCGGTCTCCTTCTGCTGGTCGCACCGCCACTCTCCGGTCTGAGCCCGCCCGAGGAGAGGTGAGTTCCTGCCCCGGCACAGTGTCATGCTCTCTTATTGATGGTGGTCTGACATGGAGCTAGCTAACAGTAGCTGTCAACTTATCTCAGATGCCGCCGGTGAAGGACTGCCTTTGTACCCGGAGCATCTGCACAGATGTTTCACACGGAAATGTTTCACTGGAACTCAGAGGTTCTTTCAAACCAGTAACTGGGATCCGTTCACTTAGCTTAGCAGAAAACAGCGGCAACTTCTCCAGTGAGCAGCCGCTTCGGCAGTGACTCACAGAAGCTAACGTTCTCATGTGTGCTTTAAACCGTGAGGGTTTGAACCGTGCATCCATTTTACCGTCATGCGTCACCGGCTCACCGGCACTGGAAGTGTCTGTGCTGCAAATGTCCTCCTTCTAAACCGAAGCACAGACACGGATGTGGCTTTGGATGATCTCTCCCTGGATGTTGAGCTCTGGCTCCAGTCTGTATTCACACAGGGTTTAAAAAGCATACACTTCCTTTTGAGTGCAGCGTGGTCAAAGCAAACATTGAAGCCTGACACGTGTTTGAAGGCTGCTCACCTGTCTGGTTGGGGATCAGGTGCGACAGATTCTTGGGCAAATGGACATACCCAGCACTGGCTCTGCGATCTGCCGTAGGTGAAGCAGGACCTTGAGGAAATATGGAAGGCCATCAGGAGACAGGAGTAAGATACAGCTGTGAAAAAATCATGAATGAGCGTAGAAGCAAATAGAGCAGGTATGTCTTCTCAGGTGGGAGATCATGTCACTCCTTCCCCCACAGAGAGCGTCTCTGCAGAGCAGCTTTTGACCATCAATGAATCAGAGAGAGGTTTGACATAGTCTGTGACATTACTGTAGAAGAGATGTCAAAGATGAACTGCCCTGGTTCCTGGTATTGTTTTTCATTCATTTCATTTCCTCTTTGTAGCTCATCATGGAGGAGAAGAGGATGCTGGCACCGGTTGCTCTCTTCTGCCTTGTTCTGGCAATGTTGCCTTCTCACACAGGTAATATGATCCATCAACCTATGCAAACTTTTTCCTAACATGGCGCACTAATTGCAGCGGTGAGCAGTGTGAACAATGCCATACCAATGGCTCAGTGTGTGGAAATACCTGATCTGCGTGAGTACTTCATCTCGGGTGTTTCCCCTCGGCCTCAGGAGCTTCATGTGGCCTTTCTGTGCTTTGTTTTTACAGTGACTTTAGCTGTCATGTCAGTTGACCTGGGCAGTGAGTGGACGAAAATGGCGATAGTGAAACCTGGCGTGCCAATGGAGATAGTTCTCAACAAGTGAGTATAACTTAGCGTTTGTCTTCATCTTAGTACAGTGTTTACTCTATGCCTTGGTGTCAAAGGAAATGTTACTGATGGAAATGTAAAATAGAGTAAATGAAGCTCAACACTGTCTGTGTTGTCTTTTCTTTTAGGGAGTCACGGAGGAAAACACCTGTTGCCGTGTGTCTCAAAGAGAATGAGAGACTGTTTGGAGACAATGCACTGGGAATGGTATGGCTTCTTCTCAAGTTGACTAAATTGCATGTGATATAACATCAGCCTAATTGAGTATTAATGATTTCTTTGTATGCTATTAATGCTCATGTATTTTGTACATTTCAGACTGTGAAGAACCCCAAAACTGTATATAGGCACCTCCAAAGCCTACTGGGTAAAAAGCATGACAACCTCCAAGTGGCGCTCTACCAGAAACGTTTTCCTGAGCACCATATGCAGGTGGACCCAGTGAGAGGGACAACTTACTTTAAAAACTCAGAGTGAGTCTTTTGTTTTACTTGTTGTAAACACAAACATTAACTCTTTTGTCTATTCTTATAGAATCTTAAATATTTTGCAAGTGGTTTGCACAGTGGTGGTTCATCACATACTTAGTCTGTACATTAACTAGTTCAGTGTCTGGAGAAAATAAGAGGCAAATAGTCCTAATTACAGATCACAGTGGACTGTTGAAGAGAAAGAAAAGGACCGAAATCAGATTAGTACAACCACTTGTTTTATCTTACTGTTACTACTGGTCTGATCCGAGTCTGACATCATCTAACGTGGAAAGATGGGTGTTAATATGGATTAGAGTAATTACAACAGTGTCGAAATAACACCTTTCCAGATATCTTTGATCGGCAGGCATTGCCCTGTTTATTCAAAGTGAATTCATAGTGAATGTTATAATTGAACCAAAGTAGGCACTGCACTTACCAGACAGAAGTCTGTTGAATTAGTAGATATCTTATATCAGGTTGTGTTGTCTGTCCTACAGTGTGGATATCTGTAAAAAAATATGTTTTAATTCCTGATCATATAGAATCTTTTCCAATAATGTGACTGATTTAGTAGGTATAGTACAGTTGGTTCTAGAGTCACATCACATCTGTCTTTTCTTCCTCTAGAGAGATGCAGTTCAATCCTGAGGAGCTCGTTGCGATGGTGCTAAATTACTCTCGTGGACTGGCTCAGGACTTTGCAGGTCAGTTCGCTCAGGGAAGAAGATGCATCAGCACATATGAGCAAAGTATATTCATTTGCATCTCTTCTTTTTCTATCCTCCTAATCTCTCTTACTCCCAGAACAACCAATCAAAGATGCAGTGATCACCGTCCCATCCTTTTTCAACCAGGCAGAGCGTAGGGCAGTCTTGCAGGCCGCGCAGATGGGCGGTCTAAAGGTCCTTCAGCTCATCAATGACAACACAGCCGTGGCCTTGAACTACGGGGTCTTCAGGAGGAAAGATATCGACAACACTGCTAAGGTGCACATTCAGCATTTCTCCTCAGTGCATGTTTAAGAATCAGTCTGGTTATAGTCTGCAGTCACTAAGTGACTATTATCTCCTGTAGTAGACAAAAACGTGTGTCCAGATGCAAACTAACAGTTAATGTCTCCTGCTGATATTCTGATTCACTATCTTATTCCGCTGTGCCACCATTGTTTCCAAACCCTATTAAAACTCACCAGTGAGCCACACCCTTTCTGCCGAATGAACTCTGCATCTTGAGATTGTTTCCTTGTGAATTCATGCAACCTTTGTACAAAACCAGAGTTTCTCTCAATATTGATTAGAACCATTGTAATCGATGATGCATCATCATTTTCAATGCACAATAAATGTAAACAGCAGTAGCTAAGATTGACCTGATTACGCCTGAGCTTTTATCCTGATATAACAAATATGTGATGTTATCTAACATCACAGACCATCTATTAATGATAAGAAGATGTGGAGGACTATTTCATGTAACACAAATCCTCTCTCTTTCCAGTTTATAGAATATGATGCGTGATGTTCGCATTTGAGTTCGATGTGCTGTTGTTTTTTGTTGTCAAAAAGCTTAGAAAGGTTCAAGCCAAGGTGCAGGAATTGGAACCGTCACACAATACAACTACCAACCTTCTGCTTAGAGGACGACCAGTCTAACCCCTGAGCCACATTGTTCCCTTAATGCTCCACAGAGAACATCGGTCCCTGAACAAATGAATGAATATCAGTTTTGTCCACGCTTCACGTTTATCACTGTCTTTAACTGTATAAAAACAAACATAACTGACTGACTTCCGATCTTGTTTTTTTTTCAGAATATTATGTTTTATGACATGGGCTCGGGTAGCACTACTGCCACCATTGTCACGTATCAGACCGTCAAAACCAAGGAGTTTGGCACCCAGCCCCAGTTGCAGATCCGAGGTGTCGGGTGAGTCCACTGATCCTTGAGGTGGCATCTCAGATTGCTTGTATCAGCACAGTGTTGAGGCTCTGTTATGGTCTGTTGTCAGGCCCGTTGTCTCAAAGAGCTTCTGAAATGAGTGAAAACGTGTCATATGAGGATAAATAAGATGTGGTGAGGGATTGGAAATGTGTCTTGGGTGCGCTCGCAACTGCTGGGTCACAGTGATTCGATCACAAGTGGTCAGCTCTGATTTAGAATGTGTCTCCAGCGACCACTTTGATCAGATTCCACCATTTTTAAGCCATTTCGACAATACAGATGGGTCAGTTGTGTTTGTTACCCTGTGACCCTGATCAGACCTGGTAACAACATCTGTCCTGAGTGATGTGATGGCAACTGGTCAGTGCAAAGTACAGGTCTGAACGTATAATCACACATGTACTCAGAGTTGTCCACTTGAGATGTGATTACTTTACATTCAGAGGTGGTGTGGGACCTGGGAAAATAGGTTTCAGATAGTTTCAAAACATCTCCAATGTGTTTGTTAGAAATTCTCTTATTACGGCTTTTAGAGAACGTCCTGTTTGAAAAGCTCTGTTAGGACTCCACCCTAACCCTCCAACTACATCCTCAATGTGTTTTGCTAATGCAGGAATAAGGGGGCCAGCTAGCCTCTTACTTAGACATAGCATGGTCTTTCAGCAGCTGATGCTAACCTCAACCCTCCGTGCGAGAGGGAGCATCCAACCAGAAGCACGTTCATGTTTTGATTGAAAGCTGTGAGCTCCCACTTTTGAATTTAGCCCTCTATGATGGGGAGATGTGTGAAGCTCACTCAAAGGAATGTGTCGGCTGAAATTATATTAAAAAAGAATTGTGGTGTTTCACTTAGTCTCAAAATCTGTCCAAAGCAGGTGTGTGCAAGCATTTTCAGCACCCATATTTTTCCTACCTGGGGTGATGAAGTGCTTTTTTAAAAAAAATAACAATTATTGAAGATATTTTCACATTTTACTCTACTTATGTCAGCATTGGATCACTAGGTGCCTCTACCTGCCAGTGCCCCTCCTGGCATCTTACCAGGCCAGAGACTGGGGTCTGACCAATCAAAAGCAGTGGAGGCATCAGTCACTGTCCCCGCCTCCAAAAGCCTCAGAAAGTCAACTCATTGAGCGAGTGTCGAGCAGTTGAGTGTGTGTTGGGAGAGCTCAAGCTCATGCTTGTCCACAGCCCCTTGTAAGGAGGGTTTTTCTGTGCATGGGTGCTATTTCTATGTAGTTCATATGTGGTGCACACATCTGTTATTATGAAAGTTTTCCAGACCAAGTAAATACGATTTTACAAAAAGTTTATATACTCTAGCACAGTTTTTATGATTTTTTAGTCTGACTTGTGAGTATATTATGAGATTTTTCAGAGGACGGGATGTCATGGATTGCGCTCTATTTTCACAATAAGACTTAAAAGAGGGTTTTTGTTTCTGTCTTGTCCCTCATCCTGTTTAAAATTCAAAAACGGGGAAAAACTCATGCAGAGATCATACACGCACCCCACACACAACATACTGACATAGCCTTTCTCCAGTTCAAGTGAAGTTAGTAGAAAATAGATAATTTTGTCTCCAAGGTGTAAGGCCCCATTTTTTGCACCCGTTGTTTCGTCACCTCCTCTTGCTCTCAGTGAAATTTCTGTGGAAGATCTGCTGTGATCTCACGTCGGCTTCTCCAGTTAGAAAATTTCCAGAGGCTCTCACTCGGACATTTTGCGTTTTAGAATTCAGTGCCTGTCCAAAAGCAATTAATGCACCCTTTTTTTTTGAGTGTTAAAGAAAAGTGAGGTAAAGATAAGATAATGTCTTTTGAATAGAAGGAAAAAGTAAATGCTTCCTGCTTTTGAAGGTCAAAAATGCATAATGCATGCATAATAAAAAAAAATAGTCACTTGTCAGAAAACTTTTATAGATGTCCATGTAGACTAAGGTTTGCCCTCCCTGCTTTCTGTCTCTAGGTTTTGACCGTGGGGTTGGGGGGGCTTTGAGATGGACCTGCGCCTGCGAGACCACCTGGCCAATCTGTTTCAACACTCAGAAGAAGAGCACTAAAGACGTGAGGGAGAACCATCGGGCCATGGCCAAAACTGCTCAAAGAGGCCCAGAGGCTCAAGACCGTGCTTAGTGCAAACATAGACTTCATGGCTCAGGTGAGTACACTGGTGTGAACCCTATATCTGGTTTTTGTATTTTCACAGTCTGTCAGAACCATCTGCAGCACCTTGATTAATTGAATGTGTTTCAGTTCTTGATGATTTTTTCTCGACTTTTATTAAAATTCACTGTTTTTAAGGTCTCAGTAATGGGAAAATGTTTCTTGTTTTTTTATTGAGCAAAAATCCAAGACTCCTATTCAAACTCGGTAACACACTGCTTTTTTCAGGTGGAAAGGTTTGATGGATGACATTGACTTTCAAATCGAAGGTGACCAGGTCCGAGTTTTGAAGAAAATGTGTGCTGATCTTTTTTGAAAAGGGTGCCCCCGCCCGGTGGAGGACGCCCTCACTGTTGCAGAAATGAAAGCTGGTCAGTTTTTCTCATTGTATTGCTCTGTGTTATGTGTCTGATCAAGTTCAGCCTGGTCGTAAACATAACTTTTAACGACACATGTGGGGCATATTGAGCAGCTTGTTTGCTGTAGACGTGTGATACAGAAGAAACTAGAAATTGAAAATAGAAATTTTCATATCAAACAAAAAGAAACACAGGGTCCTGTATACATATATGCTATTGTATGATATGCTTGTCCAGTCCACCCTATTATTGAAGGAAGGTATGACCATTCATTTTAAAAGTCTAGGGCAAAATAAGAACATCATACTATCACAAAAGTTGTGACAAGGTGGATGTTCCCTTATTCCACTTTCAAATAGAATTTTTGTCTAAACATTAGAGATCCCAAGCAGAAATGGATAAATTCTAAATACCTTTTTTATCAGCTCTGATTATCTTCAAATTACATTTTATTTATATGTATTTTTTTTTATATATTATATCTAAAGAAATTACCAAATGTCTTCTACATTGAATAGTCCATTGTCAGTGTATGAGGTCTGGAGGGTTCCTGTTTCTACATAATACATTATGCATTGGAACAAAATTGCTAGTTGTGTAATGAATGCTGCAGGAACATCCAGATAAGTAAAACAAATTTTGGAGTAATGGCTATTTACATTTTTTAAAAGAAACGTTTAGCGGTGGTAGGTGGTGGATGTGGAGATCACGTAATTTTCTCATCACCAAAAACTCTAGACATCCCAAATTTCGGAGAACTTTACACTTGGTGGAGGTGGAGAAAGTCTGTAGCTAATCCAGAGGCTCTCACTCAGACATTTGTGTTCACACATGCATCTCCTCTGGAGAAAGTGCGGAGAGTCTACAGGGAAGGTGAATGTTTGAAAGCAGCTTTAGTGGTCCGTTTCTTTAGTTTCCTTACCTTTTTGATTAAGACTCGCACTGCTGAAATGAATGGATTTTTGTTGTACTGCTGCTAAACTGAATTCTTCTTTTTGTGCCGACAGGATGAAATTGAGCAGGTGATTTTAGTCGGTGGTGCCACCCGCGTCCCCAAAGTTCAGGAAGTGCTACTCAAAGCTGTGGGGAAGTGAGTGTCACGCTGCTCTCATTTGAACAACTTTCACTTTCGAACATAATATCAATTCTATGATTTAACATGTTTCTCTTTTACTTAATATAGGAAGAGTGATTTATGTTCCTGCAGGTTTGGATGTGTCGATAGTACCTGTGTAATTATGTATATTTTTCCTCACAGGGAGGAGCTGGGTAAGAACATCAATGCAGATGAGGCTGCAGCCATGGGCGCCGTGTACCAGGCTGCTGCCCTTAGCAAGGCCTTCAAGGTCAAACCTTTCCTGATCAGAGATGCCGCTGTCTTCCCCATTCAGGTAAGTGCACGTTGTTCACTGAAAGCTCTCAAGTACATCTTTGCTGTTATTTTTTTTATCTTAGATGAACTGTATTAATCATTAGTGAGGACATAGTATGTAGTGTTTTAAATTCCCTCATTTGTATACTGTTCAGAGTTTTTGAGAAGACCTCAACCCATAGTATGAATGAATGGTAATAAACTGTATTATATTGTAAAGTGCTTTGAGGGGTCATGAAGATTAGAAATGCAGACCATTTACCTAAAACTCACACTCAGTTAGTTACCTAAATCCAGGAAGCCATGTTAACATTAACAACATGTTGCATAATTCTATCAGGTGGAGTTCACCCGTGAGGCAGAGGAGGATGGGGTCAAAACCTCGAAACACAACAAACGTATCCTCTTCCAGAGGATGGCGCCCTACCCCCAGCGCAAGGTCATAACATTCAACCGCTACAACGATGACTTCTCCTTCGAAATCAACTACGGAGACCTCAGCTTCCTGAGTCAGGAGGACCTCAGGTTGGATAGCTGCCCCCTTTTAGCACTTTTAACCTCTTCTGTGATCCTGACATTCCACAGCTGCAAAGCCAGAAGAAACCAGACTTTACAGAACCAAATTTTGTGTGAATTTGTTTTAACCCATGTTCCCTCATGATTTACATATGTTGAATGTAACTGATGTTCTCCCCTCACCCTGTTGTTCATGTGTTGCAGTGTATTTGGCTCTGTGAACCTGACCACTGTCAAACTGTCTGGAGTGGGCAGCAGCTTCCAGAAGCACGCAGACGCTGAGTCCAAAGGCATCAAAGCCCATTTCAACATGGATGAAAGTGGAGTGCTCCTGCTGGATCGGGCAAGTTACACTTGTGTGTTATTATAGCATCCTTATGAACATTACATTAAATTTGCATTGTCTCTACATGTCACAGAGAAATACTAGTAAACACAATCAATATATATATCAATAGCTGATTTAAAAACTATGATCATCGTCACTATGGGGATATTTCATTTTTGTAAATTGTCCTTCACAGGTGGAGTCTGTCTTTGAGACAATTGTGGAGGAAAAAGAAGAGGAATCGACATTAACTAGTAGGTTTTGAAAGTAAAAAATCGTTCGAGTTTTTTTTTAATTTTGGGAACCTCAGTGAAATTCACCATCTGTCGGAGTGGTGCTTAGGTTCCTGATCACAGGCTTGGGGAGAGGCACAATGGGTTGTTCATTTAAAGGGCCCATATTGCGGTATATACATTTTCTGGGCTTTTACTATTCTCTCAGCCCCGCCCAGCCGGTACCAGTCCAGCCTCAGAACCCATCACCCCTACTCCCCATCACCGGTGTAACTTACAGTCTTCTATTATAGCTGCAAACATAACGTGACTTTCAGCTGTATTTACCAGAGGATCAGCAATGCACCAGAATGAGATCAATGATTGGCCTGGTCGTGTGTCACTCAAACTGAAGTCAGCCAATCAAAGGAGGGGCTCAAGATTTAGGTTAAAACAGCATGTTCTGTCTGCCGCTTCAGAGAGCGGCAGAATAGAGGACATGGAAATCAAAATTGCAGCAGCTGTTTCACCTCTAAACCACTGATATATCATCTTTTAACTCAAATTAAATCCCAGCAAGGTGTAAAATATGGGCCCTTTAAATGAGGTGGTACGAAGTGAGTTGTTAAAGCAGCAATGTCAGTCGAGATGATTTTGTATGCTTCTTTCATTTTTTTGTGACAGTAAATTCCTTCTCCCTCTGTTCATTAAATCACAGCAGCAGGAAACATGTTTGATAACCTGCATCCTCTGAGTAGCTGCAGTGCTAATACACACGCTATCATTACCTCGATTTAATTTAATCACCTTAAACAATCCCAGGCTGCTCCAAGTCACACTCGCCACCGCACACATCAGACTGCCCGGGTTAGAACTTCATATTCAGCCAGCTCATGTGGGACATATCAGATTACCTCTTTGCATGAATCTTGTTCTCGACAATTTATGCAACATTAAAATCCATGTTATAGAATGTATATGACTTATCATTACGTAACAGAGCCATCACATCACTCTTTCAGAACTGGGCAACAGAATTTCTACCTTGTTTGGAGGAGGATCTTCAGAACCTGCCCCAAATGTAACTGAGCCTATCCTGGTAAGTGCAGCTGTGTTCATGCAACACAATGATAGGTTTAACACTAAGGCCTGTATGAATGAATGATATTTACATTTATAGCAATTGTTGGACTGAACTGCTTTAAGTGATTGTTCACTCAAGTGTCAGGAGGTAGTGCTCACACATGCCTTACCCTAGATGCAAACCCTGTTCCCTGATTTGTGAAACCAGGATGAGGAGGAAGTACCACCAGAGTCAGGAAAGGAAGACAAAGAAGACAAGGACGACAAGGACGACAAAGAAGACAAGGACGACAAGGACGAGGTCCAGAAGGAGGAGGCTGCCAAGGAGAAACAGGATGATTCGGAAAAAAGTGAAAAGACTGAAGAGAAAAGCCAGGAACAGACAGAGGAGGAAGGCAGCAAGAATGATGCCAAAGTAAGATTCGTCTCATGTTCTCACTTGCAAAGGTCATGTAGACTGGATTGGTTCTAAACTTTGTACAGAGTTTTGTGAAAATCTATGTTTTAAGAGAGAATGGCCTGAACAAACGTGGCATTGAAAGGAAACGTATCACTGTCTTTGAAGGAGGAAAAGGATGGAGAGAAATCTGCAAACGCTGAGGCCGAGAAGGAGAAGGAGAAGAAGGAGGAGGAGGAGGAGGAAGAGAAGAAGGCAAAACCTCAGAAAAAGAACAAGATCTCAGATGAGATCACAGTGGAACTGATCATCAAAGACATCTTCGATCCCACTTCAGATATTCTCAATTCCTCTAAAAAGAAGTAAAAGAGCGTTTCATGTTTCTTCCTCAGCTTTTAAGTGTTTGGTTTTCAGTTCTGTCAACTGAATTAAATCTGTGTCTTTTCAGGCTGCAAGATTTGACAGACAGAGACCTGGCCAAACAGGAACGAGAGAAGACACTCAACAGTTTGGAAGCTTTTGTCTTTGAGACACAGGTTAGCATTAGACACTGTCTGTGAGTTTTACCTTTTTATCTGTCCTTACAAGCACATTATCCCTCTAAAATTATCAGAGATGCTCCAACGGATTTTAATGCCTGAATTTCGATTCAGGCCACACAACGCTGTAGTTAATCAAACATCCCTTTTATGAAAAGAGCAAAACCTATACAGAAATGTATTATATTGTTGATCAGAGCTAAACAACTTCAATATCAAGTAGGCCAAATGGAAAAATCATGGCTGTAAAAATACCTTATTAGGTGCCTTGGGTAACTTCTACTGACAGTGTTCCTTCATACATACTGATCTTTTTAATACCTGAGTGTTAACATGTAGAGCAGTGTTAATTTTGGCAGCTATTTTTGATTTAGTCTTTTGACGAAAATGTATATTAGTTTTAGTCACATTTTGTCATTTTTATCCTTCTTAGTTTTAGTCTAGTTTTCGTCGACGAAAACTAATTCCATTTTAGTCTAGTTTTAGTCACATTTAATAGCCACATTAAACTCCTTTTCTATAAAAACATATAGCTGCAGCCTAATAGCTTAAAAATATATATTTAGTTTTAAATGTGAAAACAAAAAGGGAGAGCAGGTCAGACTGGAGGCGAACACAGAAACTGCAGCTCGGTAGAAACCAACTGCAGCTTCTGCTCTGATCAAGAAGCTGAGGCGCTGATCTGTGATCAGCTGAGTCCAGAGAAACTCTGTGTTTTCACTGTTTCCATAGTTAAGAAGCAGTCAGTCACTGAGCGGCTGCTCGATGTGAACAAGCTGTGATCACACTGTGTCTCTCTGAGCGAGTGCGCGGGACAGGGGGCGGGGCTACGATGCGCTATCTGGGAGGACACACAGACACAGACTCACTCGCCCGCTCCTGATACTTCATGATGGCCTGATACGATGATGTTTTAAAAATTATTGTGACTTAGTCAACCACCAACATTTTCGTCTCGTCTCGTCAACGAAAGTTAAAATAGATTTAGTCATAGTTTTTATTTAGTCATAGTTTTTATTTTCAAAGATCCGTTTTCGTTACGTCTTCGTCTTAGTCATGGGAAAAGGGTCGTTAACGAATATTTTTCGTTATAGTTTTCGTCAACGAAATGAACACTGATGTAGAGAGTTCTGATCAGTGTGGGATAAATAAATGCATCTTAATCTTAAGCATCTTCTAAAAAGGAGAATTAGAAAATTGAAGGAGAAAACCCTATAAAATGTGAAGAAACCTATTAATTTTATATTTACAGGAAGCTCCATTACAACATATTAACTTAATATAAAATGATCTGCATCATCTGACAAGACAACTACAGACTGTTTCTAGACGAAGGTCATGAGTCAGTATCAGTCCTTCCTCTGTCCTCCTCAGCTGCTGTGACTATGTCTGTTGATAATTTGACGGCCATTCCCACAGAATTAAGTAAATTTTTGGTGGGAACAGGTTTGCATGTGCATGTGCACAAAGGTAATTTTCACATGGATCAGATTCTGAGTGAAAGGTGAAGCGTCCACAGACAAAAGAGTGAAAGACAAGTGCTCACGTGAGAGAAAGAACTGCATTGCATGGGGTCTGACTGTCTGCATGGTAAACATGTTATGGATCATAGCACAAGCAGGGACCCACCAAATTGCACCTGGACAAATTAGAATATGGTGAATCACCAAAGTCTAGATTATTAATGGGAAATGCTGAGTTTCTATGAGTTAAACCAGATTCATAACAAACAAACTCTGCAGACAGACGGCTCTTGTTTGCTTTGAAAGGCTTATTATTAATGTGCTATTATTATATTGTTATATGATTTCAAAATTTTATCATGACCTACCTTAATTTGTTCATACGCACCAAGTTAGAGGTTTCATTGCACAGTTGACAGGTTTAGTTTTTCACATCCAAGCAAAATTTGCATTTGTACAATGAAATCTCTGAACTGATTCAATATTGAATCGAGAACTTTTTAAATGGGAATCGATTCGTGATATCCGTAGCGATACCCAGCCCCAATGGGCACCAGATACTGATATTGGATTGGATCTGTCCCATCTCAAAAAATTGCAATGTCACCAGTACTTCTTCCAAAGAAAACACAATACTTTAAACTTTATTTCACAATACAATTTCTCCAGGACAAACTGTACCAAGATGATTATCAGCTGGTGGTGTCAGAGGAGGAGAAGGAGCAGATCTCTGCCAAGCTGAGGGAGGTGTCGGAGTGGATGGATGAGGATGGTTACACGGCATCCACCAAACAGCTAAGGGAGAGGCTGTCTCAGCTGAGGAGCTTGTGCAAGGACATGTTTTTCAGGGTTGAGGAGAGGCGGAAGTGGCCGGACCGCCTGGCTGCTCTGAACGGTATGCTCAACACCTCCAGCTTCTTCCTGAGGTGAGTGCTAATAAACATCAGCAAAGATCACAAGTTATTAGGACCCGTGCAGGACTGATGTTTACTTTGTGTTGGTTTGAGTCGCACTAGGTTTTATGAGACACATGTAACTGAATGAATGTCGAATCAGTGTGGAGAGCACTGACCACTGACATAGACTTTACTGTTGTAGTCAGATTTTTGAATTGAATTTTTTTTAATAAATTACAGCAAAATTGTAGTAACAGTCAGTTTTAGCCATCTGCAGTAATATAGAAGATTGTGGATGTGATGCATTAAAATGCATCGAGATGCACTGTTCTGAATGGAATCTTATTGTCAGCCTATGAAGATTCACAATGAACAATGACCAGGCATTGCTGTGAGGATTCAAGTCGTGCTCACATAAAGTTTGCATATACGATGTTTCTCTTTTCAAGGAGTGCCAGACTGATTCCTGAGGATGACCAGATCTTCACTGAAGTTGAGCTGAATATGTTAGAAACCCTCATCAATGAAACAGGGGTAGGTGATGAATGAATTAATGCTGTCAAATTGTCCTTACACCACTCCTCCAGTACTACTGCATGACTTTTTCATTAAGTTCCTGAAAGTTTGTATTCCTTCTTACTCCTTAGCAGGGGGTAAGTTTTTGTTTTGTCAGGAGATGGCGCTCTTGCTTGGAGACTCACCTGATTATTTTAGTGTCTACTAATTTATACCAGTTTAACCTATAAAACTTGGTTACACGGTTGAAATCATCTCAAATATATTTTTGTAGTCTAGAGAATTATTCAAGACCCACATGCTATAAAGTTTACTGGGATATTAAAATATTATTAATGTTCTATGACATAAAGGGAGACGGAGCTCAACTCTAGCAGGGTATGATTCAGACACCCTCTTAACCCCTGCGCCTCAGTAAGGTTAGGGATCTGCTAGAGAGATTAAAAATAAAATGGTTAAAGCAGCAGATCCACAGATCATAATCCAGACTTTCCCTTTTCAAGCTTAAGCCTCAGATAACAATGATGACACCACCATGACATTATCAGGATAAATTCCCAAGACTCTAGAAAACTCCTTCCAGAGCCACTGAAGATATTTTTTAACTTCTTTTACGGCCTGGTGCTTCTCTTTGAATCGAGTAAACTGATCCTCATGTGTCAATTCGTCCAGACATGGAAGAACGAGACGTTGGCACAGCAGGAGAAACGCTCTCCAAAAGAGCGACCGGTCCTGCTGTCCAAAGACATCGAGTCCAAGCTGGCACTGCTGGATCGAGAGGTCAACTACTTACTCAACAAGGCCAAGTTTGCCAAACCCAAGGCTAAACCCAAAGCTAAGAACAGCACCAGCTCAGAGAAAGGGAGCAAGGCCAATAATACAGCTGGGGAGAAAGTCATCCCTCCAACAGAGGAGAGCACGGACTCGAAGAGCGGTGGGTCAAACGGCACAATACACACATGTTGTTCTTTCACTGTAAACAGCAAAGAATCAGAGCTGGAATAAATCTAGAATAACCTTGTTTTATTTATGTTGACATGCAGAAAGTCCAGAGGAGGCTCAGCCGGGCGATGCCCCGCCTACCGAAAGCACTGTACACACAGACTCAGACAGCGAATCACAGCCCTCGGAAGAATCAACAACCACAGGTCGGTCTGCCATACCTGTTGCTGATAATGCCAGAGAACTTTAGGGTGTCGACAAAATGACTGGAAAAAAACCGATGTGGTCTAGAACAGCCCTAAACTTCAGGCTCAGAAGTCACCTGGATGAAGACACTGCCACACACTATCAACACGAATGGAACTTTATAGCACTTTATTAATCATTCTCACTCCTTTCAGCTATTATGAATGACCAAGTCCAGGTCCAGTTTTTTCTCAAACAAGGCCCTAGATTATAACTGTAAAACATGATATTTATAGAAGAGAGTAAAATTCGACTATTGCATATTGACCATAATAACAAAAACCACAATGTCACAAAGCTTGAATGATACATGATGAGTGTATTTCTGTCAAAAGCAATAAATCATGCATAATAATGCTGAGGTAATTTCTTAAAAGGTTGCATTACATTCTCATCCCATCCTGAGGAGCACTTTTTTTAGATGTTGACAACTTGTTCATATATATTTAATTTAGAGACTAAAAACCCTTGACAGGCAGCTCCTGCTTTGCTCTTTGATTATTCTCCTACTGATGATGAAACGGGTCACCATTTTTCCCTCTGATTCAGACTGAGGCTTTTCAGATGATGCATTGATTCAGTGTCAGCTAACAGGCTTTTAGATTTCCTTAAATCGGTAAATGTGGGCATCAGTTCCTCTGCAATTGTAGTTGTGGACTGGAGAGGAAACTTTCTGACTGCTGTGAGCTCTTTTCTACTGATGAATAGAGCTGCTTTATTGCCCATACATTCTGTGTTTACTTTTTTCCTTCTCTGTCCTCATTTTCAGCACCAAGGGACAAGGCCAAACCTGAAAAACATATAGACGATGAATTATAACAGCTGGAACTGGGGGAAAAGAAATCACTATATTTATTGACAGTGTATAAATGTTCAAGTTCCTTCTTGCTCTGTTTTTTTTCTTTTTTTTGCCCCGTTCGTTGAACTGCTGGGAGCTGAATGGATGAAGAACGGAGTCCAGCCTCATCTCCCTCTCACATTTGTCTCCTTTTGCCATTCATCTCTCTCACTTTCATGGATTCTGTGTGGACACTTGCCACACGAGGAACCAGTCAAATAAAAACAGAGCCCCACACTGTGTGCGTTGTGATAGATGCACGGCCCGGACAAAAGCCCATCTCACATCCAAGAGATGGTTTCCTCAATGCTGATTCAGGCCATATAGAAATAAAGATTTGACAATATCGAGTGCTAAAACAATCCTCATTCGTGAACTTCTCATTTCCTGCTTTGTCCTCTGCACTGTATCCTCAACCATGCTGTGTTGTTGTGAGATTAATGTTTGTCCTAACACCTGCTCTTTAATTTCACTGACCCATCATGGATTGAATGCACTAGAGGAAACTCTGTGGATTGATGGATTTTTTTAGTTTTTACTCTAAGCCCAAAAATGTATTTTGTAAATTTGTAGAAAACAGACCAGGTGGAAGCAAATCTCAAACACATACAGTTTATGTAAAAAAGGTATCGTAAGTACAGTGGTTTGGTTGGAATGGAAAGCATCTTTAATCTGGTGAATCATAACGATTGATATGGCTGCGTGGTATAATATCCAAAGTCATACTGTCATTAGTCAGTAAGCCGCAGAATAAGAAGGAAGGTTGTTTTATTTATGACAAATGATGCTGGTATAAATGTCTATCGTACATAAATATGTGGAAGCTACCTAGCTGGGAATAGAACTTGAAGGTGTGTCTATCATCATACTGTAAGTCACTTGTATTCAAACATTTTAGTAAGTTTATTTGATTGGATTCAATGATGACTCTCCAACATTACACATCCCCAAGTCTATATTCACCAACAGTTTTATCCCAAACTATTGGCTCTATAGAATCATAATTGCCTCAAAAGTTGCCAAATAGAGTCTCCACATATCTGCTTAACATTAGGCTTCTGATCCTGACCCAAATTATTCATGACTCAGTTTTTCTACTGATGCCCGTCCAACCTCTGAAAATGCAGACAAACTGCATGTATTCAAAGTGTCATGAGCTTCACTGCTCTTTACCTCGACAGGCCCTCAGCTGCAGCTTCCTGCCCACAAGTTGGCTCCACTTCTCCCACCCTGTGTGGGTCAGTAGTGTGCTTCTTTGTTATTGGCACTCTGGCTTATTTAAAGGGGAAAATTTAAATCAAACAAACAAGGCAGAGATGGATGATGCAAATGATATGTTTCTAAACTGTTAATAAAGAATCGTTTTGTTTTTAATTTGTCATTTTGGTTCAATCTGTTTCACAAGCACTAATTGAGCTGGCTCATGCTTTTGTCTGGTTTTGAGAGGATCAACTCTGTAATAAACAGGAGGGTTGGTCTCACTCCTGTAAATCAGATTTAGCCACTGAATATAAGGAGACTGATAATGAACTGCTGACACATCAGAGTGACGACTCACAGGAGGACTGACCGGAATCTGCTGCAACTCATTTTTTTATTTAGAAGGGCTCCTGACCAAAGCTCTGCTAGTAAAGCTCTAAAGACAATGTTAAAAGTCCTTTGTACCTGAAGGTCAAGTCTTGCGTCTTTAACATTTATTGTGTCAAATCCAGCACTTACAAAAGTATTAACCAATAACAATACAGTATTGACTTACACACTCCGAGCACTTTATGGGGAACACAAGTTTATTTTGCAGTAGTGCAATGTATTCAAATCCTGCAGATACAGGTCAGGAGCTCCAGTCAATGTTCATATCAAACATCTGAATGATGAAGCGTGATCTCAGTGACTTTGACAGTTAAAGCCAGTATTTCTGAAACTGCTTTTCACACACAATTAAGTTTTTATTCAGAATGAAGGGTATCGAGTGAGCAGCAGTTCTGTGTTGATGAGAATGGAGAATGGTCAGACAGATGGGAGCTGACCCAAACGCTAGGGACACTTTATAACCTGTCTACAAACTAGTGAGTAGAAAAGAATCTGAAAATGAACATCAGGTACAACCATGAGTGAGATGATCTACAACAGCAGAGACCACGTCGGGTTCACTCCTGTCAGGCAACAACCGATGTGTCAGGCTGCAGTGACACAAACTCAAGAAGGTTAAGGAGGAAAAATGCAGCCTGGTCTGATGAATCTGGATTTCTGCTGAACTGAATCAGAATTTTTCCTCATCAGCAGGATCCTTCCATGGAAAGGCTTCCGCTTTTCCGGGCTCATTTCGCACAGGTAGCTGGTCAAGTCGGGTATCTCCCTAGCCACCCTTTACAGCTCTTCCTAGGGCCTCCCAAAGCGTTCCTTGGCCAGATGGGATATGTAGTCCCTCCAGCAAGGTTTGGGTCTACCCCAGGGTCTCAATCCGGTTGGGTGTACCTGGTAACCCTCCATTGGAAGGTACCCAGGAGCGGGTCGACTCAGAGCTCCCTGTGGAGCTCTAAGGCTGAGTCCAGCCACCCAATAGAGATAACTTGTATTTGCAACCTTGTTCTTTTGGTCACTAGAGCTTGTAACCACATGTGAGGGTTGGATGGTAGATTGACCAGTAAATCAAAGCTTTTTACTTGTGGCTTGACCCCTTCTCTACCACAATGGTCCGGTACAATTACCGCATTCCTTCTGATGGCGCATCTACCCAACCGTCCATCTCCCCCGCCAACGTACACTCACTCCTTCACTTGGGGCAGCAAGTCTCCCCCCCCAACCTGGATAGGGTAATCAAGTATTTTCAAGCAGAGAACCATGGCCTCGGATAAGAAGGAGCTGATTCTCATTCTGCCTCAAACTCAGCTGCAAACCGCACCAATGAGCACCGGAGAACCACATCATCTGCAAAAAGCACACGCCGCATATGGACCCAACACATCATGTATTAACAGTCCAGACTAATGGTGGTGGTGTAATGGTGTTGGCAATAAACAATTTGTAAGGGCTGAGGGAGGATGTCATCCGGTGGGGTAGAGCAGAGATTGGCAGCTTGAATGAGTAGCTGATAAATCTGCAGAAATGATGCGATGCAGTCATGGCAATGTAACAGAGTCTCAGAGGAAGGTTTCTACCATCTTTTGGAATCTGCTCTGAAGCTGTTTGAGCGACGGGAGGACAGATCCCGGGGTGTTTCTGATAAAGTGCTCGCTTAGTGTACATCAGCTTGTAAAAACGCAACTTGTAAAAGGATTGTTAGAAACACCATATAAAATCACCATAACAAAAAAAAATCTTTATCAAACGCGTTTATTAGAAATAGAAATACAAAATGTGTGAGCCTTTAGTAGATATAAAATCTAAAAATAAATTTGACTACAGTACCGATAACCCTGGTTTAACAATTGAAAATATCCCACATATCCATCAGAATGTCTAAAGCGTTGTGCAAGGTATTTGTTGATGGGAAACAGGACTTTTCCGCACCCTCAGTCATTCTTTTGTGCACAGAATTGTTTTGTTTGAGATGGAATTGAATTTCTGGTAAACAACGAAAGCCACCAGCGTGAGGCAGATGACTCCGACAGAGCCGGCAATGACTGAAACCACCACTACAGTGTTATTGTCATGGTTCTTCTGAATCCCTGGAAAGGAAAAAAACACCCAAAGAATTAGACATAGAACAATGTATAGTTTTTATACTAATGAGCATAACTGTATGTATGTACAACATGTAAGCATTGAACTGTCAACTGTTTCCCCTGATAGCTCACATAAAGTAGTAGAGTAATGGCATTTAAAGATCCATCTATCCATTTTGTTTTTGTATTTTGTATTTTTTGACCTTGACAGGAATTCATCCATGACGTAAACTTGGGTATTTTAAACAAAGGTAAACCCGCTTCCACTGTGGCATGTTCCACATCACCTCAATGTCTCTACAAATTAGATTGTTAACCCGGGTTCCACATTTCCATCACTGCTGATTGGAGCCAGAGCTGATACAAACCTGTGCCTGCTACCGAGCCATTTGACCTGGGAGTGAATGCCAATTGTATCCAATCCGATTGCAGACAAAAGCCAGATGTTAATGGATGTTAGTGGGTTTTGGAACTACTGGCTTCAAACGCCACTGGAAAGTTGTCGGGTGGGGGTTTCGGATATTGTTCTGCTATCCGACATGCACTTTGGTGGAAGCTGGATTTCTTTATCTGATGTGGAGGTGAGATGATATGAAGGGTTTGAACTTCATTCCTTCAGTTTTCATGTGAACGACTGAGAGCAACACTGTGAATACCTTTGAGGAGAGACTGTCTGAGGCCTATTCCCACACTTGTTCTTGGAAAACGGATTCCTTTATACCCATATAAACTGTAAAGCACCAATTAATAGAACAACCAGATTATTGAGCAGGGGTTCTGCAGAATGTTTACAGTGATGTTCATGTAATACAGTACACAATTCTTCTGACAGAATACATGCTATCTATGCTGACTATGTATTAAGTTGCCAGGAGCTGCAAATCCACCACTTCTAGGCAGAAGACCGAAGATACAATTCTCTCTTGACTGCAGCCTCTGTCTGACTCAAGATCAATCCACTTCTTACAATTATTGGACAACATTTCCAAGATGAGGGATTGAACTTCACCCATAAGAGATTAACACTATGAATCCCCTCCATCAGAGACTTTGTGTAAATAAGCTGAAAAACCAAATCGACATAGTAGTCCAAACTAACTGTAATCAATCTTATTAGATAGAATTGAAGTTATAAAAGGACAGAACTCTGCATACCTCCAGATCCCAGCATATTGCCTACGAGAAGAAAAGACAAAGGAAACCCTTGAGTCATTCATGACCAAAGGTAAATTCAGACTTAAAACACATAACAGTGCCTGTGTTACTGTTGTATATTTTACAGAGCATGTGGGTTCTTACCATTACCTAAGAGGGTAGTGATTGGGCCTGAGGTGATCATGGCTGAGTCACTCACTGTGGTGCCCTGGTTGTTGCTGATGCTGCGACGCCTCCTGGAGCTGCTGCCGCTGGTGCAGTTCTGCAGGGGAATCAGGTACTTTTTATTTTGGTTTAGACAGTTTTGTGTGTGTTACTTTTGTGCCACAAAACCAACCAATCCGAGAAGGTACATTTCGGATTGGCTGCACATTAATACTGACAATGGTAAATATGCAAATAGATTTGTTGAGCACAGAATTTAGCATTTTTTGCTCAAACTAAATAATTGTTGGCCTTTATATAATGACTCTTTAAAACATAACTTATGTAAGCATATAAAAAATTTATTTTTAAAATGTCTCACTCAAGAAAGACGCTATCGTTCAATTTGTATCGTTCAAGCCATGTAATTTCATTTTTTTTCACCATATATCTAGATCCACAGTGTATAATTTGTATAGTATCGTAATAAATTAAGTCCATGCTAAACTACTCTTTATCTACAGTGCTAACAAACAGTGCGTTTGGATGGAGGGAAGCCGTTAGTCCTGTGTAGTAGAGCAGAAAGTGGGTGTATGGAGGAGGAATCTGACCTGAGTGAGGCTGGGGCAGAAGGAGTTTACACAGAGCCTGGTGGCACAGTGGACGTAGTAGATGGAGAGAGCTTCTGTGCTTTGGACAAAGCGGAAAGTTTCGAATGAAAAGCGGGCACCCTGTTGCTCTCCATTGGTTCCTATTACAGTCTGGCCATCCAGGTCACACCTTGAAAAAAAGAAGAGGATGTTTGCGTTTTTTTTCCACACGGTTTTATCTATAAATAATGTGTGTCCAAAAGACACACATGATTTTATCACTTAAACCCTCGTATTTGCATATAATAAACTGGAGATGAGTTTGGATGGAAGGTGAACATATTATATTTTGATTTATGAATGATACATTTTTAATCCCTTTGGCTGAAATTATCAAACAATCAACAACTGGGCCAACTCCACATGGGAATAAAGACCATGATGTGGTTGAGTACTCAAGAAGCTATTTAGTGCAACTTTGTTTCTATTTTACATTTCATCTTTGTAACTCACCCGACAAAGAGATCATGGTACGTGTCTTTAATGTTGAAAGGCGAGGATGTTGCATAACATCGGTCTAGGAGCACGTTGAATCTGTCATGTTTTGGTATCAGCACATGTTAAAGGCCAAACATACAAAAATGTTCAGGTTGGATCACAGTGGCTTTAAAGAGTATTCAGACCCCTGCACTTTCATGATGTCATAGATTTTTGATGGATACAATTTTTAGTTGAGTTGCTTTGATTGTTTTTTTTATTATTATCAATGATAAGTGTGTACAATTTGATTGGAGTCCACCTGTGGCAAATATAATTGACTGGCCATAATTTAGAAAGACACATACATTTGTCTATATTCAAACTGGATTTCAGGACAAAGACCAACTTATTAGGTCCATAGAACTATGTAGAACTCCATGATCACATTTTGTATAGGGGCGTAGATCAAACCAAAGGGTTAAAAGCATTTCAAAAGCTACCAGTTAACCCAGGAGCACTACTGTGCTTCAAAAGAAGAATGAGGTTTGGAAACACCAGAACTCTTCCATCCAGTCTAACTGAGCTTTGGTCAGGGATATGAACGAGACACTTACAGAAGCTGAGGCTTTGTTTCATGACCCTGAAGCTGACTTCAGTTCAGTTTAGTTAGTTGGATGGAAAACGTTCAATCCATTTTACAAAAGACTGCACACGGACTCTAAGTACTTGTATCTGTTTTTGATTTTCAATACAATTTTGTAAACTTTCTAAAAAAATGTGTTCCCACTTTATAATGGACAATCATTGAGTTTAGATTGGTGGGCACAATTGGAATTAGAACAACAAAGCATTGAAAAAGATAACAGGGTCTGAACACTTTCTTAAGATGAACTAAAACCAGTATACTCTGTACCTGTTGCTGAGGTTGGATGCCCTTATTTCTACAAAGATCCTGGTCTTTAGCTCCAGGCCTCCGAGGGGGATTTGGAGGATGGAGGAGTAGCTATTGTCCTTTATATCCAACAACAGAGGAGAGGAGAGGAGAGGAGGCTGTTTAGAGTGATGCATGTTGTTTAAAATAGCAGTAATCAAACCCCTTCTCAAAAAACCCACCCTAGACCCAGAGGTTTTAGCCAATTACAGACCAATATCTAATCTCCCCTTCATGTCTAAAATCTTAGAAAAAGTGGTAGCCAATCAGCTGTGTGAGTTTCTCCAGGAAAATAATATATATGAAGACTTTCAGTCGGGGTTTAGAGCCAATCACAGCACAGAAACAGCCTTGGCAAAAGTCACTAATGACCTTTTAATAGCCTCAGATCAGGGATTTGTGTCTGTCCTCGTTCTGTTAGATCTCAGTGCAGCATTCGACACAATTGACCATCAAATTTTATTACAAAGACTCAAACAGTTAATTAAAATTAATGGAACTGCCCTTAATTGGTTTAAATCTTATTTTTCTGATCGCTCCCAATTCGTGCAAATTAATGATGAGACATCTGTGCGCACCAAAGTTAACCATGGTGTTCCACAGGGCTCTGTGCTCGGCCCAATTTTATTCTCATTATATATGCTTCCACTACGAAACATTATCAGGACACACTCTGTAAATTTCCACTGCTATGCGGATGACACCCAGTTATACTTGTTAATAAAACCTGAACAAAGTAATCAATTAACTAAACTTCGAGCATGTCTCAAGGACATAAAAACCTGGATGACCCGCAATTTTCTCTTATTAAACTCAGACAAAACAGAGGTTATAATACTTGGCCCCAAACACCTTAGAGATAAATTATCTAATGATATAGCTGCGCTAGACGACATTGCCCTTGCTTCCAACGAAACAGTCAGGAACTTGGGAGTGATCTTCGATCCTGATTTATCATTTAATAGTCACTTAAAACAAATTTCTCGGACTGCCTTTTTCCACTTGCGTAATATTTCAAAAATCAGGCATGTCCTTTTGCAAAAAGATGCAGAAAAACTAGTCCACGCCTTCGTTACATCGAGACTGGACTATTGTAACTCATTATCAGGCTCCAGCAGTAAGTCGTTAAAGACTCTACAGCTTGTCCAAAATGCCGCAGCACGTGTCCTGACAAGAACAAAGAAAAGAGAGCACATTTCTCCAGTATTAGCTTCGCTACACTGGCTTCCAGTTAAATCTAGAATAGAATTTAAAATTCTCCTCCTCACCTTCAAGGCCCTTAATAATATAGCGCCTTTTTACCTTAAAGAGCTGTTAGTACCTTATAAACCCTCTAGAGCACTCCGCTCCCAGAATTCAGGCTTACTTGTCGTCCCTAAAGTCTCTAAAAGTAGAGTAGGAGCCAGAGCTTTTAGCCATCAAGCCCCTCACTTGTGGAATAATCTACCAATTTCAGTTCGGGAGGCAGACACCATCTGTTTGTTTAAGAGTAGGCTCAAAACCTTTCTTTTTGATAAAGCTTATAGTTAGAGTTAATTAGTGAGGCAGAACGTAACTTGCTCTATTTAATGACATATGACACACGGAGCTTCTTTTTCCAGCTTCTCCTTCCTCTTCTCCATCCCTAACCCCCCCCCTTCCCCGGGGTCCCTTTGCTTTAACACCCGCAGATCCAGGGCCTCTGTGGCCGCACCATGGATTGCTGTTTGTGGATCGCGCATCGGGGGTCGCAGTGGTGGACCCAGTGTGGCGGATTCTGTGTCGTGTGGGCTGATCGTGGTGCTGGTGGCGGACCCTGTGTCGCGTTGGCACTGGGTAAAGGAGGTGGACCAGGGCCGCGGCGATGGCTCGTGGTGGGTCCTGGTGGGCGGCGGTAGACGGTGACTGAGGACTTGAGTGGCCTCTGGTCTGGATGGTGGATCGTGGTCCTGCTGGTTGCTGACCATGGACTATGATTGCAGCGGGACTGCATCAATGCCGTTAAAGACTTTAATGATGAATGTTTTTACACGTGGCATCTATTGCACTTCTGTCCGTCCTGGGAGAGGGATCCCTCACATGTGGCTCTCTCTGAGGTTTCTACTTATTTTTACCTGTTAAAATGGTTTTTAGTAGTTTTTCCTCACTCTTGCTGAGGGTTAAGGACAGAGGATGCCACACCCTGTTAAAGCCCTATGAGATGAATGTAATTTGTGAATATGGGCTATACAAATAAAATTTGATTGATTGATTCCTGCCTCCTGGGTGACCTTTGAAGAAAAGAGTTTAGTTTGGCATTCAAAAAATCTATTGTGAGAGTTCTGGGTGTTTTGAGGCATTGATAACTTACTGTCAAATTGCTGGAGCAGGCACTGATGCCCTCCTCTGTTATGGAGAAGTTGAATCTAACGACAGGTGGGTCCACTGACCAGTCAGCTGTCCCTTTACACAGTTGATTGGAGTGTAATGAGTTGAGTGACAGCAGAGACTCGTTGTATCCATTGAAATAGATAGGGCACAGAAGGATCTGAAGGTCCAATGTCCAAAGAGAGAGAGCAGAATCAACTTTAAGGATATGTTGCTGTCAACTGTAGAATGGATTTTTAAAGTGCACTCTTGGGCTCTAGAAAAGAAACATCACAAGTCTTGAAACTTTATTCTTTTTTGTAAATGACAGGAAGCCCATGTCACGCTGGAGGTGAGGAATCTAGTGGGGGCATGTTGGATTCTGTCTGAAACAGTTAACAGGTGAGGTGCTGAGTCCTAGTTATTTCTTCTACACCGTTAAAATAAATATTAAAGTTAGAACCAAAAGTGAACCATTTATAGAACCTTATCACCTTACAACAATTCAAGGTTCCACAAAAACTGTTTGTTTATGGGTTCACTGAAGAACCAGTTCAATTGGGTGTTTTAGAAAACCAAAAGAGGTTCTTAAACTAAATTCCCCTTTGGATCAAAAAAAATATCTTTCCATCAATCTATCTATCTATACAAACATACATACATATGAACATACATACACACATAATAAGTAACCTTTCATAAAGAATTTTGTTGAAATTCTACAATTGTATTTATAGAAAACTAAAACCCATTATTTTGAAATATACCTGCTTAAATTTAATTGTTGGAAAACCCTTCAAGTTTTCCCTCAGAAGAATATGACAGCACATAAGTTATGAAATTAAAATTATCTGAACAAATGAAATTGAAAAATCAATTCAGTAAGTGTTTTATTTTTAGGAGTGACATTTCATTAGTAGTTCAACCTCACAATGAATATAGAGACCTTACCTTGACAAAAGCAAAATCCCGTTGTGTTGGTGAACAGAATAACAGTTTTAGCTTTCAATTACAACATATGTAAAAAATTCCACCCGGCCGACATGTAGGGTTGAACATCTGAGTAACCATCCAGGACAACACACAGCATCCGGAAAGGGCATTGTCTTCCTCAAGTTGTTGGGGTTCTCAGCATGGAAGATGTGATAGAATAAAAAGGCAAACAGCAGGTCAAGGGAGATGTCCACGCTGCCATCATCAGGAAGCATCCAAACGCCATCCATCTTCACAGTGATAGCCTGCTCTGTAGGGAACTGGTTCATGCAGTCACCCAGAACATATTGGTGCCAGATATACTGGATCCTGTAAAATACAATAATGATAAAAAGTCTGACACACTGCATTTTCTGAAAATGAGACAGTTGGTGAGAAACCAAGTTTAAGCTAGTCGGCCTGCCCCCACTGCTAAATAGATCCTAGAGGAACCAATTTGATTCTCTCTAAAACAATGTGTTACTTACGTTTTTTAGGCATCATAAGGTCCTCAAAAATGCTTTTCCACAGCATAGTAATCTCCACAAAAACAATATGTCTCTTGCACCTTGAGTGCTATGGACTGCTCCGGCCCCAGCACCATCGGTGCTCAAACTCTATAAGATATGTAGTATTAAAAAGCATTAGCTTTATGGTTCCAAGTATACTTTTAGCAATTTCACCTGTCTTATTTATTTGGCAATAAGCAGCATGTGTTTTAAAGAAGCACAATAAACATTTAAAATAACAATTGGTTTATGTTCCTGACCAAAACACCACAGGATTTATAAGATTCTGATGAATTAAAAAACACAAGAATTTGAAACCTCAAAGTAGAATAAATGTTGTTTGACTAATTCCAACAACAAACACAAACCTCAAAATAATTACAGAACGTAAGACAGAATACTTCACCTTATCAATAATTAACAGTTGTCGTGCGTCCCCTTTGAAGACGGATGGTAGGAGGAGTCCTACAGCATTGGATCTACAGTGGTAGTTTCAACTTTCAGACTAGTTAATTTCACACTTTGAGCAAATCTGTCAAGAAATCTCACTGATAATTAATATAACAATATAAATGCAAAATACACTCTCATTAGAATAGAATATGCATTTGCTGTTCTCCCAACATATATTTAACTTTTAACATTTGCCCAAATAAAACTTTGATTGTGGTTAATTAATCGTACATTTAGTCTGTTTGTATATTAAACACAGAAAAAGCAACTAATCCAGCAAGTACTATATTATTTGTTGAATTGTGTGTCGGCCATAGCCTTCACTTTTACAGCCTCCAGAAGGGTGGCTAGGGGGTCATGTTAGCTAACGTAGCTAATGCTAATGCAGCTGACGCTATCTAGCAAGCTTAGTTTGCTCTTTAACCAAACGATGTGAGACAAAAACCATAACAATGAGGTAAAAGTGTCATGGTTAACTAAGACTCCTCCAAAGATAAATAATCTAATCACATTGATAGACTGAATTTACCTTGACTGTAGATCTCCAGCTCCAGAACAGAGGGCGGTAACATATGCGTTGATGATGTACAGACAAAATGGTGATGTTACATTCTTCCCCAAAAAATTATGATTTAACGTGAAAAGGTTTTTCAAAGCACCAAAAAAGCAGTAAGGTGTGCTTTGAAAAACTCTTCTATTGACCTCAGGTCCACAAAGAACCATAAACAACAACAACAAAAAGTTCTACAGCGAGAAAAAGTTTGCCAGAGCTCAAAACTCAGTTTTTCCATTTACATGGACACCACTGTTTGAGTATTAACCTAATTCTGTTCATTAGAATACTACACTGCCACGTAAACAGCATTATCTGAATACTTGTGGACTATTCTGACCTGAGTCAGACATGGTTTGTATCTGACCATACATGTACTGTATGTGTCCAACAGGCATAATAACCTCCTATTGGCATTTTGTAACATTGACTTACAGCAGTTACCAAGTTTTATGACACATTCCCTGAGTGAAAGTGTAAACAAGTAGGACAAAATTTGGATATGAGTCAAAACCAGTCTATGATTTTTTTCAATGAAAATGTAAATGGAATATTCTATTAACAACTCATGTAAATGCCAACTGAAATATTATCTTACTCAGACTAATAACAATTGTCAGAATATGTCTGTGTTTTTTCTCCACAGTTGCTGCTCATTGTCAGAACTGTTGGATTTCTCTATAATTTTTAAGGTCTTGACCTTCTATGTAAATTGCCTTGAGATAATGTATATTATATCACTGGATTTGTTGCTATACAAATATAATTGAATTGAATTTAAAACTTCCAATCTTCATTTCATCATGAAATATTGAATATCAGCTACAAAAGTCTATTGATTGGCTTGAACCTCAAGGTTAAACTGTAAAGGCTGACACAACAATGGACAGTTTAAATTTAATTCTGGTTCCACTATTGATGTCTCCTACTGGCCTCCTCTCGATAATAAAATCATTTTAAATGATTGAATGGATTGTATTTGGTCGTTTTCAGTTGGTTGGTCGATGTGGATTTGTGCTCCAAAGTTGTAGTTTAAAAACAGCCCACCCTGACCCTAGATAGAGACTCTCCTATAGCCAGGCTGCCACAGTGCTGATGCTTATTGGGTTGCAGTGGGAAGAAAAGATGGACAGGAATTGGGGGATGCTCAGCAGCTGGATGAAAAGGACGACAGTGTGAGTACTGCTGGTTTCACTGACCTGGATTCCTGAATGTGGAGTGTCCGATGCAGGCATTCTGAGCTCGGGCCAGAAGGAGTGTGGCAAGTGGATAAGTAACAAGGACCAGCCACATTGTCCTCAAACTGCAGGGACAGATAGAAGACAGAAATCGGACATGCTCCAGGGTCCATCCCCAGAGAGCTTAGAAACAAATGAATTGCAAGTTCTCAAATGCTTTTCTTCAACATCCCATTTAGAACTAAATTACTTCATTATAAGTGAATTACCTACGTCAAGGATCCTGGAGCTCAAGTAATATCAACAAAATATACTTAAATTACCAAAGTAAAAAAGATACTAATCCTGGCCTGATTGATACATAATTATATCTGTTTCTCCTAAAGGTGCAGCTAGTTTAAACTATTTATTTGCACGTTAAAGTAGTTCTGTCCAGTGAATCCAACCCAGGCCTGAAGAGTTGTGTCCCGACAAGTATCACAGAATAAATCGGGGGATTGTGAGAAGATTAAACATTATAACATTTTTGTAAAAGATTTGATAATCTGACCATAAACAGGGGGAAATGCTTCTCGTAGACTTGCTAACAATTTCTTTTTTATATAAGGGAAGACATGACTTTGCATAATACTGTATTCATAAATTATGTTTCCTGATAAGATTTTGAATCAAGTCTTGATCTGAAAGTATCCAGTAACCACAGCTGTCAGATAAATCTAGTGAAATTAAAGCAATGGAATCTGAATAGCCTACTGATTCTATAATATAGTGGAAAAGCTCTGGTTGTGTACAAATAAATGAAATGGAATAATTCAGTTAAAGTAAAAGTGTACTTCAGTCTATTAATCCAGTGAATATTTAGTTACTAAATATTACAGACGTGAGAAAGATTAAACTGAAATAATGCAAATACAGTCCTCAAACAGAGGAACTGAATAATGCATCAGGACCTTATTATTACAATAAATAGGATTTGGTCTGTCTCAAAACCTTATTAATGAAATTATGTTTTTTCAATCATCGGACAGCGCTTATACTGGAGCTAAATTGTTCTTCACTCACTAAGTGTGATCAGAACAAACCATAAGGTGTTGCACTGAGATGAGACACGTAACCAATAAATAAGAAGGAACATAGAGTGATAGGCAGCAGTGGCTGTATAATCAATCAAATTCCAATAGAAGTTATAGCTGGTAGTAAAACTATTTTGTCTTTATTTCTTTAAACTTATATTAATATTTAAACAGACTTTATTGTTCACAGAGATGAGGAGAGTTTCCCCTTACTTTGTGTGGATGTTGCATCCACCTCTTTCCCTCACTATGTGTTGTCTGTGTGAGCTTGTTCCTCCATGTCACACATTTATACTGACCTCCTTTCTGGCTCAAAGGAGATGACAGGTAGCCCACAGAGAAGATAGGGAAGAGAGCAACACAAGCTGGGGGGGTGGTCCTATATCCAGATCATCTGTCAGACATGGAACAACGGAGTGGCCTCTATGATATGTCTTTAGTCTCGTCAAGTACTTATAAATTTAACTTGACATTTCAGCAATGACCTCATCTGAAGTCATTTTTCGAAGCAAAGTGTCTTAATGTGCCCTAAATCTCATCCCATCTGGATTCCAGTTAAAGCAAATCTAGGGATCTGCAGGAAAACCTTTAAAGTTGAATTTACACAAGCTCTAGATGTTGCTCTTAATATGTTTATTTTCAACTTATTATTATTTAATGTTGATTTTAAAACATGGTTATTTGCATTTTTTTCTAAATAAAATATAATTTCACAAACTACTTATTATTCAACTTTAAGATAAATCATAAACAAAATACAGGGGAAGCTACAAAAAAAAATTAAATATCCATGAGAACTTAAGGACAGATCCTGAAGACATATTACATTACCGTAATATTAATACCTGCAGAATTGTTTCAGACATTTTTATGCAAGGGCACCCAAAATAGGCCATTATATGAATCCTGTTCAATCAATCAATCAATCAATCAATCAAATTTTATTTGTATAGCCCATATTCACAAATTACATTCATCTCATAGGGCTTTAACAGGGTGTGACATCCTCTGTCCTTAACCCTCAGCAAGAGTGAGGAAAAACTACTAAAAACCATTTTAACAGGGTAAAAATAAGTAGAAACCTCAGAGAGAGCCACATGTGAGGGATCCCTCTCCCAGGACGGACAGAAGTGCAATAGATGCCACGTGTAAACTGAACTAGTATGTTTTTTTAGTTGTTATTCCTTCACTTCTGCTGGGGGCTACCAGCCTTTGTTCAGAAATGAGGTCTGCTGCACACCATGTCAGAGTTGGAGAGAAAGGCACACCCTGCCAAACAAAACCTCCTACAACTGTCACCTGAAACACAAATCCCCCCAGATCCCCTACACGAACCCTGAAGCCTGAGCTGAACAATGGAGGGGAGATGATCTTACACTGAGCTCTGCATGGAGCAGGTGTCCCGTCAGCAGCCATAAGTGTATCTGAGTGGGTTATTACCCAAAGGGGAGCTCTGGAGATCTGCTCTTTCTCTTTCAGGTTTGATTCAGTCAGATCTGGTTCTGGGACTGGTTCAGTTGCACATACTGGATTTATTTATGCTGAGAATAAATTTCTTTCCAACAAATCTGTATGTTTGCATCGTAAAATTGTATTCATTTTTGGAAGGTGAAATCACCGTCATCTGACACACAAGTAACACACACTTCTTCAACTATGACTGGGAACTTGAAACAGTTTTTTGTTCTTTATCAGCCATTAAGGTTTATTCCCATCCACACTTTAATTTCTGTTCCCATTACCCAGGGGCCTTAATATCCAGTTCATCCATGATTTAAGCTGCTCCTTTCATTGTGTGTAACAGTAACTAGATCAGCATAGTGTCATGGCCACTCTGTTCCGCTTTGGAAGATTATTATATACATCAATTAATATCAACTTTGTGCTTAATCACGTGACCAAGATCTACTGAATGCAATTCACGATACTTGAAATTAAATCTCATCATATTATGCTTCTTCACTGGCTACAAAAGGACTTCAAGTATATAATATGTCTACACATTTTATTGAGCAGAATTTTGTATTGCCTGCAAGTCTTATCTGGAAAACAACTGCCCAGAAACATAATTTACTAAAAGTCAAACTAAAGAACCATATGAAGTGATGGACCAGTAAACAAAGCATTGCCATTAGATTTCTCGGCATACCTGTCTGAATGCCTTTGCCATAGATGTGTTTAATTCTACTAACACACCGAATCTGTAATTTATGACTTGAGTTTAACTATCAGAACCAGAATCAGAATCAGAAGTATTTTATTGCTAAGTAGGTTTACACCTACAAGGAATTTGCTCTGGTAATTGGTGCATACAATGAAAATAGAAACATAAAAACGCAATAAATACAACATACATAAGAAAAGCAATAAAAATAAAAAACCAGTATATATTTACTCACTATTTACTTCTTATTTACTCACTTTTTTCCAATATTTATACAAAGTAACATTTATTTTGACATAAACATTTCTAAATAAAAATACATAAAAGATAACTACTAGATAAGTAAAAAGTGAAATGCAAAATGCAAAACAGTGAACAGTGTCATTGCAATATGCAATGTAATGTAGTATAATATAATATGATATGATATGTTAAGTTAATTTAACACAACCTTGAGGTGTGGGGGCGGAATAAAAGTCAGAGTCAGGTGGGGTACCCGGGCCTTGTTGATAAGGCCTACTGCAGCCGGGAAAAAGCTGGTCTTGTGGCGTGAGGTTTTTGTCCTGATGGCCCGCAGCCTCCTGCCAGAGGGAAGAACCTACACTACTGTGTGTTTTCCCATTTCAATGCAGTAAATTGTAATTTTTTTAGGGGAATTGCATAAAGACACAACCAGTAGAGCTATGGCTACCCACTGTGTCATATGGGAAGTTTTTTATTTGGATTCTGTATTATTTATCATTATTTACAGTGTTTTTGCTTATCATTATACATCCAGGACTGTGACTCTGGCCACATCATGGATTCTTATTGTGGATTCTGATAATAGTTAGATACAAAATGCCTATTCACATATACTAGCCTACCGTCATGATACGATATTACAATTGTCAATGCTGCTCCCTTCATCTCTGTCAGACATTTTCTTTGATACATCTCTCCATTTCTCATGAATGTTTTTTTATATTGTAATTTCATTGACATACACACATCTATTGCACTTCTGTCCGTCCTGGGAGATGGATCCCTCACATGTGACTCTCAGGTTTCTACCCCTCTCTCTGTAAAGTGTTTTTTGGGGAAATTTGTCCTCTTGTGCTGAGGGATGTTGCACCTTGTGGTTTCCTATGAGACAAATTGTGATTTAGTTTACGGGCTATACACATCAAATTTGTGCACGCCTGCATACTGTCCCCACATCAACTCCAGCCACCACATGGTTTCGCTGCTCCAACACTTGTGACTTTACTGTGAGGAAAAGGGATGGAGAAGAGGAAGGAGAAGCTGGAAAAAGAAGCTCCGTGTGTCATATGTCATATGTCATTAAATAGAGCAAGTTACGTTCTGCCTCACTAATTAACTCTAACTATAAGCTTTATCAAAAAGAAAGGTTTTGAGCCTACTCTTAAACAAACAGATGGTGTCTGCCTCCCGAACTGAAATTGGTAGATTATTCCACAAGTGAGGGGCTTGATTAATAAATGGTTTAAAGCAGTGGAGGGTTCCAAAGGTTAGGAGCACCAATTTACATCCATTCTAAATTTATTTAGAGACTTGTTTAAAACGTTACACCACTCAGAAAAACTCTGATTTAAGCTGAGTGGCAGGATACAGTTCCACTATCTCAGGATATTCAGCGTAAGGCCTGGATTCATTTGGCATTCTTTCTCTCCTAAGACAACTATGCTGCAAAATCTCAGACGCAGCTTAGCCACACATTACAGGGGCTTTGAAGATCGTCTCTGTGATGATTAGTGACTTGAGTCACTCTGCGGTCTGGATCTCCCTGGAGGAGATGGTGGAGCGCTTGTTGTAGCACGCAAGCCGCGACGCTTCACTCATTTCATGATGCACATAGCCTTGGAGGAGATCCCCGTGTCTGGGTGCACCTGATTTAGCACGTTGTGCACGTAAATAGCGGAGCTCTCGTTCCGGCTCCTGCGGCGCTTCCTGTCTCTCCCCATTCGGAGTTTCGATCACGGACTTTTTGGGGAAAAGATTGAATCGACGCCGAAACCATCGGTGCAGGGCCCCCGGCGGGGTGCATCGCAGCCCATGTGAACCGCACACATGCTTAACAGGGGGGCGGATAAGATGCAAGGAAGGACCGCGGCGCTGGCTGTCGCCCCATCGCCATCCTGGGCTTATAACATAGCCGTGCAAATGAGTGTGTGCCATTCCTTCTCTGCCATTGGATCACTTCTGATCGGACGACAGACTTAAAGCAAAATGCGCTCAGCCATTGGTTCATATGTTTCAATTTCACTCATCCAATCGGAAAAGCCTCTGTGGTTTATATAGATTTCCTGATTCTTTTAATTACGTGCAGAGCTGTGCTCGCGTAAACGCCATTATCCTGACACTGTTTCATCGTCAACAACCATATTTAAACCATCATGTCTGGCAGAGGGAAAACTGGAGGCAAAGCCCGAGCAAAGGCAAAGTCTCGCTCGTCTCGGGCCGGACTCCAGTTCCCGGTGGGTCGCGTCCACAGGCTACTGCGCAAAGGCAACTATGCGGAGCGCGTCGGGGCCGGGGCTCCGGTGTATTTGGCTGCCGTGCTGGAGTATTTGACAGCTGAGATCCTGGAGCTGGCCGGAAACGCTGCCAGGGACAACAAGAAGACCAGGATCATCCCACGGCACCTCCAGCTGGCCGTGCGCAACGACGAGGAGCTCAACAAGCTGCTGGGAGGTGTGACCATCGCGCAGGGAGGCGTGCTGCCCAACATCCAGGCTGTGCTGCTCCCCAAGAAGACTGAGAAACCGGCCAAGAGCAAGTAAAGACTCCCCGCTGGCCCCGGAGTCATTCGGGACCAAAGGTTCAGCTGAGAACCGGCTGATTTCCATATCAGTGTTTGTTTTTCTGCTTATGGACGAACAACCTTCCAAACAGGGTGCAGTGTGTGGTGTCGCTGTTTCTACGTTGTAAACATCCACTCGCTTCTCATCGGGACTATTCATAGACTGCTGTGTAGCCACTGTTGTGTTCGTGTGGAAAATGGAGGCGCTCTCTACAGGCTGGGGATAATGAAGGCCTCGGCAACAAGAAGGGGGAAATCCCGTTGTCAAAATAGACCAATTCTGGGGGGAGGGTGTTTTTATTTTCCCAATGCTGCTAAAAAAGTACTAAATTGTTGTATGGATTATGTCATGTTCAAATAAATACCCTGCTGCCTTCTAGCACAGGGCGAATACACCCAGGCTTTTTTTTTGTTTTCATCCGGGGACCTGCAGTTTGTCTTTGTGAGGCATGGATGACCTCCATCTTCTCTGACCCCAAAGTGCTACAGCAGTGTTCTGCTTCCACTTCAATTAACACCTTCTACACTTTCTGCTCATTGTGTTTCTAAGTTGGTCAGTGGACATCTGTTGGTTGGAACGTGATTATGTGTCAGTGATACTTTTGTTATTAATACAAAGGTTAAAAACATTGAGATCAATTGAGGTAATTGTGTGATTTGCAGCCACTTTGCTTATGTCCCTGACTCTATCTCTCCTGTGTGAGGGGGACACTCTTGTTTCACACGTTGTACGCTGTGTTGCCTCAGAATTGTTTGAAACAAATTGAAATTCAGAGAAAAGAGAATCCTAGAGATTACAACGAGTGTGCAAGCTATGACAACATGTGTATCGGCCTGTTGTCTGCCTGTAGTGAGGTCTGAGTACAGTGGCAGTGAGAGAACAGGGTTTTAATTAAACTTTCAATTTAAGTTGCTGCATAGTTAACTTTTACATCAAAGTAGGCTTTTTCTATATCAAGATTAAGAGTATATTTGCTTCAGTTTCATATATCGTAAAGGGCAGCAAAAAGTACTACGAAATGGCATGAGATACAATTAAATTACAGACAGTTAAAACTGATTGCAATTGTCTGTTAACATGTTAAACAATATTGGTACGTATAATTTGGTGCAGTATGATGCATTCTCTTCAAGAAGCAGAAGAAGACTGCAGCTAAGCCAAAGCTAGAAACATCCGTCTTGGAAAACTGATTATTTAATTTCTTTAATCTGTTTTTTTTATTTAATAATTTTGTTAGACCTTAAAATCCTTTATGATGCATATGCATTGATGTTTTCATCACGTGCTGAAAACATGAATGCAGATATCCCAGATCTCTTGATAGTTTCTACCATACAATTTAGGTCAGTGATGCCTCTTCACAGGAAAGTGTCCACAGTAGAAGTATACAGGTTCATATAATGTGCACCAAAGAGACAGAAAGCACAACAGATTCCATATTGCATGCTTCAATCATTATTTATTCATCTGCTCACAAACCTGAAATAGAATGCACGTGCAATTTTAGCTGGAAGACCACTTCATCACTCATGAATCTGGCTTCACTTAGTAGGGTGCTGGTATTGTTCATGCCTGTTTATTTACTAAGCGGTATGAAGGACTAATCAACTTCCTCGATGGTTGGTCCAGTGGATCCACCGCCAGTAGGAGCGCCAGGGAAGCTGCCTGGCATTCCACCTGGAATGCCCCCAGCACTCTGGTACAGCTTGGTGATAATGGGGTTACAGGCTTTCTCCAGTTCCTGTTGCTGATGTTCATATTCTTCCTTTTCTGCAGTCTAGTACAAAACAATCAAATCATATATTCTCCTTTTGAGTATAGGAATTACTTGGCAGTTAGAACTTTCAGTTCACTAAAACTGTATAGTCAGATGTTTTCAGACAGGACCTCCGGTGTTTACCTCTCACACACAAAATAGAGCAGAGCGTTCAGGTGAGGGGTGTTGAAGCGAGCAGAGGCAGGATGTAACAAAAATAATTCCTCTGGTGAGATCACATTTTTTACTTAACAGCTCATCGGCATCGGCCCTTATTAACAAAAGCTCTGTGTTTTTTTTATGTGTGTGTGGTACCGCTTGAGATGTTGGTATTCTATATATTTTTTGTCATTTCTGCATCTGTCACGTGTTGGAAACATCACGACACACAAGCTTGCTGTGACTCCTCCAGAGGATCACCTGCTGTTTTCTAACATTAGCTCCCCTGGAGAGAAATGAATGTCCAGAGGCTGTCACATGGAAATTTGCATTATACAAAACACTAGTGATTGCACATTAAGTCTACATTATCTTATTATATGAATACAATGTCAGTGGTTTAGCAGATGTAATACTGTGGAATTATACTTTAAATCTACACATTTTACATCCTACTAAATGACGCCATTTAAAAGAATACTATATCCATGTCAAAACCTGTACTGCCAATCCATAAATCCTTACCTGGTTCTTGTCAAGCCAGCTGATGACCTCGTTGCACTTGTCCAAGATCTTCTGCTTATCTTCCTCACTGATCTTGCCAGCGAGCTTCTCATCCTCCACAGTTGACTTCATGTTGAAAGCATAAGACTCCACTCCATTCTTAGCAGACACCTTGTCACGCTGGACATCATCCTCTGACTTGTACTTCTCAGCCTCCTGGACCATGCGTTCAATGTCCTCCTTGCTGAGACGACCTGTCATCAAATAGGTAAGATTAGCATTTAATCACCTGATGTTGGGATAACCCTGCAGTTATTGGTGTGGAGCAGCATTCAATACCTTTGTCATTGGTGATAGTGATCTTGTTCTCCTTTCCAGTGCTCTTGTCAGCAGCAGAGACATTCATGATGCCGTTGGCATCAATATCAAATGTCACCTCGATCTGGGGAACCCCACGGGGAGCAGGAGGGATGCCTGTCAGCTCAAACTTTCCCAGCAGGTTGTTGTCTCTGGTCATGGCACGCTCACCCTCATAAACCTGTTGGCGTATTAGCAGACAATGTTAAAACCAGGTTTGCTCAGATATCCCAGGGGTCAGGTTGATCTCTTGATGACTGGCAGAAATAAATATCACCATGGTGTGCTACAGCCATGTACAGCGCACTCAAGTCAATTAAACATCTCAGAAATATACTGGATGTTACATCTGCTACTATGTATAAGACAAACACCTCAATACTATCCACAAGCATCCTCACCTGGATGAGCACACCAGGCTGGTTGTCAGAGTAGGTGGTAAAGGTCTGGGTCTGCTTAGTAGGGATGGTGGTGTTACGTTTGATCAAGACCGTCATCACACCTCCAGCAGTCTCAATACCCAGGGACAGAGGGGTGACATCAAGAAGCAGCAGGTCCTGCACATTCTCAGACTTGTCACCAGACAGGATGGCAGCCTGGACAGCTGTAAAGACAAAAAATCAGTTTAACAATCAGAATGTTAAACAGAATGTGATCTAGCTATGTTCGACACATAGCTAGATAATGAGTTTTCATGACCGTCAGCTGCTAAAAATGTATGATTATCACAGTCCAAGTCCAAAAAACTAAGTGGTGTATCAGTATGCAGAATACACTTACCAGCTCCATAGGCCACAGCTTCATCGGGATTGATACTCTTGTTGAGCTCCTTTCCATTGAAGAAATCCTGGAGCAGCTTCTGGATCTTGGGGATACGGGTGGAGCCACCGACCAGCACAATGTCATGGATCTGTCCTTTATCCATCTTGGCGTCACGAAGAGACTTCTCCACAGGGTCCAGCGTGCCACGGAAGAGGTCAGCATTGAGCTCCTCAAAGCGAGCCCTGGTGATGGAGGTGTAGAAGTCAACTCCCTCATACAGGGAGTCGATTTCGATGCTGGCCTGGGTGCTGGAAGACAATGTGCGCTTTGCCCTCTCACAAGCGGTGCGCAGACGTCGGACTGCTCTCTTGTTGTCGCTGATGTCTTTCTTGAACTTGCGCTTGAACTCAGAGATGAAGTGGTTGACCATGCGGTTGTCGAAATCTTCCCCACCAAGATGTGTATCTCCAGCGGTGGACTTGACCTCAAAGATGCCGTCCTCAATGGTCAAGATAGACACGTCAAAGGTACCACCACCAAGATCGAAGATGAGGACATTCCTTTCTGACCCGACCTGGGAGAAAGAGTGAGCATGACTATGGAGGATCTATATCAATCATTATACTATGACAACTAATTTAAATCTTACCTTCTTGTCTAAACCATAAGCGATAGCTGCTGCAGTAGGCTCATTTATGATTCTTAACACATTTAAACCAGAGATAGTTCCAGCATCCTTGGTTGCTTGACGTTGCGAGTCATTAAAGTATGCAGGTACTGTAACAACAGCATTTGACACAGACTGAAAAGAAATGGAGTGAAGTGTTAAGTAACGCTGTGGCAGGGTTATTATTACTCAACATGTTTTGGAATTCACCTTCCCGAGGTATGCTTCAGCAATCTCCTTCATCTTTGTCAGCACCATGGAAGAGATCTCTTCTGGGTAGAAGGTTTTGGTTTCACCTTTGTATTCAACCTCCACTTTGGGGCGTCCACTATCACTAATAATATCGAATGGCCAATGCTTCATGTCAGACTGAACCACTGGATCCTCATATCGTCTGCCAATTAAACGTTTAGCATCTGCAATGCCAAGGAAACAATGGAAATAAATACTGTCATGTTTTTTGATGTTTGTTCAAATAGCTCTAGTTCATTTTAAATTTTCACAACTAATGATAATATATCAACATGAGCTGACTGGGAGCAATTCATATTTCATATCACATATCCTGCACTAGCCTTACCAAAGACTGTGTTGGTGGGGTTCATGGCAACCTGATTTTTGGCTGCATCTCCAATCAGCCTCTCTGTATCTGTGAAGGCCACATAGCTGGGTGTGGTCCTGTTGCCCTGGTCATTGGCAATGATCTCAACCTTTCCATGCTGGAACACACCAACACAGGAGTAGGTGGTTCCAAGATCGATACCAACCGCTGGTCCCTTAGACATGATTACTCTGTGAAAGTAAAACAATCATAATGGTATTCCAGCAGGGGGCAGTAACACTCAGTGAACAGGGCTATATAAATTACTTTCTTAAGTAAATAAAGTAGTCTTAGGTTGTCATATCAAATATGAAGTAGTCAACCTAACCTAAAGATAATTTAATGACAGGAAATCTGCCTTTTTGAACCTTAAAACATTTAGCCACTGCCACCTTCAGGGGGACAGACATAGTGCACTGTTATACAATATCCTTTGTCCTGATGTTTGCCTCGGATCAGATGTTAGTGGAAGGCAGCCATCTGTAGCCCTTGGAAACATAATATATTCTGAACTGAAAAAGTACAGGGTTTTTGGGCAAAGCTAAGAGAAGGCTGTGTGTAAAGTCTTCACACAGCATGGTGCACAATGCCTAATGGTATCCCCCCCTTGGTGCATAGAGAGTTTTTTTAAAGTAATATTGATGTGCAGGGCAGGACTGTGCAGCATGAAGGACAGTGAGTTGCATTCTGCAGCATCACGCTTTAGCTCAAGTGAAACTGCTGATCCCTGGACCATCAGGGGGAGACACCTCTCCCACAGCTTGTGGCCTAAAGGCAAAATTGGCCTGCTGCAGTAATGAAGCAATTCTGCATTTATGTGCCAAGCTTTTAGATTGGTCAAACTGAGTTTTCACAAAGTACCGTTATTGTTATTCATTCAATTTACCAACTTTTAAATTCTATATTATTTGTGATAAGATTATATGAGAGGAATGACGTACATGAATGCATATGAAATAATAAGTATGTGTGCTCTATATGCATCCTAATAAATTATAAGAATATAATTTAATAGAAAGGAATGATGTCACTATAAACTTTGTACCACAGTAAAATATAGGCCACACTGTGATATTTGGCCGTAAGAAGCAGAATTTCAAACATAAGGTTTGGATAACTCTTCATAGGCATCAGTCTATAGAAAGACATCCTACCTGGATGAATCTTTGGCCTCGACTGCCGCAGTCTGACTCTCCTCCACCAGATGAACACAGGCTTAAGATGCCAGCCTTGCTTCTGTATGAAGCTTCCCCATGGCTTGTGAGCCAATCAGCTTGCAGAACATTAGGGAGCTTCCAGTACATTCTGGCTCAATCCTCGAGTTCCATTTGAGTCACTCTACCTCTGATTGGCTAAAGCCTGGTAAACTGTAAAACAGAGAGGGAGAGAGAGAGGGAGAGAGAGAGAGAGAGAGAGAGAGAGAGAGAGAGAGAGAGAGAGAGAAACAGAAGAGGAAAGTTCCAGGAATTTCCTCATTGTGAGTAAGAAGCAAATGACTAGGACTGTTAACTCGAAACTTATTAAAAATAAATACAAAGCATAATTTGTAATCAATTTAATTAGAGCTGTGAAAAATAACACGTTAACGCGTTATGATTAAATTACAGGATTAATTCGATAATTCGTAAATTTTTTTAACGTATTTAACGCATGCGCAGAAGGACCTTCCAATTTACCAACATTTCCGCCCACTCTGCACTAGTCGCTGCTCTAATGCAGTCAGACGGCCGCTGCTATTCAAACAAACAAACATCACCTTCTGGGAAGATAGTGCTCCAAAAAAACAAAGATGGAACATTCAATAAAGGCATTACATTGTGCCATGTTGTGGTGAATGGTTGTTTGACAAAAAATAGAAAAAATTTCAATCATACTATAAAAACAATGGCTAAGAGGCCTAAATAATTTCTGTTTGATTTAAAAAGAAAAGAAAAAAGTTTTATTAACCCATACAATGGCTAAGAAGCTCAAATTCTGTTTAGGATGAATGTTCCATATGGAATAGCAAAGAGAACTGCTAAAGAACTGCTGAGTTGCAGCACCATTGTTTTGTTTATTTATGAATAAAAAATGTTAAATGTCTTCTGTCTGTTGTCACAAATCTTTTTTGTTCTCTCAAAATATACAGAGAAAATTGGTAATGTGATTAATCCTGATTAATCCATAGAAACCTGTAATTAATTTGATTAAAATGTTTAATCATTTCACAGCCCTAAATTTAATACATTTAACAGTGATGCAGCCAAAATACTTGAGTATACTCTATAAGCATCATACAATTATCAGGCAGACTATATACCTATAATTTCAGAAAGAGCATATAATCAATGGAAATTGAGCTCTTCAGCTTTTGCTTTCACTGTAGAATTATCACATGAGTATCCCTAAATAAGTAAGTTAGTGGAAACCACAGAGCTGTTACGTCACGGAAGGTCCCTCGGCAGAGTACAAATGCATCAAATAATGAGGAAACACAACAGAGTCGTTGTTAGTGAGTGACAGAGATGGAAGTGAAGCCGCTGCTCACCGTCTTCATGCTCCTCGTGCAGGGTGAGTATTTTACTTTCACTACTCGTTGACTGGTATTGTTTGATATGAAAAGCTGTTTACAATAATGAAATAAGACGGTAAACTCAGTTATGGTAATAAAAACAGCAGATCATGAACCTGCCGGATGTGATGTGGTGCTTATGAACTCTTCATATATGAAGATAGACATCCTTATATGTAAGTCTCATAAGAGTATTTGGTTGCTTCATTACAAATTACAAATTACAAATTCTGATGCCTGAGGCCCAGACAAATCAAACGGTGGAATTTATCTACAGCAAGAGTCATTGTTGTCTTAAGCTTTGAAGTAATAGATTTGACTGTTTTATATGTAAAGATTTGGATTTTGTCAGTTTTAACGAGTGTCACAGAGTAAATACATATTGTACATCACATCCCTTTTATGTGATGTCTTTATTCTACACAGTATATATTATTGTGTTTACAACATCTTTGAATTATGCATTAAGAATAAGTAACACATCGACTAAATTCTCAAAAAAACTCTTTAATCATTCCGTAACTATCAGGTCTATAATTGATATTTATTTTATTTTCCTGCATTGTTCCAATGTTCAGTTAAAGTAATGTAACATCTAACACTACCCATGCTTGAGAAAAATCTTGATGACCTCTGATGAGCCCACTGCTGGTTTCAACATGCCCCCACAAATGTGTTTTCCAAAAGCCTCGTCATAGCAAAGGAAGTAACTAAAAGCCCCCGTAAGCAGCCCACAGCAAGTGTATATTTCGACTGACCATGTTACTTCCTGTCACAACAGACACACATTCGATGTGGGATGGGTGAGGGGGGATTTGCTTCTTTTGCAGATGCAGTGCAGTCGATAACACTTTCCTCCCCCCCAACCACATACATCACACATACATCACACACACACACAAACACACACTATGGCTCAGAGAGGTATAGATGAGTCAAACTGTGAGAGGTGGGTTTGGACTTTGGTGACCTATGTAAGCGAGGGACGGAAACTCACTTTCACTAGCTTAACTCTAATCAATTTTTATTGTTTTTTCTCATCAGTTTTTAATTCCAGCAGAAGTTTCTCCACTGTTGTATGAAATGTTGTAGCTAATATCAATCTGTACTGTGGAGATGATTCTGTAATCTCAGTGTGAATTTCCAGACATCAATGTTCCTATTCATTTGATTGCAGTTTCACTTGCACTGTGTCAGCGTGTGACAGTGATGAAAGGTCAGACTGTCAACTTAAGCTGCCCCATTAGTAATCCTCACAAGACCACTGTGGAGTGGAGGAACCCAAAAGGATACATTATGTTTTTCAATCGCAATAAAGGTGAGGATGACATAGAACAGCAAAGGGTATTAGCAGCAACATAAATTAGCTGGTGGTTGAATGTTGTCTGATTTCCTCTACCTTGCCTCCAGCTATAAAGGACAAGCGTTACAGAATTGAAAGACTATCGGAATCCGAATTCTCCATCAGTATTTCCAACATCACCTTCAAAGATGGTGGCAACTACACATGTTCTCACTATGACCACCACACTAAAGAGAAGATAGTGGAGGTGACAGTGTTAGGTATGTGTTCTGCTGCAATTACAGATAATATTATTTTAAAGATATAACCCACCGTCATTATTTTGTCAAAATACTGTAGTAACGTCACTTTTTGTGCATGATTTTTTTAAAGGTTATCCTAGAATGAAAGTGGCAGAGCATGAAGGAAAGCTTGTCATTAAATGCACTGCTGAGGGGAACCACTATCCTCCACAGATCTCCTGGAAAGTAGGCCGGGGGCCTGAGATTGGGGGTGAGTTGCTAACACCTACCACTACCAATATATTTTTTGTTTCATTTTGAATGCCATACAAGAGCGGATTAAGGTATAAATTTGAAGTTTGGCCGAAGGTCTCACCAATGTCATATATCAAGTGCATAATCACATCTGTCCTATCCAACAGGTCATGCCCAAGTCCATCATGAAGATAAAACATATGTGTCCATGGATATGTTACATGTTCAGCCAGAGAATAAGAGAGTGACTGTGAAATGCCTTGTTCGCCATCAGGCTCATCTCTCACCACCTCTGATGAACTTTGTCAAAATCGGACGAAACAGTGAGTACAAACTGAAACGTAGCCTGCTCCTATTTTACTGACATGGAACCTTAGACATTCATTCAAACTAGACTGCAGAGTCCATGTCCAATATTGACCACCAGAGAACCTGACTGTAATTGGGCCATGTATTTGCCCACACTTGTTCAGTTTAATTACTTCTGACAAAAAGGGAGAGGTATTTAGGTTTTCAGACATGACCTGCAGGTAAAACCCAGACAATTGTGTTTTGGGGTTTACCAGTATTTTACCTTTGGCACATGCACAATACAGTTCAGTGCATATCTAAAAGCAGCCTCAGTGGAGCAGTGAAAGTGTGAAAGAAGAGGAGTTTTTTCATGACACCGTCTGTGAAAGTTGATCAACAACATGAATATATAATTGATTTTTATAATTTCCTCTTTCTGTAAGATGCAGATAGTCTGCTTCATGTAATTGGATTCAAAAAACAGCTTCATAGTTTGTTTTGTCTATGTGGATATTGTATTTGAGTTTCTATGATTGAGTTTACTGTTTCTGCTCAGTAACAGTGTGAACCCCCTCTCTGTGTTTGACAGCATTAAAGTTCCAACGCACAACTACGACTAGTTCATCTACAGCTCCAGGGTCAGCAGAGGCACCGACAACAACCAGCGGGTCCAGACATGAGACAACATCAACAGTCCACCTCACCACCACAGATGTGAATGGACCCCCATCAGAGAGCTCTATCCAGTTATCAGCTGTCCCCTCCAATCATCCGTTTCCTTCCAGGGAGCCACAGACGGTTTCAGCATCCAGCCGGTCTCTTATAAATCCTGTTACAGGCTCACATCTCAGCACTACTGGTGAGGCAAACTGTTGTCACTTGTATATGACTGTAGGGTTGTGCTGCAATATGGCAATATAAGATCCTTAATGATAACAATGTCTTGATGATCTGCCTTTAGAGACATCGTTAGAGTGTTGTAATGTTCAGTACCTTGCAAAATGGTCTTTAAAATCAATATGAAAATTAATTGTGATAAGGTTGAGGATCCTGCCTGAAAAAATTTGTGATTTGATATGTTTGCCAAAATCTAATAGTAACAATAAATGTATTGAAGAAACCTAATGCTTTACAAATTGGATATCTGAATAGTGCCCGGAATAACTCAACCTTAACTTAGTTTCCTTTATACTGCAACCCACAGCTTGGGGGATGGAAATGATAGTGATCTCAGCTTGCACAGAGGGTTTCATTTGGTTTCCTAACCCCCCACTGTAGTTCTGTTTCCTGTGACAGTGAAGTGTCACATTGTAGTGTCAGATGTATTCATACACTCTGAGGATGGAACTGTGAGGCTTCACACAAAGTCGAAGATCATTTCCATGATGTACAGTTCACAGAGCATCATTTATGATTTGATATATTCAAGCTCTAAGAAAAAAAATGCTTGGTGATAAATTTTCTTTCATTTGAATCTCAAGAGCAGTTGGCGATTCAACGCGTTATAAACTGACGCTGAAACTTACTGTTCCTAGAAATAACATTCAGTTATTCATCTGATTCAGGCAAAAGAGAGCATGACTAACACTGTCTGTTATTCAGTCTACTGCATTGAAATATTATACGTAAAATTACAAATAACCAAATCTGTATTTACAGTCCATGCTCTTAAAAGCCGTCTGTTTTATGCCATCTAGTGGTAACTCTGAAAAACTACAATAGGGTTGTTGCATTAAGTGGAGGTTGAGTTGGGCTGCAGCAGCTTATTCGAGGCTCTGTTAATTCTTGTCTCGTCCTTCCTCATTACTCTGTTAACGCTGGAAATCTGTGTCTGACACAACAGAGGAGATCACATCCTACAACAGCACAGGGAGAAACACACCAGGTAACTTTACATTGCTTACAGTACTGTCTGCATGGCTGAAACTACACATAATGATGGCATAATTATCTATAGGGTTGTATACATACAAAAAATTGTGTAATAGGCTTTAAACGTGATGATGTATGGTTATGGTGAAAAACTGCCAATTCTTCATTTCCAGGGAGCACAAATGACCCACGGATGCAGACAGGAAGTCAAGGCAATTCCTCATTGCTGGTCTTTCTGGTGTCGTGCCTGATTGTCTGTCTCATGATCGTGGTCACGTTTTTTGCTATCAAGTTGAGGAGAGCGCACATCACCTGGAAGAGAGGTGAGCAGATCGTATTTCCACTTTCTGTCTGACATATTATCAGATATATTATTATTTATATTATATTATCAGTAAGATCAAACTGAAGCTGCTGTTAGACAGAGGTTTAGTTTGGGCACTAGTCAATGTATGAAGCAAATCCTTAGTGCTGGTTTTCCTCTGCTTCATGGCTGTCCAGAAATATATAAAATATGATATCAATTATAAATAGACTTTCTCTTTGCAAACCTCTAATAAGACCGCAAGGCAATGCACTTTCTTTTATTAATGTACTGATTTATTATGACAGTTTTCTTTGTTACAGAGAATGAGGAATCTAATCCATCAGAGGAGAGCAGTAAATCGAAATCAAGCCAAGAGGAGAAGAACTCCAAGGGACAGAGGCGAAGAGGTACACTGATAATTCAGCACATAGGGACTTGAATTATTCCTGGACTCAGGACAAGCTTTGTGTATTAAAGAAATGATCATGTGATCAGTTTATAAAACATGACTAGTTGAGAGTGTTTGCTCAGTGTTGACATCCCTTGTGTACACATTATTGTATGAGACAGCTGAATTACGGAGACCAATCTGAAATGATGAGCTCCATTCAACTCATGTCATTACATTAAACATTAAGAAGACAATATTAAATATACATATATATGAAACATGTATAGGCTACACACACCACAGACTTTGTGTTGTCTTACTGTAATAATATTTGATAGGACACATTCTGACCTTTCAACTTCAGCTCATTTATTCATAAAATTCTTTCAGTGAATAATTCCACTCCTTGAACACCAACATGACTAATTCAGCTTTGTGTAGTTTATAGTTACTGGTGACACACAATCAGGGCTGTAACCGTTTCCTGCAATGAGTCACTGACTGTGACATGCCCTCTCTCTCTCTGCCTCTCCCTCGCAGGGCTCTTCAACACAGCATTCACAAAGTATGTGGCTGAAGAACCAGCAGTGATCCCTTCAAACACAGGTGCCATGTCAGCAACAGAGAGTATAAATCAGGAGAGGACTTCTGAACCTCAACCCCCATCACAATCTCCAGCCAAATGTGACATGAAGGAGACAGAGCTATAAGAGTCTGTAAAATACTGCATTGTCTTTGTTTCACTCCACTGGTCACAATGAGTGTATGTTTTCACCGAATAGTATTGTTATGTACTGTGTATATACTGTACAGTTTGTTTTCATGTAAGAATAAAATATATTTTAACATACTTTTTATTTGGACAAATATGTTTAAGAGAAACATAGAAAAAGGCATTCGCATTTTATCTGTTGCTTACATTTTTTGGGTAGGCCAGTATGCGATGTCACGTCCCAGGCATTATATATATATAAATTCTGATTCTATCAGACATATCCCCATCACATGTGACACTGGGGGCCAATGGAGAGAGAGATCAAATGAAATGCAGAGCATGGTGATGTGTAAGGCCACGAACATATTATTCGTGATGTCAGGCAGTAGCGTATTTATTCACTGAAAAAGTCATTGTTTAAAGAGAGAATGAAATGTCTGTAGCTTCCTTCCGGTTTGTCTCTCCATTTTCAAATATCAACCGGATCAACATATCCCAGTTAGTTCCTGTGTATCCACGCGATGTTTCTACACCTCATTTCTAATCATTATTAAACTTACTCTCTTCGAATTAAATGCATATGTACATCTGATGGATAGAAACTCACACGAGATAGGGTCGTACGCCCGAATCATGGCTGTTGAACCATGCGGTCATTTACAAGCGATTATGAAACCCTGAACCTGAAACAGGAAGTGGGATGGAGCAGCCCAGCGTCATTCGAGCGTCATTGGTGGACCGCAGAGGAAGACTCGATCTGGGATTGGCTGTTCTGCGGGATATATAAGGTTCTGGTCCCTTCCAGTCCTTCCTTTACTTCTCAAACCGGCAAGGACAAGTCCGGCTTGCTGCACTCCATCCAGCACATCCCCCAAAGTCATCGGAGGTTCAATCAATCGGTAAGTCTTTTTTATCAGAGTTAATATATATGTAAGAAAGACTCGTATCCGTCGATTGTATCATTGGAGGTAGTTTTCTACTGATACTGTTGATTCATGGTCGCTGTTTTGTGACCGCAAATGCCAAGAATACGTTTGCTTGTTACATTGTATTACTGTTTGAAACAAACGCGATGCAGATGATCAAACTTACAGAGGATTACGTTTTGTATGCGCGTACAAAGGCTGTAACAACGAGCTCAACGCGTGGGCTAGCTAACGGTAGCTACTTAGCAGAGTGGGGGTGGGGGACGTTCGAGAATGTTCTCGAACAGCCGGCGTCAAGGCAACGGGAATGACCATACTTCCGGTTGTTCTTTCAGAACAAAGGCCTCTGTCGCATCGCCGCGTCTTTTAATTTGACTAATGAACTGTTCTTGCACTTTGGACTGCCTGATTTAACACATTTGTCCCTTTTTGTGGTTAGTTCAAACATTTTAACGTTTAGCCGGTTTCCGGAGAGATCGACGGCAGTGTTAACTTTTAGGTCTCTTTCACTAACATGCCGAATTAGCGCAGTGTCATTAATTTATCATTTTCAGTCTTTGGGTACATTGATTAATTAACGCTTTGTATGGTATCTATTATAGCAATGTATTCAACACTCGTATTATATAGTATAAATGATGACGCTATTCCTATAGTAATTACGCTGCTGGTGAATGGTGTTTTATTAATTCGAATTGCTGTATTTTCGGGTCACTTCTTCGTATGACTTAAAAGTTTATTTTTAAAACGTTTTAAACATTTTGTATGAATTAGCTTTCAGTTGTTACCCGTGTTATTGACAGATCAACTTTCTTTTCAGGAATCATGTCTAAGGGACCAGCGGTCGGTATCGATCTCGGAACCACCTACTCCTGTGTTGGTGTTTTCCAGCATGGGAAAGTAGAGATCATTGCCAATGACCAGGGCAACAGGACCACACCCAGCTATGTGGCCTTCACAGATTCCGAGAGGCTGATAGGGGATGCAGCGAAAAATCAGGTTGCCATGAACCCCTGCAACACAGTTTTTGGTAAGAGTTAAATTGTATTGATCAAAAGTGAGCTTGCGTCGTTCTTGTAACAAAACTGCTAAAGGTGGAGCACCTTCACAGCAATACAACCGAAGAACAAAATGACTGGCTCCTAAATTGTTAATAATATGCAAGAATGATACAAGTCTCAAGTTTCTACATGACTTGTTAAAGAGCACCTCACTGTGATGACGATTTTCCCGCCATTCGTAGTTTCCTCCAGAGGTCGAAAGACCAAAGATGGCCAAATCCTTCCTTGGATGTCTGAGTGGGCTTCTCTAATGGAAGTCCACCTTGTCTTTTAAATTTTTTTTTGGAATTTAACAAAACTATTTATTTTTGCAGATGCCAAAAGGCTGATTGGCCGCAGGTTTGATGACACAGTTGTACAATCTGATATGAAGCACTGGCCATTCAATGTCATCAATGACAGCACTCGCCCCAAAGTTCAAGTTGAGTACAAGGGGGAGTCAAAGTCATTCTACCCAGAGGAGATCTCTTCCATGGTGCTGGTCAAGATGAAGGAGATTGCTGAAGCCTACCTCGGAAAAGTAGGTTACAGTAAATCTTTGAAAACAAAGCTACGATACTTGATTGCTGTGGAATTCTAATGTTTTTATCTCTTTCAGACTGTCAACAACGCTGTAGTCACAGTGCCTGCCTACTTCAATGACTCCCAGCGACAGGCAACTAAGGATGCAGGCACTATCTCCGGCCTCAACGTTTTGCGTATCATCAATGAACCAACTGCTGCTGCTATTGCATATGGTTTGGACAAGAAGGTATATTAACACTTGTATATTACTTGTACAATATTGATGGTTGAAAAAAAAACTAGTTTGTGGTAGTTGAATAGAGTTAGTAATTTTCATTCATTTCCAGGTTGGGTCAGAAAGGAACGTCCTCATCTTCGATCTTGGCGGTGGCACCTTCGATGTGTCCATCTTGACCATTGAGGACGGCATCTTTGAGGTCAAGTCCACCGCTGGAGATACACATCTTGGTGGGGAAGATTTCGACAGCCGCATGGTCAACCACTTCATCGCTGAGTTCAAGCGCAAGTTCAAGAAAGACATCAGCGACAACAAGAGAGCAGTCCGACGTCTGCGCACCGCTTGTGAGAGGGCAAAGCGCACATTGTCTTCCAGCACCCAGGCCAGCATCGAAATCGACTCCCTGTATGAGGGAGTTGACTTCTACACCTCCATCACCAGGGCTCGCTTTGAGGAGCTCAATGCTGACCTCTTCCGTGGCACGCTGGACCCTGTGGAGAAGTCTCTTCGTGACGCCAAGATGGATAAAGGACAGATCCATGACATTGTGCTGGTCGGTGGCTCCACCCGTATTCCCAAGATCCAGAAGCTGCTCCAGGATTTCTTCAATGGAAAGGAGCTCAACAAGAGTATCAATCCCGATGAAGCTGTGGCCTATGGAGCTGGTAAGTGTATTCTGCATACTGATACACCACTTAGTTTTTTGGACTTGGACTGTGATAATCATACATTTTTAGCAGCTGACGGTCATGAAAACTCATTATCTAGCTATGTGTCGAACATAGCTAGATCACATTCGGTTTAACATTCTGATTGTTAAACTGATTTTTTTGTCTTTGCAGCTGTCCAGGCTGCCATCCTGTCTGGTGACAAGTCTGAGAATGTGCAGGACCTGCTGCTTCTTGATGTCACCCCTCTGTCCCTGGGTATTGAGACTGCTGGAGGCGTGATGACTGTCTTGATCAAACGCAACACCACCATTCCTACTAAGCAGACCCAGACCTTTACCACCTACTCTGACAACCAGCCTGGTGTGCTCATCCAGGTAGGCACATCTATTTCAATTAGTGTTTGAACTTATTACATTTGAATAAACTGTACACAAACATGGTTTTAACATTGTCTGCTAATACGCCAACAGGTTTATGAGGGTGAGCGTGCCATGACCAAAGACAACAACCTGCTGGGCAAGTTTGAGCTGACAGGCATCCCTCCAGCTCCCCGTGGGGTTCCCCAGATCGAGGTGACATTTGATATTGATGCCAACGGCATCATGAATGTCTCTGCTGCTGACAAGAGCACTGGAAAGGAGAACAAGATCACCATCACCAATGACAAAGGTATTGAATGCTGCTCCACACCAATAACTGCAGGGTTATCGCAACATCAGGTGATTAAATGCTAATCTTACCTATTTGATGACAGGTCGTCTCAGCAAGGAGGACATTGAACGCATGGTCCAGGAGGCTGAGAAGTACAAGTCAGAGGATGATGTCCAGCGTGACAAGGTGTCTGCTAAGAATGGAGTGGAGTCTTATGCTTTCAACATGAAGTCAACTGTGGAGGATGAGAAGCTCACTGGCAAGATCAGTGAGGAAGATAAGCAGAAGATCTTGGACAAGTGCAACGAGGTCATCAGCTGGCTTGACAAGAACCAGGTAAATACTCGGCATTTATTTTTCTCTTTTGATGTCATTTGTCAGATTACTGAAAGTCCATGTTTTACAGACTGCCGAAAGGGATGAATATGAGCATCAACAAAAGGAGCTGGAGAAGGTGTGCAACCCTATCATCACTAAGCTGTACCAGGGTGCCGGTGGCATGCCAGGTGGTATGCCAGAAGGCATGCCTGGTGGCATGCCTGGTGGCTTCGGTGGAGCTGGTGGTGCCGGTGGTGCTGCTCCCGGCGCCGGATCATCTGGACCTACCATTGAGGAGGTCGACTAAACATTCCCTCACCTCAACTGCTACTTCCTGAGAAAGTATTCTAAGAAAGTAACCCTCTTATAGCACAAGTCGCAACAAGCTTAAGAGTGCAATTTAAAGAGAAAATTGGGTTCTGGGATCACATTATTACATAATTTGACACAACTGGGAACAGCTTTTAGTTGACTCCATGGCGCAGTGAGTCGTTCAGAGTTTTGTATGTCACTGCCTTGTTAATAAACTTGAAACCCTCTGTTTGACTTTGTCCATCTTTTTGTCTAACACTTCAATCAAGCCTAATGATTGGATTAGAATCCATTTATAATTGACTTAAATGTTAGTTGGTTGTTAAACTGGTTGCACTAATTGGAGACAATGTTATATCAGGGGATTAAAATCTGGTGAATTATGGAGAGTTTCTGGTTTTAAATTGGACATGTTCTAGTCTTTGGAATGTGACTTCTCAGAACATGCTTGTTGAGAAAAGCAAAACTTCTTAAATGCATTATTACCGTCAATGTTATACATCAAACTATGGGATGCCATTTTTAAAGGTGAAAAATCAATTAAATGACCTTAAAATGGCTCTGTACAGCTAATGATGCTGTACATCAGATGTAAAGGCACACAACCATTCACGTATATTATCATTTAAAATTCCGGTTACTAATAAACTATTTTCCATGCAAAAAATTAATCAATATCAAACACGGGTCAAAAATGACCAGTAAACATTTCCTGTTATTTCATGCATGGCAGACCCAGGATTTTGCTTGCCCTTCCTAATTGGAGGAATGCTCTGTCCAGGAAGACCCAGTTTTACTCAAATCTATTAGACTGGTTCGAGTTTTCTCCCAAAGGCCTGATCAGATTAGTCTCCTTTGCCATCAAGGGACCCTTCCTTTTATAAGAGTTGGATTCCAAGAAACAACCAAAACTCCAACTTGATCCTGTAGAGCATATAGTCTAGGACTAGGTCATCAGAATCAAGGCAAAGAATAGGCTCCTCCTCCTCGACCCCTTTCTTCATGCAGCATATTAATGAATCTGGAAGGGTTCTAACATTCTGGATGCACAAATATTTCAAATGCACGTTACTTTATTTATTATATACTGTTCTATTAGTAGTTTGTTGATGGAGTTGCTGTTTCAGCTGTACGAAATGAATGGCAAGTGTTCCGTAGTGAATACATACTCTTTGGCTCATTTTGGCCCCATGTTAGTAGAATTGATGTAGAAATTCAAAATGTATCGTTTATAAAGCAAGACATGATTTGTGGTAATCAGAAAACAAGATATTTAATGAATACCTAGTATAGATATAATGCATGTATCTCGAAGATATAGCAAAGAAACACTCATTGTGCATTCAAAGAGGTTGGCCTAGTGTGTGGATCAAAGGGTTAAGGCCTCTTCCTATAGTCCAACTGGTTCGACCGAGACATTTCCCCCGCTTGTGTGTATAAATATGTTTATGTTTAAAATTGCTGTTCTGGTCTAACCAGCATAAAGCTTAAAGAAGTTTAAAGATCACATTCAGGTTCTGTCTGCATCTCTGCTCCGGATTCTCTGGTGAACCACTCGCTATAGCGCATTGTCGTAGAACAGAGATTTTAACCTTTTTTGAGCCGCGGGACATTTTTTATATTTACAAAATCCTGGGACACACCACCAACCAAAATGACACTCTATAGCCTATAGAGGGTCTTAATTAAATGTCTGAACATATTTTGGTCAAAATACCACAAGGATGATTTAAAACAGCACCTTTTTACCCTGTCTAAAACAGCCCCCCCTCAGACTCACCTGTTTTGAGTGCCAACAGTTACTCCCACTGTTTACCCACATCAATGCCTCATGAAGCTTCATCTCGCCGTCACTACTGAATATACATCATGTGTTTGACAAATGTAGCTGAACAGGGTCTGTTGCTGTCGTCACACTTTACACGTGACACCCACCTTTCTCCTATTGGTTCATTTTACTTAACCTCAGCCAATCTTAAACAATGTAAGTGCAATTCGCTGTATTCTTCCTCGAAATCAGAAGTGGTCACCTCGCTTACTGAGCCAGACCCCTGAATATTTGCCGAAGGCAGACAGGCCCAAACCATTGGGCCCTCTGACACAGCTTGGGCTGTTTCTAGATCAACTGGGTTTTGCGTCTTGATTTCATCCACAATCACCTCAGCAACGTCATCTGCAACATTCTTAATCTCCAGAGTGAAGCTAGATTCCAACTGCTCATTATCATAGTCAGAAATTTCATCAGAAGAAGATTCGGTGAATTGAGAGATCTGGACAGTTTGGGATGTTGCAGACCTCATGAGTCCTTTGATCATTTTGCGGGCCTGTTGAATCATACATGGAGTCGTTTTGGAGATGTGACACGAGGAGGAGTTGCCTTCACATTGTCCACGCTAGTGGAAAGGACAGAGTTGACACACTCTGCAATCTCTTTAGCGATCAACCTTGTCAACTTCTCTAAGCTGACCAGATTGACCTCATCTGGAACGTTAAGAGCCTGAGCAAAAATCGGAGGAAGTGTGTTGCCAAAAGAGCAAATCACACCATTCAGAGACACACGATTTCCAGCAGTTGTTCTGATTCATGCCTCTGAAATAGGACGTCACAATTGGTTAAATGCTGTCGATGTCCATATTCATGTTTCTGATATTGTTTTTCAATACTTCTGTTATTGGCTTAGTTGTTAAAAATCTGCTTGATAATCCTTCTATTCCTGTTCAGGAAGTGCTCACTCTGTTTGCCGTGGACTACTTTATACATTCACCTATCAACTAGAGCAGGGGCTAGAAACTGCCAGTATCTAGCCCCTGTGGATCCGTGTTAAAGGTTGATGTAGAAGAGCGGTTGAGCTAGGTAGAACAACTCTGGTCTTGGTGATGTAGTTTGTATGATCGGAATTTTTTTATTTTCCCAAAAAGAAGGCCCAAAGGGGCAGAATTAATAAAGAAAATATTAAATAAAAAAACAGATGAGCAAAAAACAAATACCTTGTAATAAGAAAAATAAATTGGCATAATAGCTAAAACAATTAATTGCAATAACAGTAGAGAAACATTTCTTAGGAGAGCTCTAGGACACATACACACAGAGGTACTACTCACCCACCACCCTCCCCCCAACACTAGCAGTAGGTGGGTTTTGCTGCTGGTGATCATGAGGTTTAACGTAAGTAGGCCTTAATTGTTTGTGTGATATTGTATGATTATCATTTGTGACATATTCTGCATTACTTTGTCATCTTTCCTCTTCAGTTGTAGCCCCAGTTGATGTTGATTGTTATTGATCAATCAATCAATCAATCAAATTTTATTTGTATAGCCCATATTCACAAATTACAATTCGTCTCTTAGGGCTTTAACATGGTGATCCTCCGTCCGTAACCCTCAGCAAGAGTAAGGACAAACTACTAAAAACCCTTTTAACAGGGTAAAAATAAGTAGAAACCTCAGAGAGAGCCACATGTGAGGGATCCCTCTCCCAGGACGGACAGACGTGCAATAGATGCCACGTGTAGAAAACATCATCCAGATTAAAGTTTTTAGCGGCATTGATGAGGGTAAACATCCCGAAGGACAACCCCAACATGACATGCCAAGCAGTCCCGCTGCAATCACAGTCCATGGTCAGCAACCAGCAGGACCACGATCCAGCATCCAGACCAGAGGCCACTCCAGTCCTCAGTGACCGTCCACCGCCGCCCACCAGTACCCACCACGAGCCACCGCCGTGGTCCTGGTCCACCTCCTTTACCCAGTGCCAACGCGACACAGGGTCCGCCACCAGCACCACGATCAGCCGACACGACACAGAATCCGCCACACTGGGTCCACCACTGCGACCCCCGATGCGCGATCCACAAACAGCAATCCATGTTGCGGCCACAGAGGCCCTGGATCTGCGGGTGATAAAGCAAAGGGATTCCGGGGAAGGGGGATAGGGATGGAGAAGAGGAAGGAGAAGCTGGAAAAAGAAGCTCCGTGTGTCATGTGTCATAAAATAGAACAAGTTACGTTCTGCCGCACTAATTAACTCTAACTATAAGCTTTATCAAAAAGAAAGGTTTTGAGCCTGGTGTCTGCAGATGGTGTCTGCCTCCCGAACTGAAAGTGGTAGATTATTCCACACGTGAGGGGCTATTAAAAGGTCATAAGTGACTTTTGCCAAGGCTGTTCTCTGTGCTGTGATTGGCTCTAAACCCCCGACTGAAAGTCTTCATATATATTATTTTCCTGGAAAAACTCACACAGCTGATTGGCTACCACTTTTTCTAAGATTTTAGACATGAAGGGGAGATTAGATATTGGTCTGTAATTGGCTAAAACCTCTGGGTCTAGGGTGTTTTTTTTTGAGAAGGGGTTTGATTACTGCTATTTTAAAAGACTGCGGTACATAACCTGATGATAATGACAGATTGATTGTGTTAAGTAACAAACTATCAATTAGGGGCAGAATTTCTTTAAGTAATTTTGTAGGAATGGGATCTAAGATACAGGTTGTTGGTTTAGAACCTGAGATTATTTTGGTAAACTGATCACAAGTGATCAGAGACAAGCTGTCTAAATAATGGTTAGAATTCTCAGCCGTTTCTGAGATCTCTGTTATTGGGAAGGTATTAGTGCCAATTGAGGGCAGGAGATGGATGATTATATTTCTAATAGTTAGAATTTTATCATTAAAAAAGGTCATAAAGGTATTGGTATTTAGGGATGGAGGAATACTGGGTTCGGTGGAGGTGTGACTCTCTGTCAGCCTGGCTACAGTGCTGAAGAGAAACCTGGGGTTGTTTTTATTCTCTTCTATTAGTTTTGAATAGTAGGCGGCTCTTGCTTTGTGGACAGCCTTTTTATATTCTTTAACACTATTCTTCCAGTCTATGAGTTTTTCAACATGGTTGCTGGAGCGCCACTTCCTTTCTAGTTTTCTTGATAATTGTTTTAACTCATTTGTCTGGGAATTATACCAAGGAGCTAATTTACTATGTTTGACATTTTTCTTTTTTAGAGGCGCTATTGAATCTAATGTTAATCATAATGAGTCTGCAGAGCTATCGACGAGTCGGTCGATCTCAATGGAGCTCGGGTTTTTAAAGAATTTGTTCTTTATATCTACGGATAATACGGGTTTAAATGTAATTGGAATTATTTCCTTAAATTTAGCTACAGCACTATCAGGTAGACATCTAGAAAATGAGTTTTTTATTGGTGGCATATATTCATTTATTGAAAAATGGAAGGTTATTAAATTATGGTCTGATAGAACTGGATTGTGCGGGAGGACTGTTAAATGTTCAATTCCGACACCGTACGATAATATAAGGTCAAGTGTGTGGTTACAACAATGAGTCGGTTGGTGCACACACTGACTGAAACCAATTGAGTCTAGTATTGAATTAAATGCTACGCTACGGTAATCTTTCTTATTGTCAACATGGATATTAAAGTCACCAACAATAATAATTTTATCGCTCTTTAGGACTAAGTTTGATAAAAACTCAGGGAATTCCGTTAAAAATTCAGTATAAGTCCCTGGGAGGATGGTAAACTACAGCAAATATGATTGGCTGTTGGTGTTTCCTGGATTGGCGTGGAAGACTAAGAACCAGACATTCAAATGATTTGTAGCTTAGGTTAAGTTTAGGTTTTGGATTAATTGATAGACTGGAGTTAAAAATAGCAGCAACTCCACCTCCTCGCCCAAATTGATCACTGTTACTTTAACGTTCTCTCAAGATGTCAGCTAATGTCTGTACATTTAAATCATGAACGTTATATATTGATGTACATGTGGTTCTGAGATGCAGTACAACTACAAACTGCATTTTAATTTTGTTTTCAATTCTTAAGCACTGAAAATCAATAGTTTTTGTTGTTTTTTACACAGATTTTTCTAGATTTGATTGAGGTTTAAAAATAAACCAACATGGAAAACCAAATGTTAAAACTTCCTTCTATCCACATGCATGCACACATGCACACACACACACACGTAGGCACGTGCGCGCGCAGGCACATCAGTGGGCCGTGGATTACTTTCTAGTCAGAATGGTGGTCCCTGGGACAAAACCAGTTGAAAACCCCTGAACTAGAGGAAAAGGAGAAATCAGAGATGAGATTATAGCACACACCAAAGAGAACATAGGCATCAAGGACAGCTGTCATCATAGGCTGACACCAGGCTTTCCAACAAGCCCCGCCCCAAAATATTGACTGTTGATGTCACCAGCAGTGGTAGCTACCTTGGGAAGACTTGAGTTCTGTTGACTTCATTTGGCTCTGCACCTCACAGATTTATTTATTACACTTTTACCAGCTCTGCAAAACATCACCATGTCACATGACCTTCAAATATTGTGGGAGCGAGTTAGCTACAATCAGAACATGCAGTTGTTGTCCTTCAGTTGCAGCACCTGGGAACCATGGAATCGGCCCTATGACAACCAAACTTTATCCACATGACGTATCTTACGACTTGTTTTTTTGGAAGTATAAACTAGAACATAAATAAATTATCTTGTTGAGAATGTCAGCAAACTATACAAGGAACCATTGTCCAATTATTACTGTGTTAAAGTCATTAGTGCTCCTGAAGGGATGTACATCAACCACATGAGACCACTTCTCTGATCGGACCCACGTCACAGTGATCGGGAGGGTCACACCGGAAATACACCACACGACCCCGGAACCTCCGAACCACAAAGTATATTTTATTTTCATTACCAGAAGCAAAATAAGGAGAAGAATCCACAGGAACTTACCAACAGCGGCTGGGCGCCGTAGCTGAGGTGATCCGCGACAAGGGCCCGACACGCTACCTCGAGGCAGGCCGCGAGACGGGCCGCACACCGAGCCTGCGGCGGCGTGGAGAGGAGAGCGACGGGACGACTGCTCCCTCAGCCGCGGCACGTGCCCAGCGGTTTAACCACAGATTCCAATGAACATTGGCCAATGATATCGGTGAAAGTCAAGATTATTACCGATGCGCCGATGTCAGTAAACGAGGCGTATATCGGCCGCTACCGTTGTTCGGCCGAAACATCGGTGCAACACTAGATATTAGATCATTTCCCGCGATTTTAGGCAGCTGTCAGTTGCCACAGCTGTTTGAGGTCAACTACTGCTATTTGTGCCTTATGCCCTAAGATTTATATGTAGTTTATGAATTTTCATCAGCGTGTTACTGTTCTGAGCACCACTTTTATTGTGAAACATGCTCGTTTATAGGGCTAATTTCTTTGTCGTATTTGTACCGATTCTCCCATAAATGCTGTTAATGCATTGGCTGTGTTTTGTGGCATTGAAGTGAATCTTGAAATCCCACTGCGGCGAGGCTGCATAAGGGCACCTGCTGTGGCCGCTCCTGTAGTTGTTTGGAGGCAACAGCCTTTTCTGCCACACTGTCTGACAGCCACCACCACTGTTTGTGACTTATTCAGGGCGACCCGGACTAGTTTGTGAATGTTTACTTCCTAAAGATATTTTTTTGTCTTAAGTATTGCGCCTTCATATTGCTTAGTAATTGTGTTTTTTAACTGCATTTAAAAATTAAGTGAAATTACTGGTGAATAGGCTATATTCTGCTGTCAAAAAACTTTCGAGAACATCATTATTACTTTGCACTGTAACAATGTGCAACAAGTGACATGTTTACACTGCACGGCACTACCATCTGCACGTTCCTGTATTTCCATATGTATGTATTAATGTATTATTAGTTTCCATTTATCTGCTAAATTAGTAGAAAATGTCATCCTCCACTTGTCTTTATTAAAGCAGCTTTAGCTATTGTGGTAGAGACAATTTCAAGGTGTAGTAGCTTATAGTGTTTTATATACATAGTTCAAAAGTGAGAGTGAGTAAAGACCTGACTGATGAATCCAAAAGGAAACTGCAGGTGACAGCTGTTAATCACAGGCGAGGGATCACTCTGGAAAGTAAGGGGAGTTCAAACAGAGAAGTGGAAACGGCGGCGGGCAGGCCGAGCTATTGTGTGAATTGGCCAGAGTGCCAAGAGTCAAACAGATAATCAATCAATCAATCAAATCATTTGTATAGCCCATATTCACAAATCACAGTTTGTCTCATAGGGCTTTAACAAGGTGTGACATCCTCTGTCCTTAACCCTCAACAAGAGTAAGGGAAAAATAATTGATCCACCATCAAGATCGGCTGCAATTCCGGTCCACAGTCATTGTGCACTGTCGCCAATTAGGAACCATCATCAGCTGCCACCTCGGTCGTGGTCCAACACAATGGCAGCTGCCAAATAGTGTGACATGGCAACAAGGGCAGCTGCCTCCAAACAGAGTTGCATGGCAACCAGTGCAGCTGCCAAACAGTGGGACATGGCAACAAGGGCAGCTGGCTCTAAACAGTGTTGCTTGACAACAAAGGCAGCTGCCTATAAACAGTGTGGCATCAAATCGATCCTGTACATATCGATGGCAGTTTCTGTTGACACCGGAAGTGCCTCTACGAGCTGCCGCAGGTGATTACCGGTGGGTACTTAAACTTACTTCACTTCATGAATACACCGTTAGCGCCGTCTGTACAGACACAATACACCCAAGTACCGCAGTATGCAGCGCATGAGCCTAGAACCAGGTCGGGTTTACGGTTCGTTTGGTGAAACAGGATGCTAAGCTAACTCACGGGAACCTTCAAGTTATTTTCCAATGTTCGGCAAAGCAACAGATAACAACGTAACTAAGCCCTACGTTTCTGGTGTTATACACGTATGTGGTTTCTGTGTTCATTGTAATCTCTCAGACAGGAGTCATTGAGGTTCCCAGCACGCGTACACCGATTTGAATTGAATTCAGTTCATATTCAGTTTGAATATCATATTACATTCCTGATCAGATTTGCTCACTCCATTTTACCTACAAACAACACATATAAAGATACTTAATTATTGCATGAAAGGTAATACGAGTGTATTACTTTCATTCTCAAACCTATATTAGCCTGTTTAATATCAGAAGTTTTGATTTGTCGAATCCAGGTATAATTCATATCATTGAATGATGGATGTGTATATTCAAGGGCCCCAGCCATCAAACTCTTGTTGGCCCTGCTCTTGATATTTTCTTTACTGCTGTGACACATCACATTGGTCTCATTTAGCTCACAATCCAGTTATGTTCCAGTCAGACCAAAATTCGTTCCCCTCATGGGAAAGTGGCAAGACATTTATTTCCAAACAGAACCCAGAGGGTGAAAATAAAGATTTGACATTTTAGCAGGTCCTCCGGGATACGAACCTGCCTCGCTTCACAATTTATCATTAGTCATACATTTCAATGCCTCAGCCAGACTACTTAGACAAGATTTCTGTTTGGGTCACATGGCCACTGTTAAACAACCTTCTTGCATGCTTGACCATGACTTAAGTTCTCAAGGGGTTTGTCTTCTATTGAAGAGTTTACTGAAAAGATGGCAGGTATCACAGACGCTTCCCTCACTAAACACACACTGATGCTTAGCCCCAAACTGAGGAGGAAAGGTAGGGACATTAGTAAAGGAGCCAACAGAGACGCTGCAATAGAAAACAACAAGGAGCCTGACACAATGCAGACAAAACCTAAAAACAACTTTCTGAATGAAGTGTGCAGGGAAAATGCAGGTTCAAGAAGACAATGAAAATACAAGAGAGATCCTTCATTTATGGAAACAACAACAGACTGTCAGGTAGCCACTTTGTCCACAGTGGCATAGAACCATTTTTCTTATTGTAAAAGAATAACTAGTTTGTCTAAATAGTGAGGTTGTTTAAAGTGCAAAAAGTATTTGGAAGTGTTTAAAGGACCTGTCATTTGAGGAAAGCATGATTTTAATTTCTGATATCTTAAAAATATTGTTAAATGTACAGCTGTTTTTGACTATACAACTCTTTATCTTATATACTCAGTACATGTTTTACTTGATTGTGTCATCCACAATTTAAAGGAACTAATATTTCAAGTAAGGATTTATTATCATTCAAATCGTGTTGGATCTTATGTTTTTGAAAGAAAAGAAATAATTAGAAAAGCCTCTATTTTCTCCAAGGCATTAGGTTGAATTTTTTTTGCGATTTTGACATTTCAAGTTTAATTTTAAGTTGTCAGAAATAATGTCATTAACAAATACTGCAATATTGGAAGGTAGCTGTTGTTCCATAATTTTACATGTGGCTCCACCTTGTGGAATAATGGAACAACTACAATAAACAGGAAAACCTTATTTACAAATTATCTTGATTACTGAGACACATTGCTAACCCTAACCCCTCATCATCATCATCCCCTTCTAAATACAGAAGGGATCATCTCACACTCAAAACATTTAGAACAGATGTGTTGAGCCACATTACAGTCACAGCCTTGGGTCAGTTAGGGTTAGGTCTGCTGGATTGGCTTAGTAATAACTTAATAAACTATCACTCCATATACAATTTGTGTGGATAATAATAATATCTCTGCAAAGACAAATGGTCAATATAATAATTGTATTGGACTAATCTTTATTCAGGTAAATAATATAATACCAAATTCTGATCAATTAATTGCACCGCCCCCAAATAAAAAAAACAATAGTTTAAACAGCCATATATCCTGAATCAGACATCACCCTCCCTCCTCTCTCAAACTCACTTGATATTAGAGAGTGTCTTGATTTCGCAAGTTGACAAGGTCAGTAAGTCAGGGTGATGTCGATGTCGATTTACAACTGCCAGCAATCCTATTTCACATTGAATTGAATTGGATGCAGATTTTGGTCTGACTGCACCATTACTCACTCACTGATTTATAACATCTGTGTTTCTTGATTCTCATTTGCCAAGTGATTTTTTGAAACAACAGGCTCTCTGAGTAGTGTGAGGCCTCCTAGAACTACTTTGACATGTCACTGTAGGAAAGACACAGGTGATGGCTTCATTAAATGTAGCTGTCTCAGTAGTAGGGTTGTGGTATTATGCGTTGATTTCATTCACTCATGTCATTTTCGTGACATCATGTCCTTAAAAATAGTAATGTGAAAAATGGGCAAAACCTTTACCTTGTAATTTTCATTAAGAGCATTAGGGAGTTTCTGACGCTAATTCTATCTCCCACTCAGTGAAAAGAACTGCAGACATTTCAACAGACTGCCTATAAAGAACTTATGCTAGCAGTAATACAATCAATATAACTCATTATATAGGAGCTTCACTCTGTTTGTGTCTAGTTTCCCATAAAACTCCTACATATAAAACAAGTTCTTAGTTTGGGCTCTGTATGTACTTTAAGGCAGGGGTCTTCAACGTTTTTCAGGCCAAGGAACCCAAACTGGTGGAGAGATGGAGCAGGGACCCCCTACTATATATATATATATTGTATGTGTTTTATATTAAACTGGGCCTAGTGCCATGTATAAACATAGCTACCCTGTTATTGTGCATTCAATACTAAGCTATTCTGATATTACACAGGTTCATATATTCATGTTTTTAATTTAAACATGTGCAAGGTACGGGGGTGGACATGCCACTGCCATCTATAAACATACATCTTGCATACAACACTGAGCTATTAAAGTAATTCACAGATTCATGTTTTTATTTTAAACATGCATGTAGAAGAGACAGTGAATCCTCAAGCCATCTGTGGATGGCACACATACACATACATGGGTAGCACACAACTTGTCTAATCTTGGACAGATGGAGGTTGTCAGGCAGAGGGTCAAATCAGCCTCACAATATGTTGGATGCATGTTTATGTGTAATTAAAGACATTCAAATTGGTGGAGAATTTAAAATATATATATATATATATTTTTTATAATCAACCAAAGATTTCGCGATTATTGAGTCTTACATTTTGTCTTCCTTTTTTTAACCTTTATTCGTCAATTGGTGCATATACATAGGTAGTAGGACACAGTGTATGGAGAAGGCGACATACTCAAACAAATGAATCATGATAATAATGATAATTATTTTAAACAGACAAGCAAAAAAAAGAGGTAAAAATAAGTGTAATCTGTTCGTGTTTGTATACAATCGTGGGGCTCTTTATAGGATAGGTCGGGTATTTTGTTTTATTCATTCATGAATATATATACACATTTCCACTTGAGTCTAACTTTGACATGTTTGGTTTCGTAGATCTGTGATTTATTTCGAGCCCATAATGACCTTAAGTTACATACAGCAAATTGACCTGCTTTACAGTGAGGATTTAGATGTAATCCATCTCAGACCTGCATGGTCACAGTTTTAGGCATGTGTAGCTCAATGCCATGAGATGAATACATAAAGGCTCAATATACTAAGGATGCTCACGCAGTGGCCTGTTGCTGATCTTGTATAATTTTCACAACCACATAGATAATCAGATCTCCATGAAGCAGATCTCTCCATCTGCAACGTACACATGGACAACGGACTTGTACAAGGAAGGATGCGTGCAGAGACGAAGGCTGAGCAGAGGAGGCAACCTGCTCCTGCCAACCAGTGGGAATCTGGGGAGTCCGACACAGAGCACCTGGCCCAGGAGAGAGTCTACCAACAGCAGCTACAAATGCACATTGGGCACCATGATCAAATCAAGTACGCTCTGCCTGAAAAGGAGAATGCTGAGAGCTTACTGCAGGGAGAGGAGGAGGATGAGGATGACACTGAAGATCTTCATGTTTATGATAGCCTAGAAGTAGCATCCAACCTCCATACCAAGAGGAGCCCAGCCCTCCAACAGACTGAATATTTGGATACCCTGATGGATGAAAGAGGAGAAAGGTGAGTTCACTCTTTCTGGTTTGTCCAGCAAATAGCAACTCATGAGGTGTTGTAACATCTGTACACACTCAACATCTGTTAATTATGGTCGGACGTGTGTTCTGTTATTTTGTAAACAAACAATACTGTGTGACAGTCTCCCTTATCGCCCTGTCTGTGGCTCTCTGCTCTAAATCTATTTGCTCCTACTGAGGAGTTTAATAAAAAACAACAACAATGGAGCTCTTTGTCACAAGGGATTAGCACACACACACACATACAGTTGTTTAGTTTATTTGACTTGTGATAGAAATGTGTGATAATATGGTTTATAAACAGACCTGACTTTTAAGTGTCACTGTAATACAGATGACTCAGTCTCATATGTGGTCCTGCACTTTGCCCAATAGGTGGCAGTAACTCAGCTGTTAAAGCCTGCCTGTTGATGTAGAACCTGCACTCTTTAATTCTAGGTTTCGTCTAGAATCATAATTAAAATTTAATTTCACTTTACACAGTTGTAGAGATTAGCTGGGTATAGATACAGCTGTGAAGACAATCTGGCTCATCACATCATTGGCTTTGTAGAGGATAAATTCTGCAAATTTATATTACACAATTAAAGCTATTAACTATGGTGAGATCTGTGCCCGGCCTTGTTCGGTTGGCCTATTGAACTGGACTGTCACTTTCACTGTCTGTGACAAATTAATTAAAATTAAGCAGATAATAGTGCTGCTTAGATTGAATACAACAAGGAGTGTATGGCAGCAATCAAGCCCTTTACTTTACACAGCACATGGATGATGAAAGAGGAATAGCCTTCATTCATCACTTAACAATGAAACCGTGTCGGCCGTTTAATGAGATGCAGGCACTGATCGTACGTTGTGGTGAGAATGGCCTAATTCAGGTGCTTTGAGAATAACAGCTTTCATTTGAGGGAAATTCGATTTTTGTTTTGTTTGGGTGGATCACAATAAGTGGTCACTCGTGGTCCATTACCAGGGATCATTGTTGCTGTAAAGGAGATCTCTCTTTCACTCTTTTGAGGGAGCAGAGCTGAGGGAGGCCTCTGTGGTGAGGACAGAACCTCATCTGTTTTGCCAATCTCGTCGACTCGTACTGTTGTCTCCTCTTCTCTTTCCTTCACACCCCGGCTGATAGTCCTCTCCCTGCAAAACTGAAAAGGGGCACTTTCCATTTTCCCGTCATTAACCTGTGCGGATTGATGCCCACCAAGTGTGGGTCCTCTTCCCAAAGTACATTGTTTCAGAGGAAAATGAACATGACAAATTCTCACAAAGGGCTCCATTTCATAGGACTGAGGAAGTGGACACAGTCCCATTCCCATTTTCATGTTCTCATGGTCCTCTCTGCTCCCTCCTCAAAGTGGGTAAGCCTTTTCACACAATGCGTAGTTTACAAACCCAATGGGCATTCCTCATTCAAGCAAAAGATTCCTATTAAAGCAAGTCTATTCATCCCTCCTTGCTATATTTTACACCTATCTCTCTCCAAAGATATTTGAATATAGTCTGTATGATGAATTTTTGTATTTTTCCATTCAGTGATTGTCACCATATTTCACTGGCTATTTATGTATCTGTATCTTGCACTAGAAATAATGGTTGGTGGGGTTCTGCCAGTGTTGGAGGTATCACGCCTAGCTGCATGTTGTCTATAATGCATTCTCCAACTTGTTTGAATCTCAGTCATTAGAGAGACATCCCTTACCCTTTTGGCCTCATCGAAGTGAAGGGCCCTACACCTAGACACCCCCCCCACCGCCGCCCCCACATGCACAACATCACAGCAGGAGAATTAGGCTCCCCTCGTCCTCCCAGTAAGCACAACAAAGAGGCTCTCTGCTATTTATTTTAATGAGATCTTTTCATCACCATCAGAAAGAGCATTTTAGCCTGCAATTTTCAACCCATTTCATAAGCTGAAAATTGCCGTTTGTGAACCATTCCCCCGCTAGTAGCTCTCAAATACACTCTCATTAGTGAGCCTGGAGGTGAAAATACGAAAATTATCTGTAAATACGGGCTCATAGCCCCCTCATCTGTTTCAATTTCAGAAGTCTGTGATAAGGCCTAATACTTTGTTTGAGGACATCATCATTCTAATAATGGTCTAATGCCTCTTGTTCCTTTGACCCCTCACCGCAGGACTATGTAGCATTCAGGTGTCTGTAAACCTTGAATATGAAAATCTCATTAATAAAGCTGCTTACCAAAAATCTACTCAATTAAATTACTAATAATATAATTAACACTATACTATACATACTGTATATGAACATGTTTTTCTGATATAATTATATCTCGAAACATAGAGCCATTACACACGTTCAGTCTAAGGCTTGTTCTGGACAAATTATTTTTATTATTTTTTCTATCTTTAACTTAACAGTCGGCTGCTGCCTGATGACACCTATTCTGACCTGCGATATGACCCCGGCTGGAGGACCAACTTGAAGGGAAACGGACGCTTCATTGAGAGTCCACAGAATTCTTTTGAGGGACATCCCCAAGTCCCTGAAGAGAAACCTGCTCATTCATACGATGATGGACAAGCACTGAGAAAAAAAGGAGGATACAGATGCATTGTTGACACAAGTCCACCTGTTGTGACTCCAAATAAGGCTGGCAATATGTCAGACAAGCCGTATCGCCTACACCCAGAAGATGGTTTAACAAGCCCGGCAGAATCTCACCAGGGTCACAAGCACGCTTGTCAGAGTATGTCAGCAGGAGCTCACCTTTCCGAAGTTTCCACTAAAAAGGAAAATGTCAGCAGTTTGCAGAGAGGAATCAGAGAGAACTATGAGAGAAGCTTTGACAGTGAACATTTTAGTGGGTCTCCGAATATGAGCGAGGACCTACATGGCACAGAATTTAGGAGGCATTACCAACAATCGAGATGTACACAAGGAGGACCTATCCAGAAAATGAGCACCTCTGCACTGCCAAACCCAAATGTTTCATCAAACAACAAGCTACAAAGCCCGGTGGAGGACAAAGTGAAACTTAACAAACTAACCCTTGGGTGCAGCAGATCTAAAAATGGCTCTTATGTGAGGGTGCATGAACGCAAACAGATGCCCAATGTGAATGATGTGAGTATAGAATCGATTTTTTTTTCAGCCAGTATTATTTACTCATTGTTAAAAGGACATAATGGAATTTGATGTTTGAAACATCAAAACAAACTCGCGTAGAACACTGTACTGATCACCCTCAGGCAGACATTCTCTTGAAACAGGATGCAATTACAGAAACAGACACCAGGAGCTGCACTAGTATAGATAATGAATCTTGGATGGCAGAGCTATTGTTGCACATGATTATAGGATGAAGTTTGACTGGGGGCAGACAATGGGGAAAAAATTGGTTGAAGTGATTTGACTTACCATTCCAGTTTGAAATGCAGTTTATGTTTGTGATCTGTTTGGTAGTGTCTTGTGACTTTACACCTTCCTGATGGATAGATGAACCTTATCTATGGAAATGATTGTAGTTTGTTTGTTTTGAAAATTGATCGAGACACACAATATTCAAAACAGATACTGTTACTAGTAAGTTTGTCTTATTGTGGGTAACAGGCAGAAACTACAGTGCTTGCAGTGTCAGTGAATGATAGTGAGATTATAGAAGTGGGGTATGTTTAAAAGTCTCATGAGAATTAAATCGAACAAGCTTCCTGTTCCCCCCTGCCCCACCATAGCATCTACTAATATTAATATTAGTCATCTCGGACAACCAATAGAAAATATCCTATGATGTTTCCTCTGACCCAGTCTGGAAAATTAATTTGGCAAAGGAGCATATCTGTTTTCATCTGCCTTCTCCTCCACCATATGAAAGGAGCCATGTCTGGCTATGCAGTGCTTATTATGAGTTGATGTGTACAACAAGAACATCAGAGACGCATGGTTACCAATAGGCTCTTAGATATCCCTGCACCTGGCACAGTGGCATAATTGGTCGGGATGGCCCACATTCCCCATTTGTTGGGCCACAGGACTGTTTGCTGGCTATAATACCCCCAACCTTGTTCACCCATCTGAGCCCCAGCCCTCTACAATGTCTCGTATCATCACCATTTACATAGTCAAGGGCCGTTAGCTTTGTGCAATAGTAAACAGAGCCGGAGCCTTTCCCTCTCCTGAGCCCTTGTGTTTTGTCATTTTCCCTCTGAATTCGCTTGTTAGTTCTCCATTGCTCTGTCTCCCCAAAGATGTGTCTTACTTAATGAGGGACACAGGGCATAAAAGAAGGGGGCACCAATTTGCATTTAGTCTGTGTTTTTTTTGTTTCATTACAGGATTAATCTATGAATTGGATGTGCTACGGCAACAGTGTTACATATCAACAAAGCTTTCCAGAAACAGGCAGAAACCAGAGTAATTTTTAAACAATATTTTAAAATAAAATATAATCTTTGTGATAACTGTGGCTCTGTGGTAAGTCCAGAGGTCAAACATGTTAAAATAGGATAATTTATTTTCACACACACACATGATATTGACATTTTATTATCTCCTACAGATTTTTGGAAAAATCTGATACTGAAAGTTGGACACACACTAAGACAAGAATACAGTCCAAAGCGTAGTAATCTCACAATCAGGGCCCTCAAATTATGAGATGCCTAAAATCCTGTACTGCAAAGGTCATTCTTCTTCCTACTCTACTTTCTATTCCGTTGCTCCTTTCAAAAGATAGCAACACTCTATGTACAAATATCATCAGTTTCAAAAATCAATACGAGTGCAGACAAGCCAGTTGTGACCGGACCCATTTAGAATAACCCATTTGGTCTTTTGATGGGAGTGACCATCTGAAGGCAGCTTGTTATAATTAGACGTGTCATTAAATGTACACAATTTCCTAATGCAGCAAATGTTTAGCCCGGCCAAGTGGCAGAGAGGCTGCAGCAGTGATTGGCTTCATCGTGGCTCGGGCCTCCTTTGATAAAGACAGAAGTAGCGGATCAATCTTCTGCTATTGCACTCAGCCCTCAGAGTCCCTTCTCCTCTCGCAGGCCCTCACTTCAAAGCCATGGGAACATAATGTACAATCTTTTAATAGCTTTAGACCAAAGCTCTGGGGAGCTCTCTGCCACTGTATACCCTGCCCCTGTCTAAACACCTAATCAAGATTACCTGGGCCGGCCACAATAGCAGCTAAATGCAATTCAAGATCCACAGCCCCTTTGAAGTCCTTATTGCGAAAAGCAGATGTTTCCCGGGTACAGGAGGTAATACAGCTAGCTGCAATTGCCCGACTTTGTTGTGACATCGTCTCGCAGAGAAGCAATTACAGGCCCAATTTAGTAGAAAAGATATTACACAGCTTACCATGCTCAAAATGCAATACAGGCTTGATCATTTGCTCCAACTGACTGGGATTTTTATAATGGGTGACAAAAGGCAATAGCAGTGGGAATGGGTAAAGGTGAGAGGTGCAAAGTGTTTGTTTGTGAGTGTGTACATTGCCGGACACACAGGTTTCACTGACGCCTGCTAATGATTTTCAAACAACTGCTCTGCCCTCGTTCATCTGTAACTCCACCCAAATGTCTCAAAATCTCTGCCATTTGAAAATAGATGTGCCTGCTTGGTTAGTGAGTTAATGTGAGGTTGAGTTAATCACCAAAATGATCAAACTCAGCTTGAAAGACAAAGACAGAGGAGCGCTTACATGCTGGTTTGCCCAACAGTACCCTGAAATTGTCTGGGTTCTCTCAGCATAATAGTAGCATTTCATGCTATTAGATGCAATGACAAACACACTAATCGATAGACATGTTACACCTGGATCCACGCATTCACTGTGACCTTCCCCAATTCAACCCTCACAGAATTACTGGTGTTCCATGAAAAAGTCTTCTGCCTGTCAATACCATCGATCCACTCAGGTGGTCCTCTGCCACTGGGGGAGTCCTGAAGTTAAATGCTTTTCATTACAGCATTAACAGGACACATTTCCACACTGCATAAGGACCTGAAATAGTAAATTGATGTAATATGATACCTGATAATAATGGATGCAATATTGATAGCCTTATATTGTTGTGCAGTTTGTAATGGTCAGGCACTGGTCTCATGAGAATGTGTGCTCCAATTTTACTGTATTAACAGAAGATATATTAAATAATTTGTTGTATCAGTGTAATGGTTTTCTCTGCTATTTCTGTTTGAAGGTGCAGGAAACTGTTAAGAAGCCGGCTCCAGCAGAGAATCAGCAGGACAGCTCGGACCCTGAGCTGAGGTTGCTCCAAAAAACACAACAGTTGCGGGTAGGCCCCGCACTATTTGTCTTTGTTTTGTATTGGGGCTGTGGAAGCTTGATCAGGGCTATCTATCTTCTACACCATGGGTCACTATCACGCTGGCTGTTTGTTTCATTTTGGGAGCGTGGTCACTGATGATGTTGTTTCACTGGGGCTTACTAGATACGATTAATGCCGTAATGAAAAACATAAAACCGAGGAGTATAAATATTTTCCCACGGGAATGGGAAAAGCTGGTGTTTTGCCAAATCAACGGCATTCGATGCATGAGACACACTCTCAGCCTCTTAATAAATAATTTGGTCCGATCATGTTAAGAGGTGTACCAGCCCTTATTCTTGGGAAAGAATTGTCCCTCTTACTCAGAGCTAATGTTTGTCTGTTACTTTGTGCTTCACACTGCATTTATAAACAGTAAGTATATCTCACAGAAAAGCAGAGTTTAGGCTACAAACATCCACAGCCTTTCAATATGATGGTGAAATGAGACCCATATTTAAAGGTTGTTGGCTGGCATTAAACACATTATTTTAGGTGGATATGTATATGGACATACAGACCATACATCAATGAAAATATTCTTATCCTTGCTGTTAATCCTTCTCCAACCTCAGGTCACCAAGATCAGCAAGGGGAAGAAAGGCCAGTGTAAAGAGCACCTCAACCCCTCTCGACGGCAGCCCCCAGGTGTGGCGGTCAAAGCTGATCGGGGAGATTTTTTGAGTGTCCCATTAGCTCAAGCAGCTGCTATAACTCAGCCTGAACCTCAGAAGACGACTTCCTCACAGCATTTGCCCCAGACCATCCACGTCAACATCAACCTTAACACGTCATCCCATCTTCTTTCATTACTTCAGCAGAGGGATGGCCAGGACGCTATCATCAACCTAGCTTCTCTGCATGGTCATCCTCATTGGAGCCCCACGTCTGAACTTCAACTTGCCTTGTCCACAGGATACCAGCAAAAAAAACTATTCTAGAAAGTCCTTCCTGTCTCAGGAAGTGCTGAATCAGCTTCTCCACCGTAACCTGGAGAGTAGTCCTGAACAATGGCAAAGGTGAAGCATTTATATGGTCTTTTATTTAATCAAAATGATAAAGAAATGACACATGTGTATGGCATCAAATAATGTAACATAGAAAAAATTGAGAATATCTGTAACACATCACAACGATCACAACATAACTGATGACAAATGATAGTATGCAGGATTATGAAAATGAATGAAAGATATAGACATATACATTTTTACAATAATGATAATAATAATAATGATGATAATATAACACATTTGTTTTGGCCTCACCTAAATTATGGCCTGTAGTATTTCTGTTATGACCATAATAATAATAATAAAATATTAAAATGTAAATCGGATGTACTCATCTAATATCATTGGACCATTCAATATCCACTAATAAGTTTGTGTTTCAGGACAAGGGGCTCACATTTGCCATTATCCTGTGAAAAAGAGGAGCAGACTCGAAGCCCCTTCAGGACTCCTACTACTGCTTCGTCACAGGGCACGGGCTCGTACACGGTTCTTCCAGCTATAGGAAAGCCCCTGACTGGAGCAGAGCCTGCGCTGAGCCCTTGTCAGAGTGAGAACACAGCCTTCCACATCCATAGTAGTAACTCTGACAGCTACCTGGTTCAGATGGAGAAACAGAAGCAGCTGAAAGCGAGAGTTAATTGCAAGGTCGGTGTTGTCTTTGAGATTCATAAGTGTCTTGCAGTGTTAACACTTTTCATTTTTTACTGCAGAGGAATTATTGGAGTCTTATCAGTGTTATTTGTCTGTCACACAGATTAAAAGCAAAAATACTTTCACTGAGTATTCTGAGAGCATACCTGGTCACAAATGCACTACTAGATATGCTCACAGTTATCATAGACTTTGTATACATTGTCTATAGAATCCCCTCATTAACAATTAAATTCATCCTGAATCCCGTGGGTAGAGGCTACTGTCTGTCCGTCCCTATAGGTTTTAAATCTGTTCTGCACTCAAGAATTACTAAACTCACTCAACATATACAGAAAAATCATATACAAGTAAACAAAATTAGAAACACATTATGCAGTTTCACCTAACCAAAGTGACACATAAATGCTTCAGTTGAGTTCCTTTCCCCTTTAATCCCCACATACATGAGGAGTTACACAAATAAATGCCTCTTTGAAGTCCCAAATAATCCCCTCAGCTGTCTTCATGCTGGGACTGCTTAATCCAGCAGGAGTGTTCCAATGACAGTGGGCATAAAACATCAGGTTAGTTGTCTAGCTCCACTAAGATACACTTAATTGCTATAAGATGATGACTGCATAAAGCAGGCTCTGAAAAGCCATTTGAAGATGTGTTAGAGGCTAAGGTGATTAGTAGGGAGAGAGTCTGTGAGGCGCAGGGCCACTAAACACGGCCATTTGCATTTAATGATCAGTCTGTAGTTGTTTTTCCCCCCACTTCCACTACATATACAACTGGCATCCCGGGGTTTTTGAGCCCCTAAAGTTGTTGAGCCCCTAAAGTGTAGACTTTTGGAAATGTTGTTGGTCTTATTTTAATTAGAAATGTGGAGGTTGTGTTATAGTTTGGATGTGCAGAAAAAGACTTCTGAATACAATCCTGCATGTTCCCTTATTGATTGGTTCTTACCAGGCAAGGATATTTGGTGAGGGTACTAACACTTACTTCTAGCAACACCTCCACGTTGTTGTCTGTCCAAAAAAACAAATCCCTTCTCTTACTTTTCAACATTGTTGTTCAAATTCTAGTAGACAATCTACTTCCTGTTTTCCCCCTACACGCACATGACCATTGTTCATGAATTGCCATGTGATGTGGGTTTGTATGTATGGATGGAGATTTTTTTTCTGGTATGAAGCTGTAACTCGTCTTGACAGATGTTTTTCAATTTAAGAATATCGTGTGGATGTAGTCTGAGCTGTTAGATTCTGAGTGGACTCAGCACTCCTGTGTTTTTCCAAGGTAGGTGTGTAGACTAGTTCAAAGCTTAGTCGTTGAAGGATTCATGCCATGGCTTTAGAGATATTTTTTTTGATAAGACACACATTGTTTTGATTGACAGTTATTAAATCAAGTTACGTCTTGTTGATGAAACCATTAACTGAAACAAACATTGCAATATTGATATTTTAAAACAACTTTTTCTACAACCACGCAATAATTCCATAAAAAAAACGGATTCTATGATCTTTGTTTGCTTAGCAATTTTCATACCACCCAACAACTAACAGTTGAGAGATGGACACAAGACAGGCTAGAAGGTATGATTAAATGCTTTCGGTTGTATTCACTCTGGAGCCTTCACAAGGTCCTCCTGCGGTGCCCACCCCTTGACCTCCCATCGTTCCCACCATGTTAGCCATCATGTCTGACAAGATTACAGGCTCAATTTGTAAAGCAGTCTGGCTGCAGTGCCGGGGCATGAAAGCAGATGAGCCTGACTTAGGAGTTTGGGGGGAGAGGGGAGAAGTCTTAGAAAGAAAGGTGCCCTGTTGTGTCCGTGGCTAAAGCAAACTGAAATCCTCCTCCCAAAAAGGAGCCAGTGCAATCTGGAATGATTGGCTCCCTTTTGTCTGCGGCAGCTTAAGGATTGTATGCACCCTTATACACACGGTCACACACACAAATTGCCACCAGCAACTGAGAAGAGACAGTATCTACATCTTTTTCACCAAAGTTCAGCTCACCAACAGTGTCCCTGAAAAACACCTCAATGTCATATCAGAGCCTGATAAGGAAACTCACTAAGATATTGTGTCTGGTGACAAAATTCTTTAAAACCCGATGAACTGTTTGCACTCTGTTTACTGTCTGTGCCATTTTATTATGGAATTTTGGTCTTCCCTTGAAAGAAAAACAAAAAAAACTAATGTAAATTAGTAAAAGGTTTTAGCTTTGTAGTACATTTGGTATTTAGCATGACAAAGACAGGTTGTGTAGACGGGTAGAAAAAGCACCACTTTGATTCAGATACCATCCAAGTCACCAGAAAAGGTTGTCACTATAGTGAACATGCTGTTTGATTGAGAGAAGCTCTCACTTACCTACAGTGCACAAGCCTGGACCATGAAGATTATTAAATATACAAGCTTTGTCCCAATTCAGGGGCCACCTCCTTAAGAGGACACTGTCTTTGAGGGAAGCGTAGACCACAAAGGCTTAACCAATTAAATGGACTGGTCTACAGAGGATTTCCGTGATCTACATCACTAGCTTCTCCCGCCCTTACTGCTGTTTCCAAGCAATAGAGCTGCAGTTGGACGCGATAAGAAAGTTTTAATACCTTTAGTTTTTTTAACGTGTACTAGCTGTTTGGTTGAGTTGAAGCCTGGTACTCAAGCAACCACATCTTGCTACTTGCCTGTGGTAAGCTCAATGAATCCTAGGATAGACTGGCCAGTAAAGGATCCACCCATATGAGCCTTCGTTTCTCTGGGATGAAAAGAGACATTCGTTGTTCGGACACAGTTGTTGTTCCGCCCCTGTGGCTGAGGAGTAGAGAACTGAACTGTGGTCCAAAACATTGACCTGATGGTGGTACGTCACTAGCATAGCAAAAAGCATAAAAATCAGTAGTTGTGTGTGACTCAGAATAAAAGAGAATCAGGCTTTATCACATCTAGAACACCCCAGATATTCGCACATAAGGTCACTGTGCCCCATTCGATCAGACTCTGTCTCAAGGAATGCCATTTGTGACTTTCATTTCTTCATACACAGTTACACACACACCTCATATGTATGCTGTTCACAGCATCAGCAATGGTGAAAATCTTCCTCAAACACATGAGCACTTTCACCCTCTTAAAGTGTAGCGGCGTCAATTTATTGCAGGCTAGTGAGATGGACAAACAAGCAGGAGGGAGTCTTTTTTCTCAATTTGAACTCAATGAGATGCATGAAAATGGATCAAAATTGCTGTCTGAGGTTTACTGTTTGTGCCATGTTTCCATTAAGAAAGCCGTCAAAACAAATGGAGTTCAATCTCACAAAGGTGTGCTTCATATGAAGTAGTCTGTCTGTCTGTCTGTCTGTCTGTCTGTCTGTCTGTCTGTCTGTCTGTCTGTCTGTCTGTCTGTCTGTCTGTCTGTCTGTCTGTCTGTCTGTCTGTCTGTCTGTCTGTCTCTCTGTCTGTCTGTCTGTCTGTCTGTCTGTCTGTCTGTCTGCCTATCAATCTATCCATCTATCCATCTATCCCTCTAGGCATACAAGCAGATGAGGACAGACAAAAATCATAGAGGCCAGTGTCCTGATATCGCTGCCATTGAAAAGACAGTAAGTACTGACCTGCAACATCACAATCTTCTCACCATGGATTGTTACCCTTTGAGCCACACTACCACTTTGTGTTTGGTGGCTTCATTTATCCATGAACTGCACACATAGGTAAAGATGTTGTCACGTAATGCACAAACAGGTAATTTTCCCCTTTTAATGGAAAATGGTAAATTGGTGTTCAGAGGTTGGTCATCCAATGGATGGAAGCAGGAAGCTGTGTAAAATGAAACGTGTAAAATATGATCAGAAAACAATATTGGAACAATTCAAGCCATGGTACGAACACATCAGGTGTATAATTGTTTGCCTTCAGTAAATATAGATCCAATCAAACTGCAGCATCTTGAAGATGGAGGACACTGAGGAGCTGATTTACCAATCAGTATATGGTCAATATATAGGTAATAAGACGAAAAAGCACATAATAAGAAATGTGTAAAAATCCCTAATTGATAAATTGACCCGGACAATTTGGTAAAACTAAGCTACCACAGACACACCCAACAGAAACAGGCACATTCACACACAGCCTGGGAAGGCTGTTATTCTGTTACTATGGGCGGCTGTGGATGAGGGGTAGAGTGGTCGTCCTCCAACCTGAAGGTTGGCGGTTCGATCCCCAGTCTGAATCATCTGCATGCTGAAGTTACCTTGGTCAAGATGCTGAACCCTGAATGGCCCCCATAGAATAACAAAGTGCTGGGATAGATGCACTGTATGAATGTGTGTGTGATTGGGTGAATATGAAACTGTAGTGTAAAGCGCTTTGAGTGGTCATCAAGACTAGAAAAGCACTATGTAAATACAAATCCATTTACTATTGTCCTCATCACATAGGTGTTGGTGTTGGGTCATTTTACGTTTTCAGATATGAAAAGGACCTCAGTTGGAACTTTGCATTCTCACATAGTTAAATGCATGTTTGAAAGCTGCATTATAAAGTATTAGAAAATTAAAACAAACTGTAGTGTTGATAAAGAGAGCGAAAGTACAAACCAGAGTCACTCAGGGCAGAGAGAAGCCAATCAGCCATCAGGTCTGGATTTTGTTAGTTTCCTTTTCACACATGCAGTGCAGGAGATGCTCAGTGTCAGACATTTCATTTACTGGAAATACTCTTTTGGGGTTAGCACATGGTTTTGGGGGTTTTGAGTGCACAGTAAAAATGATATAAACGTCAACAAGTCAAATGGCTCACTGTGAATTCTCACTGACGGACACTTGTCACACATCAGCTCAGTAAAACTTTACAGAAAGGCAACTGACAGCTTAAAGTCAGTTTGATGTACAGTCATACACATAGAGATCCTTCTGGTGATGTCTAGAAAGGTTCAGGATTGCAGTGCATGCTGTTAAAGAAGCTATAATGTTTGCACTGACCCTCCTCCAGGTGTCCCAAGTTCATAATTTAAAGGCCCCATGCTCTTTCACAAATATAATTTCATATACAAAGCAAATAACAGTACCCCTGAGGAGTTAAGTGGTCTTTGTCCTTTGATATATCTCTTGTTAATCCCCAGCAGTAAAAAGTGAGACTGTTGGCCAATTTACACTAGATCGAGCCCTGTGCATCTCCCGGGCCAAGCCTATTTGTGAACGATATGTGTAAATGTTGATAGGCCTGCTGAATGGCTAGCTGTGTTTGGTTTTGTAGGGCTGCGTGGAGAGGCTCTGCTAAGGGGACAGACAAAGAGAAGGGCCTTAAGGGAGAAATGGCTCAGTTAATTAAACCCCCATTTATAATCTGCTTCTGTCTCTCTCCCCCCTCTCCTCTCTTTTACTCCCTCTCTCACTCTTTCACCATCACCGTGAAGAAAATGAAACGGCAGAAGCTGTATTCAAATGTGATACGCGAACAGAACAAAAAAATGAGCAGGACTCCCTTTCTACCAGCCAAGGACCCGGAAGGCAGCGACAACAAAGTTCCCAGGATAAAGGTGTGTGCGTGTGCGTGTGTGTGCGTGTGTGTGTGTGTGTGTATTTGCTTTTTCAGTGTGTGTGGACATTTGTGAACCCTGACAAGATGACAAAGAAACATAGCACATGTCTGGGAAGAAAGTCACTGCGTGGTCCCTGACATATAAATATTATATATAATGTATATACACTGCTCAAAAAAATTAAAGGAACACTTTGAAAACACATCAGATCTCATTTTGAAAAAAAGTATGTTGGATATTTATACTGATATTGACAGTTTAATGTCTTAGGAACAAAAGGATGCCACATATTTGATGGAAATAAAAGTTTTCAGCCTACAGAGGGCTCAATTTTATAGACACCCCGAAAATCATAGTGAAAAAGTGATGTGGCAGGCTTGTCCATTTTGCCAAACTTCAATTTCTGCAACTCAAAATGCTTCTCAATATCTTGTGTGGCCCCCACGTGCTTGTATGCATGCTTGACAACGTCGCGGCATGCTCCTAATGAGACAACGGATGGTGTCTTGTGGGATGTCCTCCCAGATCTGTCTAAAGGCATCAGTGAGCTCCTGTAAAGTCTGAGGAGCAACCTGGTGGTGTCTGATGGACCGAAACATAATGTCCCAGAGGTGTTCTATCGGGTTTAGGTCAGGTGATCGTGAGGGCCATTCAATTGCATCAATTTCTTCATCCTCCAGGTACTGCCTGCATATCCTTGCCACATGAGGCCGGGCATTATCGTGCATCAGGAGGAACCCAGGACCTACTGCACCAGCATAGGGTCTGACCATGGGTACCTAATGGTATCGGGATGAAATATACCTAATGGCTGGGCAGTGAGCACAGGGCACACTACAGGACGTCTCGCCCTGAGGCCACCCTCATGAAGTCTGTTTCTGACTGTTTGGGCAGAGACATTCACACCAGTGGCCTGCTGGAGGTCATTCTTTAGGGCACCTGTGGTTAATTCCATTAACACCAATGCAGCTGAAACTGATTAACAACCCCCTCTGCTACTTAACTGGACAGATAATTATCAAAAAAGTGCAATTGAATTCATGCCATACCCTGATAAAAAAGTGTTCCTTTAATTTTTTTGAGCAGTGTATATGTATATATATCATTAGTTTCTGCAACTGGTGCGGGGACCACACTGAATGTCAAAGAATGATCACATATTGCCTAGATAAACAAAAATTGGTTGGCCTATTGGACCCTCACCCTTTTTGGAGATTTACAGCTGTTGTACGTTAACAAATTCTTGCTACAGAATTAATTATTAAAAACAACTTCAAACTGGGTGTGTACAACCTGTGATGAAAAGCTATGAAAAGATAGCATTTTCATTGGTGTGTCTGTCGTGTGGCCAAGAATTTTGATGTTTCGCCATGAAACAGGAAGCTGTATTTTGAGTGTATAGACATCATAACTTAAGTCCCACAACCATGTGTGTGGTACACGTGTGTCTAGTACTGTTTATTGAAAAAATGCATCCATGATGTATTTGAAAGACCATGGTGGAATAATCATTTGATTAACATACATGTCTCTCTCTTTCTCTCTTTCTCTCTGTCTCTCTTAGGCTTTAGAATATGCCAAGACAATAGCCAAACCCCCTGTAAAGTCTCAACCAAAACAGAGGCAGAAGTTCAAGACTGAAGACTTCACGGAGCTCGCTCCTCAATGGCAAGGCTCAGATATATCCCTAATGACCAAACTGGAAGTCCTAAGAAAACGGCATGAGGAAGAAAAGCTGGCTGTGGCACCGTTCAGAAAAGGGCATGCTTTCTGAGGCAATGTGAAATTCACATTAACACTTTAAGCAGTCGCTGGCAGTGAAATGATTGAGTGACAGGCTCTCTTCTAGCAATGTTCTAATTACAACCTAAAAAATAAAATAGAAATAGTTTAAAATAGAATATCAAAATTTAAAATAGAAAATAAAGTATATATATATAATCAGCGAAATAAGAGAAAATAAAACAACAATAGTGTAATTTGTGCTATGGTGCAAATATATAAATGTGTCAGGGTGCTGGTTTGGTGGAGTTTTTGCAGTTCATAGGAGTTTAAAAGTCTTATGGCCAGGGGGATGAAACTGTCTCTGAGCCTGGTGGTGCGGGCCCGGGTGCTGCGGTACCGTCGGCCAGACGGCAGCAGGCAAAAATATTTATGTCTGGGGTGAAAGGGGTCTCTAACAATCCGGCTGCTCTTCTTCCTGCACCGCTGGGTGTAGAGGTCCTCCATGGATGGTAGCGCCGTTCCTGGTGATGTGCTGGGCAGACTTCACCACCCTCTGTAGAGCTTTACAGCTCAGGGCGGTGCAGCTGCCATACCAGGTGGTGATGCAGCCAGTCAGGATGCTCTCTATTGTGCACCTGTAGGAATTGCTTCATGGAACCTGTGCTCTTTTATATATACTCCTAGATGTGACACAACTTTAAGTTCCCTGGTCCTGGTGTCATATCAACAAATCACTGTTTTCCTAGATAAACCACTGTGTTGTGTTATTTAAAGGTCACACAAGCTTTGCACATGTGAAAGTTGCAGTGTGTAGAATTTAGTGATGTTGCATGTTGCAGCTGAATACCTCTCACCTCATCCTCCCCTTCCAAACATGAAGGAGAACCTGTGGTAACCTTCAGTTGTCATAAAAACAAACTCAAAGGGTGTTTAGTTTGTACAGTCTGGCCTACTACAAGAAACATGGCGGCCTCCATAGAGAGGCCTGATGTACATTTCAATTTAAAGGGCCCATTTTAGGGTACATTAAACAATTTGTAAAATTTATACAAAACGCACATGAAAAAAATCACTAGGATTATTTTATTTAAATCTATGTCAATAGATCCCTTTCACCTAAATCTTACACACTGCACCTTTTAAATGGTCTGTTTTTATATAGAGCTTTTTATAGTCTTGATGGCCACTCAAAGCGCTTTACAGTACAGTTTTACATTCACACAGTGCATATATTACCAAAACTTTTCTCTATGGGGTTCAGTATCTTGCCCAAGGACACTTCGACATTCTGAATGGGGAAGATTGGGATCGAACTGCCAACCTGCTGGTCAGAGGACGACCGAACCAACCCCTTAGCCGTAGCCGCCCTGTTTATTACCACTGTGCCCTGTTTGCTGTTCTAACATCACAAATACACCTGAAGCTCTCAATGTTTATGGTCATAATGCACGGTGAAATGAGTGAAAGCCTGATAATAGAGATACTAACAACATGTGTTTCTAATACATAAACTCTGGAATGGATCACACCAATATCAAGAGTTCTGGCCAGTCACTGGAGCCAAACAAATCCAGATTTGGTCAGAGGGATGTGCGGGGTGTCCGAGCTGCCAGTGAGAAAACAGTGAATGTAACTCCAGAGACCCTTACTTTTTCTGTTGTGTTTAAAGAAGAGGAAAGGAGCAAGTTTCAGTTGACTGACCAAGCGCCAGCAGCTGAAGGCCCTTTGACGCTGGATAACTGCTCAGCTGTAGCCATCGGCTTGAATTACAGTTCTCCTTTGCAGTATCTCTGTCACTGCTTGGCTTTTCATTGATAATTGTTTAGAGCTCCATTCACCCGAGTGAGTTATGTAGCTTTGTGCTTTTACTCCTTCAGTGATTTTGTTCAGTTTGATTTTTTTAATTAAAAAAATTAATTTTGATGCACTGTCTTGATGACAACTACTGCAATTTAAAATAGCCATGATACAAAATGCTTAAAGATAATAAAATAAAATAATAATATATTAATTTTTTTCTTGTTCATGTGAAAATACCAAATGCCCCATTGAAAATATATTAAGCAGACCAAACAAATGCGTCCTACGCTTTAATGCAGTTACTCTACTTTCTAATGGGACCCTTATCAACAGTACTTGGCATCTACAGTCCCTGACAAAAGTCTTGTCGCTTGGGTACAAGTTTGCCTTAAGTGCCCCTCAAATATATTTGAAATCAATTTTTTTTTACAAGAAATGGCTAATTTCAATCCCAACAGCTTTTGAAATAATGTTTTGGTGCCAAACAAAACTGCTGAAAAGCATTCTAACGTTCACAGCTTGGTAAAGCTCACTGAGTCAGTTTTTGCAAAGATAAAAGTCTTGGCCCATTGTCATAGGATGCCCCCAATCCTAGATTACAGCCTCACCTGTGATCAATAATTGATCAATGAATTAGTGGGTGTGTATAAAAAGAACCCCAGCACACCAGACCTTCACATCAACTGCAACTTGACCTCTGACAACATGCCTAAGATTCACCCTGAGACCAAAGCGTTGATTATAGAGGGGGCTGAAGACCCACTGCTGAGGTGGCTGACACCTTCAATTTATGTCAGCGTCAAGTACAAAGAATAAGAAAAAGATTTGAAGAGACTCAAGATGTTTTTGACAAGTCCAGGTCCGGCAGACCCCGCAAGACAACTGCTCGGACCATTTGTTGTCTCGAAAATCCAAGGTGAGCCCCTTTTCCACTGCAGCAGGTCTCAAAATGGCCTCCATGGTCGAATCAGTGCCCAGAAACCAGCACTAAACAAAAGGCATTAAAGAAACGTGTGGCATTTGCCAAGGACCCACAGCCTGCTAAACGGATGGACGCTGGAAAAGTGGCAGAAGGTGGATTTCTCAGATTAATCTTCGGTTGTATTACATCACAGCAGCCGCAAATATTGCAGGAGAACTACTGGAGCCCGCATGGATCCGCGATTTACCCAGAAAACAGTTACGTTTGGTGGCGGAAAAATCATGGTCTGGGGTTACATCCAGTATTGGGGTGTGCAAGAGATTTGCAGGGTGGAAGGCAATATCAATAGCCTAAAATATCAAGAAGTATTAGCTACCTCTTACATTCCCAACCATAAAAGGGGTCAAATTTTGCAGCAGGATGGTGCTCAATCGCATACTTCCATCTCTACATCAAAGTTCCTCAAGGCATTGAAGATCAAGGTGCTCCAGGACTGGCCAGCCCAGTCACCAGACATGAACATCATTGAGCATGTCTGGGGTAGAATGAAAGAGGAAGCATGGAAGACGAAACCAAAGAATCTTGATGAACTCTGGGAGGCATGTAAGATCTTTGCTATTCCTGATGACTTCTTCAATAAATTGTATGAATCATTGTCAAACCGAATGGATGCAGTCCTTCAAGCTCATGGAAGTCATACAAGATATTAAATATGGATCTCACAGCACCACTACTTAATTCACTGATGTTAAGCAACATATTTTTGTATTTTAAGTAAATTATTTGTTAAATTTTCACATTACTCTCTGTAGGCGACAAAACTTTTGACTTGCCAAAATCTGAAGTTTCTGTGTTCATTAAATGATCAATCTTTCTTCAGTGAAGCAAATTTATTTTAGTATATTAAACAAAATTTGGGAGGGTATTAGCTTTCATATGAACCATTTCTAAAACCAATGGATTAATTAAAAGTCAAGTTATACGGCTGTTGTTTCTACAAAATGGTTAAGTGACAAGACTTTTGTCAGGGACTGTATAGGAACGAAATTATACGAAAGAATATGCACATTCATTTTGATGGAAGTAATCCCTACCTCATCTATTAGATCAAACGTGTAAAGGCCAGAGTTTTTGTAATATAGGTTTGGTACATTTGATTAATTTCAAAAGTTACATTTGAACGGAATGTTATAACCATGCTCCCAACTCACACTTCTGTCAGTAGTGTTAGACTTGTCACTGACAACCTTTTGGATTTAATGACACTCAATCATCTAGTAGAGTAGGCTCAAAACCTTTCTTTTTGATAAAGCTTATAGTTAGAGTTAATTAGTGAGGCAGAACGTAACTTGCTCTATTTAATGACATATGACACACGGAGCTTCTTTTTCCAGCTTCTCCTTCCTATTCTCCATCCCTACCCCTTCCCCGGGGTCCCTTTGCTTTAACACCCGCAGATCCAGGGCCTCTGTGGCCGCACCATGGATTGCTGTTTGTGGATCGCGCATCGGGGGTCGCAGTGGTGGACCCAGTGTGGCGGATTCTGTGTCGTGTGGGCTGATCGTGGTGCTGGTGGCGGACCCTGTGTCGCGTTGGCACTGGGTAAAGGAGGTGGACCAGGGCCACGGCGATGGCTCGTGGTGGGTCCTGGTGGGCGGCGGTGGACGGTGACTGAGGACTGGAGTGGCCTCTGGTCTGGATGGTGAATCGTGGTCCTGCTGGTTGCTGACCATGGACTATGATTGCGGCGGGACTGCATCAATGCCGCTAAAGACTTTAATGATGAATGTTTTTACACGTGGCATCTATTGCACTTCTGTCCGTCCTGGGAGAGGGATCCCTCACATGTGGCTCTCTCTGAGGTTTCTACTTATTTTTACCTGTTAAAAGGGTTTTTAGTAGTTTTTCCTCACTCTTGCTGAGGGTTAAGGACAGAGGATGTCACACCCTGTTAAAGCCCTATGAGATGAATGTAATTTGTGAATATGGGCTATACAAATAAAATTTGATTGATTGATTGATTGATAGTATGTTAACAGTGACAATGAACATCAATCACCAACAGCATTTATGCTTTTTATTATCGTCATACAGTATAGTCAATAATGCCCACACTCTGTTTTCATATAGGCCTATAGTGACAAGTGATTCCCATGTTCCATGTTGTTTCAGTCCCCTTAACTAACACATAACTGTTCAACCTGCAATAATCAGATTTCTCTGTCTTTGGTGCTACAGTCCTGTAGCAATGTTCCAAGGAGCAGCTCCTCCCGACCCAACGCTCTAGAGCAGCTCATTTTACTAATTGAACCCTCAGATCATTATCAAAGCACTATTTACCTCTGTGCAATATTTTAATTAGATTATAGTCTCTATTTAACCCATCATGGACTCTTTGAAGCTCTGTGTTTTTAGTGTTAAGTCCTCAGATGCGTGGTTGGAAACAAATGACGAAGCCCTTTTTTAATTTAATGAGAACCGCTGCCTATCCACACTGAGTCTCTTTCAATCTTTTTTTATTTTGGTCCCACCTACTCGTTTTTTGCTATTGAATCCAGTTAATTGAAGGAGTCTTTCACTGCTATACATAAAGGGGGGCAAATTAGCATCCCTTTCTGCCCATTGGGAAGCTGAGGCAGACGTGGATGCTTTGATGTGAGAAGTACGCTTTCAGTAGACTGCAAGCTTCCTGAAAATGAGCTGATGGCCCTGCTATTAGGCTCAAATGCAGATGCGTCCATGTGTTGCAAAACACTTAATCTTTTAATTGATCACCTTCTGCATGGCCTATTCTCTACATAGGGTTTTCACCGCTACCTAATCAGAATCGCAGACAACCTGAATTGCTTCTCAAAAGGCAGCAAGGGAGAGAAAAATCTAGAGCGAAGGTGAAGAGAAGACAGCAGGTTATTGTGCAAATCTCCAGTGAATCATGCAGCTTGTGGGAAAAAAATATGTAATCTCTGTAATAAAGCTAGTTCAATATTATGAAATGAGTTTGTCTGTTTCTGTTTGCATATACTATTATGAAATCAATTTTTCACAATGAATACTTCCTATCCCTTCACACCTGCATACTTTCATATTATACTGTTATGACAACATTACAATGCTCGGAGAACGTTGTATGACTTTGTGCTTCTGCAGTCTTATGGCAGCTTGAAGTGTGTCAGTGTGGATGTGGTGTATTTGATTTATTGGACAGCTGCTGATTTAGATTGTCTTGATCACTTGAATGAGATTCGTTCTAAATTACTTTATAAGTGGTGAATAAAAATAACACTGAAATATCACAAATATATTTTAATGTTTGTTTTTCGTCTTCAGTTTATTTATCAGGACACAGGAAATACTGCAGCACTGCTGTAAATTCCAGCTCCAGATGATGAACTTATGAATGTACACAGCAGCACCAACCCTCTCAGAAGAAATGGGCAAAACAGTTTTCAGAGTGTCCACAATCAAAAGACAAAATGTGCTAAAATGACAATGAATCGGTTTATTGATTGTTTTTTTTTATTTATTAAATGGATGAAACGAATTTTAATTAATTCCGTAATGAATATGGTGAAATCATGTCAAATTAAAAAAACAAATAATATTTCCATGAGCATATACTGGACTGAACTCAATTTATATAGATTTTTTGACTAAACAAAACTTCGCTTCAAATTGAGATATGAAATATTTTATAAATAGTAAAATGTGAAAAATATTCTATATGTAATGTTTTAATATTACTTACTTTCTGAGCGCTATGAACGACCATTTTCCTGGGTGTCAGCTGAACGAAAGAGACGGAACCACCCTCAACATTGTGAAGCAGTATATGACATGATGACAGGAGCAGGTGGAGAGTGGGGGTCCTGTCCTCCTGCCGCGGAGCGCCGGGTCTCTGATGCGGCCTTCAGGACCCCGCGCCGGGCGGAGACCACAGGCTCCTGGTGCAGGTGGTGACAGAGGCTCACAGGAACACATGTGGCTTGAATCATAACACATTAATGCCATGTGATTACATGTGTTCTCCTACAAATCAACCCCGCTCAGCTGAAGTCCCAACACGCAAACAGCAAAGGAAATTGAACCGGCCGTTCCGTTGGTAAAAAAATATAAAAGGTGTGACTGAATAAACAAAGCCGAGTAGCGATTCATTATTTATATAGGCTACTATGAAGTATATACAAATATTTACACACTTATAAACTGCCGGTAACTGAAGCACGGAGCCTTCGACAAAAACTTCATTAACAAAACTGCAAATAAAATACCAAACTATAAAAACAAATACACAACGAGAAAATGTAGTACTAAGTGAGTATGGAACTGTTCAGGACATAAGTGCAAAAAGGCGGTGGAACATGATGCGTCTATGCTTCAGAGCAAAGACCGATTCAATTGTTTTGTTCCTCATGTGAAAATAAAAATGTGGATATGTACAAATGTCAAGACTTTTAAGTGATAATAATAATAACAATAACAATAACATAAGCCTGAGTTTCCTCAGACATAACGACACGACAATTCATATATAGCCTGTAAAAAGAGGTAAATGTGCAGTTCTTAGAAAATAAAAAAATGAAAGGCCCACTTTGCATGATTGAATATATTAACATTGTTATAGACCGACCCCCTACGCGCACGCACGCACGCACACACACACACAACGCTCCATGTTTAAACAGCAACATGTGTGTTATGTACAGTAAATGTACAGTGTTAGTCGCTGCCTGTGGAACAAACTGCAGCCTACTATAGTAGATGGTCCGGGGAGCAAACGTCGTCCTCGATGTCGACGTCGTCTTCGTCTTCGTGCTCCAGCACGTAGTCGGCCTCCAGTCCGTGTTTGAGCTCCTCTGCACTCTTGTCGTTCACGTCGCTCTCGCTCGAGTTCTCCGCGGAGCGCTCCCTCTCCCCGGGAGGCTTCCGCTCGTCCTGCGACTTCCTCAGCTGCTTCTTGTGCTTCATGCGCCGATTCTGGAACCACGTTTTCACCTGCACCATGATGGGAACATTCGAATTAAGAAAAGTGTCCGAAATATACTTATACACAGTTAGTGTCATTACAAATCCTATGAAGCCAAAATTATATAAGTTCATTCATATGACTAAAAAAGGACGTGTACTTTATGTTTATTAGTGAATTTAAATATATACTATTTCATGAATTCACGAGGCCCCTTTTTTATCTATCGTATTATAATGTCTAAAATGCAACCTAGGCAAAAAATAAAAGTAGAGTACTTAATTTTATTTATCGCTTCTCTCAAACATCACACCACCCTCACACCTTCTATCTAAAAGTGCTGGGAATTAACTGACGGCATCAAAATAAATATGCATAGTACTCAGATGCATGCTACCATTATGTCGTATAAGATATTATATAGTACACTTGCAAACCTACTGGTGTGCACCACATGCAGTAACATTTCACGATACACACTGGTTGAAGTATCCTTGAGCGATCTCCCCGTGTGTGTGTGTGTGTGTGTGTGTGTGTGTGTGTGTGTGTGTGTGTGTGTGTGTGTGTGTGTGTGTGAGTGAGTGTGTGTCTGTACCTGTGTCTCGGACAGGCTGAGCGCAGTGGCCAGCTCCACTCTCTCTGGTGTGGACAGGTAGCGCTGGATTTCGAACCTCTTCTCCAGGCCAGACAGCTGGGAGTCGGAGAAAACCGTCCGGGCCTTCCTGCGCCTGCAGTGCTTCCCTGGTAACTCTGCGTGGTGCTGGAACAAGGCCGGCATCTGCATCCCTACAGGTTCAGGGAACCGCTCATGTCAATTAATCAACTGCAGAAACCGACCTAAACAAACGTTTAAATATTCCAGGTCATATGAGATCAGTGGAAATTACAGTTTTTTGCATGTAGCCATTACTTTGTTTTTGACGTGTTTTTAATAATTGATAAAACCGTAAATAATTTGAGGCTCAGTGGAGCAACAGGAAAAGCAATGATTGACTTTTTAAAGTTGTATCTAAACAAGACAAATTTAAGAGGAATAAAAGTGTAAATTTATGTCAATTTTAATAATCGATTAAAGTGTTGTAACAGATGGTGAAATAATAAATCACTGGTTATTGTAATTTTCCGAACAATTGGATATCACTTATTTTTTGTTATTTGTCATAGTCCAAAACTCATCTTAGTAATGCCACATCATATAAATCCACATATTGAAAATAATTATTACATATTTTCATTTGAATCAGAAAATATGTATTTAAAAATTGTATTTGTATTCTATGTATCATATATAAATCAAATCTCTGGGTGATCGGTCCAGCAGAAACCCAACCTGCTGTACATCTCTGTGTCAGTCTCTTACCAGAAGTGAAGAAGTACTGGTGCTCCGGCTTGTGCAGGGGGTGGTGTGGATGGGGCGCCAGGATCGGGGTGGGCATCAGTGGATATCCATACTCCAGGAGGGGCATCCGGGAGGCCAGGGAGCCGCAGAACGGCGAGGGGATGACCTCTCTGAGCGGCTTGGGCTTGTGCAGTAAGATGTCCTCTATGAAGAACGACGTGGACCTCTGCGTGGGCACCGCAGACGCGTAGTTCAAATTCATGGTGTTAGTTTGACGTGTGTTGTGGATGTTCGGTTCTGCCCAGACGTGCATCAGCATCTGTGGGTCCCAGGTTTAAACGCAGCCTGTGTGATCGCTGACACAGAACCAGTGGGAGGGCACATGTCCAACAAGTAGCCCATTTATTCACAGACAGACAGATGCGGATTGGGGAAATTGATTTGGGTTTCGGCCAATTAGAGTTGAGTTTGGGCGGTGGGAGGCATCGAGAGAATGGTTCTTTCCTTTTATTGGCTGACACGCGTTAGACGCTACGTGGGAAACCGGACAGCAAATAAACAGTGCACCTGTGACCGCAGCGCATCTGAGCAGCCACTCAAACCCCCGCTCTGTACGGTGTCCTAGCAACAACGCTGTTTTTTACTCCCCACCAAGATTCTTTATTAAAATATTATCCAAACAAAATCATGATTAAGGCTTGAAATCGTTAATGAGATGCAGAAAAGCTTTCTTAAATGAATCCGAACAAATGTATCTAATATATTTAAGGTCTGTTTGCCGGTTTTTCGTGCAGTGAACATTAGGCTGCATTCCTACAGAAGCCAGTTAATGGCAGACCTGTTAAATGTTGACATTAAAGCGGCTTTAATAATAATAATAATATAAAAATAAAAATACTACTACTACTAATAATAATAATCCAATATAAAAACCATAATAATAATAATAAGCATACGAATAAGAATACAATAACAATAATAAGAATACCCTAACTATCGAAGTTCTTTTATATTTTCATGCCTTTCATAAGTTATTAAATCCAATGACTACCTTCGACACCAAACTTTAAATGAACGGACTTGTTTCGTGGACATGCGTCCTACACCGGGTTTCATCTCTTTCTTCGTGTTGGCAGTTTTTCAGTCAGGTGCTGTGGCCTGTGCCACAGGAGGACTGGGCTGCTACTGGTCTGACTAGTGGGCTAATTCCTCCCAAATTGACTGTAATTGTCGGTATTAAAATCTGGGAGAGTACAAGTGCCGCTCCTGTGCCCATTTGCGCCAGAAAGCGTTGCGCTGTAATTTGTTGATACGGTGTTGTCATCACATTTCCAATCAGCCCCGGTAATGTGAAAGTGTCTTAATGTAGGCAGAATTCACGCTGCAATGCTATTAGGCAATTAGACCGAGGGAGGTGTTTGAGCGGAAGTTGTAATCCTCGGGCTGAAGGACAGGATTTCCATTTGACCAGACCCAGCGAGGACAAATTCATTAGTGGGAGTCAGTTAGGCTGGAAAAGCTCTGTTGCATTAGTTTGCATATAGGTTTGTATAACACGGGCGTGTGTGCTGAAACTGTAAATGAGCAGAGTCTTGCTGGAGAAGACTGTCCACTATATGACGGATGCTTCCAAGTGCGCACTCTTCTAACATGTCATTATAGTCGAGTACTATAAATGTGATTCAGGAAAAACAATATAATTAAATTCCTCTGACAGATTTTTCAAAATTAGAAATAAGATTACAATTAATCTCAGTGTATTTTTCTAAAGGTGAAGTTAAAGAAAAGAAGAGAGCTCCGCAGCAGATGGAGGAAACCCTGCAGCACATGGCTCTGCGTCAATCCCCTTTATGAAGCGCACCAGGATAACAAGTTGCTTTTAGGGGGAAATTAGAAAGTAAATGAAACAAATGGTGATGAAATCGTCTTAAGGAGCTGTTCTTAAGGCGCTGCTAAGCTGCTTTTTGTTGCCATTTCATTAAGTAAAAAATTTGAGCAGGTCAGGCAGTGCGTCACTTCGTTAAGTGGCGCGTTTGGATAAGAGGTTTGCAGCAGTGCACGGGCTTATACCTGGTTTACTCTTTACACAGCAGCCATCCTGCAGCTGGTGGTATAAAATCGATGCGGTGCAGAGGAGCTCAACCACAATGTATTTACGGTTAGAAAATAAATATCAGCATTGTCTGTCTTACATAAATAATATAAACAACACAAAACCTGTATAGTGCTTTATACTCATATAATATTTGTGTAAAATTGAAACGGATGAAACCAATACATTTTTTTTTAATTTTACTTACTTAAACTTGAATAAATTACTTTTTAGAAACAGAATGATATTTGTGGTATTTTATATGTTCAGTATAATTTTTCATTGATAATCCATTGTAGCCACGTGTTAATATATAGGCTCAAATAGAGTTACATCTAAAATGTTTACATCCTAATGTATGTAAACCATCATTTCAATGACACTTGATGTATCTACGTGTGTGTGCGTGCGTGTGTGTTTCTCAGCCAGTTTTTTAGAATCTAAATATCAGGATGTTTTCATCAATGCAGACTGATCTGAACTTAATTTTGTCTGAAAAATTGTTTCTCTGGTGGACACAAGCGGAGCAGGGCCAAAAATGTCATCAGAAAATGCTGAAAACTCACGGGCACGAAAAGCAAATAAATCATGTACTCACAAAAATAAATATATATATATATATACAGTGTCTATACAGATGAAAACGAAGAGTCACATTTCCTCCAAATGTTTTTATTTCAAATCATTTCAAGTTTGATTGCATCCATGTTAATGGTGAGGATCTACACACAGCCTTGATGCAACTCTTAACATCCTAATCCTTTGCTGGTTTCTAGTTTCAGTCTTCTAGTGAGAGTTGACGCTCCTGGGGCATTCATGCATCCGATAGGCACACATATAGAATACACCTGAAAAGAAGGGGAAGTCAGGTCTTTATTTTCCACCATGTTAAAATACATTTTTGAAATGTCTATCAGCTAAAACCATTTTGTTTAATTTAATTAATGTGTGATTATGTGTGACTTGTGTCACTTTTAATTCAACGACAATACCCCTCCAAAAAATGCCAATTTGCTCTTTTTGGATCATGTACAGTAAAGTCATTGAATATTTTTACTTCACAGACAAGAAAATCAAACCAACCTTACATGTTATTCTGTGACATTGACACTGGAACTGAAATGAGTTATATTCTGTGTGAGTATATGAGCACTCACAAGCCTAACTAATGAGTCCTCTGCTGTGTCGCAGAAATGCTTGTAGGGAAAACAACAGCAAAGCAGCAGCACATTATAGTTGTATTGTCTGCTTGGCATCTAGTGAGGGGAATGCCATCGAAATAAATGCACATCATGTTCCCCTCTTCCATCATTTCATGTTGCTCATTTTAGGCCTACTAGTTTGTAATTTTCAGTTATTTCTGATCTCAGCAAAACAGTTTAACATCATGATATTATGAGGAAGCTGTTCTTCTCTAACCTATTACCACAGTCAGTGCAGTTGCAGTAGAACACATGTGATCAGTAGGAACTGCACAGCACTGCCCATGATTCATAGAGGAGCACTTAGTGGAAGAATTGCTTATAATATCACACCACTGATAGATAGATACAAAGATAGATAGATAGAGAGAGATTTTTAAATAGATGGCTAGATAGATAGATAGATAGATAGATAGATAGATAGTTAGTTTTATTGATAGATACGTTATTTATCCAGAGGAAAAGTTAGGTGGCTTGATTGTTCAACATTACACTTTTCTGCTATAGTGTGGTATTGGTTTAGGCCTTGACATGCCAAATCTGTAAAACCAAACTTTACATTTTCTGCATGAATTATTGTAAAAGTGAATCATATCTTATCGTAAGCCTGATGCTAACTATGACCCCATAAAATACATCCCCATTTTTCCGAGTGAATTATTGGTTGTTTATCGGACACGAAAGGACAAATCAATATTGACATTTCAAACTGAATACACCATGGGTGGAACATTGACAAACTAAAGGAATCCGATGGCACCTTTGTGAACAAGAAGAACCTTATTGCATCATTGTTGGTTTTCATGTTTACCTGAAAAGAACGTGAGCACCACTGACACCCAGCCGATGATATAGGACCAGGAGAACCTCCAGTTTCCATAGCGTTTCCCGTAGTAGTTAATAGTCACACCAGTGTACACGGCCATAGCTAGAAACACTAAAAAGCCTGGGAAGGAACAAATGAAGAAAATATTTCAGAACAATGATTACCACTGATGCTCATTAGAGCTGTCATTACAGATCAACACCAGATCATGTCACTCACACTGGAGGAAGGAACAAACAAATAATGCAAAAATAAAGAATTTAAAACACAATACAAATCTTTCATGAAAGAGGTATTAAAAAATGTAGTGTCAGTGGAATCACCAAAAAGCCAAATGAACTGCAAATTACAGATGAAATCAAAAGTGCAAAGTGGAAAAACAGAGGAGTTGAACTTACATGCGATGAAAAACAATATGCCTGCAGCAAAGGTTTTGTCAAACCTGTCGAAGGAGGAGTAATGGATGAAGGCCATAATTCCGATGATGATTCCAATGAAACAAGCCAAAAGAGAGAGGATCATGAGGGCGCGGGTGGCGTCTAAGTGGGCTGTGGACAAGGTCAAAGGTCAGTCACTGGTGAGGTCAGTGCAAGTCAACAGAGGTGAATGATCGGAGACATAGCTCTGCTCAGGTCACATTAACAAAGCAATGTGAAGAACATCTCTGAAAAGAAAAGATGAAAAAGGTCAGATGTAAATCGTAAATGAAAAACCCACATGTTTAACAGAAGCGATCAACGTTTTGTAGAAGTAACCCTCATGTAACCATCATGAATTTGTGCAAATAACATTACACTGAAATCCAATGTAAAAGGAGAGATGTTATCTACCATTATGTTGTGCAGTATTGTATCACTGCTCACTCGGCTCCCATTCAGCCTAAATGTGTGTGGGTTAACCATTCGGCCCGTTAAGGTTTGAATTAGCCATAGAACCATAGAGATGTTCAGACAGAGGACTGGTTTAGGTTTAGTCAAGCTGAACTTTTACTGCACAGTGCACAGAATTATCCACACAAAACTATTGAATCTCTGGCTCCACCCCCAGAGCTTTATCTCATTCTCATCAGGGAAATAATGACTTGTGCCTCTGGAACAGCTCCACCTTCCAAAAATATCAGCAAAAGTATCAGAATTTTTTGATAGTTAGTAACCTCCCAATCATTGACGACTCGGCTTCACTTACCAATGCTGTCGCTGTGTGGGAAGCATTTGCCTGGCATACAGTAGCGCCACAGGCCCTGGTGCATGTAGTTGCTGGACTGCCGATACTGAATCCAGTAATCGGTTGCTGTGGAAACAATCAGGAGGATGTTCCCCACTCCTGCACAGAACAGCCCTCCACCCATAAAGCTGTACATCCTGCACCTGCAGACACACACACACACATAGAGAGGAACATAAGGTCACTTAGAATCAGCGGTCAGTGGAAAGGCCCCCCTCCTCTCTACCTAACAGACACACACACTTCAGGGAGAGAGGGTGTAAGTGTCAGTAATTGCTTTGTAATGAACATATTATTTCCACTGGATTGAGCTGCGGGGTCGCCTGTGTATGTGTATGCTCCACTTTGTTCTCTGGGACATCAGTCCCTGAAGAAGGCTTTACATACACCCCCCACTCACAATGCGTGCACACACACAAGGTCCAACCACTATCAAATCCAGCGATGCTTTGATACTTGATACATCTATTGCTCATTGTTCCACCTGGGTGCAATATCCTGCAGCCATCCTCTCCTTCTCATGGAGAGTTGTCATGGAGGATTTTTGGGGAAAAGATGATAGAAAGATATATCCTGTTATGTCTGAAACCTGAACTGAAGAGCTCTATAGTTCCGCATATCCCTCTGAGCATCCTCTCTGGCAAGTTCCACCAGCTGTCTCAATCTAAACCAAAGCACTTTTAAATCAATTTGACAAAACAAAACAAATGATAATAGTCTCAGAATGCCAATGCTATGTGACGCATGATAAATCCTGATCATTTCAATTTATCAACATCAGTCAGCTAGTTTGATGAAATATTTTTCTCTGAAGTCACCACATGAAAGCCACTGAAACTATAGTCTTTTTTGCTCAGACATAGGCCTTGGTTAGGGTTGGCCCTGACCTCGTAGGTCATGGTTTCCTCTCAATCACAACATTCAATCTTTCAACTGAAACCCCTCAACTCTCACTTCACTGTCCTACACTACTATAAAATACCTGACAAAGCTGACCCACCAAGATAAAAGGGCTGAGGATATTTATTACAGAATAATCTATAGTTCTGGCTCCCTTGTGCACATTTCTTTATGTCTATTCATTTTCTATCCAGGGGGTGACACCTAAAGAAGAAATTTGGTTTTAATGTATTTTCATTCACCCCCACTGTAGTCACATTGATAAATAAGCTGTTCTCTACATGTAGACGTAACATGTAACAGAGTGAGACTGTTTATCTTCCTGGAAAGTAAAAGACATTGTGAACATTTTAAGACAATAAAATGGGACAGATGAGAGTGCACATATTTTGTAGTCCTTCTGTAGCAGTGGCTCATATGCTTTACCTATGGAACTGTAAGAGCTGGAGCTATCTCTTTTCATGTAAAATAAAAAAAGAAGCACAAAATATAGCAACAAATTAAAAGACAAATAACTGAATAAACAACATCAGTTATTGGAGAGAAATCCGTATTATCTTACCTTAATCAACCCCTTTTATGAAGATGTGTGAAGACAGGGCTGCCTGACAAAATACAACAAGATCCTATAATGCCAACACAGGCAGCGAGCTAATAGCTCTAGCATTTGACGGGTTGAACAGGGGGGAACTGGGGCCACAACAAACACAGCGCTGAGACAATAGGCCAGGCCGACCACGGGCCAATCAGCACCTGCCAGTTTTGTGGTTTGGGAATCTGCTGAAAAAACAGAAATGACCAAAGCTTGGCAAGCTAAAGTAATACTGATGACTGCATGGTTTTGATTGAAAGTGGAGGGCTGAACAGGCTTTACTGGGGGGAAGGGCAGGCGTTGCAGGGACTGCTGCTGCTGATATTTGCCTCATTTAAAAGCAAACCTTGTCACAAAAGTAAAACAAATAATGGATCTAACTATCATATTTAAGTTTTAATAAATGATTGGTTTGTTATGGTGAATATATTCTTATGGACTTTGAACAGATTAACCAGTATTACACATACACTGTATGTATTTAATATTTTCATCCACAGGACATGTAAGCGATTATGGTTAATATGTATTTCGATCTCTAAAACACAAAGAGGATGCACAAGTATGACCACAGAGGGAGTTGGATATCAGGTAATTTAAAGGAGCATTTTATTAGTTTTTGCTACAGCTGTATAGCCAGTATGAGCTGTTTACAAGACCATTATAAGTTCAGCATCAATCCTTTACTCACCATGATCTGTTACAACACAGTGATTATGTACAAAAAGAGAAAGAAGGTCACCAGTTCATCTATATACTTTTCAAAGTTTGACTTTAAGCTTGAATTTATTCACAGCGTTTAACTGGAATCTTTTGAAAAGTTTAACATTCAGAATCATTTCAATGTTATTCTTTTAATTTCATCTTTATTCTAGTTATGTCAAACTTGAATGCACTGTAAAGCAGCCAGTGGTTCCACAATAGTTTTTCAACTATGTCCTCTATTTCACACATTAATCATTCATGGTACAGCTATACTGTGAAAGGACAGAACTCCCTCAAGCGCTACTGAGCTCTGATAAGCCAAATGTACTCTGGTAAACCTGCCCTGCATTAAACAGCACACAGACACAGTCAGAGACATGCTGGTGAGCAAAGTTGAGCATTTAGCAGCTAAAGACCGATTTCCTTTGAGTTGGTTATAGAGCTAGAAAAAGAGTTAATTTGGGACTTTCAACCATCAGGTGGCCTCAAATCTTAGTAATGCTTATGTTACGAAGAAGCTATTTATCAATGAACCAAAAGGGAAAGAGACATTGTGTTTACTGATGGGAGTTACAGTGTTGGTGACAGAAACATAGGGAAACATTTTAACTGCTGTCAAGTATTCACATAATATGGTGCATGTTGTTGTCAGGTATGGCTGTCAGGTATGGATTAAGGCACTGTTTTGTTTTTGTTTACGGATAATATTACTGTACAAAAATGAGAAGTCATGTTTATAACAGAAAGAAAACAGAGTATTAGTTATAATTAAAAATAAGGGAAATATATTAAGAAGCTGTATGTTTGATTTTTGATATTTGCGATCATATAGCACACGTAATTTAAAAAAAGTTTGCAACTTTGCCAGAGGCTTGTCCATTATGGGGGTCCTTGGCATGGAAAAACTTGGGAACCCCTAGTTTAGGCACTGGTTGTTTTTCAGTGATGTTGTGGAAATCAAGATCATTCACCCTCGTTCATTTTGTTATAGTGCTGTACTATATTACAACATTTACTTGCTGAAATACTGGAAATATATAGAAATTCCACTTTCAAAATTGGTAGCAATGAAGGTAAATGGAGGTGGCAGGTGTTTGAAGGAGCAGTTCACACCAGAGCAGATCCCTTCACCGTGCTCTGACATGATGTTTCCTTCATTCTCACCATCATCTGCCTGTATTTCCCCTGTTGTGGCTCTTTGCCATATCCAGCCAGGCCTTTCTTTGCTTTGACACACACAGACACAAACCCTGAAGATGAAAGGAAAAGAGTAGCTCCATTAACTGCATTACAGCAAGTTGCTCAGACCAATTGACAACAAAATGTCCCAGAAAAAGCATTTTTCCCCCCCGAGATTTGAGTGCTGTACTTACATCTAACTTCATTTTTATAGACTACAGCCTATTTTCTTCCATCTGGAGTGTGGCAGCCAGGAGGGCATTTGATATCCTCCCATGCACCATCAAAGTGGACAATATGCCTCTGTGACAGAAGAGCAAATCCACGTTTTCTTGTATCCATCCAGCTTTTGAGAGATTAATTTTGTTATGGAAAGTCTACATTTATGAGGTATCATTTGTGAGTAAGGAGATCATGCAGCACTCGGGAAGGTAATGCGACAGGAGTAATTACAAAAAGTGCGCGTCTGTCGTGTCTGCATTGTTGTGGCGAAGTCACAAAGCTTAGGCACGTCTGAAATCCTCCTGCTTGTTGTGCACCTGCTGTCTGTCCGAAATAATCCACACACTCCCATGACTCTCTGTTTTAGAGCTCTGCCTCACTGAGTAACTGTTCACTCAATTTTATAGTTACAGGATTACAGGCTTTACTGGCTACTTAAAAGGTGTTGTGTTGGTTGTAACTTTATCCACAATAAAAATGTCCGTGCTACAGTCCTTAGGAAAGGTTTAATCGGGAGAAAGAGGTTAAAATGCCTGTTGGGATGGATCACATGTGTTTACAGTCAAATTAGCTCCACTCAAAACTTCCTGTGTTCTATCACTAAGACATTAACAAGACAGTATCACCATCTTTGCAAGGTCCTTCAGTGTAAAGCCGTCGCCACGGACTTGGGTCAACTATTGATAATATTTGTTGAATCAACAGCAAAACATATGCCACTATAAATACATGACTGTAAGGTTTTGATGACAAGTTATGTCATAAAGTATTATTTAAATCCCTGTTTTCACACATCATATAACCCGGCACTGAGAGCTCTTCATCGGATGCATGTTTAATTTATTGCACATCATCATTCTTCAAATCTATATTTAAGTTCTGTTGGTTTTGTTTCTGTTAATGTTTCTCTGTCTAGATTTGATCATTATTACTACATGCCACAGTCCATTTCTCTCCATATACAGATCCTATCAATGAGAAGCTTCGATCCATCGTTGTGTAAATGGAACAAGTGACTGAGCATCAGATGACCTTTCACTATGGACAAAATGTCCAAATTATAGCAGCTACATTGCTGTTCAGCAGGAAGACAACCTTTTGTATAAATACAGTAAGAGCAGAGATGTGAAGGTGACAGAAATCAGTCGAAAATGAGAAACACTGGTATTTTCCAGCTGTGCTGTTCACAAGACACAAGGTCAAAAAAACCTATAATGGTCCCTGAGAGTTATTGACATTAGTGGGCAAAATGCTTCTAAATCTTTACGTTCCCGCCACGCTTTGCCTAAATGCTTGAATCAACTCTTCGGAATTGAATTTTCAAGCCTCCAAATGGTTAATTTGTGCAAAAGTGCTTTCAGTGTTCTCTCAGCAAATGAACGGCAGCTCTAATCATAAGAGCATGTGGATGGCTCTGCCTCTCTGCAGCCACCCAGGAGACAGCCGCGTGGACGGGGAGAAAAACCTTTCCACTTAACCACTTAAATGAATATATCAAGAAACTAATTTGCCATTTTAATTGCGTGATTTAGGAAGACGCTACTTCACTTGCCCCTCTTCCATCTTGGTTGATTTCCAATGTGAGCGCACATTAGATTGATCTATGAAAGACTGCAGAAATCACAACACTTAAGTCTTTTCATTTTCCCTCTCTAATTAAATAATTGAAATTCCTGTCAGTGTCTGCACTTAAGCCACACACAAACATTGCAGGCATGCCGTGCAGCTGAGTGAATCGTGAAAGGCTTGTTTTTTTTATCCCTGGTATTCTTCACCTTCTTCCTTTTCCTTTTTGTCTTCTAGGAGCCACAGATTCATTCCATCTGTCAAGCCCAGAAATAGATCAGTACATCAATTTTGTTGAGATTTGCCCATCCCATTAAGTGATTGCTTGCAGAAATGGCAGGGGACATTTCTTCTGATATGTTCCCTGAAACAGCACTGGCAGACATTAAGGACACATTATTGAGTCCCATTTTCTCCCAGCCACAAGGATATCCATTAGAGTGGCACACAGCCCTAAATTTTTCCATTTTCTCCCTCACCAAACTTGACTTTACACATTATTTCTGCCTCTGTTTTGTAATTTGCAGCCACAAATTATATCAGGGAAAAGCCATTTCGTAGCATGTGGCTCCTCTTCCCAGGGCTATTTGCCAAGACTTGATTCTGAAGTGTCAAAATGGGCCCATCGTTAGGTCTAATCATGACTGACAGCAGGGTGCTTTAAAGTCCATACAAGTTGGCCCACACTGGAAACTTTTTGTAAATGTCTGTGTGTGTGTGTGTGTGTGTGTGAATATGTGCTGTTTTTTACACACTGATGCTTTACTGACAGAGTACCTTTTCTAAATTTCCTTGAGCAATATTCTCTTATCAAAAATGTAGTGCTCATCTATTTGTTCCATATTCGTTCTTCTAAATCTTCCGGGATTTCCGCGTATTATGGGGCATGAAACCGGAAGCTCCGGACGGGATGTAGTAAGCAGACCAATCACAAGCCTTGCGGGCTGCGTGAGGCTCGCGTCGATTTGTCGTATAGAAAAATTGGCTGACGCACGCAAGACGCCAGAGGGCACGAAAGGGGCGTGTTGCGTGTCTTGCGTGCATGCGTGCGTGCGTGCAACACGAGTATAATCCGGCCTTAAAGGCCGAATTATACTCTTGCGACTGCAACCGCGGAAGGCCACGCAGCTGCATCGATGGACTCGTTTTGGTTTATACTTCTCTAACGTGCTGCGCGTGTTGCAACGCAATTCACCGCCAGAACACTGGGCGGAGTAACGTTCTTTTGTCGAAGACAAAACACACAAAGAAGAGACGACTTCTTCTTCGTCGACTCTTTATTTACATCGCCGCTCCGGCTCCTCATACTCTATTTCTGGCGGACAAATCGGCAAGTCAGTGACGTGTTATACAAGTGGTCATACTTTCAGATCTCTTCTGCCAAGTGCTCATCTATTTGTTCCATATTCGTTCTTCTAAATCTTCCGTGATTTCCGCGTATTATGGGGCATGAAACCGGAAGCTAGACTCCGGACGGGAAGTAGTAAGCAGACCAATCACAAGCCTTGCGGGCTTCGTGAGGCTCGCGTCGTTTTGTCGTATAGTTAGAAAAATTGGCTGACGCACGCAAGACGCCAGAGGGCACAAAAGGGGCGTGTTGCGTGTCTTGCGTGCAACACGAGTATAATCCGGCCTTAACACTAAAACTGTGGTGCTGTTGGAAAAACTCAGCATCAACCAACTATCATAATGGGTCAAATGTAATAATAACAAAAACAACAATAAGAAGAACAATAACAATAATAATAGCAACAACAACAACAACAACAACAATAATAATAATAATAATAATAATAATAATAATAACAATAATAATAACAATGTCTGTATCAGCAAATTTGAACTAAAAAATGATTCAACTGATGGTGCCTGACTTTTGTTGTCACGTCGTCATTTTATTTCTTATTATAATAATGTCCAGTTAATCGTGACCTCTATATTTCTCACTCATTCACAGACAACTCCAGGTTATTGTGCTATGACAAACACAATAGCTTATTAAAAAAATGTATTCAAGACTAGATCCACCAACAAACAGGTCAAGCCTTTCACAGTGTTGTGGAGAGCACGATCACAGAGGCGTCAGAAGGCAGCTCAAAGGCCACAGGACCCCCCTGCTGAGCTGACATTCTCATCGTGCCTTGCCCATTAATTCTGTCATTGTTGCTGCCCTGGCCGCCTGGAGTCCTATCAAAGACTCAATAACCACTGCTTAACCAAAGTCCATTGCCAATTCTCCCAGCTCTCTCTCCCCGCTCTCTGTCTGTCGCTCACTCTCTCCTATAAACCATCCAACAGCATGCGGGTGCGCGGAGCAACTGCCTTTCACTTCAACGCAGCCTGGTTGAAAAGACCATTATTACCCTGTAATTGTGGGAGTCAAACCCAATTAAGCAAATCTGTATGGGGCAGATGCCGCCTACCTCCCCCCAACACTTCGTTTACCCTTTTCTCTCGCTTGCTGTCACTTCACTTAGGCCGGCTTGATCTCTGATGCAGGCTGAACAAGCGGTGGCTTGGACCCCCGGCTAGGAGGGACATGTTGCAAATTGAGTTCTTGCTGGTCATTTGCTACTTCTAAATGAGCAAGAAGAAAAACTGCAGCTTCATCTGCTGAGGCCATGGGAAGAAGACGTGAAAAGCAACTCCTGTTGGCAGCAAGCGGAGGAAAAAGAGGCGAACGAAAGCCATTTAATCCACAGGGAAGGCAGTGAGAAAAGAGGGGCTTAGGCCTGCTCGGCTGCTCCAGCAGGGATCCACGCAGCGGCAAGGGACTCCGGCTCCGAGAGCGAGCGCTCCAATTCAGGCAACACACCACCCCCTGAGTCCAACGCTTCCTGTCTCTGAGCAGGCTGGCTCTGAAATTAGGAGAGTAGAACTAAGGCAATGTTCACGCTTACATGGTTACATCTGAAATCACATTTTGTTCTCTGTGCCTGTCTGACTCCAAGCAGGTGTTTTTATGACCAATAAAAATAATTTAACTTCATGTGAGATAATCAGACTAAATTCTAATTTATTTTCACCCTATCAATTTATATTTCATACATTTAATTATTTTCAAAAAATGTTTGTAATAAATTTATGTTCAAAATTAATACTAGACTTTATCCTCCTTTTTCTAAATCATTAATTCAAACAAACATACAACATGGTTGAAGTGTATGAGCTGATCATGCAACATTTGTTTTGCCAGCCGAGCAACTGTGAGCATTTTTCCATTTTAGTATGGAGGATGCTACTCCATACTGTCAGAATACTTTCAGAAATTTAAAAAAAATTGTATTAGTGTGCGACCGCGGAATTGTGAGCTGAGATAACCTGATTATTAAGAATGATCACATATTCTTAAACTATATATTCTGATTTTGATATATCTGACTGTCTTGTTAAAAAATTGTCACATTAAGTAATTTTACACAATTGATAACTTTAATTTGAAACAAAAAACACTGTGTAAGCAACTATTTATTTTTTCACTATATGATTATTGATATGATCATATTTGAGAAAAATGTAAATCATATAACACATCCGTGTTTTTCCCTATGAAATACGAAAAAGTCAGTCAAATACAAACCCCAAGTATTTAATATTTAATAAATAAACAATTAAAGAATCAGGAAATTGTGGCGGTTCTGAAAATAAAACAGTGTCACCACAGTCATTTGATGTGGCTCCATATGTTGGGATTTTTAATTTTAGCTTCTCTGTGTGTGTGTGTCTGTGAAGATATCTATGGAACTGAACCATAAACAAATGAAGGAGGGTCGCTGCAGGAGCAGTTTGGGCCAGATATATGGGCTTCGCACTATGGGCTTATAATAACCAGGGAATACTGGCCTCTACTGTAAAAAGACAAAAGACAAAAGTATTTATATTGCAGTTTTCCAGTCTTATCGACGACTCAAAGTGCTTTACAGTAATGTCAATGCATGCGGTTTATTTTCATTCTCACATAACCACCTCTGTGATGAAGAAACTCCTCAGTCCAAGCCTGAGACTTCTGAAGAACTTGGGTTGAGTTCAGGCCTGTCTGTAATAACAGCCGTACAGAGACGACTGCACAAATTACAAGATCAAAGTATAAATTAGAAGCTTTCTTAAAGAGAGTCTGTGAGTTTTAAGGGTGTGAATATGGCTGTGGCTAAGGGGGTAGCTTGGTCATCCTCCAACCAGAATCCCAGTCTTCCCCATCTTCACTCTATGAATGTGTGTGAATGGCAATACAACTGTACTGTAAAGCGCTTTCAGTGGACATCAAGACTAGAAAAGTGCAATATAAATACAGATCATTTTCATATATATTTTTCTCTTCAGAAAAATGTTTTATCACAGAAAGCTTCACTGAAGCTAGAGGAATGAGCTGAGCCCAGACTTTGGCTTTCAGTTCTGGAACAATTCTCTCTATGTGGATTTCTTGGATTTATATTTCACTTACAGCAGATTATAGAAGACATAGCTACACCGCTTCTCTTAGCAAGTGTAAAATAACATTAACATAGTAGCAGGCAGGTTTTTGGTAGAAAAGGAAGTTACATTTTTTTGGGAAATTACTGATAAAGTAACATTTGATTATACTGACTTGAGTTTTAATCGTTTTCACACTACTTTAACAAACTGCCAATTTTCATACAGTTTATCAATCGATCCATAATTTATTATTCTGTGGTTTTAAATATCACCACAAACCTTCACCGTTTGATTCCTGAGACAAACACGCTGTTTCTCGGTATAACAGGTTACAGGAATGAGAGTTGTGACTGATATAAAAACACATCTGGAAATAGCTTACTGGCTTGGTTATGAAAGAAAAATACTTAAAAAATGATTCTTCTTATATATGTATTGTAATATAGATTTACAAACAAAAAAACGACAAAGAAAAGAAGGCATGCTCTGGAAGCAAAGCAGCCAGAAATATCAAAATTGACCAGTATATGTTAAAATGATGCAGTTTGTAAGGTCTTGCCTTTTTTTGTAAAGTGCCTTGAGATAATCTATGTTGTGATTTGGAGCTTTACAAACGAAATTTAAATTGAATTAAAGCAACGACAACACCAATTCTCAGCCTACTTTATAGTTGCAGATTGATTCAAATGGACTGTCCCATCTCTACATTAATATAAGACTGTATATGCTGACTGATGTCCTGTAATTCAATTTTGGAGAAGTGGACGATCACGATCACATAGACTGGAAATCAATCAGCCAATTTCTTCAGTCTACATTACAGGTATTGAACTAATTACACACTGGGAATGGCCACAGTGTAAAAACAATGAGTTAATCTATTGAGCAGTGTGGCAGTTACTGCAGCCACTTAAGCCTGTCCTGAACTAATATGAAGGCTGTGAACAAGCATCACATTGTCAGCGATGGCCCCAATGGGTATCACACCAATAAGAGCACTCACCCAGTTGATTTGAATGTGTGTGATGTCACGCCTCTTTCACTTCCAGCTTTGTTGTCTTCAGAAAGAACAGGTCATCACGGGTCAGCAGACACACACACACACCCGCTAACAGGCTGTGTATGTGCGGGTTTCTGTGTGTTGTGTGCTGGATGTGGGTGGGTGGGCAGGAGGTTGCTGTTTTTGAGTTCCATTAGGATTTAATCATACATTTCAGCCAAGACATACAAACCCAGTTCTCGGCACAAGAGAGGTACTTCTTCATGCTATTCTGACCCCCGATTCAAAGGACACTCAAAAAGCCTCCCTGATAATAATAATAATAATAATAATAATAATAATGATGATGATGATGATGATGATGATGATGATGATGATGATGATGATGATGATGATGATAATAATAATAATAATAATAATAATAATAATAACCATTTCCGGTTTATGATGTTTTCCATGTTATCTCCTCAAAATTCTCTCAATATAGTAAGTTTAGTATATATTGTTTAGATTTTTGTACATAGCCTATGTAATGATGATACATTATAATATAATTCTGCAATTTGCTATTGTCTAAAGCTTTGCAATATTGTAATTTACATAATGAAAATATATTCCATTTGTTTTGATTCCCTCGTCTGCCTTCAGCATGTCTTTGTGTTGCTGTATAATGTGAATATTCTTTGTCTTTTCTTTCGTTACGATTATCTTACTAGCACAATACAAATGAAGAGTTGATTCAGACTGGAGGACAATCAGATTTGACTTAAATCAGCTCTTTAGGACAGACTGTCCTCACTGTAATATGATAGTGATCAGATGGATTTGTGTGTCCGAACATCTTCAGTCTTTTTCCATGTGTTGCTGCAGTGATGACGCAGGGGTCAGTTAAGGCGTAGTTACGGTCACTCAGGATTTGACATTGCTGTTGTTTTGTGTCGTGAGTGACACAAGAAACTTTGAAATCAGATTTGAGCACAGAGCTGTAGTGATCTGATCCACTTTGAACCCCCTCCAAATGTGGTTTGGATCTCATTTGCAAAATTTACATTTAAGGTGACGAATAAGCAGTCATCATTTTCTAAAATATTTCCAGACACAATTTGCTTATGCCAAAAGAAACGAATGGCGTTTGGCAGGCTGAACAAGTTCTAAATTACTTTTCTTTAGCAGATGCATACTTGCAGGGATATCACACAATACTATCTCCTATGTTTAAAAACAAGCACATATTTTGACATAAGCTCATATCGTAATATTCATGCAGATTGAAGAAAGTTCTCCTGTGCATCATGTTTATGCTACAAGGCTTATTCACTGCAGCGTTTACCTCTTCACATTTATCACTGCTCTCGGTAGTTGTGGTCCTGGTTTCCTTGTGTAGTCAATTAATACACTCTCATATGTCTTGATTCCCTCCCATGGTTGCCACCTCTGTCAGTCAAGGCTTAATGGCAACAAGGGAACAAATGTAGCACTTGGAGGGACAATTGAGGAGGCCAACAGGCAGTAATTAAGCAGTTCATAAGGCAATCTCATTAATTATCCCCTTCACTGCTTGCTGCATTCTCTGGACATCCTGATTACATGCTTATTGTCTGTGAATCCTATGACAAAATGTTCCTGGCCGCATGTCCTAATGGAGTCAAAAAGAGGAATCATTTACAAATGGCTTTATTAGACAGAGTGCCCACATGGACCTTTAAAATGTTACTTGAAAATGCAATTTCACCTGTCGCTTAGAGAAGGCTTTCATGCACTTAAGATGAGGTCATACAAACAGCAATATAATTAGCATTCTCCCTTTTACAGACTCTGCTTTATTTGAAAAGCGTTACACACCTTTTCTCCTCCATTCAGCATTAATCATTCATTTTCAGGGGGAAATTGCCAGGCTGGTGAAAGACAAAATGTCATTGTGGCTGGCCGCTGCATGAGGCTCCTTCTCTGAGTGGATTTGTTAGAAATACATATGGAGAGAGTTGAAAAGCTTTGTGTCATGAGTGAACCAACTGTAGGCGAGAGCAGACTTTAGATTTTCTGTGCTGGGGAGAGCTGAAGGGGGTCAAGCAGTTCTTTAAAAATCACAGGTGTCACTTATCTTTTTCATATTTGAAATAAAACTAAATTTATTGATAAACCCACATGCCATAAAGGTCATTCTGAGGTTGAAAAGCATATGCAGAGAGAAAGCGAGTGAAAGAGGTTGCAGAACATTGAGACCCAAACACCTATTCTCCAATTCTGTGTGGTTAAAACAATCAAATACTGCGTGACCAACAAGCCTGCCACAAGCAAACACAAACTGTTAGCAAATTTCGAGTGCTATCAAAGAACCTCTTAAATGCAGAAATTTACCAAACCTCCTCAAAGCCCATCCCAGCTCACGTCGAGCCTGCCAGCATGACTCCAAATGCAGATAACGAAGAAATGGAACATGGAGGCCAAATTGACCCTCTCACAGCGTGTTAAGTCAGTTTGTATGGGCACCTGGAGTGGCTGTCCCCCTCCCATCAATAAAATAATTTAAGAACACATTATACTCCTTTAAAAGGGCCCATTTGTCAGACCAGGTGACTCTTAAAAGACCCTGCGGATTAGAGACGCCCTGCCTCAGGTACTTTTAATTCAGCCACAATCGATATGACTTAGGCTACTGTTGTGTTGGGAGTGAATATTAAAAAAGGGTATTTCAGTTAAAATGTCTCTTGTGCGTAAAGTCAATAAAAAGGGTTGGGGTAGACAGAGGTGGAAGCCAAACATACACTGCCGTCCTACATGTAATTTACAGAATCTGCATAAGTTTTCATGCGAAGAGTGGTAATAAACATCATAATGTGCTAGGAATCAAGACAGCATGACAACAATATGTTTTCTTTACCCTAGAATAGGTCCCTTATATTGAAATACTTTATATTTACATCAGAAGCGGGTCGTCTCTACTGAGGCCACCATGTTTCATGAATAGTTCAGAGTGGACAAACTAAACACCATTTTAGTTTTTTATGAAAACTGAGGGTTATCACAGGTTCTCTTTCATGTTGAAAGGGAAAGGTGAGGTGAAGGGTATTGAGCTACAATATGAAACTTCACAAATAGATCTCACTAAATACTACACACTGAACCTTTAAGCACAGTTTAGTCTCTGGAAATTCCATAGTTCTGTTTCCCTCTGGTCACAACAGCTACAAACGTTGTTCTTTAATATTTAACAGCAACATGCAATTTTTGAAAATAACTAAAAAGAAACAATCCCTAAATTGCCTGAGTTAGATTTTCTTATTGAACAGCATATATATGACTCTACAAATATAGGATGATATGAATGAAACCTTCATGAGAACTGTATCAGGTGGAGGCAGCAATGATTCAACCAATGTACTCAGCAAACTGCAAAAGACAGAATGTTATATGAAATGTTTGAACATACTGGACTATTAAATTCTCCATTTAGTGATTCAAATTCACTACAATATTATGTTTGTGTTAAGAATGCTGTTGATATCATAAGTGATGTAGTAAAAAAACCACATCTGTGATTATTTTGTAAACAAGAGGATTCAGCCATGTTACTAAATTGTATTGGAAACTGTTGCCACTTGCAGTTTGACTGACGTGACCTTTAGCAAAGGGACAAATTAGAATGGCACACGATAGGGCACATATCTTTGTGGAAGCAGTCCTGTTCAGTGGTACATTGGTACAGCGGTTCGATCCCAAGCCAAACATTTTCCTGTGGCAAGATAATGAAATCCAAAGATTTCCTCTGATGGCTGTGGACTTCTCATATAAAGTGCTGCACATAGATGTGCTGTATGAATTTGTGTCTGGTTGATTGCAAGAAAATTGGTTAAGTCGTTTTTGCATAATGCTGCTAAAAGTAAAACGTACAAACAACAATGAAAACATAACTTCCACTGTGCAGGTAACACATCCTGTTAGGTGGAGAGATAGGTGAATAGCAGGAGGATAAACTCAATTCAGGTTTTCTGGAAACTGATGATATCTCTTAATTATATTGATTCAAAGAGAGATTTTTTCTACACATTTTTTTTTCATATATTGCAAATTTTTTAAATGTTGATTTAAAAATAAATATACATGACAAATAGACATAACCCTGAGACGTAAATATGCTGTTTTACTTTAAATTATCTTCATGAATACACTGAAATTTAGAACATGTCTGTTTTTGTTGTGGCTTGGAACACAACAACTTCATTTTGCTGTCTGCATATAAGTAACCACATTTGTTATCCACACTGCCACCTATTTGGCTTGGAGTTGCCGTTTTCTTCGTATGCCTGTCAGCGAGTGGAGGCTCATGGCGGCCGGGCGAAGCAGTGATTTGGCATGTTAGTGAGTGTGTTGGGGCTAATCAGACAGAGGGGCCGCTGTAATGGACAGAATCTGGGCAGAATCACAGCTAGACCGCCGCGGTAGGGACCGGGTAATACAACTAATTTCTCCACTGTCTCAGCCACCGCACAGACGGAAATGGGGTCAACAAAGGTGCAGGCGGCATCAAATGAACAGCTGTTGCCTTTCTTAGTGTAGAGCTGCCGAAGAGTGAGAATGTGAGCAAAGCCCAGCGCGTGCCCCCCACCTGCTTTTTTGTGTAAATGCAGAAGAATGTATGTACAAATTAAGGCCAGGACCTGTGCATATTACTTTCATTCTTCATCTCTGAAGCCTGCCTATCAGTAATTGTATACTGTGGGAACACTCAGTGCAGGTGTGTGATGAGATGTGCATAGGGTTACTCATAGATTCCTTTATTGGCTGCGGTTTTTGCGTTTGTTGTGATGGAGAAACAATTGGCTATTATAAGGACGCCTCTCATAGGGAAACGAAGTGTGAGCGTGTACATTGGACAGGCTGGAGGTAGCTGGATGAAGTGTGGGTCTTCGTGATAAGAAACTGTGTATGCATTAATGCAGATATTAAGGTCCAATTGTTGGTGGCTCTGAGAGATTGTTGTCTCTTTTCTCTGTGATTGGACCTGTCCAATTCTAATCACAAAGAACAGATGTATGATAGATATTACATTTCATCTGGATGCCGTCAGCTATGTGTATTATCTTCGACCAGGAGAGCTGAGAAGTATGGACCTCAGTGCTCAGTAGACTCAGATACTAAGTCAGCTCCACATAACTTCATTAATTAATAATTATATTTCTAGATGTACCAAGTGAATTGATTTTGTTGGCTTTTGTTGTCAGTTTGTGTCGAGCTGCTGTGACAAATCAGTCATTCTTTTGTTAGGTGTCCACCTCACTATGTAAAGTGCATTAATATAATGTATGTTGTGATGTGGGGGTATAGAAATACAATGAAATTGAAATTGAATTGAATAATACGTTTCAATTTTAAATTAGTAGTACAGTTCTGTGTATTTCTCTGATAAGATAAACCTTCAGAATAGAGTAAAGTACATACACACACAATCTAAGAAAAAAGTATAACGAAATAAATACAGAATATATACAGTACAACAGGCTGAATATATAAATATATCTCATACTTTATAAAAATAAAGAACCGTCACCTTATCGTGGTGGAGAGGTTTGCGTGTCCCTGTGAACCTGAGGGCTGTGTTGTCTGGAGCCTTGTGCTCCTGGTAGGGTCTCTCATGGCAGAGTGGTCTCAGGTGAGGGGCCAGACTAAGAATGGTTCAAAAAAACCTCAATGAATATCGTAAAAAGAGGAGATGTGACCCGGCCCGGAGGAAGCCCGGGGCCCCCGTCTGGAGCCAGGCCCAGACGGAGGGCTCGATGGCGAGCGCCTGGTGGCCGGGTTTGCCACGGAGCCCGGTCGGGCACAGCCCGAACAAACTACGTGGCACCCCCCCTCTTTTCATCTCATGGGCCCACCACCTGTGGGAAGACCCGTTGGGGTCGGGTGCGCAGCCACATGGGTGGCAGCGAAGGTCAGGGGTCTCGACGGACCAGACCCGGGCGGCAGAAGCTGGCTCTGGGGACGTGGAACGTCACCTCGCTGTGGGGAAAGGAACCGGAGCTTGTGAGGGAGGTGGAGCGCTATCAGTTAGATCTGGTGGGGCTTACCTCCACGCACAGTCTCAGCTCTGGTACCGTACTCCTGGATAAGGGTTGGACTCTATTCTTCTCCGGAGTTGCCAAGGGCGTGAGGCGCCGGGCGGGTGTGGGGATACTCATAAATCCCCGGCTGAGCGCCGCGGTGTTGGAGTTTACCCCGGTAGACGAGAGGGTCGCCTCCCTGCGCCTAAGGGTTGTAGGGGGGAAAACTCTGACTGTTGTTTGTGCGTATGCACCAAACGGCAGCTCAGAGTACTCGGCCTTCTTGGAGACCCTGAATGGAGTCCTGTATGGGGCTCCAGTAGGGGACTCCGTAGTTCTGCTGGGTGACTTCAACGCCCACGTGGGCAACGATGGAGACACCTGGAGAGGCGTGGTGGGGAGGAACGGCCTCCCTGATCTAAACCCGAGCGGTCGGTTGTTATTGGACTTCTGTGCTAGTCATGGATTATCCATAACAAACACCATGTTCGAACATAAGGGTGCTCATAAGTGTACCTGGTACCAGAGTACCCTAGGCCGAAGATCAATGATCGATTTTGTGATCGTGTCATCTGATCTGAGGCCGCATGTTTTGGACACTCGGGTAAAGAGAGGGGCGGAACTGTCAACCGACCACCATCTGGTTGTGAGTTGGATCAGGGAATGGGGGAAATTTCCGGATAGACCTGGTAAGCCCAAACGAGTAGTGCGGGTGAACTGGGAACGTCTGGAGGAGGCCCCCGTCCTAGGTATCTTCAACTCACACCTCCGGCGGAGCTTTTCTGGCATTCCTGTGGAGGTTGGGGGCATTGAGCCGGAGTGGGCGATGTTCAAAGCCTCCATTGCTGAAGCTGCGGTGGCTAGCTGTGGCCTCAGGGTCTTAGGCTCCTCAAGGGGCGGTAACCCTCGGACACCGTGGTGGACACCGGTGGTCAGGGAAGCCGTCCGATTGAAGAAGGAGGCCTTCCGGGATATGATATCCTGGAGGACTCCTGACTCGGTTGCAGGGTACCGACAGGCCCGAAGGGCTGCAGCTGCTGCCGTGTCGGAGGCTAAGCAGCGAGTGTGGGAGAAGTTCGGAGAGGCCATGGAGAAGGACTTTCGGTCGGCACCAAAGTGTTTCTGGAAGACTATCCGGCACCTCAGGAGGGGGAAACGGGGAACCATCCAAGCTGTGTACAGTAAGGATGGGACTCTGTTGACCTCAACTGAGGAGGTTGTCGGACGTTGGAAGGAACACTTTGAGGAACTCCTGAATCCGAATAACACGCCCTCTATGTTGGAGGCAGAGCTCGAGGTTGATGGTGTTTCGTCGTCAATTTCCCTGGTGGAGGTCACTGAGGTAGTCAAACATCTCCGCAGTGGCAAAGCCCCAGGGATTGATGAGATCCAGCCAGAAATGCTAAAGGCTCTGGGTGTTGAGGGGCTGTCATGGTTGACACGCCTATTCAACATCGCGTGGGAGTCGGGTACAGTGCCAAAGGAGTGGCAAACCGGGGTGGTGGTTCCCCTGTTCAAAAAGGGGGACCAGAGAGTGTGTACCAATTACCGGGGTATCACACTTCTCAGCCTCCCTGGTAAAGTCTACTCCAAGGTGCTGGAAAGGAGGGTTCGGCCGATCGTCGAACCTCAGATTGAAGAGGAACAATGCGGTTTTCGCCCCGGACGTGGAACTACGGACCAGCTCTTCACTCTCGCAAGGATCCTGGAGGGGGCCTGGGAGTATGCCCATCCGGTCTACATGTGTTTTGTGGATCTGGAGAAGGCGTATGACCGGGTCCCCCGGGAGAAACTGTGGGAGGTGCTGCGGGAGTATGGGGTAAGGGGGTCTATCCTCAGGGCCATCCAATCCCTGTACTCCCAAAGCGAGAGCTGTGTTCGCGTCCTCGGCAGCCAGTCAGTTTCTTTCTCAGTGGGTGCTGGTCTCCGCCAGGGCTGCGCCTTGTCACCAATCCTGTTTGTGATATACATGGACAGGATATCGAGGCGTAGTCGTGGTGGGGAGGGGTTGCAGTTCGGTGGTCTGAGGATCTCGTCACTGCTTTTTGCAGATGATGTGGTCCTCATTGGATCATCGGCCTGTGACCTTCAGCGCTCACTGGATCGGCTGGCGGCCGAGTGTGAAGCGGCTGGGATGAGGATCAGCACCGCTAAATCTGAGGCCATGACTCTTAGCAGGAAACCGATGGATTGCTTACTCCGGGTAGGAAATGAGTCCTTAGCCCAAGTGAAGGAGTTCAAGTACCTCGGGGTCTTGTTCGCGAGTGAGGGTACTATGGAGCGTGAGATTGGCCGGAGAATCGGAGCAGCGGGGGCGGTATTGCGTTCGCTTTACCGCACCGTTGTAACGAAAAGAGAGCTGAGCCGCAAGGCAAAGCTCTCGATCTACCGGTCGATCTTCGTTCCTATCCTCACCTATGGTCATGAGGGCTGGGTGATGACCGAAAGGACGAGATCGCGGGTACAAGCGGCCGAGATGAGTTTTCTCAGAAGGGTGGCTGGCGTCTCCCTTAGGGATAGGGTGAGAAGCTCAGCCATCCGTGAGGAACTCGGATTAGAGCCGCTGCTCCTTTACTTAGAAAGGAGTCAGCTGAGGTGGTTCGGGCATCTGGTAAGGATGCCCACTGGGCGCCTTCCTTGGGAGGTGTTTCAGGCACGTCCAGTGGGGAGGAGACCTCGGGGAAAGACCCAGGACTAGGTGGAGAGATTATATCTCAACACTGGCCTGGGAACGCCTCGGGATCCCCCCGTCAGAGTTGGTCAATGTGGCCCGGGAAAGGGAAGTCTGGGGCCCCCTGCTTGAGCTGCTCCCCCCTCGACCCGACCCCGGATAAGCGGACGAAAATGAGATGAGATGAGATGAGACTTTATAAAAATATTCACATTTCAAAACCAGCAACAACAGCTTTCAGATAAATGTAAAGGACTAAAGGCACAAGACTCACACAATGGAAATACCAGTTCATTTGCTGAAGTACCCAATAAATATTTTTTCTTTTTTAACCATTTCAACAACTCTTACAAATATAATTTTTGGGGGGGCACTGGTAACATAATTAGCTTACACTGGTTTCTTTCGATTTTTTTGTCCTGAAGATGTAAATCTTAAAAATGACTCATAAATACAATTATAGCCTCAACATTTTTTAAGAAATTCCCTAAATAGCTAGTAACTATGGTTTTTAATCAAATGTTACTCATACAAGAGGTTGTGGTGTATTTGTCTGAGTATGTTTGCATTATGGGATTATATCACAATAAAGTTCCTAGCCTCAGCAGCTTTATCCTGAAAGAGCAATAATACCACACTAACAAAATCCATCATGGGAAGAAAACCTGCATTAACATTTGAGCAGATTTCTAATATCGCAGTGGATGGATGTGAAACTACAATGCAGCCAGGTATTTGTATTTATGCTTTATATATTAAAAGCAGGTGGTGTGTTTAGTAAATAACATATTTATTTGCAAAGTAACTGGTAAATGTATCTGGCAAACATGTGCAGACAAGTTAAAGGGGAATATTAAGTCAAAGTATAAAGTAGGTGAAATGGATATAATCAGGTACACGAGAGCAGACAGAGGATTCTTGGAGATGAAGTTAGGGCAAAACTAACAATAAATAAATAAAAATTAAACCTATGATTTATATATTTTCAGTTGAGGAAATTTTTTCTTAGTTTCTCAAATGAAACAGTTGGCAATTACTTTATTAGGTCAAGTAAAGCACTTGAGTGATTGTACTTGGTTACTCTCCATCACACTATCATTATCAGCTAAGTCAATGGCATGTGCAGTAAATCAGACCAGTTGTCATCGCAAAAACAAGATGTTATAGTTATATCTGTTCGGTCCAGTAGGGAACTATAACTTTCTCTCAAGACAGGGACAATATTTTGTGCGTCTTACTGTGTGTGTATGTTTTTCTGTGTGTGTGTGTGTGTGTGTGTGTTTGTGTGTATGTATTGGTGTGTGAGTGTCCACAGTGGGCAGACAGATGGCAGCTGCTCTAGCTGTTATGAAAAAAACACCATTGAGGGTGTTTGGGTGGCCAGCAGATAAGGAGCCGCTGGAGTGGTTTGAATCCCTTAAAATGATGTGGTGCCCACAACAAAACACAGCCACCACATGCATAGTGCGACCTTGACACGGGCCTCAGGTATTCTCTGTAAAACACAAGAAATCTCTTTTCATAGATCACTAGTGGGCCATTGTTTACACAGTAAAAACTGGACGTGCAAATCAGAACATTGGCTCTATAGACTGTTCACTTCCTCTGATGTGCACATGTGCCTGGGTGGTACTCTTGAGTGACAATCTTTAAGTAAAATATAAATATATAATATAAATTTGGGGGATATTTTCTTTTGCTTTGCAGCCTCAACCACACTGAGGGTTTACACTGTTTCCCCAAATGAGTATGTTACAGCTGCAAGCTTAAAAGTAATGAACATCCATTTGTTTTATTTATCAATAACAATTATTCCTACAAAAAGCCAGAACAACAGTAAATCATCAGTGTTTAGTGAGAGGAGGCTCTTGGGTTTAATTCAATTAGCTTATTTTTCTGTTACACATTTGCACGTTCTGTCATTTTTTGCTCTTTTACCAAACATTTACCGGATTTATCATACACTGCTGTGCTTGGAATTTCCATTCTTCCTAAAACTCATGAAGCTAGCAGACTTTCATAACAAACTTTTTCTTTGTGTCCACTCTTTGAGGTTTGCATCCCTTTTAACGATACTTTTTATTCCATTGTTCTTGAATCAGCCGTGTACATCTGAACTGTCAGAAATGATTTGAAGATTTAAGATAGAACTGCTTTCCAATACACTGCATACTTAACAGGCTAATTCAGACCTGTGATTCTGACATTGTGAAACTTTTCCACTAATGAACAGAACATGAATGATTTAGAGCATTTAACATGGATACCACACATCAAGCCCCACAGCTCAGCCAGAGAGAGAGAGAGGGAGAGGCAGGGAGGGAGACAGGAGAAAAAAAGAGAGGGACTGAAATGCACATGCCATCTACGGCTGAGATGCATTAAACCTTCCCCATCAGGAGGAGTAATGGATTAAAGGCCGCTGTGGCTCTGCAGTTTGCCAGTCAATGTTCTTTCGCTCTCCATCATCCCAGGCACCCCTCCCTCTTCCTTTCCCTCCCCGCTGGAAGAAGTTGATTTGCCATCAATTGCCATCTTGGCTGGTGCCATTAATGCACGCCCACAAAAGGATGACACATCGCATTATCACCTCACTCCCTTTCAAATTAACGCTGAGCGATGCCTTGGCACAGCTTGTGACTGGTTAACACTATCAGCTATTTGTGGGGATTGTTCCCTAATACACAGCGCCTAAAGATTTCATCAGACGGAAATAAACCACTGCCCACAGGGAAATTGGACTGATTAATGGAATTATGCGTTGGAGGGGAGTCGATACAGGCAGCAGACTCTCACATAGGGATGAGCAGAGCTGTCTGTTATGGGCCAAACTGGAGTGGCTTGGCCAAGGAGGCTCGGCCAGCAACTCACTCACCTTGAGCAGGGCCTGGGTTATGTGTGTTCATTGGAAAAGCCAGAGGCCTGATGCGTGTGCTGCTATCGGCCTCCAGTCTAAATGCCCATGACCATATGGATAAAGATCATTTTATGCCATCTGTCTCACAGAAAAAGCACTATGTAGGGTGGAAAACGCACTGAAAGGCCACTTCTTCTGCTTTTGTGCTCTTATTCCAAGACAGTTTTGCACCCTCACTCAGAGCGGCCCCCCTCAGCATTGTTAAGTGCTCTCTTATTCTGCCCTAATGCACCTCTACCCTGCAACTGAAACTGTGGACAACCCCTCCACCACCAGAGCCCAGTTTGCTTCTGCTTCACATCACAAGTTTTTTTTTAATTAATTGTTTTCGGGCTCTAAATGAGGATAGAGATACGTTTATATTGCCAATCAGCCATATTGTTGGAAGGGAAGCACTTGTCTATAGAGATATCTACATTTTACATAAACAGTCTGCTTTGGGGTTTTATATTAGACAAATAATGAAGCTGTATTTTACTGCTACAAACAGGGGTTAGATCTGAGCTTTCTCCTCCAACATCACCGTACTGTAAAGCGCTTAGAGTGGTCATCAAGACTACAAAAGCGCTATATAAATACAAAACCATTTACAAAAACCATTTACCATTATACATTTTTTATTTTTTTAATCTAATTAATTGAATGTAATGACTGAATATTTAAGACACACACTTGAACTCTCTCCTACATCCAAAAAAATGTTAACAACACGCTTTGTAGATTTTGAATCATCAGATGTCATCAGATGCCTCAAGTCCAGTTAAATAAAGCACAGATCCCTTTAGATCTTTTCTTAAGATAATTAAGAGGCAATATATATATATATATGTTACAAAGACAACTCTGTCACACACACAGTCTTTTGGTCAGACTTCATTGGAAGAGGACAAACATTAAAATAATGAACTAAGAAAACGAGACATAAATAAAGTTGCTACGGAAGATGTTCATTATTAACAGCAATATACATATACAGAGCTAATAATAAGAGACTAGAGGAGGTAAAGCTTCCCCAAAGGATTATGGATCAATAGTATGCTGAAACCTTGAGTGAGTTACTTGTTGATTGTAGTTTAATATATAATTTATAAAATATAATAATATAACAAATACTAACGGTCTGTAGTAATGCACACAACAGAGTGTGTTAATACCTGCACCCACTTAACTGGTTATGAGAGTCAATGCACACCAGCAGACCCACAATACATGGGTTACTATAATCAACCAGCGGAACCCACCATGCAGTGCATCATTCATATTCAAACCCCAACAATATATCAGCCTACATGTGTAGGTATATACTGTTTTTTCAATCTTCAATGTTTTAGAACTGATATTCTGGGTGCTTGCAGATGTGTGACAGATGTTGATTATACTGTAGTTCAGTAATGCAGTTTATTGACTGCCAGGGCAAGAATGACCTGAACTCCCCTGAACCCTCAATAACAATGTGTCTTCAATCTATGTATAACTTACAGCTTTAAAAATAAAAGTAAAAGTGAAATCCTTCAAATATATGTAGGAAGTCATATGATCTATGATCTACAGCATAAGCTCAGTTTCATAAAAAACTACACCACCCCTTTTTTGTATAGTAATAATTACATAGGTGTTTTTCAAGTAACTCACAGTTTTGTAAATATCCTGTAATTTCATTGCACAGTACTGACTGAGGCAATAGCTGCGGTAGTGAATGAGCATTGGTCGTTTTAACTCTTCTTATCTTTGTGTCATTCCCTCTCTCCTCTCTGCTAAAGCCAAAATGGAAATGAAAGGAATTTCTTAACAGCTCATGTTAATGTCGCTAGAGGCAACTGCAAAGTAATTATAAACCGTTTCATTTTTAGAAACTAAGCAACAATTACCTCAAATGAATATATAAAAAACATATTAAGGTTTTTTTTTGTTAGTTTTGCCCTAATTTCTTCTCCATGACTCCTGTGTCTGCTCTCATGATCAAGTTCTTATCCAACTAAGATTTAAATGTCCGCCTTCTCTGATCCTGGTTTGAACTAAGTATCTGATGCAAAGCTACATGTTATCATGGGGTTACGTTTAAATAACAAGCCACATTCAGGGACTTCTCCCGTCATGTTTATGCTTTTGTCATTTAATAGCAATTTGGTCGGGGTCAGGGTTAGGATTTGTCTGTGGGGAAGTGACACTTGACAAACTTAACATTCCGAGTGACATGTGAAATTACTTATTGCAATTGGTGTGTTATTCATACAACATGGTGAATAAAGGATTTGAGAAAGGTTATTGTATACAAGGTTACAACAAGGAGAACGCAACACAAAAAGGTGAATATAAATGTTTTAAAGTATGATTTCAATACAGTGTTCTACACTGTTCTATTCTTTCAGTGAAATACACTTGCAGTAGTTGACTTAGAAGTTGATCATTGCACTGAATATGAATTAGTTCTCAGTAAACTTGAAGGTTTTTTTTGCCTAAGCCCTGTGCTGTTCAGTCGTTATTTTCAAATCAAATCAAATATACACATTTTGTTTATATTGCCCATATTCACAAATCACAATTTGGCTGAGGAAGAGTATACCGTGTCTTTTTCTCTAAAATCAGAAAAAGACAAGAATCACTCATTTAAGAGCTTGAGACTGTGGTCACTTCAAAACCTTAGCAAGACTGCCCTCTAGTGTATATCTGTGAAGTTGGAACAAATCAAATACAGAGAAAAGATGAAATGGAAAAGCTTGTTGCTCAAAATTGTGACATCCTCACAACAATTGCAGGGCGGCTGGGGTTTAGAGTGGTCGTCCTCTAAACAGGAGGTCGGTGGTTTGATCCCAGCCTTCGTTCTCATAGAGAAACGTGCTGCACATATGAATACGTGTGTGAATGGGTGAAAAAAAAGCTGTTCTGTAAAGCGCTTTGAGTGGTCAGCAAGACTAGAAAAGCTCTATTAAATAAAGACCATTTATCATTTACAAATAAGAACATTAGACTTTAAACACTTAAACCACCTGCTTCTGCATTTGTGGTTTAACCCGCAGTAAAAACAAGTGATCTTCAATGCACATAAAATACATTATTAAAATGTATACATCTGTTACCTTTAAATCATAAATTAAATTTTAAAGCTAAATCATGTCCTGACCTTTTTTTGTCCAAAACATACACAAAATAATTACCTTGAAAATGACACATTTCTACACTTTTTCACAAATTCAGTCAGACAAAATATTAAATAGCAAATATTAAAGTTAACTTAATGAACATAAAACTGTTGCTTTATGACCATATGTAGCATTTTTAAAAGCTGTACATTTGTCATTAGATCAGTTGTGGTACTGCTGCAAGATTTTAATGTGTAGTATAACCCAGAATTAAACTGCACACTCACGCTCTCTTGAACTTTCAATGTTTCGTGCAGCAGTGAAGCAATTTCTACAGAGCCATTCCATTAAAAATGTATTTAATTTCACACTACAGAATGAAACAGAATATTTAAAGTCATAACTACGGTATTGCAAGATTCAGTTTGCAGAGGAACCTTTTCACTACATGACCATTTATATTTAACAACAGCCAGCGGCCATCATCCCAAACGTTGAAATACAATTATATTGAATCCTTTTTATTTCTTCAAAGGAGGGGAAGAGTCAAGTTTAGACCATGCTCGTGCAAAAAAAAGATCATGGACACAGGAAGAACACATATTTCTTCTGAAGCGCTTAAGATTCATTAATAGAATTCTTGGAAGACCACTAGTCTTTTATTTGGTTGTAATTATCTGTAATTTAAAGTCATCAATCCATCACAGGTACTCTGGTGTCTTCTCCTACTGATTATTTGCCTCTTTCTGACTAAGCACTTCAGTTCTTCTGCTGCATCAACAAATCACTTCCTCAGAAAAATGATCCACTCGGCCTCTGTATCGACTGATTTGATCTCTGGCCTTCATGTGTCAGCTTGAGAAAGAGTTGTTTCTCCACATTTCAACCAACTATAGCAACATAGCGAGTCCACAAAGGCAGGTTTAATATCACAGCTGGGCCAATTAGGCATCCAGTTTAAAAGCAAAGGGATAAGATATCAGTGCAGTAGCTCTCCTTCAAATCCCCTTAGTCAAGGCTTCTCTGCAAAGATCTTCTTTACTGCAGATCCGGCTGAAACTGGAGTCTAATGCTCATGTCTGGAATTAGCCAGACCTTTCACCCATTAACCCTAAACTTTCAACCAGCACACTCTCATTAAACTTCATATTTTTGTCACAAATGTCCTGGAAGAGCTTCTGAGGATGTATGGGATTTCATTCCCCTAATGTGAAATAAATGCTAAAACCCTCTGAGGAGAGCAGGCATTATGGGAGTCGTTGGCAGCCTCCCCATGACTGAAAGGGAATAAAGTGACTACGAGTTAATCACTTCATATTTCTTCCTCCAGCTTTCATCTGTCCCTCTGTGATGCAGCTGGCAGCCACAGAGGCATGAGATCTGAAAGTGATGGGAGTCAAACAGACTTAGCTTTTGGCTTGAAATGATTTAGGGAAACAATGCATAAAAAAAAATTTAAAAAAGGAAAAGAAAAATCTGCACCCTGATCCCCCGGAGACTGTTTTTAAGCTTCTGGTGGTTTGTTCCTCAAATATATTAAATAAATCCCTTTTCCACTGGCAAGTCGATAATGAGATTACACAGAGGCAGTGTGGAAAGTGGGCCGAGGAGAGCGGCAGGGCTGAGTCGGGCTGGAGAGATGAGAGATGGAGGATAGTATAAATCAGGAGAGGGTGGAGGAAGGGGCAACATTCAGAAATAAACTGAAAAGTTTACATAAAGCTTCTTTGGCATCTGTGCTGATTATATCTCTCCAATGTGGTTTAATCAATAATGACATTCATTGCTGGAACAGAGCCATGCTTCTTCCATCAAAGTAGAGGACCCTCAAAATAATAAACATGCAGCTTCACAAAAGGAAATTAAGAGTAGTCTCCTATTGGTTTTGAAACATAGTCTTTGTCCCCTTTTACCTCACTTCTCACTCCGCTCCTGTCTTAAATACTTCAGCCACTAGAGGTCGCACTATAAACAAAAACATGAGGTGTAATAAGTTTCTGCACAGATGAACTGAGTTTTGTTTAACTAAGAAAACCTTATGACTTGTATTCGATTATATATCTTTCACTTCCTTGCTAAACTTCGAGCTGGCTACTGTAAGCCCTTACCCAATGACTTGTTGCTACTGCGTTCAGTGTGCTGAATACAGATGGACCAGGTATGATCACCACTGAGGCTACTGAATCACAACTTAGGCACAGGTTTGGATTCTGTATAAAGAGCAACCAAAAACAACAACATACTAAAGCATAACAATAATAATATGTGCACAGTAACAATATCAAATGTATAGTGCACTGTTAATGGTAATGTTGTACCCATCATCATGTCATGTGATGTGTCCCTCCATCTCCCCTGAAACAGTTTGTTTGGGATTTTGAAAGTGGGAATGTTTATAATTTATATGACCATCCGTACTTACTGATTTGACAAAGTCCTTCCTGCTTATACTGTGGCGATCATTGGAAATCATCTGTCCTACAACAACAGATTCCACACCCAACATCAAGGGAGCCAATTGCTTACACTGAGGGATGGAACAGTTCATTTCTGGATCGTGGTCGCAGCCCCCTCTATCCAGACCTGCCTCTACTCACCTGTCCTGTCTGGACTCATCCTTAAGGTGAAGGAGCTGGGGGGAATAGAGGTCAACTGGATTTTTTTACTCTTTAATTTTTCTCCTTTAAATTATAAACAATAATTTTAATATTTGATCATTAATACTAACCTCACAACAGGTTAATAAACAGTCAACAGTTGTGTGCTGTCAATAAACCAATATAATTTAGAGCTAAAAAAGCAATTAACTGAGGAAGTGTACCAGAACTATTGTTACATCTCTATTTGGCAACAACTCTGCAATCTGCCATCAACTGGTAATCAAATATTATTATTTGGCGAAAAAACATGGTAAATGGACTTATTTACATAAAGCCATTTTCTACTTATAACAGCCACCAAAATCCTTTTTCCGCAACAAGTGACATTCACACACATAATCAGACAGCATTTAATTATGCTGAGCCTCTATCACACAGCAGCTGTCATTCACACTCAGTTTCAGTGTTTGAAATAATAATACAAGTTAAAGTTTAATTTCGAGGCACTTATGTAAATAAGGTTACAAGGTGCTTCACGAAATACAGGGGGATAAAGCAACACGGAGCAAAACAAGACAAGAGAAAAAAGATAAGAAAAATATTTAAAACAATAACATCCTAGATCTTCAGGGCCCTGATGGCAAAAACCCTGTCACCCTTTAGCTGCTTTCAGACATGCACTGAACTGGAGATGATCTCCTGAAATCTTCCGGAGGGCCTGTATGAGCAGACGTAGATGTGAGTTGCTGTGGACATATCGCCAGAGTTTCATCTGCCAGCCCCCAGTAAAAACTCTGGATAATGTAGGAGTGTGTCCAGGTGACCGTACAGCAGGAGATTAACCTGAGGATTGTAGGTGAGGAAAGGGATGCTTTGATGAGGTTTCAAATGTGCAGACACAAAACTGAAATACAGACAAAGAGAATACAAACATCTCAGGATGGACATTTAAATTAATAACTGCTGTTTCAGTACTGATTCACTCGTGAAACCTAGACTGGAATTCGTCAAAAATATTGCCCAATACAGGCACGGGTTTTCAAGACTCAACACGGACGGCTGCTCCATCTTCCAATCCCTTGAGGTCCACAACATGGGTGTCATTCTTGACTCCACCCTCTCCTTCCAATCCCACATCAAATCCGTCACCAAATCTGCCTTATTTCACCTCAAAAACATCTCCAGACTCTGGCCACACAACCCGACTCTGTGGCAGAAATGCATTCATCACCTCCTGCCTGGATTACTGTAATGGAGTCCTGTCCGGTGTACCAGACAACGTCCTTGTGCAGAACTCTGCTGCCAGGGTTCTCACCCTCACTGAGCCCTGGCAGCACATCACCCCGACCCTCATTCACCTCCACTGGCTCCCGATCAAGGCCGGCATCAAGTACAAACTCCTCCTTCCCACCTATAAATCCCTCTGTGCCGTAGCCCCAGCATATTTAACTGACCTCCCCCACCCCTACACGCCGCTCAGAAGGCTTCTGTCCTCGAACTCAGGATTGCTCTCCATCCCCAACACCAAACTGCAAACTTTTGGAGACAGAGCCTTCTGTGACTCAGCCCACACACTCTGTAACTCTCTCCCTGCTGTAATTCACAACACTATGCTGCTGATTTAGTTTATAAGTGCTCCTATTTTACTTCAAACTCTAGGTCTGCATTTTAGTCTGTACGGGCCGAAAGTGAGATGTTTGAAAACAACGGTGTAGTAGATATTCAGAACTGCTTGCTGATTGGGTTATTCTGGTCATGACTTTGCCGCTGATTGGTCAGGCTCCTATCACATGACCCCCTTCTTGAAGAAGACAACCTGCATTAGCCTCGAATACCAGTATACAGCAAAGTGGATAATCAAATACCAGTGATGCTGACCCTGCTGACTTTGGTAACAGCTGTTGTGTAGTAAAATTTGACAATAACACTTACATGCGTGGGAAATTAGCTTGTTTGTAGCCCAGGTCTTTCTGCAACCTACAACGAAGGATTACCTGTGCACTCTGGCACATGCATGCTTTCTTAACACTGGTACATGCAAGCCCGGTTTATAGGAGTGGTTCATGATATGCGTTCTCAGGCTAGTGAGTATAAACTGGGTTTAAAACTGATCGACAAATAAAATGCATGTGTGGGCAGCGATTGTTTAAAACATTGTATAGATGTAGCATTAGCTACAGGCTGATAAAGCTGTGGCCACTGGCACCGGCAACCTCTTTGAGAAGTTACGTGAGTTTTCCCCCAGGACACTTCAGCATGATGACTGGAGGCGGTGGGGATCGAATCACAGAGCTTTTAGTTAGTGGATGATCGGCTCACCATGACAATTTCCCTATGATCAAAATGGATGATACCAACTGTTTTTTTTTCATACACAACTGCCCGTAGAGAGAAGGATAGTATTCAGATCTGCTGGTCCATCACTAGAAGACACTGCTTAAGGGAGGGGCATAACTAATGTCCACTACATAGGCCATTTCAAAGGACCAGTGTGTCGGATTTAGTGGCATCTAGCAGTGAAGTTGTAGATGGCAACCAACTCTCTCCTCACCCTTTCCTGTCCACACATAGTGGGGCCTACAGTGACCTTAAGATGATGTAAAAATGCAAAGGGGCCTGTCTAAAGTTTGGTGTGTCCATTCGAGGCTACCTCTTCCATAGGCAGATATAAAGGACTTCTTATATAAAAACAAAACAATTCTCAGTTTCAGGTGATTTAACACTGATGAAAACATATTTATAAATATTACATTCTATTTCTACTAATAGATCCCAATCCTACATCATTGCACTAAGAAGCCTGAATGAGCCATTATCATTAGCTTAGCTTAGTTTTATACGTAACATTCAAAAACATATAATCACAGTCTTTGGCTTGATTTTTATCTCATATTTGTCTGTGTTGGCAGCAGCAGGTGCAAGACCTAACCTGGAGCCTGGACTGTGGACTTGTTTCCCTCTTTTTGATTCATTCTGATTCGTACCTGGTGGAGCCTTGTATTTTCTCAGTATGCACTGATTGAGCAGAACTGAGTTTTTTCCACTTTCCAATATTTGGTGTTTTTTCAGGTAATAGACTGCACGTCATACTGTCATTGTAATAAGCAAGTATCAAGTACCAAGTAGCAAAGTAAAGGAAGTAAAACCACATTTAGCTGCAGGATGCATATTTCTGCCAATGTATGAAATCAATTAAGAGATGATTGTGTTGATGCTTCATGTGTAATTGAAAAGAATACAGGGGATATATCTTGATATGAATCAATTATAACTTGCAGAAACAATTATCTTTGTCTTAAAACAGAATAGCATAGTGCATTAATATTGATGGCCTTTGCTGGTCTTTTGAGTGCTCCATTTCATATTAATGATGGATCAATGTTTAATTTAAATTAGACAATGTCCAAAGGAATGAATAATCAGCATCAGTAGTTGTCAGGGCTGTCGTAAGTCTCCCTTTTGACAGATTTTTATCGACCTCTGTTGGTGACCAATGAGAACAGCACCAGCATCAGCAGCTGTGAGACGGTCACTGGAGAGGAAACGTTTAGTGAAAAGCTATTCTATGCACAAACAGTAATGAAACCATTCACTGTCATTGATCAGCTGTCTGCAGGTGAAATACTGGGGCCATTTATTGCTGGGCAGCGAAAAGCTAATTTGTTCCTATGACAAGATGTTCTGGTTACCTGGCCTAAAGCTAGTCAGGCTCACAGTGTAAATAGATGGGCATAGCAAGGCATCAAGAGAAAAGCCTCTAAACACCTTGGAAATCGTTGCCTATTGAACCAGTTGCCTCTTCAGCTGGAATGCAGAAACAGAAGATGAGTGAGAGCAGTTTAGATATCATTTCAAATCTTCACAATAGCAGGTGGAAGCTCAACATTACACACAGAGAGAAGAACGCGAGAACTGTGTGCACTGCTGAGCCCAACTAAGAGCGACTGATCCATTCTACAGCTGCAGTGGGAGGCAAAACAAAAAGAGGGTTGAGGCTTATCGAATCAGACAGCACTTTTATTGTTTAGCCTCCAAATACTCAACCAGCATCTCTTGTTTGTATGATGTGGTATCTGTTGATATCCAGACCACTATGGCCCACATTCAAACTGTTTCGGCGTTAACAAATGAAGCAGAACTAGTTGTTTGGAGCCATAATATAGTTGTATCCCTTATAATTGTGTTCATTATTTTCTTGCCAGCATCCATCCTGCATGGTAAAAAAAGGTGTTGTATGACTTCATGGTGTAGATGAAATTGTTCACACAGCTGACTGCAGATCAGTGTGAGTTGCTTGTGTAGCATATATACAAAGAAACAATTGTAGAATCACTGTTTCTATGCTGTCAGATCCTGGTTAAAAAGTTTGTTTTTTTAAAACTCAGTTTGACTTCTATTTGAACTAATGCCACGTTTCTTTTGTACTTTAAACTTGATCAGTCCTTTTGTGTTCTTTTCCATTGTGCCCTATTCCATTCGTTCTGTTCCATTCCGTTCTGTCCCATCCAGTTTCATTCCGTCCTGTTCCGTCCTGTCCTGCCCTGTCCTTTCTTTTCATGTTCTGTCTTGTATTGTCTGGTCCTGTCTTAGTTTGCAATGTACGTGACATTGTCAAATTGCTTGAATTCAAATATACTATAAATGGTATGGTATGGTATGTTATGCAATGCTATGCTATGGTCTCTCATCTCAAACTGTATTTCTGGGAAACAAATTACTCATTTACATTCATTACAGCCTATAAAATCACTGGTGATGAATTATCTTAATATCCTCAGTGTGTTTGCCAGATAGAATTATTGTTTTATCCCTCCTCAGTAGTTTAGTGCCTCTCTTATTCTTACCACGATCCTTTCTTCTACAGCTTCGGCAAGTCATTTTCCTCCAGGTGGTCATTAAAGTTTCATCTAATCATTTCATCTAATCCCTCTTTATGCTAATATTGGCTGGAGGATTGGAAAAGTATAGAACTATGGAATGGCAAGGAAGTAATATTTTTAAATCTGCTAAAAACTGGAGGCAATTGATTTATTCAGAGCAGTGGGAAGCTCACAGAAATCTCTGACTAGCTCTGAAGTGCATCGATCAGAGAACAGCAGGGTTGCATATGAATAACAGTATGCTGACAGAGAAGGGAAAACACATGATGGAATCCGAAATATACTCTCTGTTTTCCCAATTTATTTCCATTTTATAAGTTTCCCACTAAAATACTAAACTGCTGTTCACATCCACAACACACAAACAAAGCCAACTTCAATCTCAGTTTAGAGGATTTCAGTAGTAACTTCCCCTGGGAATCAGAGAGAATAATTTTGCTGTTACAAAAGTTTTGCCTCATCTCATCATTCTGAGCTGTCTGTATTCATTTGATATGCTGTTTACTATTTCAACCCATTTGTGAGTCATTATTCTTTGAAATGCTTGCCCCACAGCCCCCATTAACTCCAAGCTGCTTCTTAAATGCATGGGAAATACCCTTGAGAGAGTTTGGCTGAATGCATGCATGGCCATTCCACACATGCAATCACGCTCTCCTGCCTTTAAATATCTTTCACATCATATTTGAACAGGAAGGGCGGTGGCACAGGGACGCACTGAGGAAAGGGCTGCAGCAGTGTGGATCAGCTCGCACAGAAGACATGAAATGAAAAAACTCTATCTCCAAGTGCAAATATTGATAGGGGAGCCAGGGTAAACTCATCATCTCTCATCTCACAAGCACTTCTGACAATTTACGAACATGCACAACATGCACATTACAAACAATCAGTGGCACATTATCCCAAAAAAGGAGACCATGGGGTGGGTGTTGGGGTGGCAGGCACAATTTTCTGCCAGTTGAAATGGGCCCAGGTGTCTTCCCTCTCTGCTTCTAATCCCACGCCTTGTGATTTGCCTGCTGATGGATGTCGATAATCTTATTTACTGTGGTGAAATATTTTCCAAGCCTCTATTCCACAATGAGGCAGCAGAGGGCGCACAACTCAAATCTTTGGGAACGTTTGTCTCCTCTATGTAAATATAATGTATAACCACTGTATTATAACCATGAACATCAATACTTCACCGGAGTTTACATAAACCTTTTCCTTTCATTTAAATCTGCTTTAAACTAAATTTGAATGGAATTTTTGGACTCAGACTATGTTTCAATGAAAATGATAAATAAACAGAATTTTTTATCTAGAGCTTCACACATTCAGAACTGGGAGATAAATAAACACATGCACACACAGAGAATCCTTCCTTGTTATGCAAATCCGATAGACGAAAATACTAGAATTTGTTATTGCAGTCAGAGGATTCATATTCACTTCTTCCTGACAGAAGGTTAAATGAGGCAGCTCATTAGGCTTTTTAAGTGTGCTTCAAACATTACAAGACAACAAGCCAGGCAGTGCCTCAGCACAACATAACAAAAAAAACCTCTGTGAGAAAAATGAGTCGAGAGAAATGTTCCTCCTGTTAACAATGAGGTTGTGGTCTTTTTTCTCTCCAGTACCTGCTTGTTGCATGAAAATGGATTCTTCAATAATACAACGAGACAAATGAAGGCAAACATCTAGAGCAGACAAAGACCATCTCCAGCAAAGCATGTCTCGGCATGAATACACACAGAGGCTTCAGTTTATGGTGTGTGATGTATTTCGACAGCACACTCTGCTGAAACATACTGTGAGAGTGGGCAAAGAGGATGACTTTTATAACATGAGAATGCTAATGATGAAAGACCTTGTATGCCTTAGGGTTGATTTGTAATCCTCCTGATGGCTGATACATTTGTTTATTGAGTTAGAGGCACAGTCACCTGGCTTGGCCTGCTGCCATCTGAGCCTGACTTCAGAACAAAATTGATGGATGGTTGGATTGATGGATGAATGTTTGGGTGGATGGATGGATGGATGGCTGGATAGATGGTTGGATGGTACATGGATGGATGGATTGATAGATGGATGGATGGATAGATAGATGGTTAGATGGATGGATAGATGCTTGGATGGATTGACTCCCATTTGCAGTTCCCAGTGAACCAGGTTGGACAAAATGCTTGTGAACACCATGTATGAACACACTCAGACTCCACAATGACTGAAGTTGGGCATCAAATCCAGTATCCGTCACATTTCAGTTCTAACCCGCTTCACATAGCTCATGTACATCATGGATGCGTGTGCACCCTTCTCACCTCTGCGACCTTATAGATCAATGACTGTACCTCCTGCCAGCTATCCGTCAAACTACAGGCTTGCGGATAATGGCGCCCTGGAGGTCTCGTTGCCAGTAGTGATAAGCTCATGTAGGAGACATACTGATCAATACATGTCCAAAAAATGGTGTGCTGAGCTGACTTCTGCACAAACTAATTTGCTCACCCCCCCCAAAGAAGTTAGATTTGATTAAAGTTAGCAGAGTTAAGCTAAGTTGAATGCACTTGTCTTGTCAGCTGATTAACAAAGTAGTGCTGCAACAGCAGTCCCAGGTCTGCTAAATTAATTTTGAGTTGAGGGATGTTCTCCAGCTACAGGCGACTTAGGATGAAAACTCAAGAGCTAAAAATGTACTTTCTCATCAACAGCAGTGAGAAAAGAGAAAGTGAGGTTAACAGATCATATGATTTTTTAAAGGTTTCACATCCAGCTAAAACTGCTCAGTTGGGATTTTCGCAGAGTCATCTAGTTTCCACATCTAACTTCGCCAACACCATTAAATGAGAACATCATCTGATTAATCAAGAAACCCCAATAATGGATTTCTTCCTGTGGCACTTGAGCAAACTCATTAACTCACAGCCAATCCACGTCCAACTCATCCACTCAGCCCTTAAAGTCTCCTCGCATTATCGCCGTTAGGTCTGAGAATGATCTGCAAAAATTAAGTCACTACTATAGTTTGTTTGTGCAAGAGGCTTATTACGACCCAAAATGGAAAAAATTATTCAGCCAACTATTGACTGCTGATTCATGTTTCTGCATCGAAGCTATACTACAGAGGTGCCCATGTAGTCTCACACAGGGTCGAGCATTCATCGTTGTCTTTAGGTGTGTGTGAGACACCCTGCAATTACACCGTTGCAACGTTAGTGGTGGTAGGGTTTCTTTGCTGCTGTTATGGTTTCTAGTTGTTTTATTTACAAATTCTCGGGCATCTTTGCTTACTTGAGAACAATGACAATGTTACTAAGCGGATCGTATTGGATTTGAGACTGATAGATGTTGAAGAGCAATTACTGAAACAAAGAAAAGAAAGACCTCGTCCGTGAAAATTCCTTCAACTCAATTTACAAATCGCGGCAAGTCTGCTGGAGATGCGACGCTACCAAGCTGACCAATCACAGCTCCTGCGGTCTGCATCACCTCAACTTCTAGTTACTTTTTTGGGGAGGTGCAGAAGACAACAACTTTAACTTGTCTGACAGTTTAAACTTTTAACATTTACAAATATCCATATGAAATTCTGTATGAAAATAATCGGTGTTGTTTAGGGGAGTGAAATTTATGAGAGTGTGCAATTTGGTGTAGACCCAACTTAAAATTGGGATCTAGAGAACTTAAGTGTGGGTTTATAAGGGGACTTTTGAGCCTTTGCAGAGGTATGAACTCTGAAGAATGCCCCTCTAGTTAGTTGGTGAGTTAGCTAGTTTGTCTGTTAGTTTAAATCCTTGGTGTCTGGCTGGATCAGGGGGAGATCCAGAACTTCTTTTTAAATTTTTTTGATAAATTTGGATCTAGTGAATTAAAATGTAATTTCATAAGGGGTCGGTTGGGCCTTGTTTGAAGTTTGCACTCTGTCGATGGACACCCCCCTTCAGCAGTGTCTAGAATTTCCGTGCTACCTCCTCGGATCTGCAGGTTTACCCAAAGAGTTCAATGTAATAAACAGCTAGCAAAGTCCCAGCACCCAAGTGGCTATCAGCTGGCGTTCCAGCCATTGCTCCAGGACTTTGTAACAAGATCTGTGTATTAGCCCTTTTGTGCTCATTGGTTAGTAATGGTGGAGGCAAAGGGAATCAGAGAGAGTTGGTGTGGATGGATTGCTCAACACATCACAGGCCTTTCACAAAGGAAACCACTGTTTTTTCGCATTACTTGTTATATGCTTGACCCTTCCACCACCTTGACCTTATTTTTATTTCTGTATTGAAGGGTTTTACAAAAGAATATAGGTTCAACCATTCAGCATGAGGGCGACTGTGGATGAAGGGTGTAGAGCCATCGTCTGACCAGATGGTCGGCAGTACGAGTCTTGCCGGAGTGTGGTAAGATCCTTATCCTGATTCTCATTGAGACGGCAATTTATGTGCGGTGAATGGAAAACGCTGTACTGTCACGCACAAGTGGTTATCGAGACTAGAATAGCGATGTATAAATTTGACCTAATGTTAAATCTAGTTCCTCTAGTTCCTCCCTCAACTTAAAAAACACAGCACAACGTGGCTTTAAAGCATTTGAGCTCCATATTAGTAATATTCTCCCTCCAATCAAACACAATGCACTTCACAACTGCATGGAGAACAAAGGAGGAAATAAGACCTGCATTTCATTTTCCTTTACTGTTATTCTTTAACAGTTTTTATCATTTAAAATAACATTTTAAATGTTATTTTTCATAGTTTTCCTTAACTTCAATGCCTCTAAACATTATAACATTAGTATTTCCCTTGTTGTCCAATATATGATTTTGAGGAAGCATAAAAGAACACAACTTCTTTCAAATAAAAAAACTGTGTTGCTTTCACTGCTGTCAACATGCTGGGCAGTATCCAGTTGAAACCTGGGTTTATTATGACGAAAAAAACAATGTAGTGCCCCTCATCAGTAGTCGCAGTAGGGGAGTTTCAGCCTCTTCTCTTAAAATGTTTTTACAAATTGCTTGGCAAAGAAAAGACCACAATACCACAATACTCTCTTTTTATTTTCTCATTCCGCAGGCTGAACAGGAAATTATCTCAGTCCTCCGAATGGCCCAGTCACCACTGTTACACTAAATATTCTGTTGGCTTTGGTTTGGTCTATTCTCTCTGTGAGGCAGGCAACATCCAGACATTAAACACTGTTCATTTTCTTAGCAGTTGTCTTACAGATAAATATAAATGGCAGTCATTTTAGGTTTATTAAGGAATAGAATTAATTAAATACAACTTTTGCTCCTTTCATAAGTATGAGTTCTGGTTTATGGAATAACAAGCCGAAAACAAAGTCTGATAAGTGTTTCCATAATCAGTCAGAATTACACAGCAGGGAATCTGACATTATCAGTCAACACTCATCAGGAGAAGGAGGAGGGAACACTCAGTCTCAGTTCATGTATTCAGGATGACATAGGATGTCTTCTGTGGCTTCTGTCAGAGTAAATACACTGTTACTTTTCCTTAACCCAGAGGAAATACAGAGAGGAGACTATTCTGCTGTGAGAAAAGAGAAAACCACTCACCCACTTGCCTCATTCGGGTAGTTTACATTACTCCCATTTTCTGCTGTACAACCCTGCCTCATTAGCCCACACACACATATCTTCGCCTACATAAAAAACCATGCATTCATGTAGTGAATTACTGTGTGTACTCGTAAATGTTCCACATTTGGGAATCGACTACAGGGTTGACGAAGGTAACGCATGTAGAATTTTTATGGGACTGTAGCAATTTTCCAATTATTCTGTTGGCACAAATTTCTATTCATTATTTGTCTTATTTGTGTTCTAGTCCATTCATGTGTCCCAAAGTTGGATCAGTGTGCTATGGTTTGTGGCTGTTTGTGGGGGACAAGGCGATTTGCTTTTTTTTAATAACACGTCTCTGAGCCAGAGCTTCTGTGGTGGGAGAATTAATAGTTATCACACAAAGAGCCAAATATTTCTCGTAAAAGCGGGTTTTAATATTACATCTTTCTTTAAGAATGTCTGAAGAACATTTCCAAAAGGTGGTTTATTTTTTGCATTCCGGCACCATTATGTCCAGATCCACAAACAACATGGATCAGGAATTGTTAGATGTCAGCACCAACATGTTTGCTATTCAAGAAAACACAATTTTATTCTATTATTTAGTTGAAGGATACAGGGTGCACAAAGCTGATTTGAGGCAAATTTGTTATTTCGCATAGTGATTGGTTGTAATTTGTCTTTCCTTATCAGATGTGTCTGTAGACAGGTTCAGTGTCAGCAGATAGTCAGGGACAGAAGCAAAAGACAATAGATCACTGGCGATCACTGCACGATGCAGTCAGTATGAATTTGGTCTGACTTGCAGGGAAATCATGCAAATGGGGCTAACGATAAGCGTAACAAGATCAAAGAGGGCTGCGGTCTTTGGATTCAAGGTACACACTTTCACCCCGCTGACAGAAACACTGCAGGAGATTATGAAAAATGCCTGGTTTTACACTGATGTAAATTCACATAGTGCTTTTCTGGTGTTAATGTCCACTCCAGGTGCTTTACATTAGAAGTCCCATTCCCACAGCGTCTCTACATCCAATGCTATTCCATAAAAAATCAATCATACTCTAACAGCACAGTCTTTAGGGATTAGTATCTTTCTCAAGAAAGGAATCGGACCACCAACCTTCTGGTAAGTGGACAGCCAACACCTGATCGGTCTAGATGTTGAATAAGATGAAATTATTTGTTTAAATTTAGATATTTTTATTTTATTAATCTGATTTTGCACTGTTCTGTAAACAGAATAATTGTTGTCACATGAAGCAACACTAAACATTGGAACGTGTAATGTGAATGTACTTAAAATAACATTGTTTAGATTTGAAGTCCAGGCAGCCATAAACTATCTGGTCTGGTCAGCTGATTTATATTTATAGTAGCAGACTGATATGATGGGTGCCTCATTAGATAATTGAGAAGGATAATATAATATGGAGGTTGAATCATAAAAGCGAATTACAGGTACATTTTATCTTCTTAATTTTAAACTGGGATATGATCTAATAAGGTCAACACTGTGAAGGCTGCAAGAACATCTTCAGTTGGTGTAGATTGAATACCATGAAAGTCAGGTCAGAATATAGTTTCATGACTCAGGGCCAAGTCATGACCCCTCCTCTTTTTCCTCCTTTTGACTCACGCTGCCCTTTTCACTTATGCTCCTCAGAAACACCTTGGTTCTACAAAACACACTAAGAAAACCACCTCTCTCTTTTTTTCTTGACTGTTTGGGCACAGCTTTAGCTCACAACATTATCTGCTAGGTCAGAAAATGTAGCAACAACAGCCACAAATATTCATGTCCTTGAATTGGAGGCAGTTCACAGAGCAGACTCTCTCAGCTGCTCTTGCAATTGAGTGAGTTTGTTGATGAAGTTCAGTGGATCCGACTCTGCGGGCTCTATCCACATGATGAAGGTCTAGAGGCTCATCCTTCACCCTCATCAGACAGCTTTCTAATCAGCACCATCGACTGCTCCTGTGGGCGTCTGGCAGCAAATACTATAGTGGGATCAGATGAGGGAAACAGCATTGGATTGGACGTTGGAAAGTCGTTTGCATTGATGCTCTTATTTTGGTGGCATCAATGTAGCAGTGGCTCTGAAATTGGTTTATTTTTACTCAGGATACAGGATGCTCAGTGGGTGTTAGATAAGGAACACCAGTAATTTTTGTGATGTGTTTTCAATAACAATAGATTTGGGGTGGTGAACCAGAAAACATTGAAAGAAAGGGAATTCAAAGTAATTCAGTTAGCAGCTTGCTGGTGCGCAAATAACGTGTTAAACTGTTGGTCGTGGTTTGTTGGGAGTTTACATGCATCACATTAAGCTGTTTCTCTCTGACTTTAAAAGTGAGAAGCCAGAGATAATGTGCAGCAAAAAAAAACAACAACAACCACAAACACTAGCAGCACAAGTAAGGCTTTAGGCCTGAAAGTTGTTTGTTTGCAGTAGCTCATGAGGGGAAATGCTGGTTTTTGGTTCTACAATCAGCGCACTTGTTCGTCACAGCTTGGTTCCACTGTAGGTTAATATTAAAAATCTTTTTAATATTCAAATAAACTTCACTTGAGCGAATGAGCTATGATCCCTGAGTTACAATTAAATGATTGTACTTTCTTTTGCTTTTGTTTGCACTTTTTTGTTGAGATGATACAATTTTATGTTTCAGGTTTCTACAGATGGGACCAAGTGGCAATACTATACTGTGACGTTACTCACTGGTTTGCAAACTGCCATTTTGAAGCCTCCAGTTTGGCCTTTTGTCCAGCACCATCTTGGTTTGGTAACCTGAAGAAACTATATTTGGAGGAGCAGAGTATGAGCCTGACTGAGGATTAGACTGCACGCCCAGCCACACGTGCAACCATCACCCATTGGATGACACTAGCTGACAATAAATCCCAAATGTATACTGTGCTTTATCATCTTTCATCTCGTTTTATCATGTATCATCTCTTTTTACTGTAAGTGGGACCATGATTTACAATTTGAACATCATGCTGTATTAAGGAAGACTTGAAACAAGCAATTGAGACAATAAATTCCTGTTTCTTGTTTACTGGTGTTGTAAATCTAGGGTTATTTTCCTCATAGACCTCTAGAGAAACCGGCTCATCTTGCAACCAGTGCAGTTGAAGAAAATACAAGTATCAAGCCCTGTTGAATTAACTATCTGGACCTACAGCCATGCTCTATTTTTATATCCAGTGTATGGACGGGAAATATTGGAGAGAGGCTGATTTAAAATCTTGACAAAGGAAAACTTGTTGCAGCACTATTGGCTTTTACTTGGTCATTCTACTGAATGTTAGGTTTGAAACATAACTGCTCTTTCTATTGTCCCCCTGACGCTGACAGGGTCTCTAACACTGGCCATTCTTTCTTTGTTGCATGTAGATCTGAGTAGTCCCTGTGTTATGATTCAGCAGGCCCATTATGAACACCTAATACTCTGCTTTTAACAGAGAAGCCTTTGAATGGTACAGCATGTGACCTGCAAGGACACCTTAATTATTGATCACAAGGGCGACACAGTAATAGTTGGGGCACATTTTTATTATAAGTAGTGCCAGACTTATAAGCGATTTATGGATAATTTATATTTTAACTGATTCTCTAAAGTGGCTGCAAACTCATCAAGATTAGTTAAATGGTCCTGGAAATGTTCCACCCAACCCTCAAAAATGCATCAGATCCATCAGTGTTTCATTTGACCCCCAACGGTCCTACAATTATTCTTCTCAGACAAAATACGACCTTAGCCAGCATTTAATCTTATTCATGCTCTATAATGAATCATATCCATGCTTCCAATTTTCTGACTATTTTACACAGATTTGTTTTGCTACTATCAGTGCAGCATCATCTTCAATCTTCCTGAGCAGGTAAGGTATAGTCTGACTGACACTAAGGCTCCACACTGACTTCAACTTTGTTCTTTCCTTATGATTTACCAAATTTAGAGATGAGCTACTGCTTTCATCTATTCAACTGATTACACATGGGTTTATTAAAACAGAAAACCTACCCAATGGACAACGTATTAAAAACCTTATATCGTCCTGTGTTAAATGTGGAAATATTTGATTAAAATGAGGTAGGAACTTATGCCAGTAGTATTATGAATGATTATTCAGTTACTGTCCTAATTTCATGCACTGTACTTTCTCGTAATTAAGTAGAATTCACTTGCATAATATATCATTCTTTTGGAAAATCTCTACATTTAAAAAGATGTAATACTTTGGCGAAAGTTTTGAGCTATTTCAAAAACAAATTCCCAACTTAGGACACATGGAGGTCAGCAGGGAGACTACATACATAGTGTTTGGAGACATGGAATATTTATTAAGAATTCCATTTCGTTGCCTCTGTACCTGTACTCTGTGTAATGACAATAAAATTGAATCCAATTATTAAGGCCACAGTTTGTGACGCTCGGTCACCTATGTTTATTAATTTCAGTCTCTTGGTATGTTCTGTTTTCTGTTTTATTTTGTAGTCCCGCTTTCCTTGTGCGTTGTTTCGTTCTTTACTTCCTGTTCTTGATTATCGTGCCCATCCTCATGTGTTTCACCTGTGTGTTATTGCCCCTGCCTTCCTCCTGTGTATTTAAGCCTCTGTTTTCCCTTTGTCTGGTTGTCGGTTCGTACTCGTTGTTCCTTACTCGTTTCTATACGTAGACTTTGTAGGTTTGTCGTTTTCACCTGTCTCGTCCAGCTTCTACTGTGTCCTCGTTCATAGTTAGTGTTCCTGTTTTGTTTTTGGCTTGTTTTAAGCCCTTTTTATATTAAATACCTTCTTTTGTTAACAACCTCCGCAAATTGGGGGAAAATACAGAGTTTCCTGAATGATCCACTAGTGCTCGATGATCAGAGGGTTGATTTGTACCGAGCAGGAGTTTCTCTGACCTGCTTTCAAGTGTTATTGTTCAGAAGCATGGACTTCTGCCTCTGTGGTTTGCACACAATGCTATTTTTTATTTATCATTTTTTAAATAAGCTGTTTTTACAAACATGATCAAAAACAGTGCACTCTAACTTATATGGTTTTAAATGTCTTTATTAAAAGCATATGAGTGCATATGAGTGGGGACTTTAATAGCACATTGTGGGGAGGGCTAAGAACAGATGGTACTAGGGAGTTTATTGAAGAACTGCTAGAAGGAAAAGCTAATGCTGGTTAAGTGACTAGGTTAGATGTACACAGAGCAAACACTTCAGCACAAGAGTTAACCTCAGTGTCAAGGAATGTAGAGGGGATACATGTCTGCTAGCATTTTACTAATATATTACATATGTATATTAATGCATCCCATATACGGCACAAAAGTCAACAAAAAAGTTACTAAAACATTAAGGTGGAGGGCGAGGGAGGTTTATAAAAACATGCAAAGCTTTGAGTTTGCCAACACCATCAGACAACTCTCAGACAAGCTAAGACAAAGAAGAAAAATAAACACTATTATGCAGGTGATGGGGATTATAAATGTGTGGAGAGATATAAACGCTTCAGATAGGGACTATACCCATTTTTCTCATCTCCACTCTGTATACACACACATATTGACAATTCTTTTTACGTATAATTAAGAAAGACATAGAATTGTTTGCTGAGATATAGGAAATATTGTTATCTCGGACAACAGTCTCATCTATCTAACTATTCATTTGAAAAAAAAACTAGGCACACAACATGGAAGATGAACTCAAGTATACTTAGGACACAATTTTAAATACAGGAAATAAAGGTATATTTGGAGCTAAATGATAGGTGTGGGAGGCTGCCCATGCTATGGTATGCACTATGCACTTAAGGCTGTGATGAGGGAATATTATTGAAAATGCAGACAGAAAAGATGAAATACATTATAACTAAAACTAAAGTAGTTACAAAAGAAAACACAGAGGCCCAATCCCATCCCCCGTAGCCCTTCCCCTTCATTTTGCGTGTTCATGTGTTTGGGTAGGCTGTGCCAATACCTGTTGGGACGGAGGGGTAGGGCTGACGGGTGGGGCTCTATACCCCTCCAAACAGAGGTTTTTCAAACCCTCACTTCAAAACCACAAATGTAGTATCTAGCAAGATAACCTTCAACAGTGCCTGATGTTATTCTATTAAAAACTGTACTCTTAACAACTAGACAATCATTTACAGAGACACTTTCTTACACTCGCACTACCTACCAAAAGTTACAGAAATCACTTACTATTTAAGCAGAGGTACCAATTACAGAAATAAATGTGGCTATCGTAAGACTGAAGGCAGGCAGCTCTCCTGACGCCTTCATCTGTCAATGATACAAGCTGCTGAGGGATAAGTTGATAAGTTGATGCTTACTTTGATGAGGGTTTAGAAATGCCCTGTCAATAATTTCCCTCATCCCCAAGGAAGGCAAAAATAGAAAGGAATGTGATTTGAATGTGATGTAATTTGAGGCCTAGCAGTGTATTCAATGTAAACTACAGAATATTTACATCTATCATTGCAAGGAGGCTTGAAAAATGTTTGCCAGATCTTATCCATCTCGAACAAACTGGCTTCATTAAGGGATACAAACACAGGATAAAATTAGAAGAACGTTACATTTAATACGACAAGTCACAGAAAATAAGACACAATAAGTCCTGATTAGTTTAGACGGCCAAAAGGCATATGATTCTGTAATCCGGAAATTTCTTTAGAAAGTTCTCCATAAATTTGGATTTCCTGAGAATTTCATAACTAATGTTAACGATTCAATCATTATATGACAAGCACACAGCAAGACTTAAAGTAAATGGTGACCTTACTGAACCGTTAACGTTACCGCAGGGATGTAGACAAGGTTGTGCTGTTTCTCCTTTTTTATTTGCCATATACTGTATTTTGAGCCCTTAAGTCAATGGATCTGCCCAAACCAAAATAAACAATGGGGAACAAAAAAAAGGCATTAATTGCGGATGATGTTTTGATATATTTAGAACAACGCACCCAATCCCTACCTAAATTGATATGTTGTATTGAATCATTTTGCTCGATGTCTGGCTATAAATGAAATGTATAGGAGACACAAGTCCTACCATTGAATTATACTCCCACCAAGGACATTATCAAACAAAACTTGAATAAAATGAGAAGCTGACTCAATTAAATATTTGTGGGTGTACTTGTTTAACATAAATTTACCTTTTACCTCTAAACTATAAAGGCAGATATAAGGAGGTGGAGTGTATATCACTTTCCTAAATTTATCTTCAAGAATTGATTCCGTCAAAATTAATACTTTGCCACGGTTATTGTACCTTTTCCAAACATGACCTGTGGTAGTGACCACCCAGCAATATTTGGAATGGGACAAACTCATATCCAGATATATATGGAGTGGCAGACAGCCATTGATTAAATATAAAACCTTACGACTTAAGAAAGAGCACAGGGGAATGGGCCTCTATGCTTACTTGAGTATTACAATGCAGCCCTAGGACACACACAATATCATAGATAATTGGTGAACAGTAAGTTAACACATGCAGTAATTTAGTAAAGGATTATGTATTTGTTTGTTTGATCATTTGGTTGCATACTGCAGGTTGCAGAGTCTAAGGGCACAGCGGCAGACGATAGTTGTGGAACTGCGCCGCTCGCCGGTAAAATACACAGCGCACATTGATTATGTATTCAATGTGGTGAAATGTTGGTGAACTACTAAGTAAAGGAGACTCTTTATAAAGTGACAGGTATTTGAAAACTGAGATGTGCTGTCAGCTGTTAACTTACCTCTGCCTGCTCTCCTTTCTCCAAGGGTGTTCAGGCAGAATACTTCCCCTGGGGCACAAATACCTTTTTTATAGTTCTGGGAAGGTTTAACTAGTAGGGAAGTGGTTATTTGTATGACATTTAATAGTATTTATTCGGTTATTCAACGATGCTGTATCACCTTTGCACTATGTTAGTAAAATTGTTTCAGGCCTGAACTGAACCTGTATTGTGTGTTTCAGTCTCTGGAGCTCTCTCGACAGCTCAGGCATTCTAACACCGTTACATCATCAGTGGTCATCATGAAAACCCGACACGTCATCAGAAGTCTTCGATGTAAATAGAGTTTTGCTGGGGATGTCATTGTTATAACATTGTTGAGTTACTAAAGTGAAAAACCTATAATACCTTAATAACATCTATGCTAATGCAGGTGAATCAATATAGATTGAAAATCTTTAGATGCTCTGGATTATTTCATGAATGAATCAAAAGAACATAGAGGGCTGCTAGCAGTGGTCTGCAGCCCTGCCAGGATGCTTTGTTATTAGAGGAGCAGTTCAGTAACATCGCTGCTAAACACTGGTATAATCAAGTGCATCGTGTGATGGGGGTGTGATTTGAAATCATGTGAAAATAGGGGACGGTAATGCAAAAAAAAAGGGATCGCTATTATGCTAATGTCCGTACGCTAGCAATCTTTTTTTTAAGGTTGTTGTGGAGAAAATGAACTTAATGTATTGAAACGATTATTTCTTAAATTTTATATAAAATTATATAAACCATTTATTTGTGGAGCATCATGTAAAATCTGTCACCTAAACTGATTCATTGGTCTGAAGTATAAAATGCTAATCATTTTAAGCTTGAACAACAAGAAAGGAAATTAATACAAGGAATAACCCTCCCTGTGAAAAGCTTTCTTTTAATTTGTATTTAACATTTTTAAGTAAAGAATAATTACTTATACTAAGCATTAGTGTGTTTAAGATATAAATACGTTTGATATATAAACAACCAATAATAACTTTTTGTGAAAAGTTTGCTTCCTGTTTGCCAGTTTACCTATTTATCTCTCTTGGCTTCTCTTCAGGGGCAATAGACACATCACCCAGTCCCAGCCAATTGCAGACACCAATTTACAAACAGCAACATAAATCTATCCAATCAGCGTCTTCGAATCTGATGCTTGAAGGGCAACTTATTTATCACCCTGAGTTGAGTCGGCAGGTGGTGGAGTGAGGAGGCCTGGACGTTTTTTGGCAATGATGGCCACGGAGACACAGGAACAAGGAGCCCAGCGCCCGCAAACTCAATCAGGTCTCCTGTCGAAAATCAGTTTGAGAGTAGAACTTTGTGCAGATTATTTTTCTATTAAAGAAGAAGAAACAACTGACATTTCCACCCACTGCCAATTGGTGTTTGTGCTGCCGCACATCGACATCCATAACAACATCCAAGAGCGTTTGAGTTCATTCCTCTTCAGGATACAACCGCTGACACAATCCAAGTGCACTGTTGAGAGGCAAAGAACCTGGAGAGCAGAGTAAACAATGTCTATGGAAGGGCACAATACGACCCGTGCATCAGTTGAACGTCATCACACAGCACATCCACCTAACATCCCAAAGATAAGGACTTTTTTTTTCAGACCATGGTGGATTGTTGCATTTGTCATTCAATAGATCCACTGTGCTTCGTCAAGTTCTGGCTCGCAGCTTCCCCGAAACTCTAAGAACAAGGTGGAACTTTCTCAGCCAAGCTGTAAACACTGTGTATGAGCACAAAGATGACCTAATACAGTGTGTTCAGACCATCAGAGACTGTGGTACATTTGACACTCATACTGTCAGAGAGCATGAGGGCTTTGTGAGAATGCTAGAAGATGAGGAGTTCTGCTTTTTCCTGGCATTGTCTCACATGACCATGACACAAGTGGACATGCGGTTTAACCAGCTGTAGAAGAGGAACTTCGACTCTTTCTACATCACAGGAATCATCCAGAGGTTCACCAAATGCAAATGATCAGGTGAATAATTATTTATAATTGACTGAGAAAATACTTATGTGAAACGTTTTCAATCAATGCTCAGTCTGTAAAAAGTCACATGTGCACGGCTGAACACACATGCATGTCAACTGGGTTCAACATTTTATTGACAGTGAATAAGAATTCCTGTTAATCCTGATTGTGTTTTGCATCAGGGAATCTATTCCTTCTCTGCTGGTGGAATGCAGTGGATCTCAGGCGCAGCAGCTACCTATCGAGGTAAGCTTTATTATAGTTGTGTTTACAAGACACTAATTTGTGACAATTTTGTGTTTTTACAAATTGCATTAGTTTTAATGTGTAAAGATATTATGTGTTTCATTGTCTGCCCTCTTAAATATTTGAGTAATAATCAGTGGTGGAATGTAACGAAGTACATTTACTTATTTGGTAAATGTTTTTTATATTTATATAGCACTTTTCTATAACCAATCAAAGCTCTTTACATTAATTTATACAGTGAATTTATTAGCAGCACCTCGTTGTTCTATGAGGGGCAATTCGGGGTTCAGCATCTTGAAAGACACTTCGGCATGCAGATGGGGAAGACTGGGGATCGAACTGCCAACCTTCAGGTTGGAGGACGACCACTCTACCCCTCAGCCACAGCCCCCATTTAATGTGCTTAAGTACATTTTTGAGATACCTGTACTTTTTAAGTATTTCCACATTATGCAACTTTATATTTCTCCTCAACTACATCTCAGAGGTAAATCTTGAACAATTTACTCCACTGACAGTGTTCCTCCCCTTGCTGTCAAGTGAAAACCATGTATTTCCGCATGTGTTGATGTTTTATGTTTTATGACTGTACTATTTTGATATACTGTCTAACAATAACAATAACATTACCATCATATCATCAGTACTATTACCGTCATCTTGCCACTGCACCTTATCTACCTATTTATCTTGTGATTCTGTTTTTATTCTTTCTACCTCAGTACTTTTTATTTTATTTTATTCTATTGTATTGTATTTTATTGTATTCAAATGTACCGGCTGCTATGACGACTTAATTTCCCTTCGGGGATGAATAAAGTAATCTATCTATCTATCTATCTATCTATCTATCTATATACTGTAGGATGAAGTGATCTTTGATAATTATCCTCCTTCTTAAGCTAAATAAACTATGAAATGACTATGATAAGTAAATGTGATATGTTCAATTCCCCATGCAGCTACTGAGGTAGGCAGACACTGAAGTGTTTACACATGGTTATGTCACATCCATGGAATTAAGCATTAAACAGTCCAAAATAACATATTTATCTATTAAGAGGATACTGATGACATATGGACTGAGAGATGGGTGAATTCTCCTCTTTACTATGTGTACTGCCCCTTTTTTATGTGTGTATTTATCTTGTATCATTTCTTAGGGGATTGATACCATTTTGGGTCATGCCAAGGAGTGCCAAGAAGTCAGTGCCACTCTGTTGGAAGGAGACTTGTTCCCGGATTACACCATTAAATTCACGGTTTCAGCAATGGAAACTACAATCGAGGCCTGCCCCATGTTGAACAAGGCCATGCTCAAAACCTAACGGTCTGCGATCTATGGGAACAGTGGGTTCAAGGCTTGCAGTGGCGCAAGCCTTGAACTCACTTTTCAACCTTCAGGGCACGTTCAGTGAGACTGCCAGTCTTCTCAAGATTCTGATCACTACACCCATGACAACAGTTTAATCTGAATAGTGCTTTTCTACTGTAAAGATGATCACACCGTTCTCCATTGAGGAAAAAAGAAACATTCCCTGACTTTAATTAATGGGTCATTGTGAGGTTTGCTGCTCAGAAGGACAGAAAATAAAATAAGATAATTTGCTCACACCGAAGGACACAGACAGACAGACAGTGATGAACAGGCACATACACATACAGACAGATAAACAGAGACAGACACACACACACTAAAACGCAGTCAGACAGAAACAAACACAATGGTAAATGGTAAATGGCTTTGTATTTATATAGCGCTTTTCTAGTCTTGATGACCACTCAAAGCTCTTTACACTACAGTTTTACATTCACCCATTCACACACACATTCATACAGTGCATCTATTCGCAGGACTTAGTTATTGTATGGGGGGCCATTCGGGGTTCAGCATCTTGCCCAAGGACACTTCGGCATGCAGATGGTTCGAACCAACCTTCAGGTTAGAGGACGACCACTCTACCCCTACAATGTTGGTCTAACTGTCATTCTCCTATAGTATATTTAGTTTAGCCCCACCTAGAATATTTTCCCCAGCCACCACTGCCAAGGAAGGAACAAAAATGTACTGATAATTAGAAAAAAACAAAACAATAGTAAGTTAACGGTATTTTCACTCTGTATCCAGCGCCATTTGCCATTTAGAAAGGAACAATGAGCCTCTAAAACAGAATCCAAAAATCCACTTAAATTTAGATTTTTTTAACTTCGAAACAGGATGTGGGTAGGCCTCAATCTATATTACATCTCTTTTAGCTGCTTTTGAATGGAGTAGAGTTTAGGTTTCTGGCCTCGGGCTGTACAAGCAAAGCTCTGGTTTGAAGACACATTTGAATGTCTATTAGCCAGCCTCTCAGGCAACCCAATGCCTGAGGACATTGAAGAGGCAACATTTAAACTGTCTTTTAGGCACTTTATTGTTACCTTCCTTTTATGAAGGTAACAACAACCTCTTTATGCTGAACTGTGAACTCAAATACAATAATAATAATAGTATAAAATAATACTCATTGTCCTTTAGTCTATGTTGTGATCTGCTCCGCTTCTTTTAACTAACACAGTCAGGTCAACAGATGTCCTGGACAGCTTTGAAAATTTTAAATTGTTGAGTTGTGTGCAATATTACCACCAGCACTTGAAATCAAATTATTTATATGATAGTTATTATACTTGAGGCTGACGCTTTGAGCTGAACAATACTGACAATAAGATGAGATTCCTCCTTACTTGACCCCACTGCGTGAGGTCGGACTATTTTGCTCGGCTATCAGATAGCCAGTGGTGATTATATGCCAAACAGCAACACATATAAATGTCAGATCAAGTCAGGCCTTTCATTTGTCTCTCTTGGGTGGAGGTGTCAGTTTACCATGAAAAAGATGAACTGTGACTGGTGAACGCTCAAGCACAAGGACGCAACAGCTGTCAACTCATCAAACGCAATTCAGGGCTTCATTAGCAGGCAACACGCCTTCCTCTGCTGAGCAGCAATAGCACAGCAGTTCTCCAAATGCTATCACCGCTCTCCATTCCCACCTTCCATCACAGGTGAGCTATACATCCTAACTTTTACAGCTTAAACATTTCTATCCAGCTCAGCATCATGGGATTTCCTTTTTAAGTTTCAACAAACACACAGAGGCATATTTTCACATCTCCCTACCCTCCCATTCTGCGATTCTCTTCCTGGAGTCATTGCAAATCCCTGTGCAGTTCCTTTGAAAGAGAACTGACACTGAAATTTACATGTGGATTAATATGACTAGGGGGTCGCTTTTGTATGCAATACAAGAGATGCTGGTGGTGAATAAAAATGCATGAAAATGCTGGCATTAAATATGCCATCCTCTCCCCCCAGGTCCCCGAAGTTGGAGCCTCTGACATATTCATCTTTTTCTCCCTTTCTCACTACTTCCCACAAAACAAGTCTGTTGGAAATCATTCCGATCCCACTTTCCCCAGCAAGACTTCAGCACAGTTATCATAACGCTGAAATATTGTAAATATTGTTCTTTCTCGATAATGCTGGAAGAACTGCATGAATAGATAGGTGGTTGCTTTGTCTTGGCAAACACACAAATAATTTGACACAGTGCAATTTACTCACCAGGAGGCCCACAGGCGTTATTCATAAAAACTACAGAGGCTACTTTCTTTTACAGTTTTCCTTGCTGCTGCATGAAATACAGTGTGTGCCTCAGCCCGTTCTGTGACTGTCATGGGATGCAGGTTAGGCTGAGCTACAGTAAGAAATGCAAGGAATCAGTGGACACTACTAAAATATGCATAGAGTCATACATAGCCATAGCCATAGCTAGTGGACCTTCACAAAGGAGGGCAATCGAGTGGAGTTGGAAAATAAATCAATGATTCTTGGGGTCCCAACCTGACACCTTTCACTTCACTTCTGGAGCGTACGATCACATTCGACTTACTTGACCTCTGCTCCACATCTCAGCTATTTCTTCTGAGTACCGGGAGCAGCCATGCTGATTGTGTTAATGGTCTAGTAAGACTAAAAAGAAAATGTTGACGTTTTGTAGCACGAGCTATAAATACATTTGTGTGTGTGCTTAGGCCAGACCTGCATGTGTCACGTGTCTAGCTCTGTAGCTATGGTCCAAGTGGCTGGCGGACTGAATCGTAATATTTCAGTCAATCTTTCTTACAGACAGACTTTAAAATATGTAAGAGCTGAAGGGATGGCAAGGTAGTTGGTAAAAACTGACATCAAATAGCTGTGAAGTAACCAGAAACGTAAAAGAAAGGTATTTCAGCTTAAACATCTAAATGCCATTTATAATTCAGTAAGAGTGGGTGAGGTAAACTGGTGGTGGTATTAACAACTGTACGTCACAGGATCTTCTCAGACCAAACCAATTGGGACTGCTTTCTCAAAGTTTTTTTTAATGTTTGGACAGAAAATCCACTTGGCTGGAGTTCTCTGTGGACTTTGGAGCCCAATATAATTACTGTCCTACTGTTTCCTCCTTTACTCCTGATGGACCTAATTGATTCCTGTGGCTTTTTGAGGGCTCCCCCCCATCAACATGAACATGTTTTTATTGGACATAGTGCTGAGCATAGTCTGAAGATAAAAGCTTGTATTTTCCTTGTTCCTAATATTCTAAACAGCCTCCCCACATATTTTTGGAATACTTAGAGAGACACCTTTGTTGGGACATGGTTTTTGTGCAAACCACAGGCCTCCTTTCAGTCAAACTTGAAACAAACATGCCGCATGTGCTTGAGTGGACTCAATCCCCCAAGATGCCACAGGTTCTCATTGTTCTGAGACAGTCAAGGAACTCCGTCTCCCAGATTGTAACAGGATGCTGTAGGTCTGGACAATGTCCCACAAAGGTGTCAAGAATTACCGGGGTCAACTCCTATTGGTCACTCAGTTCCAAGGCCCGTGAGGTCATCGGGGCCAATATAAGGAGAGGTCTCCCCAAAATCTATCTCTTTGCTCCCATCTTTCTTCCATCCTTCCAAGGGCGGAAGGCTGCTCCAGCCCTCTCTTCTCTCACCCACCGAGGACAGCAGGCTGTCCAGCCTCTCTTCTCCTGCAACGCCAAGGGGGGGGCCTGGATGATTCAGCTTCCTTCTCTACCCAACCAACAACCGGAGGTCAGAGGTCCAGCTCCCGGCTCACCACTCTACAGGAAATCTCCTCGCCCTTCAAGCTCTACAAAATCCTTGCAGCGACACGATGTCCTGCAGGAGAACTTCAACCTGCATCTGAGCACACGGCTCGACAGAATCGCGAATGCAGAACTCTACGACCACAAAGCCAGGAGACGTCACAGAACTGCAACTGAACTCTTTCCCTCGGACTGGTAACATAATCTGGGCTTAATAATTATACATGCTAAGCAAGACTGTTTATTCAATTCTGTGTGTGTTTACAAGTTTGATATATATGCTGTGATGTTGTAGGTATAAGTTAAATGAAAGATAATGCCAGTTAGGCTTGCCACAGGCTTTATCCCTGACTCTCTCATTATCTGATTAACAACCACACAGACACACATAGCATCTCACCTAGGTAAACCTTCCCCCGCCGCCGTAAAGCAACGGTCGTAAAACAACCTCAGAAGATAGATAGATAGATAGATAGATTACTTTATTCATCCCCGAAGGGAAATTAAGTCGTCATAGCAGCCGGTACATTTGAATACAATAAAATACAATACAATAGAATAAAATAAAATAAAAAGTACTGAGGTAGAAAGAATAAGAACAGAATCACAAGATAAATAGGTAGATAAGGTGCAGTGGCAAGATGACGGTAATAGTACTGATGATATGATGGTAATGTTATTGTTATTGTTAGACAGTATATCAAAATAGTACAGTATATATAGTATATAATATAACATAATATATATTTATATGTGATAGTAATTATACCAATATAATAGCAGTATATATTAATAATGGCAGCAACAGTATATATAATAATAGTAAGTATAATAATAATAATAATATGTACACATGTATAAATATGTGTTTTTTGGACTTATACATACAGTGAATGTACCAATAGTATGATATATAGTAGAGGGGGTATAAATATAAGTATTTAACTATACAATAGATAATATAATATACTATGAGTGTAAAGGGGGGGAATTGTTATCTTAAGGGGTGACTCTTCTGGTAAGACACCAGTTTGAGAGCCCCTAATTAACATTTACACACAAACACACTCACTTCCTTGTTATTTTTAGTTGTTTAGTTTGTCTACTAGTTTGTCTACTAATTAGTCATTAGTTTTTCTAACTCATTTTAATAACTCTTTTACTACAACATTTATGGTACAGCCCTTGTGGTTGCTATCTTAGGGCTCTTCTGGTAGGCCACCAGTTTGACCCCCCCCTTATTTACAGTCACACACACACACCCACACACACACCCACACGTCCTTGTTAGTTAGCTTTGATTGTTTAGTAATTCGTGCTTTCATACTTTATTATGCTCATAATAAATGTTCTTCTTTCATAAATGGTCTGTCATTAATGTTGCACAAGTGAACTTTGCCAACCGTTACACTGTTTAGAACTCCATAACCTTCACTGTTCATTATAAAATCTTTGATGGTAAAATATTGAGATTTCTATTTGAACTAGATCTAAATGAGACTGATCTTAATCAATAAATTGGCTATCCTTTCCCTTCAGAAGAAGGGTGGTGCCCCGCGAGAACTTTAAACAATTAAAGTTATGATTTAATATTAATATTTTAAATATTATTATTTTTTATTTAATTTTGATAACCAAATTTATTGAGTGCCTAAACGCACACCATTCCATGGTAACACTTTTTAAGCACTATTGCACAACACCTTTCTGTAGCTATCCAGTCCTGGATCATGGCTGATCAGGGTCTGCCATCAAGAGACCTTCTCCCAGCATTTCTTTCCATTACTTGGTATTTGAAATTGCCAACTTTTCACATTTTGGAATTCTTAGAGGCAACAGGGAATGTTCGAGGACCTCAACATGTCTATGTAGACTCAAATGAAATGGAAGTGAACAGTTCAAACAGCTCTGCACTTAACTCTGTACATTGGAGAGACTGGGAGGAGGCTGTTATTGTGGATTAAGCAGGTTGTTGCTGAGAGATGCCACATGTACAGATCAGATTGTTGGACACCATCCATCCTCTGCAGCTGTGTTATCAGCTGTGCTATACATACCTGTTACTGATCCTCAGGCTGACCAGCACACTATTTGTGTGAGTGACTGACCACGAGTGTAAAGATAATCCATAAGGCTTTGCTTGGTGTGTGGAGTTAAGCAGGACTGTCAAATAATCAATTATGCCCTTGTGACTTACTTTTTGCCAAACAGCCGTGCTATTCCTACTGAGATTTGTCTCTGATTTCTTCGATTGATCCAGGGGGTTTTATAGACACATGGGCTTGACTGCTGTTGCACTTTGCTGAACTTCGTGGCAGTCAAGCTTGCCCGGGCAGCTTAATGATTTCTTTCGTTGCATATTTATCTACTGAGATGGCTGTGTTTTTCAAAGCAGACTGATACTAATAGTGCATCAATAATTTATCTGGTGGCTTCACAAATGAACTGTTTGATAGACAGCAGCACAGAGTGAGAGGGAGAGTGTGGAGGGAATGCAAGGGCCCAATTAATACTAATAATTCACAATATTTTCATAAAAATAAGCATCTGTTCTGTTACTATTACCAATTCACACAGCTTTAGCAGTCAAACTTCTTTATTACAGTGCAAATATATTTTTTTACCCATTCAAAACAAACAAAGCAACATTCGGTGATGTCACAGATTAAATCAATACTGTGCAAAGTGTCACAACTGATCGCTACTGCGCAGACTCTGGCTCCAAAATGTGAAAGATGGCAGAGTTTGTATAGTGGGAGGAAGTGGAGAAGCATCTTCTATCTTTATTTTCAGTCTAGGTGTGCATACAAAGCTTTGCTAACCCTTAATTAAGAGAAAACAGTTTGGATGATGTTCGTTTTTGAAAACGTATTTGTACGGATGTTTTTTGTTGAGTGTTGACGCACATGCAATCAAGCACGCAGACATTTTTCTTGGTTCACAGATACGCTATCACAAAGCAGTCAAATGATGAGCTCCAGTATTTTGCTGTAAACTTAAATCTGGACGACAAGCAGCAAATGCCAATGTTCTGAAATTTTCATTTTGAGATTATTTATTTGCATTGAAATGGTTCCCCTTCAGCTTCTATCTCTCCGATCTTGGCTGTTCTATTATCCATGAATGCATTGACAGGAAGAGTAGATGCTTACAACTGCATATCTATATGACAACAAGTTTACTGAAAAAGACACAAATGCCAAGGATTGTTGAAGCTGTGATGGACTTCTGACCTCACTTTACTGACGATACCTGACACTGGGAAGGCAGGAAAAAAAGAAAAAACTCACAGTTCTCCTTCAAAATATTTAGTGGTGATGTCAAAGTGATTTCATTGAGATAAAACACTCAAAACACGCAACACCCCAAAATAGCCAGAGTATCTTCTGGCTTTTCACTACCCCTGCTGTTTTTGATTCAGCTATTGATCTAATACGCATTTATTCCCATGAAGATTTGGTAAAATTTGAAAGAAGAAAAGCATTAGACGAGCTACAGTATCGGCTGTTCAGGGTCAAATGATGAGCGGCTTGGTAAAACCTCAGATTCTCTCATTTTTTGCCTATTAGGTCAAAGAATGTCATGCTAGCACTAAACTAAAAATGCTCTGTCAGGATAGTGTTCGTTAACACACCATACTGTGGGACTAAGTGTTCATTAAGCTAAACTAATTCCTCTCTCTCTGGCATGTTTCTCATTAAGTTCGCTCTTTCAGACTGTACATGACACACTCAAGCTTTGAATATTGTGTGTTCACGGATAGATTGTTGGAGTGGAAACCAATATCGCTAGTCCTTTTTTTTTCCAAAGAGACAATTCTGCTGGAAATGAATTTGCATTATATGACTAATGACTAGCTACTGAGGTCGCACTTTGCATGTGAAATTGATTTATTTTGATTGAGTTTGTGGTTGTCAGAGCAGCATATTTACGCATCGTGTGATTTGGCAGCTGGGTCCTGATATCGTCATCCTCTGAAACTTGCAAGTCCCTGTTTGGTAATAAATACAAGAACTGGCAACATTAAACACTATCCTTACACAATCCAACAAATCATAGCACTGATGACATGCAGAGTGACTGACAGTCAATCTCTGAGAACAGGAGTTCACAAATGTCACAGGGAAACAGAAAATAAAAAGCGGGATATCAGGGCCTAAAGAAAGCAGAGTCATTTCAACAGAATGAAATAAGAAATAAAAGTCCAGCAACAGACACATTTGAGATTGATGGATGTCGTTGACACTGAAGATGACTGACAGATTTTTCAGAACCATCACTGGCGGCTGTTGAACAAAGGGGGAGCAGTTATTCATGTAACTTCTCAAACTGCTCGGAGCTGTCTGGGCTGGCAGTGCTATCCACTGTTATTCAAATTAACGACCAAATTCCGAAAACAATGAGAATCAATTCCAAATTTATGGAGATTCACTTATTAATTAAAAATACGCTTTGAATACAGTTTTCAACATTCATTTGCGACACAGTGTTAGAAGTGTATATGTGTGCATTTTGATAATAAGTCTACTTTAACTTCCCGATTGATCTCTGTCGGGACTTTTGCAGGTGATAAACCATCAGTGTTGTTCATGTTGATCTTTAAGCTGCAGTGGATCCATCTCTCTTGCAGCGAGCAGCAGGACATATCTTTGCCTGTGAAGAAGAGACTGAATAAGCTTTTTCTTTGCACCATTGAGTTTTGTCAGATCGGTGGTGTTTGTGCAAAGTGCTGTGCTTCTAAACAAGGCACCTGAACCTGAAGGACACGTTGATAGTTTCAGCTGGATTCAGAAGAGCAAGGATTTGATTGCCTTCCTCCTGCGGCTCCAGTAATTGAACCAAGTGATAGCTGGGTTACTCACCATCCATAACATATTGAGGAGCCCTTCGGTATCTCCAGCAGGGCATTTTACAGTCTCATCAAAGGACACTTGAAAGCTATTTATCAACGGCAACACCACCAAGGAGGTGCTTCATCTTGAGGAACGGTGAGATGGAACCAAATTAATCCTTTTATTGGTCTGAATCTTCTTGAGGGAAACAGGTAAAACATGGCTGGACTCATTCACACACACACACACACACACACACACACAAACACGTACATACATGAATGATCTTTCACAAACCACTGTGTTCCTTCTCCATGACGACTGAGAGCACTGACAAATCTACCATCTTCTTTGGAGGGGAGCTGTTTGTATTCAAGGGCAGGCACACTAATGCCAATCTTGTGAGCTAATAGAAGAAGTTTCTGGAAGCACAAATATCTTAAGGAGACCCATTAAGGCTCAGCTAAAGAGAACAAAGATGAACAATAAAATGATGTAATTCTATCATGGCAGCCGAAAACATATTTAAACCCTTACAACTTTATAGTTCCTACTAACTAGACCACTTTAAAATGAATATTTCTTTTTTCACTTAACTGTAAAGAAATAATAAATTAGCCCATCTTGTCTACATAGTGAGTTTCAATAAGGCATTTTAAAATTAAGTTAAGTAAGTACACGCCCAAACTTGCCCAGGCATTTTCCACTGCAGATGCCTCTAGAAGAAGAAGAAGGGAAAAGAGGAAGACAATATCATTAGGGTAAGTAACTATCCTTATCATGTCTGAATCACAACTTCTAACTGCATCAGGACACAGTGCAAGATATCATTGTTTTACGTAACTTTTAAGTGAAATTACAAAGCTAATTTAGAAACGTATATAGACATTCTTAGCTAGCTAACATTAATGCTGTCTCTTTTTGTTTCGTTTAATGGAGGCAGTCGAACTACATTAAGTGGCACTGAACTTTTATTGCATTTGAAGTTAAAGTCTGCACTGGTTAAGGCATGTTAACAAGGAGAATAATCCAAAAGCCCTTGGAAAAATCGGATTGGCTTTTTGAGGTACAAACGGGACCATGCTAACATCTGCAAAGCCTACAAAAATATGTTATCCACTCTTTGGATAAGCTGTTGTAAAATTGTGTTGTGACAATATTTTCTTGTTCACAGGATGATTCAGTGGAAAGAATGAGAGAGGTCACTATCCGCTGTCTGGTGGTGTATCTCTGAGAGAAGGAGGAGGACATCCTCATGAGCATGTGCGCACTTGTTAAGAAACACTGAAGTTCAAACTGTTCACTGTACTTTGTATTTCTCTTGTTTTTAAATGTGATGCCTTAAAACACCATAATATTTTGATATATTAATGTTAGGATGGTGAAGTGCAAGCTTTAGATGGGGTGATGAATATTGTCGTCACCAGAGGTGCCATAATGTCTGACACAGCCAGTGCAAGGATAGTGATCGAGGGAACGCAGGTCCTGGAAGCCTTGAATGTGACAAGCGCTTGTGTTTGCTAATGGGGTTGATATGCACCCTCAACCTCAGCTATCAAAAATATCTGATCAAAACATTTTAGGCATTTCAAAAGATATTCCTTGAGAAAAGACGGTCTGTTGACAAAACTTTTTTTTTGATATGCTTGATTCTTGAAATACAGACAATACTTTTTTTTTGATATGCTTGATTCTTGAAAATAAATACATGCATTTGAATATGCCTGTATGTGCTATGATAGTCTGATTGGTCAATTCCTAATCAGTTTTTGAGGGTTCACCCCACATAAATATAGTATACCTTGAAAGCTCAGTATTCAGATAGATTACTTGTTGGTGAATCACATTTTATTTTGTAATCTGGATAAATTTCCTCCCAGATGAACAGAGAGGCCAAGTTCATAACTAGTCTGGTACCTGTTAACCATCAACAAATAGGTTTAGCCTCAAGGATTAGTGGTCTGGTGGTTTAGGTGAACAGGGTGGCAGTGACCTAGGATAGAGTCAAATTCCCGGCATGAATTATTGTTTCTGTCCCTGACCCACCTAAATGGAACAGAGCCATACTTTACATTATTAATCAAAACATTACACCTGTGTTTACCCTTCAATGAATTGTCAGAATGGCTGCTTAAGGGCCTATTATGAATGGTAAATGGTTTTGTATTTATATAGTGCTTTTCTAGTCTTGATGACCACTCAAAGCGCATATTGTTTGTATTGTTTTCCAAGTATTGTAGGAAGTTGATTGTAGATTTTGTGAACAGATGTTAGCATAATTTTTCATGGTTAGAATAAATAGTTTGAGCAGTGTTTACAATAAACAGCTGTATAAATTACAAATACGCAAAACTGCAAACTGTTAACCAAATTTTTCTATGTTGGACCAGTATATTCTTTTTTAGAGTGTATTACTTTGCCCATTCAAAATGTGCCATAATTGATGCTTGGCATTTTTATATAAAAGGGGGGAAACATGTACAAACTCATAATGCAGAGTCCTGATAACAACGCTGCTGTTGTTTAAAATAAGGCAGGGTGGTGTTGATACTGAACTTCACTCCATAGGTGCCCAGATACAAACTCTCCACACAGTCAGACAGCCAAAGATTTGGGGATTTATTAAACGTATATCATGTCCAAATAAGGTTTGTCACATTCAGAAGTGTTTACACTCCATTAAAGACATGATCCTAAACACTGAAACCATATTTTACCCCAAATCACATGGACTGTAAATCCTTAGAGAAGACTTGTTTAACTAATTGACCCACAGACACCGAGACACCAGCTGTTTGTAATGACTGTTACCTAGGCTCAACTTCGGTTGCTATAGCAACTACAAATTGGGATTTGGTATCTGTGTCCTCACATATGCTAATGATTAACAATGAAACATTATTCAGGCAATAGGAAGTGACCAGAGAGTGACCTGTGTAGAAATGATGCCTAAATAATACAAAACCACTGATACGATTCCTTCAGAAGGCTATGGGAGACATACTACATATGTGTTCATATAAACATTATAATTCTTTTCAGTTGCTATAGGTACTCCATCTTTATAGAAAGAGATTGGATCTCAAATTTAAACCAGTTGTCTGTACGAATCATCAAAGTTCCTCAATTGTTATTGAGAGTCGCTTGAAGAACTCGTTCATTCATGTGTGAACGGAGCGACTGCATGTGACCGACTGTTGAGATCTTTGAAAAGGACCAAAACAGGCAAGCATACAAATGAAATCTGTTTGTGGCAGAGCTGACTAAAGAGATGGAGAGTCTTCGAATGACTGCTGTAACCCACATCATGGTAAAGCATGGATGTGATTGCAGTTGCCAGAGAACTGCAATCACATCCATTCTTTACCATGATGTGGGTTACTCAATGCCATGCAATGGATAACATCAACACTCAACATAAATCAAAATGTAGTGGATACTGATTTAAATTATTATTATATTATCATATTACATTTATATTATTTTAGAGCTGGTAAAGACCAGCAGAGCAGAGCAGTGCATTTTTTATTTTGTTTGTTTATTATAGTGGAAAACAATTGTTTATGTCCTCTTTCATGAACATCTCAATCAGTTGTTGTTAACCAAGACAGAATTATGGAACTACTTTCCCTGCAGCTGTCCTTTTATTGAACAACTGTCTTTGTCTGATATCTTCCATCACCAGGTCTCAAGAAAGGCTAGATTGATTTTAATTTGTTTATAATGCAATATGTATGATTAATTCACAGAAAACACTACTCTCAATGGCACTTTGAGATTTTAACTCGCGTTCCACCCAAAATTTCCACTGTTTTTATAATTGTATTTATTGTTGTGTTATGTCTATTGTTGTGTTATGTGCATTCGTTATAGTATATGTGCTTATTGACGTAATTTTATATCTGTGGTCTGATTCCAGTTAAATTTTCCCTAGTGAACAATAAAGTACTGAGCTGAACTGAAGTGATTCAGACACGAGTTAGACAAATTGAGGCCCACAGTAAGACATAATGTCCAAAGAGATGCCATGAATGCAAAAACATGTTTCGTCAATAGTTGTGCCGTCTCTTTCAAGGAGGGGATCTTAGTCAAGGCTATGAAATGTGCAGTGAATCTCTCAACTGTAGTTAAAATGACCTTAATATACCTTGAGAAGTTGGCAGACCGGTGACTAAATCTAAAGCCACATTTGGACCAAAACTACCTGGAACTTTAAGTCCCAGTGTTACGCCCCATCATTTGGGTAGCCAAGAATCACTGGCCGACGCTGACTTAAATTAAAAATCCTAACCAGCGGCACAGCAAAACCAGCAGTCAGCGAGCTGGAAGTTTCTCCCTATGATCCTTTCACCGAGCTTGAAAGGACCAGGCAGGAAAACATACAGCCTAAACACCAGTTTCAAGCAGTTGTGTGCCTGTATTTCTGCTCTGGATTAAAGACAGAGGAGAATATTTGAGGATATTAGCCTTGCATCAAAGTTGGCCAATAGAAATTCTTAATAAAAATATAGCATGTCACAAAGGGGTTGTGTAGCGCCCTGTAGACATTGCTTCTATTCTTGCAAGTACAGTTTAATTGACAGACGTTAAAAAATGTTGACTCTGATTTCTGTAGGTGAACGACAATGAGAGAAAAAAGGACAAGCGTGCTATTTAGAGTCTGTAACCTCGAAGATCACTGCTCCAACCTCTGAGCCTGAAGCAACACTTCGTCGATTAATTGTCAAACTGGAGCAGTGGTAAATAGGTTTTTAAACTCTTTAAAGGTGGTCTCAACTTCCCGAGGTCCGGCAAAAAGAAACAGATGACAAGGCATTTGAAACCCGGTTTAAAACATTGCTGGTCCCCCCTTGAAGTGGGCGTTTAGCACTTTAGCACTGCTTTGTTCTTATCAGGATCTGTCTTCAACTGTCTGCTCTGTATGAAGTAGCCCCAAAAGGTTTTGTGGAATTCATGTTTCCACTTCAACAAACAATGGCCTTTAAAGTACCTGTCAGTGATGCTGTTCATAATTCTCTTTCTTTATTCAGTATTTCACTGAATGCGTTTTGGACATTAATCTCATTCCTATGATATACATGAATATTTATTTTTGTCACTACACATATTTGCTGGTTACCAGATCCAGTAGAGTACTCTGCTTTGGGCCCAATATAGTGCAAGTGAAGAATTGTATTTCTTATGTGCACAGACTGTTTCTCCGTCTGCCATTTTGGCTCATGTAGGCGCAGCAGTGAAAGGGTCGGGTGAGATTTAATATGAATCGTATTCTGATGAATCAATACTCTCTCATCCAGTCACGTAACTCGTCTCATTGCTGTGAACCAGTAGAGCCAATCACAGGGAAGCAGGCCAACAAATAACTCAACACACAAACAGGTGCTTCTCCCTAGATTCATATCTTTATGTGGTCAGTGTAGGGTTGCAGGATGTGAGCACAATATGAGATACAGTTGCTATTTTACTTTAAACAGTTATTTTTTGTACATAGATGAATACATCGTGGTGAACATCTCATATGTAGAATGTAGCACCTTTTATTTTTTACTATTTGGCTGCAGACAAAAATAGGATCTGGGTCACTTCATTGCACCAATGTCCTCCATCTTTTATAAAAGGAAGTCAAATGAGTGAGCATACCATGACAATGTTTTTCAGACTGGGAAATGCAATTTCATAGACAAGGATTGTCAGACGTCTGCAAACAGATTTATAGACCCCATACTGCTACAATAAAGCAAAAAATAGTAATGGTATTGTATATAGTGCTGCAGTATAAAGTATAGACATTATGTGTAGGCGGTTATAGGGGAATTTTTTTTTCTTCTTTTTTTTACCTGGTTTATTAAACTGTGGAACTTTCTATACTTAATGTAGGGCTAAGGGTTCTGCAGAGGTTATTTATACAAACCTACCAATCTAAAAATGCTGTGGATTTACTTCATGATCAAGTTTTATTAATGTAGTTGTAGTTTAAGTGCTTTCCATGCACCACCCAATCGGCTTCTAACACGATTATTTTGTTAACTGTATTGGCTCAACTCAAGTCATGATGCGTAAACTGGGAGGACATGAGGCTGTGGTCAAGATGAAGATCATTGTTTTATATTTTCATCAAGCCATTCTAAAATGATATGATGAGACATCACTGTCTGCTTTTAATTCCCATGTATCTCTCTGCCTGTGTGTAGTAATGCTCAAACAATTTCCCTGAATAAACAATGGCATTGTGATAAAAAAAACAGCACTTTGATTTTAGAAATATTATTTGTGATATTATTAAAAGAATCTAAAAGTAAGAAATGTAGTTCCTCGAGTGTGACCTGAATGAATCTGCAGAGGTTAATAGGATCGTTTATCAGTGCCGGTGACTCAGCACATACTCCTTGAGAGGCTGGGATTTTTCAACAGTAATTTTGTGTGTTTTAGACGTTGAGTCCTAAAACCAAAGGTCAAAACACTTTGCAAGAATTTATAAAACCATATACAATTTAACATGTTGTAAACAATAATACTAAGTGACAATAATATACACTGACAATCAGTTTATCTGCTCACATAACCAGCTTTGTATTAGTTTAACTTTGAACGCTCCCTAACAAGAAGAACAACTTTTGTGGTTGTAATAACGGATTGTAAAATAATAGAAAAGTGAAATTCAAACATTATGTATAATATCATGTGGCAATAAATAGTCTTAAGAGACCTGTTTTCCACGAAGAAAATTCTAAATGGACTGCATTCATTCCTACAATTGTCATTTGGAGTTACACTTCAACAGGCGTCCTGGAAGACCGAGAACAGAAGCACTGCTCTGCCTCCTTAGCCACAGCCACCCGACACATGGTTGCATGACTGGTTAAATCTTATTTTTTATTTTTGTTTATGCTTCTGCTGGATCTATGCCCTGTAACAGCTTATGTATTGATTTTTTTATTGCTTGGAAGCAATTATGCCCTTTCAAATGTAACCTCCTCAATATGTTATTAAAAATAGTGCCATTTACACAACACAGCTTCAAATTAAATTAAATTAAGTAGATGCAGATGCATTTTATTTATCCCACACACATGCACAGACATGCAAACGCACACTCATGCAGGTAGGGAAATGTAATCTCTGCTTTTGACCCATCTGTGTGCGGGACACACAGAGCAGTGAGCGACTATGTACAGCGCTCGGGGAGCAGATGTTGGAGGAGTAAGGTGCCTTGCTCAGGGGCACTAGACAGGGTCTAGAGAGACTCTTGGATTTTTGGGCAGATCAATCCAGGTTCGTCTTTTTATTGTCTTTCCGTGGAATCGAACCAGAGACGAACCAGAGACCTTCTCTGCCCATAGTCCAAGTTTCTGCCACTAGACAATCTTGTTTGTTGTGTGTTAATGTTGTGTGTGTGTGCAACAAAGGTTGATGACATGAAAGGTAAAGGTTTTACTGAGGGACAGGTTTGGGAGCACATTCTAACATAAGCTCCCAGATGTGAAACTGTTTCTGACGTGAATTGGTAGCTGAACAAGACTTTTGGGCCCAAATATTCTTTAAGTGAGTATTAATCATTGAAAAATTCAGTGAAGCTGTATAGGGCCATGATCTTTAAGTTATAATGAAATAAAGGTTCTCAATCACCTAAAGCATCCCTTTGCAAAATCTAGTTTGATGTTAGGAGTTAGATGTTAGGATTGTTTTGACTGGTTTCTGGACACCTCCTGGCTCTGAGCATGTACACCAGAGCATTGTGTTAACTTGTACATCATATACTTCAACACAGTTCCTGTCACACTCAGCCAGCTCCTCGGCCACACCTCCACCTTTGAAATCCCCTGGATTTGTTTGGGGCTCACTTTGCTCTATCCACACTAGACCTTGAATATCATCAGTTCATTCACCAGCCTTGGTTTGATATTTTACGTTTGTATTCAGTCAGCCCTGCTCTTTGTTCGTTTTCAGCACTGTACAGCACATTTGTTTTTGTCATTAAATACTTTATTGATACATTTAGCTTGTGTTTCTGATTATTTTTTTGCAAATTGAGTCCAGCCTTATAACCATAACAACAAGGCCATTCTAGATAATGGCTCCTGCTCTGCCCAAGATTGAAAGTAGATTTCTTATCGATGCCACCCCGACATTCAGTGCTTTAGATACTCCTCCCTCATCCAGTATCATTAGTCTCTAAAAACACACATTAAAATGCCCATGTAGAAAGAAATTATAAATATTTGACATTATTTACTGAAAATTATTAATTTAGATATTAAAAAAATAAAAACATCACAGCAATTAGTTGTCTTCAAATTAATATAAGGTCAATGTGACCTTTACCTTTGTCCACTGAAATCTTATCACTTCATCTTTGAGTCCAAGTGATGACTGATCAGATATTCTCTAGGTGGTCTTGATTTATCACATTCAATAGGTAAGGCAAATTGTGAATAATTCCCTTGAGGTGTATTTGAAATATTACAACCAGAAGGCAAAACTACATTTTTGAGAGGTCACATTGACCTTGATCTTAGACCACCAAATTGTAAGCAGGCCATCCATGAGTCCAAGGGAATGCTTATACCAAATTTTAAGAGATCCTTTTGAGCTGATCTTAAAGTAAAGATGAACATAATCATACTTGTGAGGCTACCATAAATCAAATCAAGTCCAAGCTAATGTTTGTACCAAATGTGATTTGATTTATATAATTTTTACTTGCCTGGTGATACTGGTGAACTGAGATAAAACAGAAAGTAGGCCTATGTGGACAATAAATAAAACATTCCCTTTAAAGCAATTTTTTTGTTTTAGGAAATTAAGTTTGCACACGTTGTCTTTCTAGACTTACACAACATCCATGGAACTGGTATAGCTATTTGCTGACTTTTTCGTTGAAATAAAAATGACAATCATGAAACCTTACAACTTCTTTTCATTTATTATTTTGTATTATTTCTGATAGTAAGACTGGCTGCAAGTCAGCGGAGAGTATTGCAAACAGGGAAACACCATCCTGTCGTCCTGACGAAACTCACCCTGCGTCCAAACACAGTATAATCGTTGGCGATGACTCAGACTCAGATGGTGAGACCATTAGCCTCAGCTCTGAAAAGAAAAGGTGGATGTGAGGATGGTGCATGCAGCCCAAACCCGGCTTCCAGCACAGACCTCTACGATGTGTAGAAGAAAGCGGCTACTAAGATTGGAATTGCGTGGCCTGAAACCGGTTTTTCCTGAGTACCTGGAGGAGGCGACACGGTCCTGAGTAACCCGCTCTCCCCCAAGAACCCGTCCAGGATGGGTCTGTTGTACTGGGTCAAAATGCAAGACAAAGGTCTCTCCCACCTTCCCCTGGTTGAACCCTTACTGTAGTCAACCTCTTACTGTCACTCCTTAATGTCCTTTTTTTAAACGAAAGTTGACAAAATTAAGCAGCAACTGACTCCTAACTCCTCCAATAGTTCATTCTCTCTGGTTCTCTCAGCCCCTCTCTTATGTTCACTTTCAAGTTTCAATCTTCCTTCTGCTATTGAAAGTTCTGACCTCCTTCAGAAATCGAAGCCATCAACCTGTCTGTCAGTTAGCCCTCTTCCGACTGCCTTAGTAAAGCCTGCCTACCCTCTCTAGCCTCACTAATAACTGCCATCATACAATCCTCTGGCCCCTCCATAGTACAGAAATAGCCCTGGTAAAAACTAATGACCTCCTCATGGCAGCTGACTCCCCACTGTTAACCATTCTCCTCCTTCTTGATCTGACTGCAGCCTTTGAAACCATCTCTCATCATATACTCCTCGACAGACTAACCTCCATCCAATCTTACCTCTCTGGCAGCACTCAGTTCATCCATCTAAAATCTTTCAAATCACACCCATTTCCAGTCACCAGCTCCACAGGGTTCTGTCATTGGGCCCCTTCTTTTTATCACATACTTACTTCCTCTTGGCCATGTCTTCCCTAAATTTAACATTAATTAGCAATGCTATGCGGATGACACCTGGCTCAACCTTTCATCCAAACCAACCTCCATCCTCCCACCTACCTCTTTCTCTGACTGCCTACAGGAAATCAAGTCTTGGTTCTCCTGCAACTTTCTAAAACTCAATAGCAATAAATCCGAAGTTTACCCTAATGGCACTAAATCCACCTTTTCAAAATCAGACAATCTATCCTCCAATATTGACAACTATTTAATTTCTCCCTCCCCTTAGGTTAAGAGTCTGGGTGGCACTCTATCTTTCCAAGCCCACATCAATAATGTCACGGGTCTGCATACTTTCATCTATACAACATTAATTGTCTCTGCCCATCCCTCACACCCAACAACATCGCCAATCTCGTCCACACCCTGGTCACATCCCGCATTGATTACTGTAATTCACTTATTTTTGGTCTCCCTCATAAATTCCTTCATAAACTTCAATTAGTCCAGAACTCTGCTGTTGCATAATTTCCAGAACCCCCTCCATTAATCACATCACTTCTGTCATTCAGCAGCTTCTCTGGCTCCCAGTCAAATAACGCATTGTTTTTAAGATACTGCTCCTGACCTTTAAGGCCATCCACAAACTTGCTTCCCCGTACCTTTCTGAACTTCTGCATGTCGACACACCCTCTCGCACCCTCAGATCTTCTTCTTCCATTCACTTCACTGTACCACCTGCCCGTTTGTCCACCATGGGATCTAGCGCCTTCAGCCACTCTGCCCCCAACCTGTGGAACTCCCTCCAACCAGACATTCACAACACTAACTCTGTCTCAAATTTCTAAATGAAAAGTAATAACTAGGGATGAGCGAGTACAGCATTATCTGTATCTGTATCCGTACTCGGAGTGGGCGGGGCCTAACCCGGAAGTGGGTGTGATTTAACCCGGACATGGGATGGATTTAACCCGGAAGTAGGCCGGGTTGTCTTGAAACGGCCGGGGCTTTAACCAGTATGTTATTTTAAGCATTCAATTGATATGGGTTGATCAGAAATTGTTATATTTATTGCTGATTAGAAAACTATTACAGGACAGCATCAGCATTGAGCTTCAGATCAATGATTTTGATCACAATAGCAAACAAACTATTTACAGAACAAGTTTTGTGTTACGGGTCCCAAGATTGGGACCACAGCAGCAAAGATAAATTACTGAACCTGTAGACAACAGGAAGAATGCACAGCAAAAATGAGACGATGCATCCTTTTCTTTCTCCAGGCAGAATCTTATTAACATATAAAACAATTTACAGTACAACCATTTACAATATATAACTACTAACAGTCTGTATATGTCAGAGCTTATCTACACAATGTGTAAAGTGAACAATATATTTATCATGACACTCCTGCAAGACTACAGGCAGGTAAAAATAGACACCTCACAGGCGAGTGTTGCCCCGCCCACCTAGTGGCGCGAATGTCTCCCACCTCACTGCCTAGCGGAGTTTCTCAGTTTTTACACATCTTAATAAGTGATCAAAACAACATTAACATAACACAATGACAACCGTGGTGATCATGGAAAGCTTTAAGAAGTAACAGAGGTGACTCTCTCTCAATACTGACCTGTAGACAACAGGAAGAATGCACAGCAAAAATTAGACGATGCATCCTTTTCTTCCTCCAGGCAGAATCTGGCGTGTGGGCGGAAGTTACCCCCAAAGAGACAGTGCGGGGTGCAACTGCTCCCGTGCCAAATGTTCCGCCTGGATGCTGCGGTCATTAATAATGCTGTGATTACAAATTATAATAATGATATTATTAAGAATAACCTTAAATAAAAATTACTATTAAAGTAATTAAATACATTTAAATTACTATTGAAGTAATTAAATAAATGAAAATCACTATTAAAGTAATTAAATAAAATATTTTGGGGTATACCACATTTGCAACAATGAATAGAACACATGCTGTTGCAATTATGAAGTGAAATGTAATAACAAGTGTTTTCATACTCAACATAACTTTCTTTTTTAACTTTGACATTTTTTTATGATTTTTTAAAATTTATTTCCACACCAGGTGTGGGCGATGAATGTGATGTGATGATGTGCGCTGAAGGATAATGTGCGCCCCTTGATGATGTGCGCCGCACGGTGATGTGCGCCGCAGGGTGATGTGCGCCACACGGTGATGTGCGCCGCAGGGTGATGTGCGCCACACGGTGATGTGCGCCGCAGGGTGATGTGCGCCACACGGTGATGTGCGCCGCAGGGTGATGTGCGCCACACGGTGATGTGTGCCGCACATCACCGTGTGGCGCAGGCTGATGTGCGCCTCACAGGGTTGTGCGCCGCTTGATGATGTGCGCCGCACGTGATGTGCGCCGCAGGGTGATGTACGCCACACGGGGATGTGCGCCGCAGATTGATGTGATGATGTGGGCGATGAATGTGATGTGATGATGTGACCTGAAGGATAATGTGCGCCGCTTGATGATGTGCGCCGCACGGTGATATGCGCCGCAGGGTGATGTGCGTCACGGGTTGATGTGCGCCGCAGGGTGATGTGCGCCACACGGGGATGTGCGCCGCAGATTGATGTGATGATGTGGGCGATGAATGTGATGTGATGATGTGACCTGAAGTATAATATGCGCCCCTTGATGATGTGCGCCGGTGATGTGCGCCATAGGTTGATGTGCTCCGCATGGTGATGTACGCTGCAGGGTGATGTGCGCCGCAGGGTGATGTGCGCCACACGGTGATGTGCACCGCAGGGTGATGTACGCCACACGGGGATGTGCGCCGCAGATTGATGTGATGATGTGGGCGATGAATGTGATGTGATGATGTGACCTGAAGGATAATGTGCGCCCCTTGATGATGTGCGCCGCACGGTGATGTGCTCCGCAGGCTGATGTGCGCCGCTTGATGATGTGCGCCGCACGGTGATGTGCTCCGCTTGATGATGTGCGCCGCACGGTGATGTGCGCTGCAGGGTAATGTGCGCCCCTTGATGATGTGCGCTGCACGGTGATGTGCGCCGCTTGATGATGTGCGCCGCACGGTGATATGCGCCGCAGGGTGATGTGCGTCACGGGTTGATGTGCGCTGCAGGGTGATGTGCGCCACACGAGGATGTGCGCCGCAGATTGATGTGATGATGTGGGCGATGAATGTGATGTGATGATGTGACCTGAAGTATAATATGCGCCCCTTGATGATGTGCGCCGGTGATGTGCGCCATAGGTTGATGTGCTCCGCATGGTGATGTATGCTGCAGGGTGATGTGCGCCGCAGGGTGATGTGCGCCACAGGGTGATGTGCGCCACAGGGTGATATGCGCCACACGGTGATGTGCGCCGCTTGATGATGTGCGCCGCACGGTGATGTGCGCCGCACGGTGATGTGCGCTGCAGGGTAATGTGCACCCCTTGATGATGTGCGCTGCACGGTGATGTGCGCCGCTTGATGATGTGCGCCGCACGGTGATATGCGCCGCAGGGTGATGTGCGTCACGGGTTGATGTGCGCCGCAGGGTGATGTGCGCCACACGGGGATGTGCGCCGCAGATTGATGTGATGATGTGGGCGATGAATGTGATGTGATGATGTGACCTGAAGTATAATATGCGCCCCTTGATGATGTGCGCCTCACGGTGAGGTGCGCCGCAGATTGATGTGATGATGTGGGCGATGAATGTGATGTGATGATGTGACCTGAAGGATAATGTGCGCCCCTTGATGATGTGCGCCGCACGGTGATGTGCGCCGCTTGATGATGTGCGCCGCAGGGTGATGTGCGCTGCAGGGTGATGTGCGCCACACGGGGTTGTGCGGTGCAGGCTGATGTGCGCCACACGGGGTTGTGCGGCGCAGGCTGATATGTGCCACGCGACGCCGTGATAGATGCTGCATAGAGTGGATGACGTTCCCTCACGTGCACGTTCATCATATGAAAACTGATCGTAAAGTTTACTGTTCGCGAAAACTATGGGCGACATGCACAACACTGCACAGGGAGCCATCGCAGAGCGGCTGCAGATGGCTCTGCGATGAAAGAGCGATTTGTTTTTTTGAGTTCTTTGATAGTTTCTGCTTTAATATCTTTGCAGGATGCCATAATAGCCTCCCAGAGCACCTGCTTGGATGTGAACTGCATAGATAGAACCCACATAGATATTTTGCTTGATGATGCTCCAAAAGTTCTCAATAGGGTTAAGGTCAGGGGAAGATGGGGGCCACACCATGAGTTTCTCTCCTTTTATGCCCATAGCAGCCAATGCCCCAGAGGTATTCTTTGCAGCATGAGATGGTGCATTCTCATGCATGAATACGATTTTGCTTCGGAAGGCACGGTTCTTCTTTTTGTACCACGGAAGAAAGTGGTCAGTCAGAAACTCTGCATACTTTGCCGTGGTCATTTTCACACCTTCAGGGACCCTGAAGGGGCCTACCAGCTCTCCCCCCATGATTCCGGCCCAAAACATGTCTCCGCCACCTCCTTGTTGACGTCTCATCCTTGTTGGGACATGGTGGCCATTCACCAACCATTGCAAACTTTTTTGCTTGTGAGCTTGGTTTAGGGGTGGCCGAAGTTTAGGGGTGGCCGAATAACAGGTTTAAGGAAACTTGCAAACCTCTTGAGCATCCTACATCTTGAAGTTTGTGAGACTCCAGAGGCCCCAGCTGCTTCAAACACCTGTTTGCTTCTATTCAATGGCATTTTAATGGCTGCTCTCTTAACCCTACGCATTTGTTTGGCAGAAATCTTCCTTATTTTGCCTTTGTCTGAACGAACCCGCTTGTGCTGTGAATCAGTGACAAATTTCTTCACCGTCCGATGATCACGCGCAATTCTTTTGGAAATATCCAATATTGTGATACCTTGACCAAGGTATTGCACTATAAGCTGCTTTTCAGCAGCAGAGAGATCCTTTTTCTTCCCCATTTTGCCTGAAACATGTAGCTTGCTTAATAATGTGGAACATCCTTCTTAAGAAGTTTTCCTTTGATTGGGCTCACCTGGCAAACTAATTATCACAGGTGTCTGAGATTGATTTCAATCATCCAAATAGCCCTGAGACACAATACCATCCATGAGTTTAATTCAAAAACTAAAAATGTAATGGTTATGACCCTTAAATCCAATTTGCATAATAATGTGGAACGCGGTGTATATATATATATTTTTAAACGATTTTCTACAAAAAACGGAATTGCAACAATCAGATGGTATTTTGCCCTGTAAGACTGCATTTCTTTTCAAACACAACAATGATCGCAATGATATGGTGCAAGCATTTGATTTAGACAGCGTCTCTCCTCAGGAGCTATACCTCAGATAATATGAACCTGTTCACTGTTCAAATTCATTATTTGTCATTAAGTTGCGTTCAGTTCAACGTTCTTATAAAAATGAACGTGTTCAATGAACGCATTCTTTTGATTCTCCTTAAATTAAAACTTATTGTTTTTGGATTGGATTTATGACCCCTTGTCCTTTTTTGCACTGTATAGGAGCGCCCCCATCAAGTTGTTGGAAGTAACTAAGTAACTTTTACTTAAAGTACATTTTAAATGAACTACTTTTTACTTTTACTTGAGTAGATTTTTAGATGGGTACTTTTACTTGTACTTAAGTAAAATTTCATCAAAGTAAAGGTACTTTTACTTGAGTACAATATTTCAGTACTTTTTACACCTCTGATGACTCGTACTCATACAACATGTAGCGCCCTACCCACAATTCTCAGTTGCACTACGTCACACACAACAACTTTCTTAAAGGGGCAGGCCATACCTGCAACACTATGAAAATCCATCAATTAGCCGCTTCGTTGTAAAAGCCGCAGTCTCAAAGCGTGTGAAAAAAAGTAGCGGCTTATATGCCAGAATTTACGATTAATACTTTGTTACATGTTACAACAGCACAACACAGATAGCAAGTGAATAATGAAAAAAGGTAACAAAAACTATATGGCTCATCTAGTGCAGGGGTGTCCAAACTACGGCCCGCGGGCCAACTGCCGCCCGCCATGCATTTTTAATTGGCCTGCATCATCAAATTAAACAAACTAACAATTTAGTAGCACTTAAATGGCAAGTACTTATATAACTTAGTAGTTTTGCTTTATTTTTGAAGAAATTGTACTTTCTGGATTCTTGTTGTTCTGGGTTTGTACCTTGTTGAATGCAATTGGAGAGGCGGTGGACTAGTGGCAAAAACTTGGACTATGGGCAGAAAAGGTCTCTGGTTCGACTCCACGGAGTAACAACAAAAGACGAACCTGGATTGATCTTTCCAAAAATCCAAGAGGATTCTCATTACCCTGTCTAGTGCCCCTGAGCAAGGCACCTTACTCCCCCAACATCGGCTCTCCAGGCGCTGTACATGTCTGCTCACTGCTCTGTGTGTCCTGCACCAGATGGGTTAAATGCAGAGGATACATTTCCCTACAATTGCATGAGTGTGTCTGTGCATGTCTCTACTTGTGTGGGATAAATAAATGTATCTTAATCTTAATCTTATTGTAAAGGACTGCGAATGCTTCTGCAACTGCGGCTTTTCAAGCAGCTGTGTCGACGGATTCGTTTTAATTTATGGTTCTCCAGTCGTCGACTGTTTATTTACATCGCCACTGCGGCTCTTCATAGCCTCTTTCTGGCGGTCAAATCTGCCAGTCAGTGACGGGTTATACAAGTGGTCATACTTTCGGATCTCTTCTGCCAAACGCTCTTCTATTTGGTCCATATTCTTTTTCTTCTAAATCTTCCGTGGTTTCTGCCGGTATTTTGGGGCATGAAACTGGAAATGTGACTCCTGAAAGGCTGTTTAGTTAGCAGACCAATCACAGCCTTGCGGGGCTGCGTGAGGCTTGCGTAGCTTTGTCGAATAGTCAGAAAAATTGGGCGCCGCACGCAAGAAAACAAGAAGGGGTACGCAAGGGGCTCTTGTGTGCTTCCGTGTCCCTGAAAACGCAGAAGCATGTGCCGGACTTTAGTCGCTTTTGATAAAAGCGTCAGCTTAATGAAATGTAATGATATGTACTTTGGCCACTGTACTGCACTTCTCAGTTTAGACACTAGGTGATTACTATGGCACTGCCTAGAGCACGGAGATGTCCTCAACTATGTTCCCTTAATTTTTTGTGGATTGGAGGCATCTGCACCCTCGTGTTTGATGACGTAGATCCAGATGGCTATCCTAAAGATTTGGCTCTGGGCATTGTCAACGTTCACATTCTTAATCCAAGGCCAAAAAGAGATTTTATTGACCATAAATTGCCATGTGTTGAATAGGTAAATCTACTCTTTCTTTCTTTACTCCCATCATTAGCTTATGTCCATTTTCTGCTTAGTTAATTAACAGTGTTATGGGGAACAGATTTAGCTAAGTAATGGTTTCAGTTGCTCATGGTCTGAGCCAGCTATGTTAGAAACACACAAATTTATGTAACCAAAGCACTTACATGCATAACCTCAATATTCACCTCAGTCTCACATTGATTTCTATCTAGATGTTTGTCTCCGCAGTGCCCTCTGTGTTACAGTCAATGAAAGACACACAAAACTACAACCAGCCATAACTTTTGTTTTGATAGAAGTGTCAAACAAGGGAAAAACCATTGTTTAAATGTATAATATAAAAATAATTATATATGTAATCATGTGATCCATGAGTGTGATTTACAAAACACAACGAAATAAATGAAACAACGAAATGAATAAACGTTTTTCCATCGTTACACGATGTGTCGGATCGTGACACTGTGTCGCTCCAGTCCCTTTTACACTGAGTCCTTACTGTGTGCCTCATGTCTCTTGTTGTACTGAACACTCCACAAGAGCGGAGGAGCACATAGGGAACTCCAGCACCATACAAACTCACCTTCCCATCATTGAGCAGCTGTGGACCAGAAATAAACTCTGTGTTTTCAATGTCGCCCTTAGCGAGTGAGTGGGAGCGAAGCCCCGGGGCCTGTGCGTGTGAGGAGCGCCACAAACACAATTTCCCTCGCTCCTGGTTTTTCACATGATGGCTTATACGATGATGATTTTATGCACCTTATGTTACAGAATACTTAAATTTAGTCCAACATGTGACTTGACCAACTCATAACCGTGGCCCCACATTAGATCTAGTCTTGACCCTCAGTCTGAGGATAAATTCCTTGACATTGGAAGATGTTGTTATCTCTGACCATCTCAGTGTTAAGTTGGACCCCCTGTTCCACGTTGCCCAAAAGAACGTCAAAACTACTACAGGCTCAGGCAGCTTAAATGAACATAGTGCCTCATAATTCTCATGTAAAGTTTCCTCAAAGGATGTGCAGAAAATCCGAAAGGAACTAAATAAAGACCAAATTGCATGCCCACTGCTTTATGAAAGACCTCTTCACCTATAATAATAATTATAGGTAAGTAATGAGTAGACTCATAAACCCTGCTCCTTCTGGCCTACTGGCCACTTCAAATACTGACTAAAGTTTTAAGCAAAAAATCGTTGATATCTGATCTAACATTTTACAGGCTACAACTTCCATTCCAAATGTTGCAGAGCATCCTGTGTGTGTCATTGTTCTTTGTATTTTTCACTAAGTTTCTCTTTCTGAACTCATGGAGGCTGTATCTCACATGCATTCATCTTCCAGCCCTCTCTACATCCTACCCACTTCACTCCTAAAACAAGTAATCAGTACTGTTGGCCCAAGCTTTCTCAGAATAATTAATTGCTCCCTTTATTCTGGCTGTGACCCTGATCAATTTTAAGAAAGCCAGCATTCAGCCTTTACTGAAAAAGCCAAATCTTGACCAATCACTTCCACAGAATTTTAGGCCCATTTCAAAACCCCCTTTATATCCCAAATTCTTGAAAAGGTGGTACTAACCCACATTTGAGCTTTGTGTCAATATTAAATTGTTTATAAATTCCAGTCTGGCTTTGGCAAATGACACAGTACAGAAACAGCTCTCCTTAAAATTACTAATGATTTATTGATTGCTCTGTATTTCTGCTACTTGACCTCAGTGCCACATTTGACACCATTGATTTGTTTTCGATATAAATACACAGTAAGTCAACATAAACAACTGCACAACTGCAAATGTACAAACAAGTCATGTGTGAGGTAAAACTAACAGACCTCTCTAGCATTAGCAAACAGAAAGTCCAGGGTCCTGTCTCCTCTGGTATTGCAGCCTCCACACTAAATGAAAGTGGGGAAAGTCCAGTTGAAGTCCCTGGAGATCATGACGGAAGCTTTGGGGTGTGGAGTCTCTGCCCTTGTCGCTTTGTTCATCCTCTGTATGCTCTGTTTCGTCCTTGATTTCTAAGAAAGCCTGTTGTTCTGGTCGCCCTGCTGGCCGGCATCAGTGCAATCAGCTGGTCTGAGGGTAGCTGTCTGAAAGATGTAGTTTCATGGTAAAGGGGGAAAAATAGAGCAGACCCCTCAACTAACTAGTTTAGAGATCTCTTTGCTCTTTACTGGAAGCTGAGATCTCAGAGGTGTGTGTCCTGGATAGTTCTGAATAAGTGCATGGTGTGGCAATAAGAGTCAAGTGAGACAATGTGTTTTCTCTTTACTATGAGAAAAGTAGCTGACAAAAAACCTATAAAAACAGCATAAAGAGAGTCCTCCCCAGTAACTTATCAATCCCCTCCCTCAGCTTAATCCACTTTATGCTTTCTGTCAGTATGTATAGTTTGTTCCAAACACTCACCGTTTCACCAAAATATGACTAAATAAAACTCCTCAAAAGCACCAGAGACCTGTTGGAAGCAGCCAGCGAGGAGTAATAACATTGCAGCACATACTCTATGACCCAGAGATGTTGTGGTTAATTGGTGTCTTTGCTGAAAATTGGTGACATTCATTAATACCATGAAATATTTATGTGTAATCATCTTCCCAGTCACAGTGTCTGTCTCAGCCACATATCACCGCAGGGAACATTGAGAAAGCCATGGCCACAGTCTCTGTAAGTATTTGTTGTGTTGTACAACCTAATGTTGTTGACACAAGACACGATTTAGCTCCTGTGAACAAACCCCCAGCTTTGGTGCATTGAAACTGAAAAAAGGCACCTGCCAATGAACCACACCTCCATGTCCATGTTAGTAGTGTTTATCATTGTACATTTCAAGTGAATCATTAATGAACACCTTCATCACAGATGCATCTTGTAGCGCTCTTAAAGATGGAGAAGGAAAATGGAAGACATGATATGGAATGGGAGGACATCCCATGCTCAATCTGTAACACAGCAACATGCATTCCAAGAAGTGCTCATAAGAAAAACATTTTGAAAGTGTTTGCAGTCCATATTAATAATGCACTCCTTCACAGCTAAAAGGAGCGATTTGTGCTGCATAACATTTATACAGTAATGTGGGCAATTACATATAAGACAGACGACACAGAACCATATTTTTATTTAAAAAGATAAGAACTGAAAGATCAGAAAAGAAAAGTAAAATGCGATAAGAGTCATATATCATTGCATATGTATTCATGTCATTTATCAGGGGGATGATGAAGTCTGATGCAGTCACTCCATCCCCGCTGGTGCAGCAATTAATTCCTCTCAATTACTACCTCTACCTGGATATTCATCTTGCATACTCACTCCAGTTTAAGTGCAGTCCGTGTCTTGTTTTTATATTGGTTAGTGTATAAACGTAAAATATAATTTTAAAACAATGATAGTGTTTGGTTTGTGTGCCTTGGTTTATAACAACTTGAGTTTCCCTTCACTGCTTTCACCTTTGCATATAACTGTGATTCTCTGCTTGTCACTGCTCTTAAATTAAACATATTAAATGTAGGAAATAATGCTGGAAACTTTCCAGGCTTCGTGAGGGGAAACAGAAATAATTATACAAAACATACTGTCTACGTCCATAAAACTGTATAATTTGTTTTTTATACCAACAACAAATAACCTCCCTAATGGAATTGCGGAGGAGATAAAAATCCCCCAGGGGGCAGACATGCAGGATGAGAACAGACAGACACCAACAGCAGAAGTAAGTGGCTGGAAGCTTGTGCTCTTGTAAATAAACCATCACTGCAATAATTGCAAAGGATGCAGTGGCATGCACTGTTACTGCAGGTTATGTCTGACAAGAGCGTTGAGATCAACTTTTATGATTTACTGACATGCAGATTACCTTTTCTGATAGAAAATAACAATACAGTTATTACCTGCAACTGGACCTTTATGGAAAACACTGCTTCTTTAAATGGTATAAGTCTTATATGATTAATGGGACATGTAATTCACATGTTTGTCTGTCATCTCTGTTGTTGGACCAAAACTCTATTGTGGCTGAATTGGAAAACTTCTGATTAAACGGCCGCTATAGTGACTGTTCTGTATTTTCTGTAACATGCATATTCCGTATTTTTGTCTATGGTTTGAATGGTTGATTGCATTTTTGCCTGTGTGTCTCTGTGTACACTACAAACAGAAACTTCTGACGAGTCAATTAATTTACTCATGGATGTTTGGATAATTTTGATGTTATTCTTTTTTTCTCTTTAGTGTCCTTCAAAGCTGTCCTGAGAAGTTGTAGGTCGTAATAACATCTTGTTCGTATTCAGCATTAAGGGTGTACATGAAGAATATATAGTGTTTACTGATAATTCTGCTTTGCTTTTTGCCTAAAATCAAGCTCATATATTTGAAGTGCAGAGGTGCACAAACAGTTGTATTACGAATGCTCTGCTGCAACACATGATAACTTGTCCTTATCGTGTGTTTGCAGATTTTGAATATCTATAACACAGTTGTTTTTTTAGTTTTTTCTCAAAGTCAGGTTTCGGGTCTCCAATGATTGAGTGAGTTACTTGTGTTGCACCGCCAACACATACAGAGTGTGTCCAATCTGTTTGGCTTGTAACCTTTCCAAGTGAAGCGATATTGAGCAGTTCAACCCAGGAGTGATCCCATTTCAGTTTGTATCATTTTCAGCAGGGGAGACGAGTCTCACTGAGCACTCACACATCCTCATAGCTTTAACTCTTAAAGCTGAGCATGCTTGATGCTAAGTGCTAGTATGAACATCATAATGACAACAGCCAATCACAGCTTCCTGCTTGGGACATGCAACATAGTCGGCTCTTGTGCTATTGTGTCTTGCAAGCTGTCTACGCAATGCTTCCGCAAAGTATACAGGAAAGAATCTACACAACCAATGCCATGTTGTTTGAATGCCATATGATTGGGTTCTGCCTCTGCTGCTGTTTGCAATTAGAGCTTTTCTCAGCACGTACTGCAAGTATATAGCCTGACGTTGTCATACTCACAATTCTAGTCAGAATGTGAGTCTGAGACCGCTCCATTGGGCTGTGATTATGGGGCGTGTTTCAACCGAACCAGGAAATATAATTCCTCTTCGCTCAATTGGATAGACCTACAACCAATCAGAGCAACGTAGTATGTGACGTATGTTAAGCGAATCATTGTGAGTTATTTACTAATGCCGGGTTCACACCTGACGCTGAAGCGCAGCGCCAAGCCTTAAATAACAGCTGGCTCCCATCCACTCCCATGTTAAACCTTTGTGCGGGTCACACCGGAGGCTGAAGCGCCGCTCTGCACCCATGGCTGCCTCGCTCCCTATGCTCGCTCCGTGCAGCGATCGTTTCGCCGTCGAGTCTATTTTTTCCGCTTGACGCGAGCGTATCGCGACAGGAAACACACTGAAATTAATTTAAATACTTTGAAGTCCCCTTCTGTTTTCCTGGAGTTTTACCAATGACATTATTAAATTTCTCCCTCTGCCCATCCACTACAGCCACACAAGCAGTGATAAAGATAAAAAGAGAGAGAGGGGGGGGGTATTCTCCACATAGGCTTGAGTGGAGAATACGTAATTTACCCTCCACACCCGACATTTAACGGAGCAAACAGCGGAGAAGTTCTTCAACATGGATGACATTAAATTAATAATTGAAGTGGAGAAGTGCAGTGAGTTGTATGATCCTCGGAACATGTTGTATACAGACAACACCAAGAGAGACAAATGTTGGGACGCTGTTGCTTAATGTTGGAGCAACAAGTAAGTATACCGGTATGCTTGAATACTACTGGATCAACCGGTGATATTATTAGCGCTGCCCGGCGGGTCAGCGTCGCTTCAGCGTCCGGTGTTTAACAGCCAAGCGCCGGCGCGATAGGGATTAGCGTGACGCGGCGCTTTGGCGTCGCGTCCGCGTTCTCTGTTCCTCTTTCAAAATGAATGCGCTGTCGATGTCTCCTAAAACAGACTCAAATACAGCATCTACACATCTCAGCTCTCCAGCGGCAGGCATTCTATCCAAGCCTACTTTGATGACGTGGTTGATTACGTTACTCTTGATCACCTGTCCATCATCGTATAAAGCCCGCCCTGAAGATTTGATTGGATCGAACAGCTTCTGTTAGTTTCTCCCCAACGGAGCGACTCCAGACCGAACTTCCCGAACAACAAATGTTGTGGGCGGGGCTAAGTTCGTCTGGCACCCAGGCTAGCAAGTATAGGGAAGTAACCGAACCTGAAACATGTTTCTTGTTCATGACTTTCATATTTCCCGTACTCCATGTCTTTTGTCTTAGTTTGAATCATTGTTTTCTTGTCCTACAAGTTCAAGTGTGTCATGGTCAGTGTATGTAACTAGCACCTGATAACCTATATGGCTGATAGGCTGGGAAAAGTTAAGTTAAAGATAAACAGCCAATACCGACAACACAACAATTTCTACTGTTTTAGTTTGAAATATATACACCATATATAATATTAAGCTAATTAGTTGATAGACTGAGTAACCTAGATTAATTGTCAACCATGTAATTAGAAGTCTCAAGATGTAAAACCAGCCTTCACATCAAAAAAAAATAATTCAGATTTCTGTGAAACATCAGAAAACTCACCAAATAAGAATAAGTATAATCTTCTTATCCATACTATCATCACTTAACTTTATTCTGGGACAAATGGACCCCCAGCGTGACAACAAACAGCGTTCAACTGCTGGTTGATTGAGGGCTGAAAATCAAGGGGTAAATAAAATTGACCTGAAATAGTGAGAAAAGATCCACAAAGACCTAAAAAAAACCAGGAAAACATAAACTTAGATACAACCATACAATGTAACTAAAGTAAGTTGGGTTCACCAAAAATAAAAGGACTATGAAAGTATTATGTCAAATATTTGAGCCAATAATTGTTTGCACCGTGATATGTATAGCAGACTGAAAGTACTGAAACTACTAGCAGCTCCAGAGCATAGGCAGTATCCTTCTTGAGACTCAAAGGCTGTGAGAATCATTGAGTGGTATAAGCGTTTGAGGCCATGTCCAAAAATTGTTATAGCCTCTCGAGTTTCATCATGAGGGAGGGCCATTGAGGGGGAGCCAATAATTTGTACCAGTGGGTCCAAAATTGATTGTGGGGCAATTTAAATTCATGTCTCAGGGCATCAAACGATTTCAGAGTGCCATATGGATACAGGTCCCCTAGAACTGTGATACATCTGAGGAACTACGACTGCCGGAAGAAAGTTGATTTATCTATTCAAAATCTGAAATCGAGCCAAATCCCAGCAGACCCATACAGATATGGATGAGATTTTAAAGATCTGGGCCCCTCTTCTGAATATGAGCCAAAAAGTTTGGTCTTTCTTGTTTGCGAAAACCAGTTGATAAACGTCGGGGTAAAAAAACAAAACTTCATTAAGATCGTGTGTCCCATGGACACGTCCATTTTTCTCCTTACTGGCGTTTCCTGTGTTCGATGAAGACGAACATCCCGCGGTAGGTGAAGATACGAGCTGTTTTCCATCAGTGGAGATCTGAGGGACGCTAAGCTCGCTGCATCCAACCGGGGCAGGACAGGAAGCGAGTGGATTACACCTTCCACAATAAAAGCACCACCCACTCTCAAAGACTGCAGGACCGTCTCAGCACCTTTACTGGAAGCTGTCACACCGGCAGTGCTGGGTGTCAGTGCCGCGGGCTTGGCTGTGGCTGCGCTGCCAATAGGCTCTCAGCTGAAGGAGGGACTTTGTGGAGCGCTGCGTTGGTGGATGCTTTACAGTCAGACAGGAGCACCGGGGACTTGAAGAAAAACACTTTTCGGGATTTTCAGAGACTCGCAGGCTATTGCCTTTTTCTTCCCAGCCAGACGACATCACACACCAGACAAACAGATCGATAACCATGACGAACCCTGTGTACTGGGCTGTGCTGGTCGGGATGACCGTCCTGATGATGGAGCAAGGTAAGTGATGGCTGGTCTTCTCCTGGGAGCACTTGTTATCGCTCCTGTCTGTCACTTCTTCAAGTGGCTCGCGCACGCCGCGGACACTCTGTTTTCCTCCGTTTGACTTGAGGATGTCTTCCATGTAAGCCGCAGCTTAAATGTAGCGATTAGTGAAGTGCGGCTGAGCCGGTGGCAGTGGCGTGGTTCGAAGTATCCGACTGTGCTTTCAATGTATTTTTACACCAGTTATATCAGGCTACGGCAGCCTCCTCTCTTCTGCGAAAGTTCAATCCTGCCAAGATCATTGTCTGCTGTGTCAGTGTTGGTTCACATGCGCATGTTTTCATGCTTTAAAGCAGAAGAGCAGAACTCATGTGCTGTGGATCTGTGCGGCTTCAGCCCCGCAGGCTGCACTTCAGTGCACCTGCACTGTGCGGCTTTCCTTTTTGCGCCTGTGGCTCCTGCTGCCCGCGGATCATCCAGACGCACGGCCAATCTGCCGGACGGGAGGTCTTTGCTGCAAAGTTGATTAAGCATTAGTTCTTAATCCATATTGACTGCGCGCTCAGGTCATCCAAGTTAAGCCATGCGTCCTGCGGGCAGGCAAGAGTTGCTGGCGGCTGCACGGTGAGCAGTGAGGCGGCTCAGTGCTTCTGACCTTGTTTACACCTGACATGAAAAATCCAATCCAATGAGAAGATTGTGGCTCGATGGAGGTGCACTTTAAAACAATCAATTAGAAGCCACCTTTGATGAAAACTGCATCTGCATGAGCCATAATCAACCTATTGTGTGTTTGCCTTTGTTTGCTATTGGAGCTCCTTCATCAGCAAACAATAAACAGGGAGTCAAGGAGACATAGATGCTGCTGAATCCTCCTTTGATGAAGTCTGTCAGAAGTCACCGGTAAATTAATAACTAGACAGACTGGTGGAGACATGAATGAAGAGGATGAATCAATGACTCTAGTTTCTTTGCACTTTATAGATGCACAAAAAACTGCTGTCCAGACCCTCACCCTATGATTATAAACAGTATGTGCATCCTGACAATAAACTAGAGGAACCAGAGATGAAAGAGCCCTTTTGCTTAGAATTATATATGTCTAACCATATATTCATATTTAAAAAATATATATACATTCATAATCTTTACAGAATTATATATGGGCCAAGGAAATTGAACTTGAAAGAAGAGACACTCGTTATTAAGAGAGTGAACCTGTGACCTTATGTTTTCCAAAGCGAGCTGACTTTTTCCAAAGCGAGCTGACTTTTTTTATCAGTACATTTTTTTTCCATCTTCTGCTGTACTAAATTAAGCTTGCATTGAATACGAATAACAATGACAAATGGAAACTCAGTTCAAAATGTGCAAAAGAAAAAGTGCCACACTGTCTTTGCATAGAAAGCTCAGACACAACTGAGACTCTTTGCACTTTTCAACCTAATTATGTACTTGAGATGTGCCAGTGGTTAGAAAACGATGGAATAAATCAAGTGCTTCACTCTGTGTGGCGTAGCAGATCAGCGCAAGCTGGTTCTAACCCCACTTAATGGAATCAGCATGTATACGGTCACTGTCGATGCCTCATATGATTACTTATGCTGCAATGTATTATAGTCATTATTTCGCAGGAGCATCAACTGAAAGAATCTGCTTACCTGTAAATACCAAAAATACGCAAACCCCTGGAACAACGAGCAGCTATACTGTGAAGGCGGTTTGCATCACCCATGTCTGTGTTTAATACACCTGGAGGAAATGCTCCTTTCCAGCCCATTTGGAGTTTAATTCATTCTCCAGACAGCATCAAATGGGTTGGAGACATTTGCATATCAGCAGATCTTCTGCAGAATCAAAGATATGTTAGATTAGATAAGATGGAACTTAAATGGTCCCCATGGGGAAATTGGGTCATTGCTGGAACAGAATTGGCCACAGATAAGGAACGTGCCCAATATGGGGAATTTTTGATAAGATAACAAATAAACAGAACCAAAGAACTCATGGAAGGTAATGAACAAATTCATTAAAATCAGTGGATTTACAGGTGAGCAGATGTATTCAGGGGTGTCTGTACATCAAATGTGACCTCTGCATGATCTTGCAAACGGTCATGCAGAGATCACATTTTATTTAAAAAAATATAAATATGTGAAGTAGTACAATTAACTTCCATAAAAAGAGTGCAGAGAACGGGTCATGAAGAAGCTGAACAGCCTTGGGAACCAAGGTTGTCTTCAGTGTCCTGCATTCAGGTTACAGGATGTAGCAATCGAGAAAAGAGAACGGGACATGTGAAGAATCTTGTACATTCCTGTAAGCTAAACTTACCATCTGCTTCCCAGACAATGGCAAAACGTTTAATTTTGGCCTTTGGGCTTGTTACTGATGGGATTACAGTAATTATTGGATGTATGGCTTGTTTGCTATGGGGTTTTGTGGTGGAAGAAGAAGCAGCAGCAGGCGGATGGTGTTTTGATGACATGTCTGTTGTAGGGTTGTATGCTTGTTTCTCCTCTGGGTGTGGTCTCTTGCACCATTTACCACAGCCAAAATTGACAGGGTCCTAGACTCAACACCACAGGTGCAGTAGTTTAGCTAGGTGAGGTGGTTGAATCAGTGAAAAATTTAAGGGGGTCTCAAGTTGTTCTTTTGGTAGCAGTAAGTTTGAATTGGCATTTAGCCTATACAATAAGAGGAGCATTATAAATCCAGATAATGCTTAATGGTAATCTAATTCCCCCCCCCGTTCTGTAAGCACTTATTTATAATAACTTTAAATTTAACATAAGTAAAAAGAAATTAACTTTTCTGCCCTCATGATAATCAGAAATAGAAGCAGGTATGCAGATTACTGTCGATGGGAGAAATCATATTTTGAGTCATACAAAAATATGAAGAGAGACACGCAGAAAACCCTGCAGGTTGGAACAAGGTGTGTGAGGTGGATGTAGAGATCAGGTCAAATCATGGGAGCAGAGAAACCAATCAGGCTCAACCCATAGAGATGGTAAAAAGCATTCCCAGTCTGAAGCCCTCTGCTGGTTGGCTGGCTGAGGCTGGAGCCACTGTGGCAGCAAGCACTGAATGTCTGGATGGCGGTCGACACGAGTAGGCGCGCCTCTCTGTGCCCCTCAAGGGGATGAGCCTCAGGCTAGGTTTGCGGTGGGGCTGCGTCAGCTTGCTGAACAGAAGGTGGGAGGCTTTATCCGAAATGAAGATTAGTTCAGTTTCACATTGATGTATTTTGCAGCATTCTTCTTTCTTTCATTGTTTTGACACAGCGATCATTTCCAGGAGACAATCAACATCAGACGCAGTACATCAGTGTCACACTATCTTTTGTTTTTCATATTCAGGGGGAAAAAACATGCGTGAATATGTCAAGGTTATCGTCACAGTGCTCTCTCGCTGAACTCAGCCCTGCCTGGTATTCTGCCATCTATTATATTTGGCACAGTCAGCTGCTTGCAGACTTCATTCACCAAAGTCATATACATTAAAAAAGCACATGTACAAGGAGTGTGTGCCTAGAATGAGTAGTGTGCATCTTTTTTTTCTTCTCACTTTTTTTAACCTAAGACGCTGATCAAACAAAGAGCTCTTCATGCTTTCCTGCAGTTAGTCACACTGTTTCTGTCAGTGGGCTGAATATGCAGCTAGCTTCAGAGTGCTTCCTGAGAGCAGGGATCTGAATCTTAACTGTTGATCATCTTCTATGAGAACAAGGTTGGTGGTAATCAATCAGACACTGACATCAGTGGATGTGTGTTTTTGCACAAAGGAAACAAAATTGCAAAAAGTTAAAGAAGAAAAAACTAATAAAAAACAACAACAACAACAAAATAAACCATTTGAATATCAAATTGTCTGATTAGAAGCAAACCATGTTCTTATCCAGACAAAGAAAATAAGAGCATTTCTTTCAGAGCATTAATCCAGCTTAAGATAAACACTGGTAATGAGACAGCCTTATTGTCTAAGAGGGCTGTTTCCTCCCCTCTCTCTCTCTATGTGGCTGACACCAGACTGTGTTGGCTGTGTTGCCAGGATGCAGCTCAAACTCTTCAGCAGTCTTTTTTGGCCGAGACCCTTGCAGGTTCTGTGCATTGTGCCCTTGTCCCTCCTCCATCAGTCCGTGTCAGCCAACGACGAGAATTATAGCTGGCTAGATCGAAATTTGGAGCAACAGCTGTTCTTGGATGACCAGCTGAGAGAGCGGAGATGGATAGGGGTGGTGGTAAGGGAGCCATGGTGTGCTTGTTGTATGCAGCCTATTGTTAAAGACATCAAGATCATTGTTGATGGGTAGAGTGTGTTCTCTTCTTATCTCGGGGATACAGCTATTCAGCAGGGATCTCAAAGAAAAAAAGGGGCTGAGTTGCCGTTGTAAAGAACGTCGTGTTTGTGTCTGTCTCCCTGGAGCACCCTCACACGTAAGGCCATGCTGCAGAATGCCTGGGCAGAGCATGGTAATGGGCAACAATGCAGGGAGATATCACCACATGTGTTCAGTGGTATGATATCAAAATGTTAAAATGGATATCATGTTAATTGGCCATGAGAGGCCATTAACACAAGAGATCACCGTTATACACTCTCCTATCAAGATTAGTATTGATGTGTGTATTTTAACATGAGGCACTGGGATGTATTTCTCTGATGCACTCTTCCTGAACCTTCCTCAACTCCACAAAGTGATTTACTTCCTTTCCTCAAACCACGCCCCCTGAGCCTGGCATGAACCTGTTGCATACAGCTGTGAGCCGCTGTTAGCCTATCATTGGCCTGTCACTAAAAGCGGTCTGAATGATGAGAACAGAATAATTGAAATCCAATGCAGGGAGTCTTTTTCTAATCTGTAGGGCCTAACTTAAAGTAACAGCTGACTTCTCAGATACATTCATTGTCATTAACATAGTTGTAGTACTGTTTTACTGATATTTTGTCAGTTGTATTTCACAGCAGAGACAAACTTCCCTAGTGCATAGACATGTAATTGATGAAGTGTATTCATTTTAAAATCCTATTTATTAAAAAACATAATTCAAATCTATGATCAGTCAGTAGCTATAACATAACTTTATTGCTTTGAGTCATTTAATGAAATACCAATGTCTAATTTGATCTTTTCCATGTAGTCTTCTAGTATTCTGTTCACTGAAGAGATACATATTTGTATTAGTCAGGCTACTTAACAAACCGTTCATCATCTGCAGCTTAGTGCTAAAGTCTGTGTAATTTAGTGTTTCTAAAACTTGAGGTTTTGAGGGTGAACATAAAAGATTTGTCTATTTAATATGTTCAAAATAACCTGCTAGTTTTCTATGTTTGAAACCGCAAGAGACTTGTTCACATGTTTTTTCAAAGTTTAGTGAATCCTACTCAGTGCGCAGATCCCTGAACTGTGATCAGTTTTCATTGTCGTGAATCCTGCAGCTGTCGCCAACGACAATTTCACTTACGTTGATGAGTTCCATCCCCTGCTGCTACAGAGCCCTGGTCGTCTGTTTATTCAAAGTTTATCAAAATCGAATGTATTGCTTGTCCAAATCACATCAAATTTGACACTGCACTTCTTTGTGTCCTTGACAATACACATTTCAAATGTGAAGCCGATAAGATGAATGCTTCTTGATATGTGTTCCACACACAGAGATTTCTGAGATATGCCGTCAGTATAAATTAGTATGGCTTAGTTTGAATTGCTGTGTCAGAATGGAGCTGTCGTTGGTGGTTATCTGATCATGCTTGTTACTCTGTATGGGAAGTGAAATCACCTTTTCCTGTAGGTTATCAGAGGACGTAGAAAAATACATGTTTTACTTGATTTGCAGGCTGAGTGGTATGCTGCCCTTCATTCAATGCACAAACGGCAAGGCGGTGTTTGACTCTATTCAAATTGAATAATAGTCAATGTATCGCATGTCCAAATTGCTCAAAATTCGACAGTGCACTTCCTTAAGCCCTTAATAATCCACGTCCTGTATGAAGCCAATAAAATGAACAGGTCCCATTAATTGGTTGAAGAGTATACATCTACCTCTTTTCTTTGGTTGACTACAGAATTAGTATTTTACAAAGCTTGAAAAGAGTGTTACAAGACAAGCAATAACTATATTTTGAATTCAGACGGATAATGGTGGGTGGCTGTATCTCAGGAGATAGAGCAGGTCTTCGACTAATCAGAAGGTCAGTGGTTGGATTCTCGGCTCCACCACATGTTGAAGTGTCTGTTGGTAAGATACAGAAACCCAAATTGCCCCAGTCGGCTGTGCTGGCAGTGTGTGAAGGATATGTGTGAATGATATACAGTGCTTGTGGTAACAGCACTAAATGTGAAAATGTGAATTGTAATTTAGAGCACTTTGAGTGGTCGTTAAGATTCATAAAGCCCGATATAAATGTAGTTTATTTGCCATGAGAGTGTATCTCTAAGTTTCCACTTACAAATGCTCAGATGTTGAATAGTTGCTGTTTAGCCATGTGGATAAAATAGCAATGGAAATAAGTATGTTGTGATGCTCCCTGTACACACAATACAAATTGCCTCATTCAGGTCTGTTGAGTCTGCTATGACTGGCACAATTGGCATTTGTATTTGAGAATGGCAATAGTGTCTGTTTCAATACTAAAAAGAAAGTATTAAAAATGAAGTCCTTAAGAGTGTTTGTCCGGCACCACTGTTTGTAAGGCAGAAGATGCTGGGAAAATGACAGCTACCTGTAAAGAATCCCAGGAGACATTGGTCGAGGGACACCCTGGACAGGTCACTATAAAGCAGGTTCTGATGTATGGAGGCTTGATTCCTCCTGCAAGGGCTGCAGGTTTGGTTTTCAACCCAGCCCATTGCCGCAAGTCTTCCCCACTCTCTTTCCCCCTTTCACATTTAATTCTTTACTATCGAATAAAGGATAAATGTCAACAAAATATCTTATTAAAATATTTATTCATAAAATGAACCCGAAATCAAAGACTGAAACCACTGAAAGGTATGTTTTTATGCTGGTGAGGATAGCTGGCCTGAGGCATTACATTTTAAGGTGTTCCATCTGTCCCATTCTCTTGAATTTCTTAGTGAGGGAATTTCACAAAGCTCTGACCTCACAAAACGTTTTATAACCTCCGAAATTTGCACTGTAATAATAATAATCAATACTTAATCAAATGCCTGAGTTGTAAGAGTTTCTGCTCTGTGCAGCAGCAGAGTCACATCACAAATCAGTGGAGTCCATTGCTGCTGATAGTGTGACTATGACAGCACAAGTCAATATTTGTGTAGGAATGATTATTAAGGTTATTATGCAACCGGTAGCCATTTATTTTATTTAACCTTTTTGTCTTATTTTATTTTGTTATATTCTTTTACTTTATGATTATTGTGGTACAACAATAAACTTGGCTAACTAAGGAACAAAGAGGGGGGCCTTGGCATCATTCCTGCAGAGCGCTGATTCTAGGTTTTTATTATCGTTGTTCCAAAGCTGAGTCAAGAGGTTGCCCTGGTTATGAAACTTGTTTTCAAATTAAACTTCATCGTGCCTCTAATCACAATATGATATGAAGGGAAATTATAGACATTATGAGATAATGACTGACTCTACAAATGTGAAATTGCCACTATTCTGAAAGGCAAATTGCAAATTGAAGGTAATTGTTATCCAGTTGTCTTTTTCATTCCAGTGGTGGGAAGCAAGCTGCACGTTGCCCTCTCTCTCTGTATTCATCATTGCTTCTGTTATGTGCTTGGTACTTTTTCCGTTACAAATCACAAATGAATCATTTCTGAGTTGATTTACTTGTTCTTAGTGTGGGTCAAGAATTGATTTGCAGAACTGGAATGTCACTGAAGACATTTATAACTAAGGCTGCATTGTGTATGGAATTGATAATTTGGCAAAGAAGGAAAACAAAAAAAATCCTGCAGACTGAGGAAAAACATATTTCTTGAGTGTAATGAAATCATAAGTGTACCTTTCCTGTTGATTTTATAAAATTGCAAAAGGCTCATGGGTAGTAGAAAATGAATACACAAATTTATTCCCTTTTTAAACGGATATTTGAAATTCAGGTGGTATGAACATTTGTGTAAATGCAACATAAGCAGAAAATGCTGTCTCAGTCAGATTTATCTTTATTTTCAAACTGTGAAGAAATGCTGAATAAAGTCCCTTGTTTACATGTGGCTTCACTTTGACTTCATAGATATGCAGCGTCATCACGCAGTAGCAATTCCTACAGTTGCACAAAAGTAAAGGCTGAGCTTGTTCAGGAGCTTTTCCTGCCTAACAGAGTTTGCCAAGTGAAAATGGTCATGTGACTTGGTGGCCACAAGGGACCTTACCAGGGAGGGCTGATTAATAAGCAGCAGGGATAGTGACTTCAGACTGTGTCCATTCACGAGGTTGTCGTGTGTGAGGAATGCTGCCTCCTGGAGAAACCCGCAGCTTTGCACTGTTGCTTTCTCTATGCACAGCCTCACAGAGATGCTGCTGGATGTACATGTGTGTCCTCAGGGGTGAGGGAACGCCAAAGGTTGTTTAGCAGAGTTACATCAACCTCTGTGAGATTCAAACTCTTCTGCTGTTTTTTACTTCTGACACAAAGGAACAACATTTCTAAAGAGTTTACAGGAGCTAATGCAAAGAGGAAATTGCTTAGAGGCAAAGATTGCAAGTTGCCAGGCATTCCAGAAGTGTGTCCTGTTTATAGTAGCATGATTTATGAAGCAGTTACAACATATGCAGTGACAAGTTATGGATTTTATATCAACACTTTCTACAGCTTATTTACATAAGCTAACATATCTGTTGAAATGATTTATTTTTTAGTGAAGCTTATAACAGTGAATATAATCAGAATGATGAAGGAATAAGACATTAGGCTGGAAAAGAAAGAGCCTGAACCTGTGACCTCTAAAATAAAATCAAATAACAAAATAAATGTTACATGTGCAGCCTGTAAAAGGGAAATTTAATTTAGTCGGGTAGTTTTCCTACAGATTGTGTACACAAGTTTGTGAACAGACTTTTCTCCAGCTATTTTAATTTTTTTAAAGGTTCTTTTGTCTCTCTGTGTGGGTAAGGGTTGATTAATCCTGAAGGTTGTACTGTGTGTTTGTGTAGTTCATGTTCCTTCCCACCCGGGTCACAAACTCTTTGAGGTCCTTCCCTCGGGCAGGAGGCTGCGGGCCATCAGGACCAAAACCTCCCGCCACAAAACCAGATTCTTCCCGACTGCAGTTGGCCTTATAAACAAGGCACGGGACCCCCACCTGACTCTGTCTTTTATTCCACCCCCTCACCTCAAGGATGTGTTAAATTAACACATTATATCATATCATATTATATTATAGTGCATTACATTGCATATTGCAATCGGACACTGTTTACTGTTTTGCAGTTTGCATTTCACTTTTTACTTCACTTTTTATATCTTTTATCTTCTATATATTTTTATTCAGAAATGTTTATGACAAAATAAATGTTACTTTGTATAAATATTGGAAAAAAGTGATTAAATAAGAAGTAAACAGTGGGTAAATATATACTGGTTTTCTATTTTTTATTGCCTTTCCTATGTACGATGTATTTATTGCGTTTTTATGTTCTATGTTCATTGTATGCACCAATTACCAGAGCAAATTCCTTGTAGGTGTGAACCTACTTGGCAATACAATACTTCTGATTCTGATTCTGATGAGGACTTAGTTAAAAAATGTGACTCAGAAGGGAGAGTAGTTCGACAAAAAAAATAAGAAGGTATTTTTGGGGTTATCATCAAGTAGAGTGTCTTGATAAATCTACATTGTATTTATGATGTCAAAGCGGACTATTGCTATATGGGAGCATTTTAGACAAACACTAGGTAACAAACACTAATCGAAGCAGAACCCAAAAGGGGCTTGGTTAAAAAAAAGAAGAAGAATATCCCTAAAATGAACCATGTATTGAACCTGCATCTATCCTGACCATGCTTGACCTTCCTCTCATATGGAAAACTCCATTTTCTGCATTATAATCAGCTTACCTGTTCTTCTTGTGCCTGGAATGTATAATAGGTTCCTTCTGTTTGCACAAACTATACCTCTTCCACCTGCACTGCTGATATGATCAACCTGTTTCTGCTACTATTCTTTTCCCACCTGATTGTGGAGATGTCCCAGCCTTTCAGAACCATTTATAGCCTGAGAGAGTTCTCTAAATCTTCCATGTGTTCTCTTTATCGGATTTGAAATCTCTAGGGAAGGAAACAGATATTTAATTTAGGTGGGCAGGCAGTAGATACCCACATCAATCATACACCATCTGCCGAGATCCTTGACATCAACGCTGTTATGAGGACACCACTTGAGACTCGCCAATTGACTTGTGCATTAATAGCAGGAAAGGGTCTCACAGTTGGAGGCTGGTTTTGCACTGGGGGCACTTAACTAGTGCAGTGATATGGTTGCAATTTTCAGAGCAGATGGCCAAGTGAGTGGTTAGCAAGCACATGGTCTGTGGAATAATCTGAGCGCAATTACAGAGGGCTTGACTGGGTATTTGTGTGGAGCATGAGAGATAATATTTCAATTAGTGCTATCATTGATTGGGCTGGAAGCCCCTTGGCAAAAGCCTTTGTGTTGCAATCTGGAGGAGTGTTAATAGAAAGCCGGTGAGCCTCCTGAGAGTAGGGTCTTTGGAGAAGATATAGATGTCATTTTTTTTCTCCTCCTGGAAAACCTTGTAGTTGAGCTGTAAAGTCGTTGACCCGCTACAAAACTGTGAGCAGCTCATCATTTCATCTCTCCCTTTGGTTACTGTGTGTCTACTGCCAGAATGTGCAACTACTATAGATTAGTGTTGTTTTTGTTTATTCGATTGTGATTTAATGTGTCTAATGTTCCGTGCTGTGCCACAAATAGCCTCTCAGAAGACATTAAAGTCTACTACAAACAATAAACATAATTTCTGATTTCCTGCTGGAGGACAGAGCGTGCTGATCTTATCTGAATCACTCCCCTAACCTTGTGATTGATGAATGCAAAGTTAATAGATCAATAAAGCTGATATAAGTTAAAACAGACCTAGAGGCTCCCCCAGTGTCACAAAGTGCTGATAAGAGAGTTTGCAGAGATGAGCTAAAAGCCTCCATACGCTTTGTATCACTGGTAGCTGTTCACAAGTGCATGCATTTGCAGGTCCACAACCGGATATGTAAACCCGTTAATATTTAACTATTATTTCTACCCAGGATTTTCAACATTATGGATGCCATGACAGTCATGTTTTAGTCTTGATCGATTCAGCTGAAGAAACAAAGCAAATGGCAACTCTGTGTTCATGAATATTCATGAAATATAGAGTGGCCAAGAAGTGTTGCTGTATTATAGTGTCGACCGAGTGACTAGACCAGCTTACATACCCAACTATCCAAGAAAATGTTGCTTCTTGGCGTCTGGCCTGGTGTGCTTTGGAGTCTGCACCAAAGTAGATTTGTAATTGCAATCACATCAGCAGCAGCTGTCTAAGATGAATCCTGATGCCATTTAAAGGGCTGATTAGAGCAAACGCATGGAGCTCAATGAATGTACTGCTTTCAGTCTGTTAGGGCTTCCTGATGGTACTGCATCACTAATGACCAACAGCAGGTTGAACATACCTGACTGTGCTGCAATTGCGCTAATTTAATTTTCCTAATCACTTTGACATAGTTTTACAATCAAATGCCCACAGGCCTTTGTTATATGTGAGGTTTAGGAATTCGATTTTCTACAAATCACTTGGAGGAGGTCTAACTGTTTCCCTAGGGTTTTTTAATTGTTGCTAGTAGTGAGTGTGTATAAATGACAATATTTTTCCAAGTAAAAAAAAAGTAAGATGTCATTAGCATTTGCACTGGAAACTAACTTGGCAGCGAAAGTTTTAGGGGATTTCATATACACACAGAGACTCCACAAAGCCCCTTGCTTTTAGTCTTGACAATGCTCATTAAATTTCACGGAAGCTTATGTAGGACTGCTTTATAATTAATGCTCAACGCTTGAGTGGCAATCTTAATAGTCTTTTAAATGGTCAATACAAAAAAGAATGTTTCTCATTAATCAAAATCCCATTGCTGTGATTTCTGCTAAGCCCTTTTTTTTTGGTCTGGCTATAACACACTGTTCATTTTGGCCAAAAAAAACATTGTGACTTTGTGTTCCCCTCTCATAATGTGGAAATCTTTTGGGACCACTAAAGTGAAGTATAGTGTTGTCCTGAAAACCCAAAACACACTTTTAGTGTGAAAATAAACTTTAATAATTAAGCCCTGCTTAAAAAGACCTCCTGGTCACTGTCCAACTCTGCAGGAATCCTACAGGTCCAACTGGGAGTGCAGTTAAAATATTAATAAAATCAGTGACTTCTTTGTGAATGTGCCATGACCAAGGCCAACATTGCTCATTTTAGAGAGAACAAACTGCTCATTATTCCACCTGGTGTGAGTAAACTACACCACAACCTGTATGGAAGAAAGAGATAAAAGATCAAACCCAAGCAAGCTCAGTGGGCCGCTACTGCTCCCTCCTTGCCAGCTGTACACATGCCACTATTCCTGTTAATACCTACAATTAGAATTTAGCAAAGGCATTTTTATTATAACCTAGTTTATATTCTACTTTCCTGTGAACCTCTGAACATACAAAGTTTTACTCAGACCTCATGTCACTGGTAAGCACGGTCACCTCACAGTAAGAAGGTTTCAGGTTTGATTCCATCTCGGGTAGGGTCTCTATGTTTGGAGTTTGCATGTTCTCCCTGTGACTGAGTGTGTGTGTTATTCGGGTACCTGGCTACCACATTCCAAAGACATGATGGCTAGGTTAATTGCAGACTCTAACTTGACCATAGTTATGAATGTGAATATTCATATTTTTGTCTAATTGATAGCCCTGCCTTACTGGCGAGCCGTCCATGGTGTGCCCCGCCTCTCGGCCAATGTCCGCTAAGATTGCAGCGGTACACCGGCTTCCCAATATGTCATGGTCAATTTAGGGTTATCATACCATGTTCATTTGCTTATCACCTGTATTGAATTCTCCCCTGTGTGCATCTCTTCTCCTTGACTGTCTGTAAGGGCCAAGCACACAACCAGACAGAAATCTCAATCTCTGTCTCCTGAAAAAAAGAAATCAAAAATTAAAATCAGCAACATTGGATTGCTGTGGGGAAATGAACGTGGGCTTGTCCTTGAGGATGAATATAAAATGTGAGGAAACACATCAAACATCTTCATCCTTTCGTGCAGATCAAACAGTGTCCCCTTTATTACTTCAATCGATCGATCATGAAATGCAGAGATGAAAGCAACTCACATCACAATTGCGTTCTTCCACGTAAAGGGAATGCACACCTGTTTCTCAAATGGTTGATTTACTGTGTATCAATTAATGAACACTTCTTGCTTTTTAACTATTTGATAAAATAAGCATTTTAAGGGTTTTTCTCTTAGGAATCCATTTTAGTATTTTCTCTTCTATCATCTTCACATCGAATGATATGAATTCAGTAGTTTTTGTCTTTAAGAAGCATTATATGAGTTTTGTTGACCCATGGCTTGTACGTGTCAGTAACATTGTGTTACGTTCACTCAATTGTATCATCCAGGCTTCAGTGTGTTGTTGTTAAAAAACAAACAGAAAGTGAAAGAGACTTACCAATTTGTGAAAGTAGCTCTGCGGTGAAGAATGTTAAGAGCAAAGGCAGACTTTCATCAGCTCGCTCCTACTGACAAGCCAACCAGCGCAGCTCACATTTAATTCTACTCCTCCTTTGGTTCAGAGTTATATCACAACATGCTTTTCACATTGCATACCTGCTTCTTGTAATTAATTCAGAAGTGGAAAAACAACATGTTCACTTCTTTTAAAGAATTTTGTTATCAGATTTTCTTTTGAAATTGTTAAACAGGAAAAGTCTGAATAACTGAGATCGTAACTGAAGACACTTACAAGAAATGAGAACTGTTGTCGCCTCTAAATTGTTGACTTGGTCTATTTGGAGACTTAGCAGATGCAATCTTAAAACCAACCTATATTATTGGCCCCGACTGCTACACCTACTCCTCTGGCTGACCTGAATCCATCTGTTGAGAGTCAACAAAAGACCAATAAGAGACTCTTGCTTGCAGCCTGCCGTCTCTGTCATCCCTTTGTTTTCCGAGTATATTAATGGCACACTGTGTGTTCAAATACCCAGTGTGATCCAAATGCTTCTTTTCCCAAATCTCCAATCTCTTCTCCATTTCATAACAACTTAATTGTTCCTAACCAGCTAACAATGAGAGCAGTAGCTTGAATGTACGTGTACGGAATGTTGAGCGATTCGTATTCTACTTATTGCATCATCTGGGATATACGGTACTAAATACAGGATTTGTGTATGTATAGTATCTTGACATCTGACCCGCTACTTCTGTAAATTAATTGAAAATCTCCTTACTTGCCGTCACTTCATTTAACCAATTTTTTCCATTTATTAGAAACCCCTCTTGGCATAGAAGGGTCAACATCAATTATAAAACAATCTTTTAATTATTTTTCTAAACTTTTGTCCTGTCAACATATTGCCTGAACATAAGCCATGGTTTACAAATTTCAAGATGAATTGACAGCAAAAAAATCCACTTGAAAAGCAGCAGTTGTGCAGCAGCTTAAATTTGACCGTCAGGGAGTATGCTAATGCTTCGAAAAATATACATATTATTAACCATTGTCAGCGGTGGCTTAGCTTATCAAAACGACTGGAAACAGAGGGACACAGTTGGACTGGCTTGGTTTTACTTGGCCTGGTACAGTGAGACTTGTTGTCAAATTGAGGTCGCCAGGCAACCAGCAGAGATACCACCAAGTCACTGGCTGCAGTCAAGAAGCTGTGAAGCTCATGTTAATGCAGTGGCCTGGTTGTGTTCTTTCACAGTCGAGGGGAAACAACTTTCTTTCTTAGTTTTTTCTAAATCAAAATGAAAGTAATAAGTTAGTGAGTTACTTTGATAGTTGAGAAGGGGAAGGGAAGTCAGTTTTACAAAACTGAACATTCAAACCCCCACAAACAATGTCCCATGAAACACTCTGGGCTGTTGCAGTGGAGCATTCAACATATTCCTTGACAAGATGTTAGGGTTGGATTCCTTGTTTGCTCTTTTTGTATTTGACTTTGTGGATAGTGGGTTGGAAGTGTTGGTCTTTATCACTTGTTATTTGTTCAAATTGTTTCTGTCCTTCTATAAATTAATTTTAAGCTATCTAGTAATAGATATCGTGCTCATAGCTGCTTAACTCTGACTACGGTTCGTGGAGGCTAATGTAGCTTTACAAATGAGGCTTGGTGTTGAGGGCTGCACGTTATTTACAGTTTCAGTTCCTACTAAAAAACAGAGGCAGGCACAGGGAGACAAGGAGAGAGCAGACGGAGACAGCTAAAGGAAATCTTTCAAATCTGGTTTTCAAAGATGCAGCTGGCAAACAGCTGACGGAAATATCCAGCAGCCTGTTCTTCCATATTTGATCTCCACTGTTTTTGCATCTTGCTAAATTTGTAATTATTTAATCTAAATATTTTTCCATATGGTGGTGATTGTGTGTCTGCATGTGTGTATTTTAGTTTAGTAGAAAGTGCATAAATAGTTAAAGAAAAATATTAACAACTGGTATTACACAGTGTTGTGGAACACCCTGACCACTTACCCACTGGTCCCACCATCTGTTTGATATTTTATAGACATAAAATCCATGTGGTTGCATTTCACCTTTGAGCAGTAGTGTCCATATTCACCCAATGAAATATATATATATATATATATATATATATATATATATATATATATATATACTTAGTCTGTGACTTCAGGTCAAGTTTTGCAGCAAGCCGAGTCTCATCTCTGAATAGTGGAGTCTCATCAAATGACAAGGTGGAAGAACTGGTGTGGAAGCAAAAAGTGGCTACATTTAAAGTTGATGCCAAAATGTAACCTGAGAACATTAATGAGGCAAACTGCTAACTATGTTTGAAGAAGGCGGCAGCATTTAGACACACACGCTCTTTTGCACTTGAATAATAGTTTTACAAAGCGGGAGGATATAGAGAGACATGAGCATGAGAGACAGTGGGAAAAGGGCGCTGCACAGAGCGCTACAAAGTTACAGATCTTTTATCTTATAACAAGAAAGGTAAAAAAAATTATCATTAGTATACGCTAGCGGGACAAATGAGACTATCCTGAGCTCCCACAGTCTAAGTTATGATTGGGAAACACTGCACACACCTTTAAGTGCACTACAAGGGTAAGGCGGCCTGCCGCCTCATCCACAGTCACTGAACTGACACGTCTTTTCTTGTAAATGTCTGTGTGGGAACATTTCCACTCTGTGGAGGGCCCAGTGTATTCTTATGCGTTGAGGAGTACAGATGTTACAATGAAGAAGAGGCTTTAGTCAACTTATGTGTCACAAAATACAGGCTGTGTTGCCTGTATGAGTAGAAAAGTGCAATGTACTAGAGTGCTATAGATAGATATTTCCTTTAATAGTCCCACAGTGGGGAAATTTTGAGATATATATAAATATGAATGTGTGTGTGAATGGATGGATGAGACTTGTGGGTTAAGTGCTTTGAATTGTTGTTAAATCTGTTGCAATGTAAATGCATCACTTTAGCATTTCAGGGGAGGGACGTTTGGATGGAACTCTCAAAGTTATGAAATTCTTTAATTTCATGCAAACAAATTAGCACATAATCACTGTCTTTTTTTGATACAGTTGATACAATTTCTTGCTATTATTTGCGAATTACAAGATTTGTTAGTGCAAAACCCGTTACAATAATCAGGTTATCAATCTTCAGACACTGTAGTAGTTTTAAATAGTTTTTGGGCAAATGTACATGTCACTGACTTATATCAGGCCAGGTCAACACTGCTCAGATTGGGGGTCAATTAGAAATTCTGGCTGAATCCCATTTAACCCCTTCTCCCTAACCCTACCCCTTCTTTTTTACCCCTTGCCATTTGACACAGAGTCACAAGGGGGAGTGGTTGAAATCTGGCCTTATGAATTAGGAAGCCTTTACGTCATCAGTTGACGTCGATGTAAATAGAGTTTGGGGGGGATTTCATTGTAATAACATTGCTGAGATCTTGAATAAATTATTTCACGTATAAATCAAAATCCCACTGCTTCGGACCGCTAGCTGTGGTCTGTAGGCAACCCTGTCAGGATGCTTTGTTATTATAGGAGCAGTTCAATTCAATAACATCGCTGCTATACGCCCGTTAAATAAAGTGCATCCTGTTTTACATACATTCAATTATGTCAAAATATGTGATTATCATGCAAAACTAACATCTCTAGCACGCTAGAAATTTTTGCAATTAATAAAGTAATTTTTTAATTCATATTAGTGGAGACAATACAACATTTGTGTACCACACATGCGAACCCTCAAAACGGAGGGGAAGGGCTAAGGTATAGGGAGAAGGGGTTAGATGGGATTGGGCCATGGGGTGTTCACCTTTTCACACACTAGACTAAGGTCCAATCCCATTTCACCCCTTGCCCCACCCCTGATTGGCAGATTTAAATAGAACAGTATAAAGTTGATTTATTGGGTCGGCAGAGTAGAAATTTGGATGGGCATTTCCCAGCCCTGCCCACCTCTAGATCCAGCACGATTTATATTGACTTTGCTGTTGGATATTTTGGGATTATGACATAGTTACACAAGAAAGAAATTGCAAGCTGTTTTGGTGGGTATAAGGAACTCGGTATAAAAAATGAAACTCTCATGTGGAATACCAGGATTTCTCTCTGAAATTGAAAAAACAGATCCAGTTATTTATTCACGGGGATATTTAGACGTTGAAAATGGCTGGGGCAGAATTCGATTTCAACTTGCTCAGATTAGGACAGTCATATCCTTGAGGCTACCCTGCGGCTATACTGAAGGCCAGTCATTGGTAATGCCCTCTGGGAAGGTTGACACCAGCCGACGGCATTTCAAATTTTTTGCTGCTTGAGTGTCCCAGACAGGGACAGACAGCTAGGTGTGTGTTCGTGTAGCTCAACATTGGAGAGATGGAGGCCTGTTTGCTTTAATAGCTATGTTGCTTGTCGCTGCATTACGTCTGATTGGCTAAAGCTTTCAGCGATCCTGATATCCTCCTACAATATGTTTGCTTGCCTGTGTCTCCCTATCAGCAACTGTCAACTGAGAGCCATTCAGAGAGACACAGAGTCTTATCATAAATGGTGTAATGCATCCTCATCGTGCATGCTTTTTGCGCTGCTGCGTGTATGCACTCCCACGCAGAGCAGATACGGTTGACAAGTTCATTGGTATGTACACGGTGTTCTAAAAGAAGGCAAGCCCACACTGGGATCATCAAAAGGCTGACACACTGTTGTGTTGATGCAGCCAAGAGGTTAAAATAATATAAAAATCAGGAAATTCAGGCAAGTGTGAGAATGAAATGAATCACTCCTGTCTAGAAGCATTTTCTACCGCACCTCTTTGAGAGTCCTGACACGCTGTATCTCTCCCACCAGATGCTGGTCCTCTTGGAGGTTGTGTTCACGGGGGCTCCTCTTGCTCTGTAACTAGGTACCACATGCACAGGGAAATTATATTTCCATCAGTATGCAAAGAGATGCTCAGACCTTCTTTTTTTGCATAAAACCTTGGTCTTGTTTGCTCTGCGTTATTGTCAGATTCCTCCCTTAAACGAGGTGAGTAATTTGAAGGAGGCTTTCGTATAGGAGTAGAAATTGCAACATTAAAATCAATACTGTATAAACATCTTCACTTATTGTAGCCCAAGTGTTTGTGTTGGATTCAGAATCCCAGGAGCCAAATACCTTCAATGTGAAATATGCAATGTATGACACTTTGATCTGTACAATGTTAATGGAATTTGGAGGCAAGCTGTGATGTTCAATGAGTTTATTTTTAACACATTGTATATGGAAATGTGTTTCTTGTAAGTTGTCAAGGGATCAGATTTCCCTGTTTAAAATAATACAAGAGAAAATCTTCATTAATTTCAAGGATGTTGACCCCTCTCAGTCTAAAGCTGCAGAAACAGGTTACAAAAGAGGAGCAGGTGAAAAGACACAAAAACGAAGTGCCAGAATACATCGAGAAAACCAACAAATGTTAAGCAATTATTGGCAGATTTGTATTAAGTTGTGGGAGTTGAGGTCATATGTTCACCTCAGAGGGCAGGTAGCACAAATACATGCTTGATACCATGCATTTCTGAGTGAACACCTTTAATTTATGTTGAATATTCTCAATCGTTACAGGATCAAATGGGAATTCACATATTTTAATGGACATACAAACAAACGAATGCCCTAGCCATAAGAATTTTAAAAGTATTTTTTGCCAGCTATTTACAGCATAGTTTATCACTTTTTGTGTAATTCTCCCTTTACATCCAGATGAGATGTGTGAGTCTCATCCATCATTGTTTTCAAGACATGTGACTGATGAAATTTATTATGATTTGCTGAACGGCAAATTGCCTTATGGGAAATTATTAGTTTTTTATATACAGCATTTTTATTTGGCACAGTAGTTGTTAACAGGTAATATATAATTGTTAGGACACCTACAGTAGGTGAACCAGTGGTCTAAGATTCACAAAGGGTTACCACCATTTCATCTCCTGTGATTCATTTCACAGTCTGCTGTCAGATATCAAAGGAAGACAAGATTGCCATGGAAAGGTCACAGTATTTGTCACAGGCCCTCATGTAAGTCTTTGTGTGACAGGGAATGGCAGGTAGTGGCAGGTAGTGGCAGAACAACATGATGCATAGGACCCATTCACAAATGTTAACAAATTAACAAAGTGACTCCCACAAACTGGTATACTGTACTCTATCCCTATATTCAATATAGTATAATGTATAGTACTTAGCAGTGGCCTCATTTTGCAAATGTATTTGTAAATATATCCTCCATATTTGATCAAATCTTTGTCTTCACCCCTTCATCACGTTAAAATGGTTTTATTATTTTGCATGAACTATCCCTCTATACCACAATAGAATTCCGTCTTTCAACTGGAATGACATTTCCATATCATTTTGAGGTGCTGTTAATTATGCTTTTCCCCTAACATCTAGATTTTGGCTGTTGGAAGCTCATCAAGTTGTGACCCAGTAAATTGATGGAAATAATCACATCCACTGCCCTTGGCAGGAGGAGACAGGACTTGTGCTTGAGGATCCCTCAGACAGGCTTATTATTAGGCTGAGACGCAGACATGTTTGACCTTTTAGACCCTCCAACCTGAGCAAAAGGAGGACGTCATTAGGAAGTCAAGGTCAGAACAGATAGACTGCAATCAGGTGATGATAGGGAGGATTCTCTGCTTCTCTTCTGAAGAGTTGATCTTGAAACATGTCTAATGCGGCTCTGTTTATTGAGAATATGTGTCTCGCATTGTAAAGATAGCTTCTTCTGCACTACAGCTCTTAACATTTGGTCTGCTAAGTAGATGTCAAATGAGTTCTGCTCCTACTATTGATTTTTACTTTGTGATGACTTAATACAACTAGCAGCAATCAGAAGGCTTCCTCATGTTAAGGAGTGTTACAGGAAAATATGCTGTGTGTGCTTGCAGTCATTTCTTTATACATTTAATAGCTTTTGATTTTACATTGGTTTAAAAAAAACAATCGCATACACATCAACACATCAGTTAATTTGACTTTAGAAAACATTATATTAAAGTTGGAGTAAAGTTAGATTTAAATTCAGTAATGATAACTTAGGTTTTAGGGCCATGCATTCAATGTCAAATGGGACAATATTTCATTTAGATTGAATTTATTCACCACATAACACATATATAAAAATATCCTTTTGCCCGAGAGATGTTCAGCATGACAAATATTATTTTTTACAACTCAATGCTTTCTTTGTGGGGCGTCTCAGCGAGCAAACAGAGCTTTATCTCCTGCCTGGTCTACATGTTCTGTCACATTTCCGATTTTCCTTTTCTCAATTAATGGCTACATTTGCACTCCTTGGGCTTTGTGGGGGATTTGTGAGGACCGCAAATGGGGCTGGGGTGTTTGCATGTGCTTAACTGAGCCAAGCAAGTTAGTTGTAAAGTTAATTAACAGAAACTCCTAAGTGGCTTCTCATCAAATCATACAAAGGCAAAACTGTGCCATACTAAATTCACAGTTTAATCTCAGCGAAGTCCCATGCCCCTTCCAGATATGACGTGATTCTCCAATGCAGCCACTGCATGTTATTGGTACTGGACCACTTTGTAGTAAATTTGTAAAGTCATATCACATGCTTCCATCAAGGGGACAAACTAGAAGTGGCTTTAGTGGAGTGCTTGGCAATCAACCCTCTGCCTGTTTCCAAGCTCAAGCCAGAGGTAGGAGCTTGGCCATCAATATTCTATCTCACACTCTGCCTACTCTCCTCCTTTTACTCTTGTCCCAGTCAGACAATTTCTTTATTAGATAAGGAGCAGTGGACACACCATATTGAATGCAGCACTTTCAGGTCATCAAGCCCCGGAAAAAAACACTGCTTGTGTTGCTTGAAGGAATCGTTTTTAACCCAACCCAATGTAAAAGCATTTGGCAAAATTAACTTGCAATATGTAGTATAAACAGCTTCACATACTGATTAAAATAAATTCATGTTTTTGTCTGAATGTATTTTCCATAAGCAGTTTGGAAAATGATTTGTTAATAACTGGTAATTTTAACAGGGACATTTTGCATTTACATTTGACTAAGCATGGATATTGATATGATGGAGTGTTCAACTAATGAATACAGTCTAAGCATGAGAGGATTTGCTCGAATACAGTTTACATCTTCTCTTGCTAATTCCTTTCTGTACAACTGCATAGTAAAAGAATAACTATACAACCCAAAGAGATAAATTAAAGTACTCCCATCGTCAAATTGCTGTGTTACAGCAGTCAAATTCATTTTATATCCTTTTTATTTCAGGTTTCATGGGGGCTTAGTCACTGTGATGGCCACACAAACATGCTCACTGATTAAGAGCATGCAATGTCCTAAAGACCTTCACATTTTTGTGAGTGATTGCATACCATACAAACATAACATTGGTGAAATGAAACTTATAGCGAATACATTTGAAATGCAATTTTCTCATCCTCCCACAGCCATTTGACAATGTAATAGCGTTTGGCTTCCTACCAAAATCTTTGTTCAGTTGGATGTCAGTAGACAGATCACTGTCCCTGTAGCCACTATTCAGTTGACTGAGTTATTGTAGCAAGGCGATTCCTCTCTCGTCCCTCACTTAATTATCTTCTGTGACAGTTAACATCTTTGAGCCCATCATCTGTGACAGATATAATTATATGCTGTTTGACACATTTTCAACATGTTTTATGGTATCACAGGCCATAGGGACTACTGGGACAAATCCTGGTGTTGATGGGCCAATGGAACAAACCCTTAAAGTTTTTACCAGCCCTGTCAGCCTGTCTTTGGGCTTGTCATTTGGGGTGCATCTCACTCGTCATGAATTTATTTCCTTTACAGCAGCCCTCAGAGACTCATGCAGATTACACTGGACCAACCAAACACGTTTAAGGCTGATTTACTCTGAAAGACTGACTATAGATGGACTTTAAAAAACACTTGCTGGTGTAGTAACATTAAGTCTTCAAACAAACCATACTGCCACTATAAAGAATAAACCATAGTAACAATAGTTTTCTCTTTATCCAAAAAGTATAAAGGTGTTCATGATGAATACTTAAGTGTTTAATCCTGACATATTTCCAACTTTTAAAAGCTAAGTTCCAGAGAAAGATACACAGATATCAAATACATCTCTGAACTGAACTAAAAATACAAAACAAGGATGACTCTCTAAATAAGGGAAGTCAAGGGACGGCTCCATATCTATGATAACATTATGGTGAGGCAAAAATCAGGACAACGGTATAAAACCATTTCTAAAGCTTTGAGTGTTCCCAGGAACACAGTGACCAATGTTGAAATGGAAGAAGTCTAGAACTGCACGATCTCTTCCTGCAGTTACCATTCTGGCTAAAGTAACCAGCCCTGAAGGACCTTGGTTAAGGAGGAGACTAAGACCTTCAGAAGTCTTCTGCAGACAAGAGAGAACCTAAAGGGCCGACAACCATTCCAACAGTACTCTATCAATTTGACATTTAGTCAAGTTTCTAGATGTAGTAATTTCAGTAAAACGTATATGACAGTCCGCTTGTAGTTTACCAAACACCATCAAAGGAATCTAGGAGGTTGAGGGAAAGAATGGAAATAGATGTGAGGACAAGGGTCACACTGATGAGATACAAACTGAATATGTCTGGTGAACACCAGGCACTGCTTATCACCTGGCTAAGACCATCCCTTAAGTGAAAAATGTTGGAGGCCGCAACATGTTGCAATGCCAATTGATATTGGAAACTTCACTTCAAAGATCATCAATAATCATCAATAATCATCAACATCAATCATCAGCAGTTTCAGGCATTGTGCAAAAATGACCTCCCTTCGTGTTGCAGTGACCTCAGGTGGCCATGGTGCTTATGACCATTGCAAAGAAAGTTGGACTATTTCAGATTCAGCAAATGCTTTAAACTTTATTTTATAATTGGTCGTGTATAATTGGCTGTATTAACATGATGACATGGTAGCAAATTAGTATAATTCACATTACAATGGTACCACACAAGGGTAGGCTTCCCTCCTCATATGTCTTCATTAATGAGTGTGGCGAATGAAGTCCTGCTTCCAGAGATCCCGAGGGGAACGTCGTCGTCTATAATTTTAGTAACTTCAGCAGTGAACCAATTAAAGCAGTAGTGTTAATCCTGTATCATGTGGGTCTTGCTGTCAGCGAAATAAATAACTTCTTCAGGAAAAACATCTCAACACAGTAACACAGTCGAAGTCTTCTTCACAACAACAACTGTGCACATATGACACTTGTTCAGCTGTCTTGTCTGCAGCTGAATACGATGTTATGATACAGGGAGAGTAAACAAACCCTCAGTCACCTGGAGAAAAATGTGAATTTTAGGTAAGTGATCTGAAAATAGATTACATGGTGACAATGACAACTGTACAAGTTAAGCCAACCCCATGCACACTTTGTGCAGGACGCATGCAGAGAGTTTTTTTTGAGTGATTTATATTTCATTGGTTACATTGCTCATAGCTTCTGTCCAGACTTTAACCATTAGGGGCATTTCAGTGCCATTCGGTTATCTGTACATTTTCTGCCATGCAAAAGCAGATAAATAAAAAAAAGGAAGGATTTGTGATGCAAATTTGTATGTTTGTGAAATATTCAACACATAGGCATTGAATTTGTGGTAAAAAGATCACTTCACTGACTGCAGTGTGGCTGCTCTAACTTGGTAACACAGGCCTCACCTAAATGAAAAGGGAGACGTTTCCCGGACGCACAGAAGCTGCTCTCTCATCCTGAGTAGCCTGGGTGCATGATCACACGACGACAGTTGGCCGACAAGCCAGAGGATTTGGTGTCAAAGGACTTTAAAAAAGGTTCTGGATGTTTGATCAGTCAACACAGAAGCAGAGGTCTCTAGACAAGCAAGGGAGAGACAGAGTTACATAGAGAAGTATAAAACAATTTCTGATCATTCTGAAGCTTTGTCCGGAAAAACTGGACTGAGGCGGGCCACCCACAAGACATGAGACAAAGCCACGAGACAACCAGTCACACATATTATAGAAAGCCCCAGGAACTGGACCAAACCCACAAAGACATGGGGAGAAGACCATGCCTCCTTATGGCAGGGAAATTTGGCCCAGAGTGAGTCTGACGATATAAAAGCATCTAATATTAATGTAATAAACTGGTAATGAGTCTACAGCTGACGGTGCAAAGGCAAGTTTTTTTAAGGTCTAAAGAGTAGCTTACATGACCATTGACTAATGTTAAGGTCAGACAGTGAGCATTATAAGGATATTATTATGCAAATTAGGAAAAGATTTCCCCTATTATAGAAATAAGACATCATGTTGTTTAGAGATCCAGACAAGAGGAGGAAGAGAGCATGCCTTTGAGAGGGAGCTAGGTTGTTTCTCTGTGGGTAATTACAATCTCAGCATCAGATCAATCCTGATGTCAGATACACTCTGTTGGCAATGTTTCTAAAATAGGTCCTGAAAAGGAGACAGCGCAGATTCTCATATTGACGTTAATATTGTGTTTAGCAACTACAGCACGTTTTGAGTAACGATATAATAAACCATATTAGCAGGGATTGTCTGCTTCCTCAATTTCCTGTCTTAGATATTTTTATTTTGAAGAAATCTTGAATAGAAATCTGTTGTTTTCTTCTTTTTGGAAAAGCTAAGTTTAGCTTGTTATTGAAATGCACACACACACTAATATATCCTCTGACCATAACCATAACAACGTAAATACTACCTAACTACTAACCTATCCTGAACTAACTTTTTCTTACACCAATTCCAAAACTAAGGCGTCATTCACTAGTATATGGAAAAAAACACACAGAGCATGTTATATGTTAATTTACACTGTTTTTGAAGGAGAAGACTTAAAATATGTGATTTTAATAGGATTTTGGGGCTGTGCATAGAGTATCTGCAGTAGATAAAACCGGTCAGTGAAGCGAAGGTTTCGCTCACATGCACTAGTCAAGACAGGGCAATTAAATAACAATAGGGGTGGCAGCAGGACATTTCGCACTGGAGTTTTTCATGCATCTCATGCTAATTCAGATTTCTCCACTCTGACCGATGCAAAAGAGCTTTACAGGTTGCACTGCAAGGACTGGGGAGAAAACGGTCAAACCTGCAGAGTGGGAAACACAGTCCTCATCTCATCAGGGCTGGATGCTGAAGGTTGGTACTATTTTGTTGCGGATGGTATGTGATCGATATCACCAATTATCAGAACATGTTGAAATAAAAAGAGTTTCTCCTTTTCCAACTCCAGCGAAAACTTACTCAGCACTTGATCTTCAGCAAATGTATTTTGTCATTGGGTATAGAATCCAGACTCCCCCATTTTTCTCCTAGTGTATTAGCTTTGTGAAGAGCGTTGTTGAAATAATGATTACAGCCGTCTCAAACTAAATTCTTGTATTCTTGTCTGAACCTAACACTCCATAATTAACGTGGGGTTTTGCAGAAATGATATAAGCTGGAACCAGGCCTTTAAGACAGGCTACCACTACTTCTCATTTTAGAGCACGCGTCTCATCCACAATGTCATTATTTTCACTACATTTTAAAGATGAAATACTAGCGGGAATGGCAAAATGCATTATGGGAAATGGTTTGTTTGTTAGCATCAGTTTTTTCGGTAGGGTTTGAGACAGTGGCTGATGAACTGAGCGAGGCGATCGTTATTGAAGCAGATTACAGAAGTGTTTCATTGACGAAAACACAGATGAAAATATCAATGAAAAAGATCCTAAACAATGATTCTGCTCAGAGCTCAGTTGGTAAAGGACATGTTTGTGGCGGGGGAGGAAGAAGGGGGGAATCATGGTCAGTTTGCTGACTTCGTCAGTTTCTTAAAATGTGTTTAAAAGTTTGTGGACAAGGCAATGATTTTCAGTCAAGCCAATTTTTTTAAGCCATTACATGATGTCTCTATCTGCTTCAGAGGCATAGAAATGAAAGAGTTTGTAAATGCAGCCCTTAATAAAACCCTCAGGTTTCAGGTCATGGTTTTAAAGGGTGTTTTTATTTGGCATCTTAGATCTGAATGGGTGAATGACATTGAGTGCCTGGCTTCACAACTGAACAACCCACCCCTACCAATATCAGTACTACCACAAAATCAAACCAAGGGGCTGAAGAGACTAAAGTGCTCCATAACGCTGAGGGGAGCTAGAGAGTTGGATGGATATTCTCCATTGCAAACCTCCATATTCCATTCAGTCATTAAAATAATATTTTATTCAAAAATATTTACTACTGCAGTCTAAAGTCTAAGTTAATATAAAAAAGGTGAATGCCTTTGATTTTGCTTAACCACAATAAATGTGTGAAAAATGATATTTAAAACTCAGTGTGTGAACTAAGAGAGCATCAATGGTAGCAGATGGTGACAAGTGGTGTAATTGTCACCACTTTTTCCCACCTAACTGACTGACCACTGTGTCAACAATATCTCCACACTGCCCGATCTCTAGTTGGAAAAAAATCCACTCAACTCTCTTCTTGTGACCTCTTTTAGGTTGGATAGATCTCCCTACACTACTCACAATGGCTGCCAAGAAGCCCACAACATAAGCTATGATTCCTTTTAATCCTCAAAAAGCTTTGTCTTCGCTGAGTTCTGCCAACAGCTTTTACATTTTCCTCAATTATGGCTCTCCAATGGTCTGATGAAACTGCTGGCAAGTTGCACTACATTTGCATAGTGGTGCCCTTTAATTTTATGTTTTCTTTCTTTCTTATTAACACAAATGTCTATGAGGAGTCAAAGCCTAAGGGTTATCATATTATTTTAGATTCCATAATCATCTACATTTTGTAATAAAAATGTTTTTCTAATACAGAATTCGGAATCTGTACTGTTAGTTAAATAATGCCTGGGTAGCACTAAAAGATGAGGAGGTTGTTACAGAATTAAGTCCTAAACCAAAATTACAAGGTGATTACTGCCTGGATAGTTGCATTTTCATGGAATATTTACACTTCTGCCTCCAAAAAATGCATAAGCTCATAAGGAATTGAAGGATTTCATGTCATATTACGACATCACTAGAAATGTACATGTGATTTTAACCCAGGATCTCCAGAGGACAGTACATCCAGTCAAACTAATTAATTATACATTCCTGCTTAATATGAGAGGATGTGGATAGTGTATCTTCCATATAAAGTTAGGTTAACATTCAGCAATGAACTGCACCTGTAAGTCAAAGTCCTAGAGCTTGAAGATGATTATATTATGTGCAAATGCAATTACTTAGCCTAGAAATGTCCGCTCCCAGCTTTTCTACACAGTGTGACTTTGACCTGGACTGGTTTACCAATATGAGGAGCCATATAGAGTGAAATCCGCTCCATCAAAGATTCAATCTCTTGTCATTATCTTGAAAAGCCCTTTAAGTACGGTTCTTGTTCAGAAGGTTGGCTATAGCAGCTCTCAGCTCAGTGGAAGAAAGGGAGAAGGGGATTAGTTGGAAAAATTGAAAATGAATTTGTGTAATTTTACACTCGAAAGGCAGGGAGAAAGAAGAAGAAAAAAGATTACTGAGATGTCTACATGCCATCCTTGTGTACCTTGTTGTCAATGCAAGTCAAGTGCCATATAAAACTTAGTTTGAAGATCCTAATGAATACAGTGTTTGTCATTTCCCCTTTGGAGACTACGGAAATTGTTTACTGGTATTGGACTGAGGACATCTGTATGCAACAAGCAGACACAGTGCACACAGCAAGTTGTAGCTCTTCCAGTGTGTCCTTAAATTACCCCCCTTGTCGTGCAGCCACACAAACAAACGCATGTCCACCTGGTTCAGCAGGTGAGTTAAGGTCAGGGATCTGTGTGTGCTCACTCGGTGCCTGTCAGACTAAAGAAAAATTAAAGCTGCTCAGAGAAAGCTGCAGAGCAGTGCTTACTGCATCATGCTGATAACGTCCTTTCACCCGATGCTTCCTGCTCCCTCCCAGCACTTCTTTGTTGAGACTTTAAGATATCGCTCGACTGAATCAGTCTGATCCCTCACCTTCTCAGCAATCACACATCAGAGACACGGGTCCTGTTTCAAAACAGAATATACAACTCATTTTTCAACAGCAAGTGCTTATTGATTTGTAATTGTGACTTGATTAAATGTATTAACAAGATGAAGGGATTTTTTTTACATATATGGAAAGTAGCAGACATGTAGATTTCGAGAGCATCAGCAAAGTGTTCACACAACTGATGTTGCGGCACAATCTCCACTTCCAGCATTAATAATGTTTTATGGTAAGACTCTCACAGTAGTGGTTACAGTTAGAGCACGATTATGTTCTGGTTTATTACAGAAGAAGTTCACGGTGACTTCAGACACAACCGTATGTTTTTTAAATGATCAGGAACTCCCATCTTTTACTCTAGTGCTGTTGTTGCCTGTAAGTTAGGTTCATAAACTCATCAACAGATAAGACTGTGAACTCTTGTCTCTGGTGTAAAAGTTGAGCATTTTCTTCCAACCCACTGCCGATAGTAACTCGATACATTTGAGGAAACTGTGATATGATTTTCAGCAGACTGGGTTAGTGTGAGATGGGTAGAGGCCTTTGAAATGATCAAATCAACATGTTTAAGGTCAAGAGACCTTTCAGATCTAGTCAAGGTTTACAGGGGGTTTAATTTCTGTTAATAACCTGTGTGCACAGCTCATCTCCATGAAAACACTGATGAATATGAAATAGTTGTTCAGGTAGAAGACTCCATTATTATTTGTTCACTACAATTGTTCTCACTTTTTGGGAAGCAAGAGGAGCTAAACAACTCTGTGAATCTGCTGAACCACAGTCTGTGGTATTTTAGAGTTCTGAACTCTGAACACTAATATTAGAACTTCTGCCAAACTAAAGACAGAGGCCTTACATCTAGTGGTACCATCCACTGGTAGAGTCTAGTGGTTATAAACTTGTTTATGAAATGATTTCATTAGCATCAAATGATAATGTAATAAAGCTTTAAATCAGTATACAGGTGTTTGACTGCCTGCCGGCGCTCATGTACAGCTCTGTCTGTGTTGTTGAGTTCTCTGAACTCTCTTTCTCATTTGGCTGGGTGACTGTGTATGTTATTGAAATGGTAAAATAGCATAGTCCTGAAGCAGAGGTTTCCACATGCCAAGCTGCTTCACAAGCTCTGTGATTTCCATGTCCTCAAGAGAGAGGTGAGGGAGGTTGGTGATTTAAAGCCTGGCAGAGCATCGGCCATGTCACTGACAGTGACTGGTTTTACAGAAATAAATGACTCATCTTTATATTTACCGAAATTTGCTTTTGTCAGTGATGAAACCACAAAATGAAACAACCTTGATTGTTTGACAGCAAGGTCCTCTTCATCATGGAAAATAACAACACGGATGCTTTGTCATCACCTCCTCCCTGCACACCCCCCGTCACACATGCGTGATGACCAATATCCAATCACAATGGCAGTACATTTGATTAAAGTCATAAATAGATGTTATCCTGCGTCACGGAGGACTCAGTCATTGCTTGCATCCTCCAAAGTCATTTATTTGGACTGTGATATAGCCTGATAACCATAAAATATAGAACGGTAATGACTCAAAGGTCAGAGGCAGAAGTCCTGGTGAAGGTGTCATTTGTTTCTTAATACCCAGAGAAACTCTAACATTATTGATCTCCCGCATTGCATGACTTTGAAAAGTAATTACCCGGTTATATATGATGAGATTTCCCTCCCCAGGGGATAACTTTATTACTACTATATAACATCCTCTCAACACCCGTGAAGAAATACAAGGTAGTCAATACAGCATGTTTGCATAAAGAAAGAATGGACACATTCAATGACAGGACCAATTTGTGTTTTTGCAGCGCTGGAGGTAAGACAGGGGAAAGGGGTAAAAGAGTCAAAAAATGAAGCATTCTCTCCACAAGCCCACAAACATCCTATTCTTTTGCTTATTGGGGCTCATCTGTGTTTCAACTGGATTGGTTTGCCTGTCATAGGGGAACCAAGCTATTTATTCTTAAGAAAAATGAAGCTGTTTTTTTTGGTGGCTGCCTTTAGAGGAAGGACCAGCTTGCTGGGTGCACACAGGACCACGCCGGAGGGAGACCACTGAGAGACACAGGTAGTGTGGAGGAAGAAAAGGAGAGAAAGGACCAGATGGAGGGAGATAAAGAATATGGGAGAGGAGAGGAAAGCAGAAAAAAAGGGTAAGAGTGGTTGGAGAATGAAAAAGGGAAATGGGGTGGAGCTAGCGGGAGAAAGCAGGAGAGTTATGATTACTATGCTCCATGCTGTTTTGCACTGCTCCTCTTCCCAATAGCCTGAAGCGAATCAGGGCTCAGATTTGGGCTGCCAACCAGAAAGGTGGATATCAGCATTCCTTTGAGCCTTCCTGCCTCCTTCTCCCCTAACCAGACTCCACACATGCTGCTTCCATCAACTTAGTCTATGTGCGCTGCTCTTTGATGTGTGGGCTACGTGATGCTTTAGAGCACTTTTAAATCCCCTTTGCAGGTAATGGCGAAAGTTTTAATTGTCATTCAGTTGGTCGTACAAAGACAGTTAAAATGAAGAGCACATGATCGTTATACTTGGGCACACAAATGAAAACAAAATTATAACTGCCCATTTGAGGGGGTTATCTTAGTGTTTTTTCAAATATTTGGGGTTATATGATTAAATATTTTATAGAAATGCCACAATAGCAAAATATAAGGAAGGAGCAGGCTTCTATAGCCCTTCATTTTTTGCTGACAGTGTTAATGCAGTTGTTTGTGCCTTCCATATTTACTGTGCTACTCAGTATGCACTGCTTCTATTATCATTAACAACATCATTACATCTATAAATATCACAATTATCATTGTCATTAGAAGAACAACAAGTATGACATTGTTTAACTTTGACGGTTACACCACTACCCATTTCTCTAATGTCACCGTACTGGTTGACAATGACCCTGAGTCTGGTTCTGTTGGAGGTTTCTCTCTGTTCAAAGGAATGTTGTTTTGATCTCCCTATGTGGGCTCTTTGGCTTGTTGTGGAAGAGGCTTCAAAAACCAACCTAAAATATGCATTTACATAACAATTTAGTTGTGACACCATATCTATATTCATAAAAGTAAATTAAATGTACTGATTTGAAAATGTTAAAACTAATATGGTAACATATATCTACTTTATGTACCGTATGTGTATATATAATATATATATATATGTATGATTTTGTAATGCATTGATGTTTTTATTATCTAACACTAAGCTGCATAAATAGACAGATTACCTTGATTTTCTGTAATGACAAACTCAAGACCTACAAAAGACAGGAGAAGTTGAGGTGTTCTAGGCAGGGGTTTACTTTTAAAAGCCTGCTCAAACAATATAAGTATTGTAGTCCACTGTACTGGTTGCGCCGCATGCATTCATTTTATTTTGAGCGTTACATAAGCAGGTACAACAATTAATGAATCCAAATTAATTTGGTAGTTGACATTGTTATGTTGTTACACACAGATCCTTTACTATCCGACACTAAGCTAAGCAGAAAACACCAGGAAGGTCAGCTGAAATGTTTCAGGCAGGAGGCAGTATAAATTGGATGTTGGCATGAAGATAAAATAATGACCATGTAACCTTGTTGTTAACTTTTTGGCCCTAGCTGGCACTTTGAGAATGAGTTTTACCTTTGTATGGAATTACCCATATTCATCATCAACACACAGAATGCTAAGGTCTGTGTCGTTCTGCCTCATATAATCTCAGCACTGGTTTGCTTTTCCATCACACTGCTCTCTCTGTAATAATATTATGGGCTCATCCCCAGAGAATTCCAATTTTCCATTGAAAAACTTTGCTCCTCACTGTTAATTACAGATCACCAATGTTTTCCCTCACCCTATAATTACAATTCAGAAAACAATTACACATCATTCAGGCAGCATGATTACCTCCTGTCACTCCAGCCTTCCGTGCCATAATTTAATATTTTGCTCAATGATCACTCTGAGGATTCATAAAGGCAAAAGAGGATCCCACTTATAGTGAATTTCCTAGTCATCAGCCACTCTGCTTGTTCGTCTGATAAATGCTGGATAGAGGAGGCACTCTGGTTTGACAATGTGCCATTAAGCCATCCACCGACCCACTCTTGCAGGCACTGCGTGATTAATGTCTTCTCCTTCTCCCCATTTAGCCCTTCAATAATAAACCTGAATTACTGAGCTCCTGCTTCCACTGACAAAATCTGCAACCACTGAGACTTTTCATGTGAAAACAAATACAGCCCAAACAACTTGAAGAACGGAGCCAGAATTGATGATGGATGATAATGTTCAACACAGTTTTCAACATTTGTTTTCAGATTTGATTTGAAGAAAAAAAAACTTTCTCAAAACCTAATATGGTTTTGAAATTGGAATGTTGGGATGGTGAACTGTCAAAAGATATAAGGCTGTCCGTCAAACTGCCTCCATGCTGAGATGATAATGAGTTGATAATGGTTTCTGATCTGTTTACCTAATAAATAATTTAAGAAAATATGGGTCAGTTATTGCTTCATCTGTGTTAGTGCTTGAGAATTGAAACCACCTCGGGCCTAATTACCACAGAAAAACAACAAGACGCTTCAGCTGCACTGTAATGTAATGAAGACATGAGTGGAGTTGGTAGAAATAGTAACACAAACAAAGCAATGTGTTTATTCTGTGTTTACATATCGGGGTGCTTGAGTTTGATTTCATGCACACTGCAGGTGGACATTTACATGGGAAACACAAAATGGGAACAATCGTGGAACAGGGTGTTGTGGACGCTGTGACATTTATGGTTTCTGCCTCCATCATTTTTCAATTTGGCAACACTTTGACGCTGCTGTCAGGATGGTTGGGGATGCAGCATATGTTGAATGTCATGTCATGCATAAAATTGGATAACATTTGGCCAACAGGTGTAGGTTATCTATTAGGTTAGATACTATACCACTGCTCAAAAGGAGCCCTCTGCAAGATAAACAAGTATGGTTGCGGTTGCTCTGCAGCATTCTCTTATCACAGTGCATTGATGTTTGCTTTTGTGACCTTAGGTTCATGAAGCATCCTTCTCAGAACCTTTCAATGTGATAAACAATCTCAGAAGTGAAAGAACAAAGTTTTCATGGTAAAGAAACAATATGAAGTTAAAAAGTGAGTGCACAAAGGTGTATCAGTGCTGAAAGGATGGGATGGTACATCGAGTGTAACATGACCTTTATTTAGCAACAATTCACCAGCTGTTCTTAAGAAGAAATTTGTTCTTAAACCCCAGTTTTTTGAAGGATCTGACATTCACCAATGCTTTTCCATCTGGGATTTGTTCTTATGTAAGAACAGAATCTACGCATAGAAGAGCACTCTAATGCACGCTTGACAACTGAATTACTTCTCTAAAATATTTATTTATTTATTAATTTTTTTACTTTTCATTCTACAGCTTTATAGTGATATTAAAACAACAATTATATTTTATCATTTTTATCTTTAAAAAAAGACTGACAAGTTTCAGTGAACATTATAATTTTCACTGAATGTTGAAGAGGGGAATATACACAGAATATTTGGTCTATACTGCAAAATATTTTTAAATACATGAACATGTTGAAGAGGAGATATTTCCTCACAAATATAGTTAAAATGTTCTATCCAAGTGTTGCCTGTTTATTCTGAAAACTGAGCTTATTTCTGTGCTGAGACGATGGAGCACTCAGGAGATGCAACTGCAAAACATGGTGTGCACTGCACCCAGGTCTGTGGAGGCTAGACTCCCTGTGTGCACATCGAGCAGGTCCTGATGGATCCCGTCAGGCTCAGGTTGAGTATCCACAGACTCTCAGATGAGGGTTCACCTGCAGTGCTGTGTTTCCAATGATGAGCTGCTCCAGCTCAGTTTACTCTTACTTTTCTTTACCCCCCTCACTTTTCTGTGTTTAACACTATTTATTTTTTATTTCAAATCTTAGATCAAACTATTTTCTCCTCATACAGCTTTCACTGAATGTGTAACTGCAATCCTTGTATCATTTGTTTGAGGTATTTTATGTTTACTGCCGACCCTAACCCAAAATACAACAACTTTGTACAGTTTGAGTCCGGTGCAGCGCCGTCTTTACAACTTTGTTCAATCACTCTTGGCATTTTGAATGTCTTTTCAGTTTCTGTGTTGACAGACTGTGCATCAAAGACCTTATGGGGTGCACACGCCACTGCAGTCTCATGCACTTTCCTTTTCTAATTTTGAAAAACTGGCAAATGCGTTGCAACTTACGAACAAATGGCATTCATCAATATAAGCCTAACCCTAACAGATGCAAACAATTCTGCAATTTAAGAAAGCGTCATGAATCGGACATATTATTTTTTTTAGAAAATCTCTTAAGAACAAAAATAAAATTCATATTGGAAAAATATAAATAAATAGGATATTGGTGAATAAGGCTATATTTATAATAAATTGAAACCTGGAGCTACAATTAATGATTATTTTCAATATTTATTAAAGTGCTGGATATTTCTTCTCAATGACTTTAATAATTGTTTGGTCATCAAGTCCTTCAGCTTAATGACCCGGATACGACCCACAAAGCTCACCAGCAGCAGAATGTGTTACTATTACCACAATGACCTTTGTCATGAACAGTAACACAACCTGTAGAAATGTAACAGTGGCAGATGTACCTGACCTTCATCAAGGTTGTGGAACGGTCAAGGTTTGGATGTCTTTGGGCACAAAGACTGCTCAGTGAAGTGTGGGAAAAGATTCTGGTTTTCATGACCTCTGTTGTCATGGTTACAATAATAGAGTTAGGCATAAATTTGATTAAAGTTTCAAAAGGGAAAAAATCCGCAGTGCCCTGTGTTAAAGTCCTGTGTTTTGTTGACTCATCTATTCTTCCAGACCTCCTTTCCCTGAACTGACTTCCTACAATACTTTTTTTAGAATATAAAAACCTCAATAAATTTTATGTTGTATTATTTATGTGACCAACAGTCCCAAAGAAAAACATTTCAAATTAACTTTCGTGGAAAACATATAAATGCAGCATATCCTTGCTTTTTAGAGGCTGGAACCGAAACCGTTTGGTCCGTTTGCACTTGAACATTATTATTTAATGATGAACAATTTATCAAAAGCATTGCCTACATCAGTGTAAAATTAGGGGGGTGAATGGTCGGGTAAGTTCAAATTTGATGTGGGAAACAAGACATTTTTGCATATTTATTTAGCCTAACATAGGGCTGGGTGATATGACTTTAAACCAATATCAGGATTATTTTATCTATTTCTCATTTGAGATTTCTCCTCTGTGAGCATGTGTCTCCCTGTACTTACTCCTGCTCTTTTTATCATCCGGTGCAGAGGATTGTGTTACTCTTTTTTGACATTAAACTTTTCAATTATTCTCTCAGCATCTTTTTAAATTAAAAAAATTACACTGCAAAGAAGATTATGGCAAATGTCCCCTAGTGTGCAGTAGCACTGGTTCGAACAGTGTTGGCATTTCCTGCTAGAAAGACAGCAAGGCAGATCGATCGATCAATCCATGAGACTGAGTCACAGCACAGTTAGTTACATTTCTACCCGTGTTAATGTGCAGAAGTGTGTATCGTAATGTTGAACGCTCAAATGTGTAGAGGGTGTACTACAAAATTCCAATGTGTTAACTAAAATAACATCAGATGTCAGCCTTAACCAAATAATCAAAAGATTTATTGAATGTTATCCATTAGTTTGCCATGACCACCATATTTACAGCAATGCCTGTTGTAGTTTATGTTTCAGGGCTTCTAAGTCACTCGTAACCCTCATGTCTAGGTTGAGGCTCGCTGGGAGGTGGTGTAAGATGTAGCAAATTTTGCCTCTCTGGCAAATCTCTGTGACATATTGGCCGAGGCTCTTTGCTGTACACTATTTGGATGAGCTTTCCAGATTGCACAGTACAAGTCCTCACTGAAAGCCTATTATTAATGGAAAGGTCAAAGCAAGGTGGGTGGTTAGATAGCAGAAAGGAGATACTGTCAGTTCTCTTGCCTTCACTGTCCGGGTCTGAGGGAAGTAAAGAAAAAGAAAGATGCTTGCAGGGGTGTTGTTTTAAGTTGCACCTTTAACTGTGTGAAAAGTTGTACTTCAAGGTGACTGAATTTCCATATATGTTGGACTGTCTAAGCCTCTTCAGCTGCCATACATTCTGATGGACAGGTACCCATATAATACCTACTGGACATTGATTGAGTTCATATGATAAGTGCTGGCCGTTTTCAACAACAGACTTGTTTCAACAGCGCTCTCTATAAATATTAAGCTGCCTATGAAGCAAATAATTACTTCCTGGGTCTTCACTTGCTAATGAGAGGAAATATACAGATGCTTGTGGTCTAAACCCTTTATCATTGCTCATTATGCTCAGCTCCAATAATTAAACTACAGATGTCAGCAGTTACTCTGCATAAAAATTTGATCGCCCCTCCCCAAGCAAAAAGACAAAAAAATCAAAGATCCTGCATAGTTCATTTGTGTTCATTGGTCCGCTTAAATTCAAGAAGGCACTTAGATGATTTCCTGATCGTGTAGCCAAAGAGGCATATTGACATTCACAGAAAATAAGAGCACAAGATAATGGTTGTTTTGGTAGACCACGGCAGCGACGGAAAATAGGAGGTATAATTGCACAAACCAATTTGCTGCCTCACATTAGCTTGTGAGTATTTTCCTATCTTTTGGTTTAATAGGTTGAGAGGAAAACAGTAGTTATTTATCAGCTGCAGATTCACCCAATATTTGGATTCTTATTTGTTCAACAGTAAATCGTCTGATACCCTGGATTGTTCAACTTTGCAGACACCCCTCCATTATTGCATGGTTTGACCTAAGCACGTTTACTTAATTTCCCTTCGGGGATGAATAAAGTAATCTATCTTTACGAATGTCATCTAAACTTTCTAACGTTATCTGTTCCCTTTGTAAACAGCCAATAGAAATTTATCTTTGTTTGCTGAGCATCTTTTCTTACCTCCCTGCGTCTTTTCAGACATTTCAGGCATCCTCCTCCTTTTATGTACCGCCATCTATTTTAACTTGTCATGACAAGATTAATGGTCTCATAAATGTGTCTGTCTGAGAAATCCTGTGGCCAAGAGTTCTTCACTGGAGGAGTTTTCAGCTTTGTTTGGCATTGACAGATGAAGGAGGGTCCCCTGCTTTGAGCTTAGCAGTTATGTTGACTGAATGCTGTGTGCATGACACATGGGCTGGGAAGAACCCTGCTGCATTCAGAGCTCTTTGTGTCAGGGAGTTGGTGTAACAACAGTGCATCATGGCGACAACTGTTTTCCCCTCTTAGTTGTCTGCACATATTACTGTGATAAAGCATCAGCTTCACAAAAAACTGTCTGGCAAAAATCTTTTTTAGCAGGTAAAATTGCATGAAGTGCACAGAGTATGATGTGTTTTGTGAATATGTTTGCGCAGTTCGCTGTCTAAGCTCTGGGGTGAAAAGTGGATTATACAAATCGGCTGCACTGCAGTAAATCGCTCTCAACTGTGTCTTTCTGTTATTGGTAAATTAATAAATGGATATGAATAGGTTCCAACTTTGGTGGTTCCGTAATTGTATTAGTGATGCAGATTACATCTCTATGTGTTTGCATAAATTATTCATGACATTGTTATATATGGTGCACAAGTCCAAGTAAACTATTGTTCTTCTGGAAAATATTTGCTCACAGAGACGGGAAGAAACTGCATTTAATGTCATCATAGTTTGACATTTGCATGTTTTTGAATAAATATAATTGTGCCTACACATTGCCTATAACACAAACACACGCACATCACACACACACACACACACAGTGCCGATTGTCCAACAACCGACACTGAACCCGAAAATTACAGTTATAGAGTTCAAGGTCTGTCAGAGTGTAGAGTGTGTAAGTGCTTTATGAGTGTGTGTGAAGTGGTGACAGTGTTAAGTGCTTTGAATGGTTGTTGAGACTAGAAAAGTACTATATTAATGCAGACCATTTACCATTCACTACAGAGGACTTGAGAGTTGCATGATTCATTTCCTGTCTCTCACCTTAAATATAACTACCCTTGCCTAAACCTACTCTCAATTTAATCTTACCCAAACCTTAAAGCATGTCCTCCCCTTGAAGCTCAATAACTGACATTTTGAGGACTTTCTTCTTTTAAGGTAGATGACTCACAATAATGTGACTCTGTAAACAGATTAAGTTCCCCACAACATGAGTAACGCCTGGACCAAACACTCACACACACACACACACACACACACACACACACACACACACACACACACACACACACACACACACACACACACACACACACACACACACACACACACACACACTCATACACACACACACCAACACACCGTTTTGGCAACCTAGCTTTCAGACTCCCTCTGGCCCTCTCAAACAGTGAACTGCTTCACCACTGAGCCACTTTGAGGAAGAATGTCCAGAGTGGAGGGAATAAAAATGCAGCACTTCAGGAAGTATCACCTTGGATTCAACCTTGTCGCTGCTGTTTGAAAAAGAAAAAAAGAAAAACAAGTTATAATCAGGTGACAAAACGGAACAAATCAGCAGGGGGTTCTTGGAAAAGCCTTTAACTGCCATTGACTGCACAGATCCAGAGCATGCCACCTACCTATATAGATGGATACCCACAATTTACAGACAATTGATATCAAACCATATTTTCACAGCCTCTTTGTTGTCTCTGGCAGTTTTGGGTGTACAGATGGCTGAAAATAATTATCCACGTATTATGTTATCATCAATACCATGGACACTACTAGTATTTCTGGCTCTTTTTAGGTCTATTTTGCGGAGTTTAGAGCCTACTTGGGTCCGGGATCAAACAATGTCACCCAACGCATCTAAAAAACTGTACTCATAATTATGAAACAAAACATCTACAGAACTTTGTTTGACCAACAGGGGGAAAAAAAGATTAAAAACAAACGTAAGTATCAGAATTGATTCTTCAAACAGGAGAATTCATAATTTTTCAAAGCAATTCTATGATCTTAAGGTGACTCTTGCAGTGACTCAACGTTATGATTTAATGAATCTCATGTAAGAATTGGTCCAAGAACCATAGTGAAATAAGAATTAATAAGGAAACAATTTCTCAGGCATCTCTATCAAGCTAGAGAGAATGGTAATGTATACAAGAAATGTATTGTCCATCTAGTCATTTCAATACCCAAACATATATCTGCAAGCTGCACACTATTATTTATATGTGCTGTCGACAACAATTAAATGTTGATGTTACTTGAAATCACTTTTGTATATATATATATGCCCTTCGCTAAGTCTTAACGGAAACCATGACAAAGTCATTAATTATTTATCTTGACTCAAACAGGATTTTTCTGAGATTGCTTCATCAGTAACATGGCTTGCAGAGGGCTCCAGAGACATCTCTCAGTTTCATTTTGTTCACCATGTAGGGGAGACCAGCTCTGGAGGTGGCTTGTCTCTATTTATTCATGCTCACTATGAATTAAAAAATAGGGGATGATATCTCTTACAGTCATACAGGACTGAGGAAAAATCTTTTTTCTTAGAGTTCTCTGGAGTCTCTGCTCTAAAGAATGTTGTCATTTATTTCCCACCAATCACTTCTTATAGTAATTCTGTTAGCTTACAATTTCCCCATACTTATGTACTGTTAAACAAAGTAATGTAAAAATAGATTCAGCATATCAAACTTTGATGAAAGTTATTTGTTTTATTTCTAATACATGTTTATCGAGTAGCCCAGACTGGACCAATTAATGTCCTTTTGAGTTTTTATGATGAGTGAAGATTTCCACAGGTTCTCTGTCATGTTTGGAAGGGGATGGTGAGGTAAGGATTATTCAGCTGCAACATGCATATACAACATATTTTAACAGTTAGGTAGGGTTAGGGTCAAGTGTAAAGTTTGTATTTTTCTTCTTTTTTGAAATTTGTATTTACCTTTGTTTATGTTTTAAATAAGCCACCTGGTCTTTCTTTCTCTCCCTGTACAGTATTTCATTCCATATCTTGTAATTTTCTCTCTTTTTTTAAAATTGTGATTAATAAAAATGTAATGCAACACAAAGGGAATATTACTGAGGACACATGAAAAACATAAAATAACAGCAACAAGAGCTGGTGGCAAAAATAGCAAAGATCCCTGGGTAGCCTATTCTGTTAGGATGTCGTTACTAAGTTCAATATCCTCATTTAGAAATACTTCTAACGCCAACTGTTTAAAGCTGTGGTAACAGACGACCTCTAATCCCCACTGGGTGGTAAGACTGAGCACAGTCGATTGTAATTTGGTGGCGCTACAGGAAAAAAATAAATCTTCTTTTGTTAGTCTTAGCAGGCTTTATCTATCTGTTTCCAATTACAGCCCTTGAGCCCACAAGGGCTGAAATGCCCATAAGACAATCCCTTGCCAACAGTGCCTTCATTAAATGGGTTAGGGTTAAATGCTGTTACCCCTGTTAATCATGTTAATTTCCACATGTAAAACAATTGGCCTAAAATCGTTAAAACCATCGTTTGATTTTGATTCTTTTCAGTCATTCCAATCTTGGCAACATAGTTAAGTTCATTATAGTCCTTGTTGAAACACGTCTAGGAGTGTATGGCCATGATAGAGGCTCTGTAATGCGTTTTTTGTCAATGAAAACTATGACAAAACAGTGAACGCAGAAGTGTACAGCGGCAACAAAACAGGTTAGCATTTGTAATCACTCATACAAAGGTTGTGTGCTCCCCTGCTCCAAAATCACTTGGAGGAGAAAAACTAATATCTGAAGAGAAATCTTGTTTGGGGTTTTGATGCTGTTTCGAGTCGAATATGAAGTGGCTTCCGGACACTTAGATGACACCACACGGGCAGTATGGAGGCATTTATGTTTTTTTTTCTGCTGTTTTATTACATCTGAAGAAGGGGTAGCATTTACTTCAATTGCATTAGATTTGGCTGAAACACTGTTCATCAGAGTCTTTAGTGGACTCAAACACCCACTTTACCCACCCCTCCACTGGCATAGTGGTGAGTAGACAATGAGTGAATTTTCATTTTTCGGTGAACTATCCCTTTAAACTCCAGACTTTACAATTTTATATGGAGAAACGCAATCGTCTCAACAATGGGCAACAGTGGAGTGAAAACCAGGTGGAACATCTGCCTTGACTGGTTGGAATGAAAGACGAGAAATGAGGGAGAGACCAGGAACAGCCGTGTAACTGTTACATTTGAGCTGTTGTATTTTCATCAGGTAGCAGGAGCTGTACATGCATCTGCTGTGCTTTTTCTCCCCACTCATATTCCACATAGACCAGGTATATAAAAATGTAAAGTTCCTTCAAAGATTATTATGATAATCTACTCTACCCTTGGCATCGTATCAGATCTCTTGCTGCACATAATACTGCTGGAGTTTTATAAAGTATTATTGTAGTTAATATAAGAGCTATTAGAAACCATGCCTAAGGTATCAAAGCTGTTTGAGAGTCCACTTGAGCCTCGTTGTACATAAATGACTAGCTGCACCTTAATTGAGCTGTTATCTAAATTTGCATCAATGATGAACTTAAATAAATGAACAGTGCTTCTTAATCTATAAAGTGCCTGGAGACATACAGCTCTGTGTTATAGCTGTACGGGAGGGAATAGGAAACTCAAATATGAGGCCAAATATATAACGCAGCTGCCAAAGAATGTTTGCAATTCTAATGTCAAAGGATATCACAGCTGTCTCACTGGAAAACACTTTTTCAAACCGTCAACATAAACAGGTTAACGGAATATTTCATGGTAAGCCAGAGTGTGCAGTGCTGCAGTTGGTGCGGTAGCAGAAATGAGGAGGGGCTCTCCATTGTGTACAGCAACAGTAGCTTAGAGGGTACTCAGCAAACCTTTTGAAATGTAGGGACCTGACACTGTCTGGTACCGAGGCAAGGGATCAAAATTAGCAGCTGTGTGATATTTTCATATTGTAGGTTCAGGCCGCAGTGCCTGGCGGCTGAGTGCCACATCCATTCATCGTGCAGGAGACCTTAGCTGCCTCACTCTCCTCTCACTTCCCTTTTGGCTCAAGGAGTTTGTTTGAGAACGGGTCGCGGGAGCTGCTTGACCCAGCCAGGATTTTTAGCCAAAACAAAGGAGGACTTAAGACACAGCCCTGGATGTAACCATTCAATAGTTTGTGAGCATTTCATGCAGAGGATAACAACTTTAACAGGCAAGGACATCTCTTATAAGACCCGATGTACGGCGCTTTATGACTCATGCTATTTGAGTGAGATAATTGCTGGAAGGACAGCTGAGTGATAGAGAGATCTCCAACAGAGAGACCATATTGACCTTTCAGTAATGGTGGCTGCTCACTCAGCACAAAACAGATACCCTTCAAGAGCAGCACAGAGGGTCCTGATTTCCCTGCATTGTCGTGGCCTGGAGAGATGCATTACTTCCTCACAGAACACATCAGTAACTGCAGGTGATGTACTGCAGCTTTCAATTAACAGAGCTGGATAGTTCTTCACTTCTACCCAGTTCATAAGAAGGAAGTTGTGGGACATTGCTTGCATTGCTCCATTGTCTGCAGTTGTATTTCCATTTAGTGATTATAGATACAGTCATGAGATGCAGTGATGATAATTTTAATAAATAGCACATGAGCTATCATAGACTTTAATCAGAATAACATTTATGCTATGAGAAGCATTATTTCTTCATGTATTAACTACTGAGGTCTGATTTGTGCGCCCAGCTTCTCTGTTCATACACGCTGACTGTATCAAACTGCCTTTGTGTGACTCGGGTTTCACTATTCTTTGATAGAGTGTGTTAATAATTCATACTTTTCTGATGTTCAAATTAGATTTTTTTTAAAAGATACATTAGCTTATTCAGAAACTCTGCATTCTAGCTAATAACCATAGTAGGAGAAAGCACATGAGTCCAGTTTTAGCTGCTCTAAGTAATCGTTTCTGGAATTCTTTATTTTTGAGTTATTATTATTTCCTTCTCATTATTTAGGGTAATTTCTCTATTGTATAAAGCACTATGAGTTTCATTACTATATGAAATAAAATGTATAATGCAGGGCTGGTTAAATTTAACAGTAGTGCTGGAAATCCTAACACACTCACACGCCAAAGGCTGTTCACCTTGGAGACCTTGCTCTCCTCTCACCCTAAGTACCCTCACTGCTTGTCTCAAGGACCTACGAACATGGATGACAAGCAACCAGCTAAAACTCAATAGTAACAATACTGGGTTACTCCTTATAGGTTCCAAATCCACACTTTCAAAAACGAATAGCCGCTCACTCCCCATAGCTGATGCCCCCATACCAATCTCACACAGGTTAGGAGCTTCGCTGTTATCATGGACAGTTTTCTTTCCTTCTCCAGCCGTATAAATAATGTATTACAGACTGCCTTTTTCATTTTCAAAACATCTACAGATTACACCCAGCCTTGACACCGCACTCTACAGAAGTACTCGTTAATGCCCTGGTCACATCACGCATTGATTAATGCAACACAATTCTCACTGGCATCCCCAACATCTCATTCACCGACTCCAACTCATCCAAAACTCTGCAGCACGGATCATTACATTTATAAAATCCACTGAACATGTCACTCCTCCGTTTATTCAATTGCACTAGTTCCCTGTATCACAACCTATCAACTTCAAAATCCTTCTGTTAACTCTTGAAGCCATTCATTATTTATCACCTGGCAACCTCACGGAACTCCTCCACACTTACACTCCCTCTCGCCCCCTACGGTCTTCATCAGCAGATCTACTGACCGGACCAGCCGTTAACCTCAGTGCTAAGATATCACTGAGTGGAGGAGACAGTGACACGCTGACAGCTGTAGAACACAGTATCAGCTAGTGAAACATATTTAATGTACTTATTTCCACCAAACTGCCATCTTCGAAAGAAACCCAAGAACATCCATGTGTTAGGTAAAAAAAATGTAGGCCAAACACTATCAAATGAGTGCTTGATCTCCCTTGGGGTTCAAATCCATGTCAGTCTGGGTCAGACTGCTTTACAGGATGTGTCAGGGCTAAGCATGAAGAGGGGCATGGCCATGCTACCAATCCTTACCAGTGGTGAGAGTCAGGCAATCCAAATCACAGTGAGATCCCACCAGAGCCTAAACTCCCAGCTATTCGTCTCAGCCAAGCCTGTAATTGATATTTGTCGGCGGAACAGGGTGGTCCATGTCAGAGCCAAGGCTGCTGGGAGATAGAAAAAAGCAAGAGAGCACATTCAAAGTCATGGATAGTGGAGGGAAATGTCTGTGAGGTATTGTGAGACTGCACTGAAAATATTTGTAGAACTTTATGTTATCATTACTGTGTTTCCTTCATGGGGGTGGAGTCCGCTGATATGTTTTCAAAGCTTGTTTTAAAGCTTTGTGTGGTTCATGCTCTGTTTAGGCAGTGGCTTTTACATTAGGTTGAACTGGTTTCTAGTATTATGAAGAGCAATCACATTATTACTCAGTCACTTCTTTGTTTGAATAAACATACCTGCTAGACAGCAATATTGCGAACAATAATTTTCTCTAGTTTTAAAAAACATAAAAGGGAGATCCAGAGAGCCTCGCAGCCAGTAGCACTAAGAGTGGAAAAGCAGAGCAAGGAGGGATGCTGATTACAGAACTAATTATATTGTTATTCAAGACGTGGGAGGTTACTCTGAATGTAAATGGACTGGAAAATCAATCCTAAAACTTCACTTTTGTTGCTATGTGGCCTGCAACTTCGGCTATGTCTCTGATTTCCATTCAGAGATCTGTATTCACACCACCACACACCTGATGAGAAATGGTTTATTTTGACAGAGAGAGGGAAAAAAAACTAAAACTGTCTGTTTATGTGAATGAATTTCATCCTGTGGGAGTTGGCTACCACTGCTGAATAAATGTTGTGCAAAGACTGAATACTAATACCAGCAGTAGTAATGGGAGTAAAGTACTGGGCCCAGTGATGGCCGTTGTACCTGAAGTCATAAGCACAAATAGTCTGTTGGATGAAGGGAAGAGCCTACATTCAATGTACTCAGCTCGACAGAAACTGAAGAACCGGAATACTCCAGAACCAACCCTTCCTCACTGACATTATATTCATATGACACAAATTCATTATTTTATTTAAATCACTTTGAATTTGTTTCATGTAAGCATAATTACTGCCATCTATCAAAGAAGTATCATGTTGTGTACCACACAGCTGAGGGAGTACAAATTAACAGAAGACTTACTTTGAACCCTCTTTCCTAGAAATTGCATCCATACACAACTTATTTGCTAATTTGTATTTGTTTTGAAGAAACTATTATGCGGTCTATTATGAATTTTTTCTTTACATAAAGAGAATATGTAGCCAATTTACACATTTGTTAATTTGCAGTTTTTTTCAGCCAAAACTTCTGAATCTTGCAGTACAATATCCACATGGAGAGACGACATACAAATATAGAGCCGGTCATTCAATAGTCAGAAACTTGTTGGTTCAATCACTGTCTCTCACATGTCAAAATGTCCTTGGGCAACTTCATGAACCCTAAATTACCCAGATGAGGTGCCATTGGTGTGGGTGTCTTAGAGAATGTTCTATGTATAGAAAAAGTGTTGTATGAATGTGTGAGTGAATGTGACGTGTTGTGGTCGTAAACGTGCTGTATTAAAGCACGTTTGTATTAAACGTGCTGTATTAAAGCAGTCCATTCATCATTTAAGCTGTTTTATGGTTCTGCTCAGACTCTCACAGCGTTGGTTTAAGGAAGGATAAATATTCTGTTTGATTTAATGCAGAAAAAGTTCACAGTGACTCCAGCCCATGTAAAATAACAGTGACACTCCAGGTCATTTGAAGAAGTGGCCTATAGTGTAATTGTACCTGTTTGATGTAGTTCTTCCAGCATTAGACCTGGTAACAATATCATCCGAGAAGAAAGCTAGAGCAGCTGACATGTGTTCTCCACCACTGTGTGAAATTCACAATGGTTTCCAATTCTCTGCACATCAACCTGTTTCAAACATCTTACTCTCCAGATGTCATGGCTGGCCCTCCTGCTTCCCCCTGTCATTCTCAATTGAAAATCCCATTGATAGACACACTAGTGGCTGACAAGCCAGCGGGGAAATGGCTCTGGGTAGACAGCTGGCTGAATGTTGAGTACTCGCTCTGCTTTTTGCTCTGTTGGTCATCCTAGTTATTTCTTTAACTGACGACCTTGTGGAAATTGCTGGTTGCTCCCCAGAACCCCAGCGGTCTGGGTCACAGCAGGCTGCATCTCATCCGCAGAAAGCTGGCTCTCAATAGATGCTACATTAAGTGCTGCCGATACTCCACAGACCACTCACTACAGGAGCCTAAGATCAGCGAGTGCTTCACAGGTCTGTGCTTATATGCATCAGACTGAGAAATGAAGCAGTTCAGCATGAGTAGACCATGGGAGTTTATGTTCTGACAATAAAAGACAGAGAAACGTTCACATGGAATAGCTCTATACCTCCACCAGAGCTTTTACTGTCAAATTTATGTTTTTGTCTGCGTTTGACATCCAATGAAACGTATGTTCAAGTTTTATGGAGTAGCATTTAAACTGACTATTAAAAAGTTTTTTTCCCCCCCCTTGTCTCCTTTCCAGAGATACCCATGAGCTACAGAGAAAGGTCTAGAGGCGGTGATGAATTGATGTCATAATAGAGCAGGAAAATATCATAAAAAACTGGACAAGTGAGATTGGGATCATCTGGATTATGAATAGGCTCGTCTGTGTGGGAAAAACTCAGAAAGGAAAGGCAGAGGAAAGGCGATCTGCAGACAAGGCTGAGAAATAAGTTTATGTCAGTGGCAATCTCCCCTGGTTTCTTATTCTCCCTGTCATAAATAGAGCAGAGCAGATGACATCAGTGGAAGTTTGGAGCAGATAGTGGCTCAACTCTTCATTTTCTCTCATCCTTATTACTAATGGCGGCCTTTGATACATATTGAAACAATGTACTCACTACTTGAAAACCATTCTTAATATTGCATGCAGTTGCATCACAGAGTGCCAGTGATCTACTGGTCCTGCAAGGATCATTGATATCTCATAAAATTCACAGTGTTCAATCTCAGAGGGAACATCGAGAGCGAGGCTCATATTCTTGAGTTAAACGAACTGAGAGTTTCTTTTGGAGAGAGATGAGTGTACAGACCTAAGCAGGTGCTGTGCGTCTGTATTGAAAAGCTCTGTTGGCGCTGGAGGATTAATGGTGGAAATCATTAGTATTTATATTTTTGCATAAATTTGACGTGTGCATTTGTACATGTTAAACAGAACAAATGTAATTTAATAATATGACTTTCATGTGCATTAAATGTATATTAATGGTTATTTTTGTTTTGGCACACTTTCTGTACTGCTTAAATTGTTTGTATCTTCGTTTTGAGTCAGAAGTGTATTCTGCTGGTGTATTTTGCTTTTGGATGCCGATTGGTCACATCATTGTTCATATTTACGGAAAGTTACTCTCAGTGGTCTAGAAGTGATAGTAAATCTTTATGCAGGTAAGGTTTATATATATGTCCTCTCTTTAATTAAATGGGAAAAGATGCTGCAGGAGCGGTATCTCTTATCTGTCTCTTATCTACTGATACTTAGGTTTCTAAACGGATTAGGAGGAGGTTAGTGTCTTTTATCCATGAACTAATGTAAGAGGCTCACAGCCAGTGACACATAAGCAAAACAGAAGCATTGGAAAAGTTCTTGCAGAAGTCAATTCCTTAATCTAATCCTGCTCTGCTTTTGAACAGACTCGAGCAGCGACTCACTGTGGAGAATACAAATTGCTTGATGAAATGAAATGAATTTCTTGATGCCAGGTTATCTTCAGCAGATAATTGCTAAATCCTCTGGCTGCCTGGATCTGCAGAAGGTAGCAGAGAGTGGATGTAACTGGCATTGAGACTACAGCGCAGTTGTAGTTCTCTCTGTGGGGTACTGAATTGGCTTTCATATTTTTACCTTACTGTCACTTAGAAAGCTATTGAATTTGGGTTTTGTATTTATTTTTTAGATTAAACAAGTGGCAAGTTTCAGTGCTAATTTAAAATAAATGTTACATGCTTTGGTTGGGTGTATTAGCTGAAAGTATAAAAACTATTCCCCAAGCAGTCAGCATTCACAGGCTCTGGGACACCGTGAGGCAAATTAACCTAACCGAAACCCCCACAAATGTATGATGTTGTTTTCATAGATGCTTCTGTTTATATCTTTTTTTAATTGTATCATTTAGACAGAAAGATTTATGGCTATTCAACTGATTCAATAGGAAAATTTGATAAGTTTCGGGACATTACAAAAGTAAAGTTTCACAATATTTCACTCACATTTCATATCAAAATAATGAACATTGTGCCTCTGAGGTATTGATTTTACTCTGAGGTCATTGCTATACTGTTTGATTTGCTGTATTTCTTTATGCCGAGTTATTATATCATAATGGTTTATATTCTATTAATGTCATAGAACAATATTGCATTATAATATTATTAGGGCAATACTATACACCCCAATGTCAGTGACCATGATAGATATTAAATAAATTGGTTTTACAATTTGAATAATAATAATAACATTTAATTGGATTTATTGGGATTTCTTCTTTTGAATTTCACAACGCATACCTTCTTACTTATAAGCATTCATCACAGACCTTTTAATGGAGACCTTAAGGCTAGGAGCAGTGTGGCATAATACAGACATTAATCTTACTAGAAAATGACATATTGATCCACACCACAGGTGGATTGCAAAAATGACCTCTGATGCATAATGTAAAACATTCACTCCAGACTTGCAGTAGAATGAAAGGTAAAGCCTCACAGTGGCACATTGTCCCCAACAAAACCTCAACAAATGCCACTTACTGTCAATCACTGTGACATTTAGCCTGTTTATCAGTAATTTGAGTTTTCCACACATTTCCTAAATATTGTATAGAATTATGTTACTTCAAAGATTTTTCCTTTTCATATGTTTATAAACTTGAACAAATATATGTTTAAGATTATCCATCAAATGGACATTATGCCTGCTTTTTCTTAATGTGCAAGTCGCACTGGGGTGGCTGTGGCTGGGAAGTAGAGCAGTTGTCCTTAAACCAGAAGGTCAGTGGCTTGAATCCCAGCCCATGCCAAAGTGACCTTGGGCAAAGTTCTGATACTAGTTTGAAGTTGTTTTGGATAAAAGCGTCAGCTAAATGACATGTGATGTAATTTTGTTGCTGCAAGAAGTACACTTAACACTTTCTATTCACATGACTAGCAAGGTAGAGCTGCCTCAGAACTATGAGAAACCTTGAAGTTCAACAACCACACTTTAAGAATGGATGTTTTCGTACCTGTTTGCTATGGTGTCTGCTGCACCACAACAAGCTGAGGACACAAGCATGCATGTGAGGAATGGCGGCTATTTTGTGAATATTTTAATGCAGAATTTGTTCTTTAGTGTCAAATTATTGCAAATCTTAATTAGTGTTACCTTACCTGCCTTAATGGTATAAGTAGCCGCTTGTAGTTATATATCTGGTGAGTAGCGTGAGCAGTGGCGTGTGTCTCTAAGGAGTGAAGCCCAGTGAATGTTATGGTGCAGACGGCCAGCTGAGCTATTCATATTCTCACCTCTTGAACAGAGGGCGGCTGCTGTTTGCATGGTGTTTAGGGCTGCCAGTGGCAGAGATAGGCAGCACATTTTGAGGGTAAGACCCTGTTGAGGCAGGGCTCAGGGGCTGATGGGGAAGATTTAGGAGTGACTTTTCTGCTCTTTAGCCTAGTGCTGACGCTCTCCTGCAGCTAGTGGAGCTACTGAAGAGTGGAGGACTCTTAAGACACGCTGAGATCCTTGCACACACCGTCAGATCCTTCCTGTCTAATTAACAGATGTGTGCTCCTCTGTGCAGAGGTGGAGAACATTGGCATATTAATTCATTTTATGGGAGACTTGAACAGGTCACTGAATCTCATGTTTTCAGAACAGGGCATCCTCTAAATAAAGAGTTGTGGCCAACTCAGAGACCCAAATATAAGAAAAATAAGTTAAATTTTCATATGATGATTGGATGAATTATACCAGTCATTTTACTTTGGTAGCTATATGATAGGTACAGTAGGCCTCTAGCAACATTTTAGTGGACCAAGTTAAAATAGAAAACAGAAAATGTAAATCTAAAGGGATGAAGAAACCAACAGGGACAACAGCACACGGACAGTATTGTATCCTTGATAGAAAGGACAAAATGCAAATATGGTCTTTCAACAATGTTTCAACAACAATGTTGCAGCCACAGATTATGATTCTGGATGATGATGCATATTTTACACAAATTACTAGAGCAGCTTGAAAAGGTTTTTTCAGCAAAGAAATCTTGGAAGTCATAGGTTTCCACAGTTGTGAGCATGGCTGGATTCATCATATCCTGCAATACTAAGAGGGTAAATTAATGTCACAGTGACCCCTGGACTCCCTGAGTTTCCACTCTGCTTTCTTTTCATGGGGGAAGTCTCTACCTTTCCTTTGCAAATAAAAAAAATATATATACATCAGTGCCCTAGAAATAATGTAATTATTTCAGCGGGTGTAGAATCCCACAGAGAAAAGAAAAATCTAATTTAAACAAGATAGCAGACCTCCTGTAAAATATGCCTCTCCCTTTCAAAACACTGACAAATTGGGACAGTGAAGACCAGGTGCCACACGGGGGAAAACATTGTAATCTGACCCTCTGAAACCCAAACCATCCAGCAGATGTGACTTTTCAATGGTGGCTTTTGGAACCGAAGGTTTCAACAATTTTTCTTTCATTTCCACATTTATTCATCACTTTCAAAGGAACCTGTTTAGAGTCCGGCTTGTGTTGACTTGGATTTATTTATTTTATTTTACGTTTAAACTTGGTGTCACTCACATTCAAGGCTCTATGCGTCGGCCACTTCCAACATATATACACAACATCACAAAATTGTCTACCTGGCTGCCTTCAAAGTTAAGCCTGTACATGAAATCACTTTGAAGGATCTCTAAGGATTTCAGAGAAGAGCAGCCTGCAACTTTTTCATCTAAGGGTGGCCATCGATTCACATTAAGCAGAGCTTAAGTGAACAAAGAGGAGTATAATGGTATTCCTTGGTGGAATCCTGCAGAGAGGGACATTGGAGTTTAAAATTCAAGTTTAGGATTATAGTTGGATTAATGCAAGTATTGCGGATAAAAAGGAGGAGCGTGTGGGCCGAGACGCCTCTGTTGTTCAGTGTTAATATATTCAAGAGATGCTCTTAACGCCTCCCAGCTGCAACTCAAAGATGCAAGGATTTGAAAATCCCTGTCTCCTATGAACAGAGATTAAGAAATCACCAAGTGCTGATTATAAACATGTTGCCATGTGATGATCATGTTCTTCAGTGAAGCACCGTGATGCCTCTCTGCAGTATCTTAACACCAGTTTTTCGTCATTGGTTTTTAACGTGCTGAAATGTTAGAGCGGTAGTCTGACAGAATTTAAACTATTAGAACTGTTTGTTCAATATTTTTCATAGCTGCATTTTTGAGAAGCAGTCTAGCTTTATTTGTTTATAGCTGGATATGTGAGGAGCCTCAGTGAGCGTTGTACTCATGAGGTCAAATGCGTAACGCAAGCTTTAGCCTTCATGCCTTCTCTTTTTCTGCACATTTGCAACAATACAAAATTTGCAATGCATCATACTTGCCATTGACACATAAAAAGTGTTGGAGTTATGCAATTAGGAGGCAGAGGTTGTTTCTTAACCCATTATTATGTTGAGCTCATTTCTCGTCGTGTTTCAAAAAAGTAAATCTCCAACTATTAGTCAGGGAAATAATTAGCTTTAAAGCTGCTGAGGTCTGGAGGACAGTCTGTGTCAGGTTATTCTGCTCTTGTTCACCTTCGCCTGCATATCAAATGCCATAGGCCCTTACCTTCCCATTATGGAGATAGTGAAACAGGCCTCAGTATGGCAGGTGACGCACTTCAGCAACATTAAAATCCCCCACTCCAGACTCGCTGACGCTTGGCACAATTGTACGTGTAATGTCATTTATTTGGCCAATGTTTTTTTTGTGTGTTGGGCTGTTTCGGCACCATTCTGTCCTTTTTACCCTGCATGACATATTCACTTTGTTGTTTGTTTCTGACCTTTAAGGATCAGATCATTGTTATAGTAAAACATTTGAACTGGCATTTATGTATTTTATGCCAGCACTGGATCCAATACATTTGATCTGTGAAGCAGGTTTAATGCAATCACTTCTACTTTCAGGAATTTTATTTTGTATGTACATTATTATGTACAAGGGTACATTTCCCAACTTTTCCCAGTTTTGATGTAGCAGTGAATACACTGAAGCAGGACATTTCCCTCGTAAGGACTGTCTCTACACTAATGGAAAAATAATAATAAAATCAGCCATGCACTCAGAGGAAGAATCATGAACTCTTAGGCTAAATAAGATCAAATAAATCTGCTCTGCCTAAAAAAGATTATGTAAAGTTGATCTGTTCCTATATATCAGCCTGAGAAGAAAGCCTGGGCAGAATGAGAGCAGAGACCGCTTTGTTCTCTGGAGGGGACCAGCACTAAACTCTACGGTGGATTAGATAATATATTCCCACAACACAGATGGTTATCATGGCATTATTAACTGGCTAATGACTTTTTGTCTTTCTGGCTGTTTGCTTTCTACAGTCCTGTGTCAGGGTGGCACTTCACTGAACAAATAAATGTAAGTGCATATGCCTCCTCCTTTATCCACTGGGGTTTGGCTGAGGGAATTAACTGAGCATATTGAATTCATAGATCATTGTTGCTAGCTGGGGGCGTCAAAGTATCATTAAATATTCCGGTTCTGGAGAACTGCTTCTTGTGTTCCTTCACTGTTATAGCATTGTTGTTCCTATAGGCTGCAAAGAGACTCTGACTTTCAAATGTTCCACAGACATGCCAACAATTGAAATACAGTTATTTTCAAAGCTGAGTTGACTGTTTGATCTTGATGTAGAAAGTCTTTTCTACATCAGAAAGCCTTTTGAAAGAATGTATTAAGGATCAGTAGTGATAGTTGGTCAGGTGGCCTAGGACACACAATGATGATGAGTTACCATTGTTGTGATGTCAACATTTGCCGTGTACATATTATAAAAGACTGCTTTAAGTGCCATAAATAGTGTTCCATGCGCCATGTGTTCACGCTCTGCACGTCAATATATATGACCAATCAGATGGAGCCCTGCTGTCATAGATAATAAATTAAAGATATTTAAATCATTGACGGGCCTGTCCAGGGTTTCTCCTGCTACCTCTGCCTCCTGACAATATTCTAGTAGAGCGTAAATTGCTGGTGATCACGTTTGTCCCGGGCCAAATTGATGTCTAACTTTTCTCTCTCTCCCTCACACACACAGACTCAGCGGATGTCTCACAATATCAACAGGGATCATCACATAATGTTTGATGAGTTAAATCTTTCTTCAGAGCAGCAAGCGCATTTGTCCCACCCACTCTCTTCCTCTATTGCTGACACACAGACACACACACACACACACAAACAGTGGCCACGGACACATCTGTAAACTCAGCCTGGGTAAAAAACAACATTTTTTTGTAAACGTATTCAATGTATGTAGAGCAGAAGGAGATTACAGTGCACTCAGTATGGCTCGAGTCGGTTGGCAGTGCACAGCACAAATGATATAGTCCCAGAGAGGAGCAGTAAATTGTTGACAGAGCCAGTAAAAACTCTGTAAAATAATTTGTTTACTGTCCAACATGTATGAAAAGTCCCCAATTAACACTGTAGGCAGACTTAGTGGAGCTGTACATTGCACTGGGTGTTGATGTGGCCAGGCTGTGCACCCTCTCCTTTTGGGAGGTTGAGCTGTCCGTGGTCCCTCCGTCCATATCCTGGTGGTATTTTTTCAATAAATGCATTTAGTTGAAATGGAAATAATGCATTTGATTTGATTTTGTGCTCAAAGGCCACTCCCTGTATGGGGTCTATGTAAGCAGTGAAACCAAAACAGAAAGACTTTGACACATGTTCTTATTTGTTTATTTATCGCCACATCGTCTTCGCAACATCCAACAGCGCTGTCGCACATTGCATGTTTCCTGATACTGTGCAGATCCAATGTTTACCCTTTTTCAGCTAGAGGAAGAGAGGGAGAAAAATAAAGAGAGAGAGCAGACAGAACTAATGCTTTTCACTCTACACATGAAACTATAGCGAGACATTTCAGTTTGATCTCCAACCTGTTTTTTATACTGTAGGTGCTGATAAGAACAAAAGGCACTTTACTTTACGTATGCAACACAGTGTGTTCCCACCCTTATGAAGAAAAGCTATAGCCTTGTGCTTTTGTTCAGATTTTGATTGATCAACAGAACAGGACACTGTTTTTTTATCTAATCTGTTTGAGTGAAAATAGTTTTTTTCTGAAATGATGTAAATATATGGAGTTCTATGAAATATTTATGTTGTGCAATGTAAGGGCTAACTTATCTTGTTATGGTTAGCATTATGAAAGATAACTAATAACTATAATTATCTGTCATTGCATCCTCACATGTTAAAGGGAAATATGAATTTCTGCACATCAGTCCGTATTCATGTTTTTAGACCTCTTCCTCAATTGTGAAAATTTCAGGAGTTACATTTGAGGTCAGATGAAATGGCTGTGGCTCTGTTAAGACTGGAGGCAAAAACATCCGCTCAAAGAGAATGGAACAGAGAAGGAAGAATAGAAAGTATTGTTAGAAATTTTCCTTTCAAACAGACTGAAGCTGGGATGAAAGAAGAAGAAGTTTGCTGGAAATTATACATTCCTTCTGGTGTTTCTTTGAGGAATGTTAGCCTGCTTCTTAATGGCATAAAGACAAGACAGAGATTTGCCAAGTCCAAACCAAGTGTCCCACTGTGCTCTGGTACCTGGAGTGTCATGACAAGAACCAACATAATGAAACCCAACTGACATCCAATGGGATATTGGCCCCTTCAAAAGGAAAACTTATAGGCAATGTTTGTACTTGCTTCATCTGTGATCTGTTCTCTGTAAATATGACAATGGTCCTAGGTGTCCAATCTCAAACCGCAGATAGATAGATAGATAGATAGATAGATAGATAGATAGATAGATAGATAGATAGATAGATAGATAGATAGATAGATAGATAGATAGATAGATAGATAGATGCATAGACGGATAGATCAACTCACTATAATAATAAGTCAGTGACTCATAAATTAGATAGTCCAATGGACGGACAGATGAATGGAATATACAATATATTATTGTAAAACATAAAAAAGTCATACAGACCTATATTAGATTTACTGAAACTACAACGAACAGAAAACTAAGGAAAGAATGATTGAAAGTAAATACTAAAACTGTGCAGTTTAAAGCCCTGTCTGAAACTTTGTAAAATACATTCTATCACACCCTTCTAAAGAGCTAAGAGTTGGGAATGTGACATGATAGGATTTGATCCAATTGAAATGTCAGTTTTCATCCTATACAGTGCATCTCATGCCACCCTGCTGCAGATAACACCTAACTTTGATTCAGTCCATGTCAGCATTGGATCTTCCTCTCCCTCAATCCTCAGATGCACCATGACACTTCTGATTCACTTTGAAATGCCAGCACAGATGTGAGCTCAACCTTAGCTGTGAATGCTTAAGGCTCTTAAATTTGTGAAAGTCTGAAGTGGAGCTGTGGAGGATTGGTGGAGGAGGGTGGTGGAATCACTTTCACTTTCATCACACTTTTTGGTTTTGCTCTTTTCCATTAATCTGTCAAAAGGAGAGAGGAAAATACATTTCTACAGGCAGCAAGCTTCCATCTTTCACTGCGTGGACGAAGGCTCGCTTGTACTCATCATCTGTGGTATTTGGTTGCGAGACGTTGGATTAAGTCAAGTGGCAGCTTACATGCCCATTGCTTTGTGCTGCTACTTAGATGCTCTTTCAAAAAGGCCACTCATCTTAGAAGATTAAAAAATGTTGACGCCTCCCCTGCTCCTCTCACACAGAATACTTTTGTGTGCCACTCAGACTGTCATTTCATCAATGCACATGGTTCCCCTGCAGAAGTTGATAAAATCATGAAAAAAACAAAACACACAACCGCCTTAATTCTATACATGCAGTGTTTGGGAAGCAGAGGCTCAGACCCCCCCACCCCACACACACACACACACACACAAATCAAGGATCCCCTAAAAAAAACTGTTTCTGTAAAAAAATATTTTCTTTATTTTCAGTTCATGTATTTGCCTGTTTTGCATAGAGCAGCACAGAAAAGATGACTGACCGATTAGCCATATCTGAAACATATAGCTGAGACTTGTTTTGTTATATATAGTTCTATTGCTGGGAGTCTCAGTCCGTTAAACAAAATCAAATCTATTCAAACAAATTAAAGCCTTTATTAATCAAAAAGTGCATAGTTCTTAAATCATAAACAACATATTATGAATCCTTGATGAAAGTATCTAGCTGTTCCAGGTATGTGTCAAGTTGGAGCTGTGAGTGCAGGCCACTGACAACAGGTCTGTGCACGAGGTAACACAAGCGAACATAATCCGCTAAAACATGGAGGGTGTTTTTTGCCTCAGCAATCCGGACGTGTCAGTATATTTTATTTGTTTATTCTGTTAGATCATTTATTTATTTCCCCTGGTCATGAGGTGCAGTATGTTGGGGCCCAGAGCGTTTGGCTTCACAGCACCAGTTCTTTCGTTAAATGTATAGACACATGTAGTTCAAAATTAAGTGAGCTTTATTAATATAATCGTTTGTTTTATGGCATTGTGGCTGGATGGTTTGTTCTAGAGCAGCTCCAGGTGTTAATCTAAACAGATGTGAAAGGGATGTCTCGCTTGCCAGGCTGGTTGGACCTGCACTACAAATATGCACTTTGCATTTATAGGAGATGAATGGCAGGTGAGAAGATACTTCCCACGTGAAACACCTTTCATGAAAGTGTAACTATTCAAAGGTGGAATGCTTAAAATTGTTTTCTTATTGAATTGATAGAAAATGCATTTTCTGTTGAAAAGCTCTCTGAACAAAGACCCCTGCCAGAAGGGCAGAGAACGCCATGCTGTATCTTACACTGTATCAAGCATTAGGCCAGCTTCATGATCAATCATTCACATGTTGACTCTTAGCCTTTACTGAATCCTGCTTTAAATTATTATAATGCTTAAAACTTAAAATGATAAGATTTAGGTCAAGCCCAGGCACATATAAGCTTTACACAGAGGCTATCTCAGCTGTGTATTCTGTGTCAGGACAGAAGTTGCACTTACTACAGCCACATTAAAGCATTGCAAAAGATGCAAAGCCGGCATTAGAATAAATCTTTGTGATCATTAAACACATTTGCAGTGACGTGCAGTCTAATGAAGCTTACAAGGGAAATGTCTCATTGACTTTCACAAGCCCCTGGAACAGTTTCAGAAGAAAGTTTTTCAAAGATTTAAAAGGATTCAGTGTTGAATATCAAATATTTAATAGTAACAGTTACATCAAATAACAAGAATGTGACTTCCTTACTCTTTCTGGACTTGCTAGTCTAACTATTCTTAGTCCCAAAAACCTTTGTCTTTGTATGAAAGACCTTTCAACTCGGCTGCAAGACAGATCTCTTTGTCAAACACGTTTGCTTTCCCTAAAGCACATAATCACAACAGCTACAGTACTGATCACACATTTGCAGTGATGGCAGCACCAACAGCATCGACTTGGAACTGAAGCCTTGACATTGAAGGATGATAAGACTCGTTACTGTGCAGGCGTAAGTTGTTGACTCATTCCACATCTCTTTCCTTCGTACAAAACACTGGAATATCTGTCCTTACATCCCAGTTTGCTTTCATGTAGTGACACGCTGTGCGTCACACGTCAATGTAATGACAAACTTCAGAGGCAGCTCAGTTGAAAGGCGGCTGCTGTTGCTGTTTCCCTCCTATGCTCTCTTGTCTGTAATTAATGACTTGAGAAACTCAAGTAAGGAACCTTAAGAAAACCACTAAATGTGGTTGTTTCACTTATTTTAGTTAGTTAATACTAAAACGATAGCATTTCAGTCACACATTAATCTAAATAATATGGGAAATCTTCCTAACGGTGAGACTCTAGTAACAAAGGGATGTGTTATATGTGAAGCTAAGATAAGTTACAATAATGTAAATAAGAAGCTCCAGAGAACCTTTTTGACATTTTGCCCTTAACTGTAACGTCCACAGCCCAACTTGAAATGCTATCACATCACTAATGAGCAAAAAGTTTGTGAGAAATAGAGCATTAAGGAATCTCTGCAAAGACAGATATATCTACCACCAAAATCGTGATCAAGACTTATACAACACATATGGTCTGTGGCTCCTTATCACAGAATGCATGATTGCAATTTAGGTCTTTAATCACAAACTCCACTGATTGGTTGTTGATTAACTTGTCTGTTATTGTGTGCTGCTGGTGACACATTAAGTGATCATTCCCAATGCAGTTCTCGTCGTGGCATATCCAAACAGTACTAGGATATACAGTAATACATGATATACAAAAGTAAAATGAGCGTTCTTAGCAGTAATATTTTATTTGAGTCAGTAGGCAATTTATTTTAAGATACATTTCAGAAACAATCACATTTTGTAAGTATCAGCTGTGGATGATGTTGGCTGTATTCAGGGCTGTCATATCCAGAAAATATGTATTTTTCATCTTCTGTTCTCTGTTTTAAATATCATTTCCTCATTTTTATCAAAAGGTTTAAAGGTTAACCAATTTATCAGCCACCCAGTCGCCAGCCTGTACAGATCTCTTTGTTTTAACCTTGCGGCTAGCCACTTATTGTGCTGAGACTATGCTGCACACAACATATGGAGGCATATCATCACAGGTCACTGCTCCAGATGTGCATGAATTTCAAATTTGTCCCAGGAGTGAATATTAGTAATTATTGCACTCTTCCATTATGTTATTTGATAGTGTCAGTTGGAATGTCTGGGGCATCCTTCACCCTCCTCTCACATATGAGACCTGACCTGAAACACATGCTTTTAGAAAAGATCAAATTACATAATTAAATTAAAGTTGAATATTTAAGCTTATATAAATTAAGTTAATTTGTTTAATTAGTTTGCAAAATGGTAATTTATTGAGTGGAAAAACCAGTAACATGCCGAAAACATCTTTCTACTTAACAAGGGCTTCCATGGCTACTAAGTCTGGGCTCCAGACTAACTTTTTCAAAGTTTTCATAATTTCTAGGTGCACCAAAAATGTTTCTCTGTGCCTTCTGGCACCGCAATTATATACATACTATACCTTTTCTCGACAGTTCCCATATTCATTGGTCATTTCTTAACTAGGGCTGGATTTGATTGGTTGTGATGTGTTTGAATATCTATTACATTAAGGATATTTCATTGTACAATGCTAATTATGCCTGACAATTTAATTTGAATTAAAAATATTATGATATCCTAAATAAACATGTGTTTGTGTGTTCTAGTAGTTATACCTTCATGAGGAGTATGTTAAGCATATACCCTTCAGGATGAGGACATTTTTTGAAAGTGAGGACATTTTTGCCGGTCCTCACTTTTTCAAAAGCGGTCTGAGGGTTTAGACTTGATGTTAGGGCTAAGATTGTAATTATATTTAGGTTAGGGTTAGGAATTTAGTTTGGATGGTTAGGGTTTGTGTAAGGGGCTAGGGAATGTGTTGTGTCAATGAGTGTCCTCACTAAGATTGAAGTACAAACATGTATGCGTGTGTGTATGTGTAACACAACTTGCCCAAATGCAGGGACAGACCAGCTAAAAGCGAGGCGCACTGGTGCGACCAAGAAAAATGTTTAGTCGCACTTCACAGATTTTTGGTTACATGTACCAAAATGGTCGCACTCTGGAGCCCTGTAAGTGAATTTTAATGAGTGGCTGTCACTGCTCTCAACATCGAGGGTAAGTATATGTGTCACACAAAAAGAGAATTTGGCAGAATTCTTCTTTGACTGAGAAAAATCTTGGAAAAACAAGCTTTTGCAAAGGAGACACATGCATGTGTTTGTCATGCTCTATTTCTCCATTACTCTTGGATATAGTACAACTGTTACAGTGATGCCAAAAACCTATAGACATACTTTATTTCCAGACATAAATATGATTGGGAAGCATTAATCCGTTAGCAAAACAGATGGTGGCTTTGGTTTGAATAAAAACATGAATTCCCATCCCTGATCCTTGGTTACATCAATTTCAGGGCAGATATCAAACACACTGCTCATTATTGGACACAACACAGGTTTTACAAGCATGCACAGCATAGGCAGTGCCTGATTTATTGAATATTATTGTTCATGGTAATGTGTGATCTGCATTACAGTGGGGGTGGGTCATATGAGGCTGAACACCCTACTGATACTCCTGCAGTATCACCTGAGTGTGCTGTATGCACATAGTGATAAGTGTTCAGGGCACGCCTGTGTATTTCAAACTTTTTTCTGGAGGTCACTTCTAAACTATGAAGATAATAAAAGGAAACAGGAGGGCAAATAATGTCATTCGATTTAAATTCCTTTGTAGTTTATGTGTCCCATGAGTACACCGGAGTGTTCGGGTCATAGCCCATCTCTAAGCAAATTGCTCCTGTAGTCTGAGTTGCTCGATTGTATTGATCCTGTTGTCTTTTTATACCTGGGTGTCAATTGTTTCGAGCCAAATCAAGACCAGAACACATTCATACAAGTTACAACCAAACCGTGAGAGAATTGTTTCAAGGAAACTGTCTATAAAACAATAAACCTCCAACACCGAAAAAAACAGCCCAGACACCACACATCACCACAATCAGCATATGACATAACCTGTCATAAAAACTGCCCTACATTGTATATGGTGCGGCACCTTCTCAGACCGAGATTCAGCCATTTTTGTTTCACAGTTTGTTCAAGAGGGAGATACTCGTCGGCAAATTAACACCACACTGATTCTTAGTTTGACCGATCCAAGACCTTCTCACTTCCGGTAGCCCCAGAGACCACTGCAGGAGAGAGCGGGGTAATGTGAGACATTTTTTACATTTGCTCCCCTCTAGGCGAACTAAAATTATATATCAGTAAAATGTACACATTTCCCATTAATTCAGAATGTTTCCTAGCAATGGAAATGATCAGAATGTCTTCAGGACAAAGGGCAGTGAAAATATGATTGTTTTTTAAAAAGTGGTCTTGTGTCTCACTTTACCCCAGCTTAGTGGTAAAGTGATACAGACCAGAGAAATCAAGGGGGTAAAGTGATCCACTTACTTTTTCCACTTCAAAACTACCATAACAACACATCTTGTAATAGTTGTCGACAGCTAGATTGACAACCACACATTCCAAAACTAATATCGGACTAGTAACAGAATCATGGGGATTGGTCAATTAAGCACATTTATGATTATTATGATTCATGTGATCGTTGCACACCCTAGCTTACCTGCACATCGTTTCTCTGTCCAATTGGCAGGGACAGGGATATTGTTTTTCTCTGAGTATTCAAATGCCAGTTCACAGCACTGAACTGGAGCAAGGACATAGAACTGGTCAGCTAGTTGTTTCAAGTGTTTGGCAAGCTCTTCCTCCATCTCATCTGTGAATATCCTCTTTGCCTCAGCTACTGAACCCCAGGCTACTGATTTAACTTCCCCTTTCTCTATTTTCTTTATGAATCTTTTGAGGGTGGTCTTGTCAATATTTCCACACACGACCACAAATGTGTTCCGTTGCCTACATACAGGGGGTGTCTCACATTACCCGATGTCTCACATTACCCCGCTCTCCCCTACTATTGTCTGTATTACTGTTATTATATACACAAGTTGACTTGACAGACTTCTGCTTGTTACATGCGTGAATGTATACACCCTCAAACTGCACAGACTCTTTGATAATGAAAAAGGTCAAAGCCGCCTGTAAAAGCGGTGATTTCCTTAGATGGATACAACTGGAGTAGCAGCCTGATAGTGTGTCAGGTATGTTGACAGCCCATCAGTTAAATGTATTATACAGGCTCAGTGCCCATTCTAAATAGGTATGTTTTGAATGGGCTGTTTGCTTGACCTATATCAATGGTCCAGAGCCACTTCAGAATAATTCCTTGTCGTTAATGAGTCCTCCTCAAACAGCTCTACATACATATATACTGTCACTTTGTGTGTTTGCTGGACGTTGTGTGCAGAGCTTTTCACACAGTCTATGGTGCAGAGTGAACCTGGTTTATATGAAATGAAGAGTTTACAGTCAATGTTTTTTCTTAAAATGTAACTGAATATGCTTTATGTGGCTTTTAGGTTTGAATGATTTACTAAACTGCTGTTATATTATTTCATAAGAAATTGACAGAATGTTCAGACCACAACTTTTCAACTTAAAAATTTGAAATAAATATCATGATTAACCGAAGAACAGGAAGTGATTCTATGAATGGTGTTTCCAGGATGGAGATCAATTTGGGGACACCCGTGAATGTCTGTGTCAGGTCGATACGGTGTTAATATGATGTCACAATCATCTGGCGGCGATGCTGATCTGTGGTTTGTCCCAGTTACAGACCACTGCTGTAATTTAATTTAATAGCTGTATTTTTATTTTTATTTTTCTTATTTATTTATTTATTTAGTATTTTTTACTCAGATCACTACCATGCACAATAATATTCAACACTTTACATCTATATTTATATCATGGTCACTTATAATGGTTACATTGCAATATTTATATTTTCCATTATGCTATCTTGTAGTATTATTTATATTATGGTCACTTACCTTTTAATTATTTTCTGTATCATGGTCACTACTGTTGCAATATTACTTATAATATTTTTGTTTTCATTACAATAACACTTACATCATTCCACTTTCTCCCCAGTACCTGCTTTTGCACAGTGTCTGTTTTGCTGGTTGTTTGTTTCGTTTTTCTCTTATTTGCTTTTCTCTTATTTGCTGTAACAAGTGAATTTCCCCATTGTGTGGATAAATAAAGAAATCTAATCTAATCTAATTTATCAGAGGACTTAAAAGAAGCTGAGTGAAGGCACATTAACACTCAGACTGACAGGCTTTTGTGGAATAAGTAGGTAGATGCTGGTTTTGTTGAAAGCACAGCCGTTCAGCTTGGTAAGTACCAAACTATAGCTACGGCATAGGTGATAGCTGTGTTGGCTTAACACAGTGGGTTAAGTGTTCAGTGTCAGGAGCCTTGTAGCTCAGTCTGTTCACCACACACCAAAATACTAAACTGTCTGGCTCGGGGCTGTGGTGATCCTCTGGGTTTTCACTCTGCTCAGGTCTGTGGAGAGAAGATCAGTCCTGTTGATGTGCTGCGCTTCCATAGCAGACAGTTCACCTGAAGCAGCTGCAGTGTCCAGCCAGATAAAGGGTAAATGGTGTTTCTCTATCATAGATCCCATTCTCACACTGCCAGTGAGGGATGGTCATTGGGGTTCAGTGTCCTACGCAAGGACACACATGTGGACAGAAGAATCAGGGCATCGAACCACCCATTAGTGGAAAACAGCTCAACCTCCTGAGCCACTGCGCTCTGTCATTTTCTGACCACAATGACAATTCGGGCCATCTGAAGGAAACAAGCTTATAAAGCGAAGAGAAATTGTATAGTGGATTTAAGGATGTCATATCCCAAGCGGAACAGGGAGAAAGAAGGAGGTTGAAAGTGTTGCAGAAACATCAAGCTGCAGATTTAGTCCGATTTCAATGGCACAACATGTCCTTGCCACCCGTAAAAATATAGTTACTGGATAATATGGGATCTTTATAAAATATAGAATATGGCTCTATGATCACACTTGTTGGCTTCATTAGATGATATGACTGCATTGCCATCATTTAAATAAACATTAGCTCTTGGATGCATCCTGAAGGTTGTGATTTCTGACCTTGATTTTTAGCTGTCAAAGTGAATTTCTACTCATATTTTTAATTATTTATACATTATTTGGAGTAAAGTTTGTGAGCGATAACTTGAAAGTCTTACATTTCTAGTTTTATGTTGAAGTTCACTTTCAGTTAGTTTTCTGTAATTTATTTATTCAACCCAACAGAAAAAACTTACTAAATATTTTCAAACAGGATAATGATGTTTGACTTTTTTCCGCTCCCTCTCTTTCAATCCCAGTTACAATTTTTAACAAAGAAAAGAAAAAGCTTTGTAAAAAAAAAGCTCCTATATATAATAACTGTACCTCTTGAGCCTAATTAGTATCCAAAAATAGAGGTGGGGAGAGATGCTGGATTCAAAAGAGTGATTCACTTCTATAGCCGCAGGCTCTTTTGCATTTGGGGTAACAGCAGGGTTCATTTGCAACACCCAAGGGATCTTCAGTGGATTGGCAAGTCTCAGGGGAAGAGATGGGAGGCTCTTAGAAGGGGGGTACGACAGTTGGGGGGGGGTGGGTGGTGTAGTGAATATGTGAGTGGCAGATCTGTAGCTTTGCTCTCAAGAACCAATGATTAGAGAAGATTGCAGATACAAACAGTGTGCTTCCGACCATGCCACAAGGGCTCAGTGATTCAGCGTCAACCGTAAATATAGATCAGTGCACTGCAGAAAATAGGGTCTTTGCAGTAATAGCACAGCATTATTCCTGCAATGACTGCAACTTCTGCTGCAGACAGACACACAAACTCTTATCTCTGAGGTGTCATCTAGGTGCACGCTGCCGCAGCACAGGGGCACTAGTGAGAAGACCTTTGATCAGCTGTTCCCATTAATCATCATATCCATCCTTTTGTGTGTTGTGTGAATCTGCAAAGTCTGAAAATATTCACATAATAAAAAATAAAAAAATTGTTCGATGTTGTGCTATGTGTAACGGAGAGGTTTCTCACTGGATTGATGAGTAGAGTTGAATTCCTGCTTTGTCATTTACATTTTTGAAATGCAGAATCTCTTATATCAGACTTTAAAGCCTCTTCCAGACATGCAGTAAACTTTTCTAAAAAGTTTCTGTGGACTTCCTCCCCCTGGCTGCCTACTAGGCCAACAGAAAGTCCAGAGGAGCTGATGTGGGAACACAGCAGGAGCTCCCCCTGCCATATTCACAGCTAGCAGGGAGGTTGAAGACGTTTCTTACACGTGACAGTAACACAAGTGTAAAATTTAACTAAAACAAATATATCCATATGAAAAGCCGGTGCCAGGCACGTATAAAACACAGACGGAGACGTCAAAAGAATTGAAGTGATACAGGCTGATGTCAGTGTGATGTAATTAAAATCTCACGATCTCTGCAGTAGAATCAGAACATTACATCCTGCTTCTTCCAGCTGCACCAATCACCTGAATCTTCCGGAGGATTTGTTGCACTTATGAAGGCGTCTGGGTGAAGAAGCTCCCGCTGCCTTGTTCACGTGTGAAAGGAAAACTCCGGAGAAAGTCCGTAACCAATTCTCACACACACACACGATTTGGAAAATCCTTTGCTGTCATTTATAGACTGACTGAGTTGGACCGTTGTGTCATCTGGCTTTCTTTTAACACAATCCTCAGTGCAGAGGTAACATGCGCTCAATGACTCCCAACATTGCACACGAGAGAGAAACCAAACACGCACACACACACACACACACACACACACGCGCACACACACACGCACACACACACACGCACACACACACACACACACACACACACACACACACACACACACACACACTTTTTTGGCCGCTGCCTTCTCCCACCCCTCAGTTCTTACATACCTCTTGTTAAACCTTGTGAACCTCTGACCCATCTCACCGCCTCCACGTCCAGCACTCTTACCTGGCAGCTTTGCAGAGACCAGCGGGATCTGTGATAGATGGGGCTCGACAGCAGTCAGGAGTTTTGATGAGTTTCCAGCAACTTGTCAAGGGAGGGGTTGGAAAAAGTGCGAGAAGAAGAATGAGAAATGATTCTAAGAGAACTACAAACAAGATAAATCCGGGAAGAAACGTCAGTAACCCATTGTTGCATGCACAGCTGTTATGGTCATGAAAGTCTTATTTCCATGTACTATACTGCAGTGTCTCATCTGAACACATTAGAATACACTATACCCTGTTATGTTATGCAGTCCAGTCTCTGCTGCTCATTTATATATAGTACCCCAATGCCTGTAGATACAGAGATGGAGAACTGTTGAAGAAACTGTTGTGGTCTATTTGCGAGTCTGGTTTGTGAGTGCTCAGCAGTGATGTGTTGTTGTTAAATGAGTGTTGTATGCTAACTTTTGTATTTTCGGATATTTCCTTCTTTACGGAGAAACTAACTGGAAGTATGACGTGCCTGTAACGAAGGCAAACTAATGAGCTTTTATTAAACTGAGTATGAAAATGCTGCCCCAATGTGCATTTCGAAACAAATGCTATGGACTGTGAAACAAAGGAATAACAAGTACATTTGGTTGTTAATGAGAATAAATGGTGTGGTGTCAAGGCAACTTTTACTTTACATATTTCCAGGTTTATAAATAATCCTTTCAATGAAATTAAATCGCATTTAGATGAAAAATATCAAATAGGTAATTCCTCACTCTACATAATCTCATATTTATTGTCAGTGAGTCTGGATTCAAATCAATTACATCAGACATCATAGTCTCAGTTTTGCCATTCTCATGTGTTTTGAGTGTATACGGAGTTCACAGGTGATGATTGAATTGTCTGGAAGACATTCAGAGGATAAATATTCTGTTGTATCTATTGTTAAACTGAGACATGGTAATTTAATCAGCAGTTGTAAGTAGCCACATGATCAAAGGGTGATCATTAAACATCATTAAATCAATGGATAAGTCCCTCTGTTTGATTACTTCAGCAGATGTAAGACAGCTCAAACCTCTCCAACAAACAAAATACTAAATAGTATTTTTAATTTCTGACTTTGTTTTGCATAAATCTTTGCAGGATTCACACTCTGAGCCTTCTTCAAATTAGCTGTCAATACCAAAATCTGTTTTCTCACATTGGTATTCTAAAGGACACATATAAAGAGAGGTTTCAGAAACCTGGAAAAAGTAATTACTGCGCGCAGTGAGCTCACCTCAGCACATGCAAATGTGATAATTTGGTCTGAGGTATTTGCCTTCATATGCCTGTTTTATTTTCAATGTTCTTTTGAATTTCATTGTGTTTTAAGCATGCATGCTTGATTTTACAACTTGATTTGCCTCTACTCTGCAAAAAGACAGGCAAGAAAAATTACATTGAACTATAGGATTCGATTTGTCCTATGCATTTTTAAATTGGGAAATTCTGCGCTGGCTGGGACAAATCAACACACTATTATAGGCTCCAATGTGTTCTTTATTACATCTAATATTTTGCTAAATAATATCATTACTAAAAATGGAGGTTGAGATACATTAAGTCTTATCATCAGTTCTTGTTAATGTATTAAACTGATATGTTTTCGATGTAACTGTGTTATGGATAGCAAACGTAACCAGGGGGTATGGGGTCTACCAGGTCAACTGTACATTTATTGACGTGACAACAACAATCCTATAACCCACAGGAGTGTACCAGTACCATGCATCAGCTACTGGACTTTCATTATCATGGTTGTGGAACGTCACAGTTTGGTAAGTTTAGGAACATACACCATTCGGTTAGAAATAGTTAGGGATTGTGGTTTGGGTTAAAATTCATTCATCCAGTTTAAAGGGAAACGAAAAGCAATTTACGCTATCTGACTCTCTCCTCTATCATAATTACTACGATCAGTAGAGGTGGTCTAACAACAAAACCTTGCTTTGTTGTAAGAAGCTGCTGCATGGATGACTTAGGGATGATGTTTTGCTTCAGTAATGTCATTTTATGTGCGTCTGTGTCTTTCTCAAGCCTCCCAGCTTTGCCAAAGTAACAATACACGATGGAAGTAGTGTCGTCTATTTGAGAGTTGAAGCATAGCATGAGTTTAGACAGAGCACTCATGGCACATTGGTTGAATAACTCTATGCAGTATGCATCTCAATATTTGACTGTGTATCTGATAACATTCCATCATATTCATTCAGATGTACACTCCAGACATAATAAACTCATCCCGATGCTGCCAAGGCTTCCTCCGCCACCCAACTCCTGGTCTTTTGTGCTGTTGATATAACTAAGACTCATGTTCATGTATGGGGGATTATCGCTCAGCAGAATCCACAGAGCTCTCCCACAACAGCAGAGAATTTCTGCCAAATCAAAGTGTTAAGCTTTTGCTATAAATGGCTGCTTGATGCAAATGTCTCTGACTGGAAATATGATAAATATCCGGCATGTCTCAGACCTATTAATAGATTCTCATATCTTTCAAGTTCTTTTGATGAAGCCACTATTGATCAGGACCATTGCAGTGCAATAATTTTTAGATGGACAAACTCTTAGAAGTCCTCTGACATTTACAGATCTATATATGAAGTCACACTCTGTGCCCTGAGCTGTAATCACAAGAGTTTGGGGCCAGAAAACAAAAATACAATTCAAAAACAAGAACAATTCACATCTTCCCGAATATATTTCTTATTGATAAGATTTCCATCTATACTAAAAGTAATCTACACTAAACAAATGAAGGTTTATCTATTTGTTGGCTCAGGGCTTATGCAGCAAATAATACACTGAGCTCAGGTCGTATTTACTTGTGAAAAAGTGTGTGACAGGAAATCTAATCTCTGGTCTCTTCTTAACGACCAGGAGTGTGTCAAATGCATATTTTGAACTGGCTCTTTGGTTTTCTTACCTCCTACATGATTGTGCAGTGACTCTAATTAATATCTATCTGAATTGATAATGGCGATAAATGCTTATGGTTGAGCATAGATTATTATCATTAAATGGATGGCAAGGACTCAGGCAGCAGTAGGCTCACAGGATGTGGAATGATGTGTTTCTTCATAAACCAGTTACATTTCTTTATTCACGGTTTGTTGAGGTGCAGATTATTCTGACTGACAACCTCTCTGTGTTTTTCAAGTTTGTGTTTGCAGGAGGACCATTGCAGTATCGAGGCTGCACGTTTTGTGTAGTAACAGGCCATTCAATTAGACTCCAGGGGAAATGGTGAAGGGAAGCAGCTCCAGAGTTTATAGGTGTTTGTTGTTTCAATTTTATGATAACAATAAGGAAAAACTAAGCAAGATTGCAAGATATTTAATGACCAGAGGCTGGATAAGCATTACAGAGGAATGTTTCGATCAGTTGGCCCATGGGTTAAGGATCCAGCATGCACCTCTGCACCACTGTGCTGCACATGGTCCTAATTCAATATCCAGGACCAGCATTAATGTAGCAGAGTGCAACTCAAGCTCTCCACAAGATACCGTTTACTCCCCAATGGAATAGGTTATATGTGTATCTATATATTTCTGCATTATATGTCCACAACATCCATCTACAATTATGCACCTGATGTGTGTACAATATTTGAATGCTCTCTGAACATGAAACCCACACTAGTTATCTCACAGGAGTGGTTCGTGGTGCCTGCCATCCTGAATTTATGAATTCACAATAATGTGTCCTAGAATGAACATCTCATATTCGTTGTATTATTCAAACAATGGCACACTTGACAGAGGAGCCTTCAAATACATGTAATACTGCATGTGTTAAAATGTAAGGGGTGGCTCTGTTCCTCTTAGGGAACCTCTAGTCAAGAAGTCGTACAAGAGGTTGTTGGAGAAGTTGCAGAGTTTCACAAGTTGCATACATATAAGTCAGTTCTCATGAACAGGGGGTGGGGGTGGAGGGGTGGGGGTGTTCTGCCTGGTGAGTCTAAAGGATGGCTAAAGAAAAGGAATGATCCTGCAGCTTGTGTAATGGAGGGTTTGCATCAGGTCACTTGAGTGTCCTGACACCTGCGATCTGGGGAAATATCTGCAAAACATGCCTGGTAATGATGAATTTAAATGCAAATGGCAACCTGACAGGGGAAACAAATTACACTCATCACTTGGCTAAATTGCTTCAAATTGAAGACGAGTCCTCCAACCTGAGCATATTGCACCAGTGGTTCATGAAAAAAAAAGAATATGGAAAACAACGTAATAGTTAATTTTACCTTCTCCAGTTACCAATGGCCTGGGGAAATAAATGGAAGACAGGGATTTTGATTTATTATTACAGATCATACATACAAAGTTGAATTGATTCCCTGGCTGTTGTAATATGTGAAACAATGTCCGTTTCCTGTTTACCAGGATAGGGGACTTAACATGTGCTTTGCATCTATTGTGTGAGTAAATAACAACAGGGAAAGCAAGTACAGGCTAGTGTCAACATGGTTTCCTCTCTTGTGGAAGAGCGCACTCTATCAAAGTGCCTCAGCAGAGTAATGGGAAATCATGGCCAATCTCTATAGGTAAAGTCCTTCTGTCTCTGTTCAAATTCAGCGGTTGTAGCAATGTGCAGCAGAACAAGTGGCTTGGCTTTGTCTGATAGATTGACTGTGCAACATCCCGTTGACCTTTCTCCATCCCATTCCAGCTGCCAGCCATTTGTTTCCAGCACACCTCCAGCATCGACTAAACTTGCGCTCCACTGAGAAGAGCTAACATGGGAGGGAATATTGTCTCCTTTTCCCCATTAAGCTACAGGGGATAAAAGAACACTCTCCTCCTTTTCACCTCCCCCCACCCCCAACCCCCCTTCCACTCATTCCATGTTATCCTTCGAGCAGGGAATGCAGGGAGACTTCGAGATCAGTGTGGGAGTCAGGTGCGGAATACAGATCAGCAGCAGGGAGAACTGATGCCCACACTATTTAGCATAGCTAATTGACCTCTAGCTGAAAAACCCCTTCACTGTGACTAACCGCACCCCCTGGCCCCGACGACCAGCATCTGCCACAATGTTATTCTCTGATCCAGTGCTTACAGCCATCTTTAGTGATCGTTGAGCTTAATCTTGGTTCAAGCCATCAGTAAGTTTATTTGCTGCAGGTTCCGCAACAACCCACCTCACAGTCAGACAATCAGTTTATTTTCCATGTTTGAAGCTGTGATCTTAAAAAGTACCTTTGTAAAAAAAATGAAATCACATCACTCAATTGAGTTTAAAACTAAATATAAAAAAGTTCCAGTTGTTATCAATCATTTATAAACCATGAAGTGAGGTCAATTCATGTTGTGCTGAGGAGATTAATGAATGTGCAGTGTTTCAAAGGTATTATCAGCAACAGCATTGCGCTGTCTCAAATAGCCCTGCCACTGCACAGGGATATCCCAGGAGGCCTCTAAAAATATGCAGTAATTAAGTCATCACCTCATTCTAATGGGATTATCACGGTAAAAATATCCTAAGACATTATTTTAAAACCTGAAGAAGAAAAAAGAGAGAAGCTGCACCAGATATTTCTCTAACAAAAATACACCAGCAGCCTACTGTATGTGAGACAATCGTATGGGATGAGGTGAAGAGAATGAATTGCTTGAAATCTGTCACCACCCACAAGGATTTAAAAATGTACATCCTTTGTAAATAAATAAAACTGTGGATTTCTTTTTTAAACATGAATCATTATATCCCTTGGTATAATGAAGCAGCATTTTTCCTCAGTGATTGGTAGGCAGCTTTGTCTATTGTCCCCAATCGTGTCCTCAAGAGTAAATTCCAGTTCCCACTGGAATTATGAAACCTATTACGAAAACAATATCTAAGGCAAATATTTCATGTACAGATGAGGTTGTATACTAACCCTGGGTTAAATGGTAAATGGTTTGGTATCTATATAGCGCTTTTCTAGTCTTGATGACCACTCAAAGCTCTTTACAGTCAGTTTGACATTCACCCATTCATTCATGCAGTGCATCTATTAGCAGCACTTTTGTTGTTCTATGAGGGGCAATTCGGGGTTCTGGATCTTGACCAAGGACACTTCGGCATACAGATGGCTCAGACTGGGGATCGAACTGCCGACCTTCAGGTTGGAGGACAACTGCTCTACTCCTCAGCCACTACCTGGGGCTAGTTTACTGCCTTGTTTAATGCTCTAAATACAAGACATGTGCTGTAATAAAGGTTTTGTATATTTGAGGTTAAGACCAACTCTGCCACACTGCAGACATGAATTTCCCAACATAATGAGGAATATTTGGTAACAGTTAAAGCAAAGTAAAGCAAAGTTGTCAGTTGATACCTAACTCCAGGCTTAGTTTTCTATCATGAACATTAGCTTGCAAACTACCAGCGAACACACAGAGCACTTAGCTGAGCTTGGTGAAGCTTACTAGGAGCAGAGAAAAGCAAAAACGTCTTGGCCAGTGTCAGCAGTTAAAAATCCCAGCCTCCTTTCCAGAGTTCTGAATGAAGGTTTGTGCAGGACACAGTGGGCATGTTTCTTAATGGGCTCTGCCCTTTTATGTGTTTTTTGACACTCCTCTTTGCAATTAAGAGATACAGAAAAAACACAGCTGAGGGTGGAATTAGAAGTCATGCAGTGGCGTGTACACAGTAATTTGCACTAAGTGGCTGAGGGTTGTCCTGGCCACTTGGGATTTATTGACTGCTACTGGCTCAAATAGTCTCTGTAGAAATACAGAGTAGAACTTCATTGAGACAACATGTCAAAACTAGTGGAACCAAGCCACACTTGAATCTGCCAGTGAAGTGTGAAGTCATGACACAAATCTCTCTCACACCCAAGAAGATGTTACACAGTACACGGGCACTGGGGCAGACACTTGCAACGCTTCAGCAGTGGAATGTATAAAAACAGATAGCTGAATCCTCATGTATCTCTCCAAGAAATCCCTATACCCACTACACAATGGACTCATTTAAACCTCTTAAAGAGGATTCCCCTAATGAAACTCTCATCGCTGTCTTCTCTATCTTGGCTGGGATCACAGGAGAAGGATAACGTTAGGTTTTGAGTAAAAAATGTCAGTACAGTACACCTTGCACCTTGGAATGAAAGATGATACAGCTTTGGGTTTTATCAGTACAGGATAATTCATCAATAATAGTTTATCTGCATTGATTCTCAACATATTGTAATACCCTTTAGACAAGAATCGGTCAATATGTCCTTTGAATGGCAGGGAATTATGTCACTGATATAAGTAAACAAAATTAATTTGTATTGAAACATTTTAATATTACAGAGCCGTAACTGCAGTCACTGTCATCACGATGTAGATGTCGTAATGTGACCACTTTATGCCAGAGATGCAAGCTAAGGTTACAGCCCATTTACAACTAGTTTACTTTTTCTAGTCCTGTTGTAAAGCATGATGTATATTTTAGACATCACTTTTTTCATTGCTCTAACACTTAAACTTTATGATGTCAAACCTAGCATGAAATTAACAAGTAACAACCATGCCCAATAAGAAGACATGAATATGACTTAAAGATTGTGAGGTGGGTTTTGAGGAAATATTCCCTGGAGGAGACTTTTCTCTCTGTGCATGTCAAAGTGGTGTGCTGTGAGCAGAGTATAATATAACTTGGGGGCTGATTTGAACCTAACACAGTTATACTTCGAGAAATCCAAACTATAAAGATGTCACATTCTCTGTGGTTTTCTGTAGATTATCTAGTATTGCTTATATACTGTGTCGATAAAATGGAGTGTGGAGTAATATTTAGGGCTCTTTGAAATCGTTCAAAGATGAACATTTTCCATTATGTGTCCGGTTAGACAACTTAGGCAACTTATTCCATATTTAAAACCCTGGCATTATGTTAAACTGGTTGAGTTTAGCTTCTGGAGATTAAATACCTGCTATAAATTGACCTTGCCTTATGGAAGCATTAACTGCAATTAAGCCAGGGAGTTCTCTGAGCTGATTTACATTTTACTGTGATTACAAGGCTCATTAGCAGAGGTTTGGTGTTTGAGTCTCTTACTTGGTTGTTCTTTGCCTGGGGATTTATGGAAACAGATGCTCACAAAAGCTCAATTCATGTTCCTCAGGGGACATATGATTCTGGACACTCAAATTTAACTCTTCTTAAATAATATCCCCCTTCCTAAACTTTTTCAACAGGTAACTGTTGGAGATTACTAGTATTCTTTATGATTTACTGCTGCTGAGAGTATCTGAGATTGTAAATTCATCTCTTGCTGAGTAGGTTTGATGTTTGCACCACAGTGCTGAGGAGCCATCATGTTGTTTGAAGCCATTTATATATAATTACGGCTTTCTGCCAGTGTCAGTGGGTTTAGTTGGTATTAGACTGATGTGTTGTTGTTGACTTCCAGCTGCACCCATGAGGGGTTGCCACAGTGGACCTACATGCACATATTTGATCTGGCATAGATTTTTACACCATAGTGCAATCTGGGTTTGAAGGAGCCAGGGATCAAACTGCCAACCCAGTTTAACAGCATCCAACTACCTGAGTTATTGGAATGATTGTTTATGGCCTCAGTAATTCACCTCTGATAGAGAGGATATGTTATGTTTTATGTCCCACACTGAAGCTTTAAGTGGGGGCCATAACGAAAGGCTTACGTACTAAAATTATAATGTGAAAGCAATGTTCTTTTGCAGATTTCCTGTATACACACACTTAGTAATATTACTATTAGTGTGGGTAACAGCGTACAGTGACCTCTTTCGTATTCAAAGACTTGCGCTAGGTGTCAAAAAAATAATAATAATACTGCATTGCTTTGTGCATAAAAGCCTTTATTGGGAATGTTGAGTCAACACTCTGCCTTGCAACATTAAAAGCTTTTTATAACCTGGCAGTAAAGACAGTTGTTTGCCATTTTTATCGACCAATATTGATATCACAGATTACAGGTGACTGGCTCTGTATTTCACTGTGCTACAACGCAGTTAGCCTTATGTACCAGCACATATTACTTGGGGTTTTGAACCAGTGTCCCTTGTTACTTGCATGTGAACATTATGTCAAGGACTTCATAGAAAATCATCCTCTAGACAACTGTTTTGCAAATGTCAAAGATATGAATGTATGTGATGGACAACCATGAAACATTCTGATCATAATGTGGTACACATTATCTCTGTCTATCAGACCAAACTCAACCAGAAAAGAGCTAATTAAATTAGATAAAGTTCAGACCAACTGAAAGCCTCTTTTAAATAGTAAATAGGGACTGATGCTGGGCATCAAACATAAACCAGGCGTGACTAAGGACTTTGAAAAATTAGGAACACATGCAGTGATGGGCAGCGTCTTGAATATACTTGAATTGTGTTGACTTGTTCCACGCTGAATATAGTAAATTACCTTATCATACAAATTAGGAGACTCGGCGTGTCTCTGCTACGGCTGTCTCTTTTTTTACATGCACAAAAACGCACCCACTTACCCAATGTTGTAAACCACTGTCCTGGGCGTGTTTGTATATGTTATGGTATCAGGAGGGAACATGGAAAGAGCCTGAAGAGAGCGAAAGAAGAAGCGACAAAGAAGAATCAAGTTTACTTTTCTAATGTTAAGAAACGGAAATAGAGAATTAAGGCGGATGAATTGGTTCAAAAAAGAAACTGAATCCATTATTAGGCTGTGGTTTGCGTATTGAAAGGAAAACGTGTGACAAAAAAAAATCGTATCTACAAAAAACCCTGCTCAATCACTCCCCAAAAGGCAGTGCTGCCACTAATTTGTTATAGGATTTGATGTGCCACCTACTACTTAATGGAAGTGCCTGAATCTATGCATGTGCTCATCTCTCCTTGATTTACACAGTCACACTGAGGATTCAAAGGGTCCCTCCAACATATGTCTGCATTAAAACATTCTTGTTTATATCTATCCGGTCTTTCTATAGGATCAATTTTAAACATGCGTGAAACGAGGGTGAAATTAGAAATTCAATTTAACCTCTTAAGAAATCAAATCAGTATTAAATGAATTACAATATAGTAAATCTGTGGCCATGGCTACATGGCATGTTTCTCACCTCCGATAACAAACTTCTGTGTGGATTGATGAATGATAAGACAGTCAATCAGCAAAAGTTGAACTCTACCATCTCTAAGATTGGTCAAGAAATATCAGATATCTTATTACTGGTCTGTATGAGGATAAATAAACAACATGTGGGCTCCACTTACACATTTGCTTAGGTGTCTATGCCTCTAGAGGTATGCAGCAATCTTTTCCTGCCTCTTTCAGCACTTTACCAGCTCCTGGAATTTTGCCCTCTTCCACTAATGGGCCTTCCTGCTCGAATCCTTCCAGGTCACAGTCGGCTCAATCATGGTCACCTGCTTTAAAGCATTCAGGGATTTGGGCCACCTTAAGCTTCAGTCGTGTTGGTGCAATGGTGTCAGGGCCCTTCAGGTGCCTGCCCAAGACATCCATTTACTGCCAGTCTATCTCAGACAGAAGAGCTATTGACATTGTGGTTTGTTGGAGCTGCTCCTCAGAAAGTGGTATACCTCGTAGGTGGGCAGAGGAGAAAACCACTTGAGAAAGCTGACACAACATTCTCCCTCTCTGCCTGCAGCGTCTAGTCACGCTGCCAGTGGTAATGCCCTCTTTTTAAGGCCTCTGGAAAGATGTTCAGTATTTGCTGCAAGGGTTCTTAGGTGTGGAGGGTTTATGGACTGGAAAACATATCACATATAGCCTGGATTACCAACTCGTTCCCACTGGCTAGAGATCAAACCAACAGAGTTCTTTACCACCTATCACCAAATACATGCTGTCCTTGCTTTGGGAACTGCATTTGTTAAAGATATCCAGATATGAATAAAAAACATCTGGCCAGCTACCTACATAAGAAAAGTTGCCTATTATAGCTTAACGTGGGACAGACTTAAACCTAATCTTTTTATTTGCACTGTTCTATAGTCTTGTTTCCTGAAAGCCTGGGATAGACATATTTTTAGACAAAGGGATATTTGGAGATGCAGAAAAAAACAATGAAAGGATCATGAGTCAGAGCAGAAATAATGAAAGACCCAGAAAATGTGGCATCACCATCACTCCCGTCTGGCAAATCTACAGAGGAAACAGTGGGGGTACAGTCACTGCACTGTACCTTGTTTCAGCCACAGTTTGCTATCTATTTCTAATCTGGGCTTTCATTTGTATTACAATTGACAATGTGTCAGAAAGACGATGTAGCACACACACAGACAAACAGTTTGGCTGCTGACTTGCATCGGTCATCGAGCAAAAAAAATCTGTCTGCAGTTGAAGTGTTGAGGAGTAGACCAGGGATGATAAGTTGTGAGGGCTGGCGATTAGCCTGGCATCGGTTAGCACTGTGCCGTCAGAGGCTTTTCTCCCGTGCCAAAGCTAGCATCACACAAATAATAGAGCCAAGGGAGCTGGAGATAGCAGTGACTGGGAGATGAAAACCTGCTGAGCGATGCAGACACAACAGGAAAACAAACAGAGGGCCAGGGGGGCACCTGTCAATCAATGCTGTGTCATGAACGGATAGGCTCAAGTGTCATATAGCTGAATCTGAACTGACAGGTGTGTGTGTGTGTGTGTGTGTGTGTGTGTGTGTGTGTGTGTGTGTGTGTGTGTGTGTGTGTGAGTGTGTGTGTAGGTGTGTGTGTGTGTGTGTGTGTGTGCGTGTGTGCGTGTGTGTGTCTGTGTGGTGGGACCGTCACACGTTTTTCTGCAAAGGCGTGCCATGCCTGTTACTGTCAAGGTTGATTGCATCACAATTGACAATGATGGAAGATGACCTCACACAGAACAAGCAAAAATCAGATAGCTCTCAGCAGATCTCACCACACATGCATACTCTGACTGCACCTTCATTCACTGACAAAATAATAACCAACTTTTCTATATTTTTTTTCTTCTTTTTCGCCAGCATTAATCCATAGCTGAAGCACAACTACACTCTCTCTCCTCCCCGTGTTTCTCAGTATGTTGCTTCGAGAATATAAAACAAAGGTGCAGAGCTGCAAGAGACCAAAGATGACTGGTGACTAGTGCGTGTGTGTCACCTCAGAGCTGCAGGTAGTACACACTGCAGGCACTTTACACAGGTTTCAAAGCCCCACAGTTAGTTGCCTTGTAGGTTAGGAAATGTATTTCAACGTACTCCTCTTGGTTATTAATTCACATGTCCATGTAACTGCCTATACAACTTAAGAGTGATCTGTGAATTACTCCTGTGAATCACTTGTAACATTTTACAAATTCCTTTCTACTCCCCTCATAAGAAATGAGTAGAAAGTCTTATGGTAAAAATTTAATCATCAAATGTGGACAGTATTCACACTTTGTCTGCATGTGGTGCAGGTGTAAGAATTACAACATCTATTAGTTCTTTGCCTGTGGGTGCTGCAGTCCTTAACGACTGCCAGTACTTTTTATAGTTAGTACTGATTCACAGTTGAAGAGGAGGTCAGTCGCTGAGAGCTCCACCTTGTGGAACATCTGTGGCTTGCTGAACGTCAGTACAGCTGTTTTCAGACATGAACTCCGGAAGATGTCCAGACCACGGGGTGCAGACATCCACATGTGAGAACTACAGCAGGGGATTCTCTGATAAAAGGTGTTCACAACAACAGAACAATCTCTGGAGTATTCAGGCATGTGGTGGCGCCGCATGTAGGCTGGAGAGATCATGTATTTCTGTTTACAGCAAATCAACGCCGGTGTCCGTCCTTTTCACTGAAAGTTCTGAGATCTCGTTGTCTTTCCAAGTTGTCTTCTTTGTATGCGTTAGGTGAGTCATGTATGGTACTTGTTTTTTCATCCAGAGAAATTTGTATCCCTTTTATTTTTTTCAGGTTTGCATCCGTTAGGTGTTAGGAATTTCATTAACGCACCCACTGGCGCACTGTGAAATCTTCAAATAATCTGCTGCTGTATTCTCACATCGGCTCACTCGGACATAACCACGAATTATTGTCAGGAGGCTGGCAGGAAGAACTATGGAGAGTTAACGGAGCCTTTGATTAAGACATTTGTGTTTTTGCATACACAAATAATTATCCAGAGGTCAGTGCATGTCTGAAATTAGCTTTTGTGAGTTTCAAGCCAGATTCTGTAGATGCATCTTGTAGAATTTGAACACTGATAGTTAGTAAATGTGTTTCACTGTGAGGGATTCAGTATGTAACACTGAAAACCTTATGTATATATATATATGTTAATATTTGCATACACATTCTGCCTTTTAATGACTTCTCCATATATTCTTGTTCCAAACCATACTCTTCTCTTTTCCTGATTTAATTTCCTTCTTCTGCTTATGAATTGGAATAACCTAGTGTCTGCCAGCACTAGGTTATACAAGCCAGCACCCCCAACTGTCAGCTCTCCTTGGGGCTCTGCTCTTTGGCTAATGGAGACCAGCTCCATCTTCCTCTTGAGGTGTGTCAAAACATCCATTTTCTTCTAACGAAAGCCAATGGCAGAAACTCCTCAAAATACACAATTTGAATGGTTTTAGAAGGAGACACAAATGAATGGGAAACTGCTTCATATGATATCAACAGCTACAACTTTTAGAATTTGCATTTCTCCTACAACGACTTTTTAAATCTTTTGAGGACTCTACACAAATTTAATAAAAGCCAAAATAGCATCACAATAACTTGTCAGAAACGTGATTTCTCATTAGGCCACTTATATAAAAGCAAATATCTAAATATGTGCATAATGTGACTCTAAGTTCCTATAATAATAATAATGATAATCATGCTGCACAGTCTGACCATACATATTTATGTACACCATGACAATATCTCAAAAAACCCATAATGGAATTTCCTCATTTGACATTAATGTTCACTTCGATTCAAGGGTGACATGATTAGAATTTATAGTGTTTTCCATAATCACTGGCTCTTGGCCAAATTGTTGACTGAAAATACTAGTTGTGATCAACTCATGTTTGCCCTCTCTGTACCCCCCTCCCAGGGTAGACACACACACACACACACACACACACACACACACACACACACACACACACACACACACACACACACACACACACACACACACACACACACACACACACACACAGCAAGAAGAGTGGAGCCAGTGCGCTGGACACAGTGAACCAGCTGAGGTGACATTAACTCAATTTGATACTTCACCAAAGTACTTTACCGAACCACCTGTTCAGAGCTCGTCATGTTTTACACCACCACAGAGCGCTGATTAAGCTAATAGCAAGTTGTTATGGAGAAGCACAAGCTAAAGCTGTCTCTGTGCGGTCCAAGGGATGATGTGAGTGGGGACACAGGGAATTGCAGCAGAGGGCAGATACAGACTCATGCCCGTTCTTCAGTCTCTCTTAACTCAGGACTTTGATTCATTTTACTTACATTTAGGATTTATTTCCAGTGACACATTATTAAATTAAAGTAAAGGGTCTGTATAGCACGTTTCTAGTCTTGATGACCACTCAAAGTGTTTTACAGTAAGGTTTTTGCCATTCACACATATTCATTGAGTGCATCCATGTGCATCACTGTGGGATCGAACCACTGACCTTTTGGTGTGCGATGACAACCTTTCACATCCTCAGCCACAGTTGCCCTGGTGTGACTTTTCTGTTGGGAACAATATTGTTCCTGCTCGATAAACTGCTCCAAATCATGATTTATGAATAAAATATGATGTTACCAAGCTTTCTGCAGTAATATGTGTTTTCTCCACATAATACGTTTTATCCTGACACTGAGTCATTTTCTGCAGCTTTTTATGAAACTTCCCTTCATCCCGTGTTACTAGATAGTAACATCCATTAGCAGGTGATATATAGAAATAAGCAATAATGTAGGTAAGTGTATATGATGGATTAGTTACAATTACATATTTGGGCTTTTACAGACACCTTTTTTCTCCCATTGTATTGTTTTCCTCCTGGCAGGATAAACAATATCCTTGTGGAAGGCCCTGAAATTGGCCTTTGACCTCCTTCATTACCATAACAGTTCAAACAGGGGTGAATTTCCCCATCCTGGAAATAAAGAGAAGTGTACCCCACATTACCAGAGCAAGGATTACTGTACAGTTTTTCATTGTAAAATTATTTGCATTGAAAGCACATATGCTAATTACAGATGCCCTGAAGGGCTTCAGAGATTCTTTCAAACCTTCACCTTGGCAACACAGGTTTGGTTTGTTACAAAGGTCAGACGTGTATTTTGTTACTGAGTGTATGATACACCCAAAATGCAGCATTCAAACATACTTGATCATACTGTATGTACAAATAAACAGCAAAGTATTAGATCTGCTTTTTCAATTAAACTGAATGGTATAAAAATTGTTTGCTTCATTTTGCTCTATGGGTGTTGCTTCCCTGCTCTTGTGTATATATAGTCTACCGAACAAAGAAGAAGAAGGAACTCTTTTATATAATTACTTTAATACTTTAACAATAATAGTATATTATATAATTATTAAAACATGCAAGTACAAAGTTATTTATGTAGTTGCAGGAAGCTGTGTGTGTGTGTGTGTGGGTGTGTGTGTAAAATATCTGCCTCTGAGGTCAAAGGTGAATCTCACTGTAACATTGTGAACTTTTTAACAAGTGAAAACAGTAAAGGGAACGAGGCTGTAACGCTAGATTCCTTGGGCTACTTCAGTCCTTAGAGATGAAAGGGAAAGTAGAAGAAAGAGATGAGTAGGCAGAAGCTCAGATTCAAGAGGAAATATGTATATCTTTTTTTTAGCTTATTTGAAGCTCTCTATCAGGTTTTTGACTCAGATTCTTATATGATAAGAAGCTGCGCTTAGCCTTACAACAATGTTATAGTTTAAAAGCTGTGCCTTTCAGTGATATTATATTTTCAAAGGTTATCAAACTCAAGGCTGGGTTTGGCTTGTGGAAACTTTGCAGATGCTTTCATCTGCCATCACTGTTGCTGTATAAACAGCACAACAAAGGCTGATTTCAAAGTGCTGTCAATGTCACCACCCTGACCCTCTACTCTTCACTAATAGCTCACCCGAATTCAGTTCCATTCAGGCATACAAATTAAAATGCAACCTTCTAATACATGAGATGTTACTTGCTATATACTTTGCAGATGTCCCTCTATCCTTCAAAATCGCTTTGGCCTTTTCTGAAAACACATTCTGGAACAGAAGCATTAAAGCTGTTCTTTATTCTCAGCAGTACTGTCCCTGCACCTCATTAAATATCCTGCCCACTCCACCCACATGCTTTTCATGTGCCCACCATGTTCAAAGCAGGCTTGATCCAGGCAGTGGGATATACTTGAAAATGACATTCATGAAACTAATAATGGTGGCAATGCACTAGACTGACAAGACTGAAGTGTTTTTTCACATTTGTCAACATTGGCCCAGTGCATGCATATCAAGGCGGCTTTAAATCATTCATGCAATCATGATTAATACCTGCATCTGTAGCAGTGTTAAGGAGCCTCCTCAATATGGAATGTTAATGTTAAGTTTAGAAAATCTAAAACACATTTGCATCATTAATGTGTTTTTTTCTCCACAGAATTTAGATGTTTCACACCTTTTAGTGAATGTAGCTGAGCTACAGACAGATTTTACCAGATCACACAACTTTCTCAGTTTTTGCAGCCTTTTTTTGTTTAGTACACTATGGTATTAAATAATGACATTGCATGCTGATGAACAGTTGTCTTGATTTGCAAAACCTAGTTTTGCAATGTGTGTGCAAGACTGATTGTGACTTGAGACTAAATCCAATGTTTGCAAAATATTTTAATCTGAAGATTAGGTTTCTCTGCCAAGAGCAGTAGCTGACAATATAAGTAATCCTCTATTATATCATCCTAAAAGAGCACATGGCAAAAAGTTTGTCAAATAAAAGCAACACATTACAAGAGCAGTTGACTGGCCACATTACCCCCTATAGATTCACAGCGTAGCATTTCCCTTCTAGCAGGTCTGGTTAGGTTTGGGTGTTACATGGATGCATATTTTCACAGGTTCTGGGATGCAGTCTGGCTCACACAATTTTTCTGGCGAGTGTTGGTATAAAACAAAAGCCGAGCTCCGTAGACTGCTTCATCTTTGGAACACACACTGCTGATGAAGGTGCAGGCAGGGGGATACAGGGAGGGAGAGAAGATGAGAAAACAAGATGTGCCCACACAAGTGAAACCATGTGAAATGGTAGCTGTCCCACTGTCAGAAAATTATAACACATTGACCATCAATTTCCCAAGGTTTGTGTGAGAAAAAAGCACTGCATCACTTTTTCAGAGTGCGCCATCTTTATTGAACTTCTTTGAGATCCATTTCAGGTAACTAGTCAGATGAGGTCAAGCCTTTCATCCTGATAACCGATGGAATGGAAGATCAGCTTGTTGTCTGATGTGTCATGGTGAGTCAGAGACAATCACAGCAACCCACAGAGAGTTTTGTATCCAGATCTGCTGGAAACTGAATGTTGCTGGTGATTGCAGTGTTTCTATTACTTGTCTTACACTTGTTGTTATCAGTGTCGACATAACACAACACAACAGACTGATTGAGTGGCAAGAATCTCATCTACGGAAACTATATGGAACAAATTTGAAACAGACTATGGACTCATGCCTTTGCTTTGCCTCTTCACTGACTTTTCATCATCACCATTTGAAGGGTGTCAGAGAAGCTCAGCAAGCTAAACTGGATTCAAAGATCTCTGCTGTGCCATGACTGAACCACTTTGTCTGGTGTGTAGTTTGTCACCTTTTTCTCTCATCTTTAATTATTTATAAACACCAAAGCTATCTTCATATTGATGTTCATTAACTAGTTACTTCAAATTATAAATGGCTTACTCTCTCCACCTAATTGAATTTATAGAGGACAACAGCAAGACAATGACTTTCTTTTATTGGTGTGGGGAGTTGCTGCAGTAGACCTACTCTGGGTCTAGGACTCCACTGCCCGCATGTTGGTGCCATCTGTGTGATATTGGCTTGATGGTAGTCTTAATTGTTTTAAGTCATTATGACTTGTGTCTCTGGATGATCCTCTGTGTTGCTTCCCCACATTTTGTGAGCAGCATGGCACATTTTTGAATGACTTCCTTCAGTTTTGACTGAAAAGGAAAGGGAACAAAAAGGTTCATTCAGCTGTATAATTATCAACATCTCTTAACCAAATAATGTATATGTCTTTTATTAAATGAATGAAGGTCTCCACTTTAGCTCTTTTATCACTGTTTGTATTTTGCTCAAATTTAGGGAAAAGTGTGTTACCTCTATTAACAGGTTCAGTCATAACTTAGGATGACGCCCGTACTTTATAATTGTTATACATATATGCCAATTAATTTAAAAAACACCAAAAATCACTTAACCTTCTTCATTTGATATGGCAGAATTCTTTAAAGAAAAGAAAACATATACCATGTTTTATATTTATAATTCAGTCAGAAAAAAGTGTATTATGTAAATTAAACACATTTGACTTATTTTATTCCTAATTTCTTCTTTCTATTCACCTTACTATTTAGGTCCAATCATGAATGACCAAATGTTAAGCTTATTTAATACTCCAAGATTGATGATAACCCCAACATCGTACAACTGCCACAGGTACATTCAAGTGTGTGTGCGTGTGTGTGTGTCTGTGGTGCCTGTGTGTGTGTTTGTGTGTGTGTGTTTGTGAGTTTGTGTGTGTGTGTTTCAGAATTCCATTCCTGTCAAGGAGCCCAGTTTTCTGAGAAACTGCTTGCATATGTATCTGCAACTCAAAATTGTGTTGCACCAAATCATACAAGTCAGTGCTTCTGTAGCTACTAATTTAATCTATAAAATAGCTTATGTCAAAAAGCCTCAGTCTCTCTAATGCCCGTGTGGAACGTGTATGTCACTGACTGTCTTGCTTTTCATTTAGTTGCACGTCATCAGGTTAGAGCAGCCACACTGAATGCATGCCTCCCAGTGTGAACAACAGATGTCCGTGAGAAACAATAAATAGGCGGCACAGTCGTTACACACTGCACACACACCAAGCATCGCCTGGGTAATATCGTTTAAACCACTCTTGTCTGGTTTGACCCTGTTTTCACTTAAAGTTGCAGTGTGTAGAATTTAGTGACATAGTGCACGTGGCAGCTGAATACCTCTCACCTCATCCTCCCCTTCAAAACATGAAGGAGAACCTGTGGTAACCTTCAGTTGTCATAAATACTAAAATGTTGTTTAGTTTGTCCAGTCTGGGTTACTACAAGAAACATGACAGCCTCCATAGAGAGGCCCCCCCTTATGTAAATATGAAGTATTTCAATATAAAGGGCCCATTCTAGGGTAAAGAAAACTACAATTTGTATTATTTAGATGAAACACACTGGACATTTAATCTGAAAGAATTCTGAAACATGCAAAAAGTAATTTTAACTTTTCACTTTAACTTGTTCAACCATTTATCATTGAAATATATGCATAAGACACGAACAAAGCTTTCATCCTGAATTTCCTACCAGACCAAGCCCCATGGTGCACAGCGGGTGAAGCAGTGTAGAGGCTAGGGGAGCTGTAGAACCTTTCAACATCATTCTTACCTTTAAACAACAGTGGAATTTTAGAATGAATAAGGTCGATAATTCCTTCATACATACAGTAAATGCTCAGCAATATATGTATATGAGGCACCCTTTATATTTCTGCTGGGTGAGTTCCACACACATCGCACCGAAGGCATCATGACCGGAGAAAAAAAAAGGGGACACGCACGATTACTCCCAAAACAAGTTGTCATGTGATCACACGCAGACATTGAAATGGCATCCATGTGGTGGCAATATCAGTCCAGGTAATGTGTCATTATGAGGAACAGCCCTCCAGGTATTCTCAACATTTATTAGAGAAGGGAAGTGGGAAGGAAAAACACTTACCTCCCCAGACTCCACCATCAGTCTTCTTTAACAAAGTGTATTACTCAGATTGAACAATCCATCATCACATCCCTACTCTGTCCTCATGAAGTAAATTAATATGTGCCTTTCCTCATTCTGAAGGTGAGTTTCTTTCAGCACATTTTTTAGCCGCTGTTGTTCTTGCTCTGGTGCAGCGATTCTGTCTGTCTGTATGTCCTGCTGTATGTGGTTTTATCAATTTGTATATTTCCTTCATAAGACTGACAAGGGAAAGGTGTCTTTACTGCGTAGTTCATCAAACCGGGTTTGTACTGGACAACTTTTATGTATTTTTTGTTACAATAGATCAACACAAATTGCACGGTCACACACACACACACAGGCACACACACACACACAGACACAAACATACTCACACACACTCAGACACACACTGGTGTATGTACATTGTTTTACTTTTATTTGTGCAAATTTCAAGATATCACTATTTCTACTGTATAATATAGTTTATAATGAATAGTATTCATATGAACTACTTTGTACCCTAAAATACATCCTATAACAATAATTGATATTTGTGTGTGAGTATTGTAACCTTACTTGACACAAGAGTCAATTAACATCAATAGTTTTGGGATGGAAGGCGAATGGATCTATTAAAATACATGTATAATTATCTGCTTTGCCCATTATTGTTAATCATTGAAATTCTGTTGAACTTTAATTGCTTATCCCAGCAGCTGATAGTGGAGACCACTCTGGCACGAGCACAATAAAAGCCTGAATATTCTAGCAAACATGGGGCTATTATTATAGAAGCCGCTGTCATGAACAGTATGTCTGTGTGGATGTGACTACTGACACACAGTTGCTGCTGTGCTGCGTTCTATCAGGGTGTTTGTGCAGCATTACCTGCGGCTCTGGCTTTCTCTGGGAGATGCAGAGGATAACAGAGCATGTGTTTGTGTGCAGAGAGCACCACCGTGTACAACTTTGTTTGTAAGAGGCAATCAAAGGCAACCTCAGATTCGCTACAGTAAGACAAACTGCCTGGCTCCATTTGGTTCAAGAAGCCCCTGGCTTCCTTCTTATAATTGTCCTATGTGTATTCTTTCTTTTTGTGTAATATTTTACACTTAAAAAATCTGTGGATTCAAGTTAGATTTTTGTTTTCTGTGGCTGTGATATGTATCACAGAGTTGACAGTTTAGAACAATACAGTCTTAAACCACTTACCTGCTGTATGAGCCACTAAACAACCTGCATTCGTGGCTGACTAAATATTAATGTTGGTATGACGTGTCACTAATGTTCTAAAGTTTTTCAAATTGATACAACAGTTAAAGTCTTTATTGTTTTGTGTGTTTGCTAATATTTAAATATATTCTGCTCTATATTCTGCATGTCGCTAATGGACTGAGCTAAAGTGCCGGAACCGTTAAGATAAACCCTCTCAAGTTTTTCCCAGCCTCTGGTTGAAGTTTTTTTACATTAGGTTTCCAAAACAAGTCAGGAAGTATTTCAGTTGGACATGAGTCAAACCTAGTAATAACTCTGTAGGTTAGTGTTAGTTGGCCCATAGGAACGTGGCACAAGGTAAAACTTCCACCACATCTGTCAGGAATGGCCTCACAGTTCCCCTACACGTCATGGAAATCTGCTCCGCAAATCAATGCCTTTTTCCTCTAATCCCTGTGCACCCTTTTCTTCTCAAGCCATCAGATACAGCTGCATATTCTGGATGTATTGTATACATCTATTATAAATAGAGAGAGAGAGAGAGAGAGAGAGAGAGAGAGAGAGAGAGAGAGAGAGAGAGAGAGAGAGAGAGAGAGAGAGAGAGAGATGAGAGAGAGAGAGAGAGAGAGAGAGAGAGAGAGAGAGAGAGAGAGAGAGAGAGAGAGAGAAACTAGAAGCATTGAAGCACCTTCAGTTTGTAATGGCTTGACTTAGACTGACATAAAAATATTAAATAAAAGATGGGACGATTTAACCAACTTAACCACATGGGACGCTGCCTATAATGTTTTCATTTTTAAAAATAAAAATGTTCCCTCGCATGGATTCAAACTATTAAGACTTTTGGCAGGGACATACTGTAAATGATGAATTGGCTTGGATCTCAGTGATCTCAGTAAGACAGTATGTAAACAATAAAATACATTTTTAGATTAAAATCCTGTGTTTTTTTCATTCACTCATCATTATTGTTGTGTTCTTGTTTTCATATTGTGCTGGAATTCCCAGTCTGAGAGCCATGTGAATAATGCCCCTTATCTTTCCTTCTTAGTCTTCTCATATCTTAGTGCTGTTGCTTGGCCATTCGCTCCATATTCTATTAGCTCTTTTTTTCTCATGAGACATGTGCAAGGCTGTTCATTATCTAAATAATCAACTGGTGTGTTATCTGGGGTCCAGACCCTCTAGGGAGGCATATTGGTGATTTTCTGCTTCAAATGAAACATAATATAATTCCGTGAGCGTGATTAAGAATGCTTGAACTCTGAACACAAGGTTAGGACAGAGCATCTCCCAGAGACATCGTGTAGTGTGACAGCCCAAAGATAAAACGCTTACTTTATTGTGTTCTTCCCTTCAATCTACATTCAATAACAAATAAAGTGTTCAGGGTGTTTGCTGTGGAGCCTCAAACTGTGGTGAGGTGCATCCTTTCTGGTTTAATTATTATTGTGATTTACAGTCTTTCCCATTCATTGATTTATTTTTTGGCCGCCTGCCACAATATCAACAATGACCCTCACATATGGATTTTTGTCTTCTTCTTTCAAATGGGTAAAATCTTATTTCTGTGTGCAACACATTGTCTCTCTGTCTGTGAACGGCCCCTCTCCCCATGCACACTCTGAATCAAAACACGATCATCCGCACAAGGAAAGATTGTTGTTGTTGTTTTCCACAGAGAAGTTCACTGGCATCGCTGCTAGTCGATAACAACTGCTCGTGCAAGTGGATAACATTGAGGCCAATTATTTTAATGTGAAACAGAATGTTTGCTCCTCAATCCTGATGAACACCAAAAATACTTAAAAGGCCTCATCCTGAGGAGGCACAGAGACAGTCTGGACCGAGCTTTGTGATTATGGTTATCCGGCTAATCTGTGTTGAATATTTCTAGCCTTCAGCCAGTGCTGCTTTGGCAGCTGGAGCAGCTTTAGAGGGGTTCAAGGAGGGAGAGTTGGAGCTATTGAAGAGAGAGAGAGAGAGAGAGAGAGAGAGAGAGAGAGAGAGAGAGAGATAGCTCCCGAAGGCCTCTGCAGAGATGTGAGAACCACCAGGAACGATGAGAATCTCAGCAGCCTCCATCAATCAGCCTTTATGGTACAGTGGCTAGACAGAAGCCACTTTGAGTAAAAGGCATATGACAGCCTTTTTAGAGTTTACAAAACAGCATTTAAAGGACTCTGTGTATGTGGGAAAAAGGTTTTATGGTTTGATGAAACAAAAACTGAAGTCTGCGGGCATAACGCAAGACACTGGTCATCACCTGGCTAAGGGAAGGATGAATGTAGACTCAGCCTCAAAGAGAATCTGCTCCTGAGTGCACACAAACTGAGACTGAGGGCAACTGTTTACATTTTATTAGGACAATGAACTGAAGCAAACCGGCGAGAGTGTCGTCAGGACATGTGTCTGACTGTTCCTTAGTGGCGCAGCAAAAAAGACCAAACCTGTATAACATCCCAAGATAACATTTTGCAAACACTTGAGAAGCTCTGGCAGAAAGAATTGGATACACTGCTAAAATGAAGGTGTGTTACACTCATAGACTTAACCTCAGTGTGGAATTTGGTCTGTTTATTTTTATAGAATGAGCTATTTCAGTTTTTGTTGAAGATTCAGAGTATTTGTTATTGTGGATTATAGTGTATAGATTGATGGAAAATTCATCCATTTCATATTAAATCTGCAACGCTGTAAGTTGAATACAGACAGAAACTCAGAAGGAACATTTGTGCAGCATTTCAGTTGAAGATAGTCAAATTACTGAACACTCAATAGACTAAAGAGATCCATAGTGTGAGGCCATTGGGATTTGCACTTGTAGGATGTGCTGAATCACAGTTAAGTACTTGTTTTAGGACAGAAATATAAAGCTGTCCCATTACTGATGGTTTAATGACATACATCTTGGCACAACATGAAATTGGGCTGGCAAAAGGACAGAAGTGTCTGCATGTGAAATGCCACTATTAGCAACGTTTTATAGACCGAGCAGAGGAGACCTGGCTGTGCACACTAATTGCCATTCTGTTTTATTAAGCCTGAGCTGCTGCACTGTTCTTCATCTTTTCACCTTTTCTCATTGAACTGATTTTATCTTTAATCCTGGTATAAATTTGCTGTATTTATCTGTTGACCTGTTCTGAATTGGGTGCTTTTATCTCTTCACCTACTCCAAGCCTTGAAAGACATAGAAACAGATACGAACAGTCGGACACAGACTGTAGAACACCAAGGATCTTATTGACGGCTTAAATAGAAATTCCTATAGGGAATCTTCCGATTTTTTTCTACTCTTACTTCTAACTCATGGCTGCATTTTTTATTAATCTTGTTACAACAGGGCTGACCACCTACATTATACATGCTGAATCTGCAATGTGCGAAGAAACATCCATAACTGTCCATATCATTTAGAGATTCAGCAGAGAGGAGCTTTGGTGCTCGGTAGGCTCAGAGGATGTGGAGATGCTGGAACATTTGGCAAACAGATATTTCTGTGTCTATGGGGCTTTACCAGATCAAAATATGGCCTGAGCCAGTTTAAGCCATCAACCCAGCAAGGGGAAGAAGTCGGATGTAACTCAGGGGTGACTGGTTACCTGCTGTAGGGGGTCGCTGGATCAAAGCAAGCTCTCTGACTGGTTGATCAAGCAGAAGGGAGAGAAAATGCAAGTGCCATACTACTGTCCTGAAGCACGTACTGCTGGGTCTCACCAGGGGGGGAGGCTGTGCAGCACTTTCTTGTTGCTGGGCTCCTGGTGGTCAGGGCTGCAGGTGGCTCTACTCACTGAGGATCATGCCATGTTGGGATCAAATAGAATCTCAGAATGAAGTTTGTTCTTTAATTACACATGTTGACAGTTTTGATGGAATACTGCTGTGCAGCAATGATTGTATGATTTAATTAAAAGATTAAGGTAACAAACTGTTTTCTCCACTCAGTTTAAAAATGTAAAATATAGCAAAGATAGTTTATTTAGACATACTGTATAAAACAGATTTTGTATAAAACAGATTTTGAATAATATTAACTACTATTGTTTTTTTGTCTTATTCATGGACCCTACTTTTTATATTTTAAAACCAGCTGTTATACGAATGCACTGATTTACTTGTTTTATTTGACATCACAGTAATTACTGTTGGTTGATGTTCAGATTTTTTAAATCAAAGCAGGAAATCCTTACATGTGAGAAGTTTCCAATGGGTTGCTCGTTCCATAATTTATTAGCCAGCAGTTCTGATTTTGTTGAATGGTGAGGGAGCAGCAAACTAATTGGTAGGTGGGCTGATCGTGGTGCTGGTGGCGGACCCTGTGTCGCGTTGGCACTGGGTACAGGAGGTGTACCAGGGCCACGGCGATGGCTCGTGCTGGGCTCCTGGTGGGCGGCGGTGGACGGTGACTGAGGACTGGAGTGGCCTCTGGTCTGGATGCTGGATCGTGGTTCTGCTGGTTGCTGACCATGGACTGTGATTGCAGCGGGACTGCATCAATGCCGCTAAAGACTTTAATGATGAATGTTTTTACACGTGGCATCTATTGCACTTCTGTCCGTCCTGGGAGAGGGATCCCTCACATGTGGCTCTCTCTGAGGTTTCTACGTATTTTTACCTGTTAAAATGGGTTTTTAGTAGTTTTTCCTTACTCTTGCTGAGGGTTAAGGACAGAGGATGCCACACCCTGTTAAAGCCCTATGAGATGAATGTAATTTGTGAATATGGGCTATACAAATAAAATTTGATTGATTGATTGAGGTGGTAAACATTAGGTTGTATAAGAAATGTAACAAAAGTAACACATATGTATATATTTATTTAAATTAATATTTTGAACGTCTTCAAGATTTTTAATGTTATGTCTGTAAACACTGTATTTTGGTGACTAAGACTGTTGCAGTATGAGTGTTTTATTATTTTCTTTATCAAAATACTTCCTGAAGCATATCAGCAGAATCCAACTCTGACCCATACATCATGCTGAAACACAAAGCACACACTCTGGTGAGCGCCTCTGCATGGAGGTTGCTGTTCACCAAAGTAAGAGTGGCCTCGTTGTGGCAAGATGCTACAAGATCTGAACATTTTCAATTGGAGTACTTCCACAGCACAGTAGCCTGAATAAACAGCAACATTGACAACATGCTCTGGACATCTACTTGTAATCTTTAAAATGTCAACCTCCTCCGTTGTCTTTGAACTTAACATAACCCTGTTGGTTAGATTAGCTGTGGATGTTACTCCCCCCCTTAGCTCTTCTGTCCTCCTTCTCCCTTTATCCCATTTACTTGGCCTGGGGACAAAAAGGACAATGTCACACAGCGCATCCCCCCTGGATAGCACTGTCACCTATCCTAAGAGAGAGAGGTGGCAGAACAGCTTTATGAGCTCAGCAAGAACCATAGTGTGTGTGTGTGTGTGTGTGTGTGTGTGTGTGTGCGTGTGTTGCTCACCCTCCCTTGGGCAAGAGAAGAGGTCTGGCCAGTGCATTGACATTAAGTATTAAGAGCCTTGCTGGGCAAAATAGCAGTGGAGGTGGAAGGTTTTCACAGAGCTGGGGGAAGAGAAGGTGGCAGTTGAGTGGGGGTAGCTTATATGGAACCCACCTGAAAAGAGAGAGCGGAGGGCTCTGGCTTTACTTTGCTTGCATTCAATATATAGGGTATGTGTGGATTTTGAGGACTTCTACTATGCAATCCTGAAAGCGTCCAACCATGCTCCCTTCGCCTGGGACTGAAATCAGCACCCACCAAATGTTGACATTTTCTCTCTTTGACAAATGGATCAATAGTTTCACCTAGAGCACTAACTGTTAACAATTTTTTTTCCCTATGGCCTTTTTTTTTCATTTGAATGCTTCAGTGGATTAGAGATCCGGGAATTCTGGTCACTGTGTTTTTCTTTTTCATTTGCTTCCACTCTGACTGTACATCCTCTGATGCTGAGCCAATCATAGATTTGCAAAATTGGCTGCTTATTGGCTGCTGGTTGCCAACAAAGTTGTTGTTTTTTGTTTCGTTCCAGCATTGCCTGGAGAGTTAACTGGCCAAATATTAATTGAGAATTAATATCAAGCTATGAACTTTTTTTTTACCTTTATCTCAAAATGTGAAATTTGTTCCACTTCATCACTGAATCTAGTGGAGACGTGACAGAAGATGTTCAAAATACACATGTTATTTCTTCATTGAATGTTTCCTACCTAAATCTAACAGTGATTCTCAGATTGGTTATTTTTAGGTACGATTCCTTGGAATGTGAGCCAAAATGCCACCCACTGCTCATCATTACCAGAAATTCCATCCGCAATTATGGGAATTCCAACAGCATTCATAAGTTGATCATCAACCATTTCGTTCTTCCTCTGGTCATTTCATTCCTCACTTTGTGTCCATCTGTTTATCACTACTTATCTCCTCTACAAGTATCCCTCCATCTGACCAAAAGCACATTGTTCACTTATGTCTGCACTCACTTGCAGCAGCTCAGCTTTAAAAAGGCTCTAAGTGCCTTTTGATATGCACAGGGAATAAAGTGAGGCATTGAATATTTTTACAGTAAATCTGTAAAGGGGAATGAATCCTTTGAAGTTACAGTCTTTCTAATCAACTGCAGGAACATTGAGTATTTGGACATTTGTCCATAGTTTTTTTCCTTGTAGTGATACTCCTCGGCACATCTAATGATTTCACAACACACTGATTTACATGCATGATATAAGTTAAGACACTTGAAACCACTATCCAGCAATTGTATTCATTGTACATTTAGTGGACCGCCCTCTGGAAACCTTTTGTCCTTCTGTTTTGTCAAGTCTTCACATACAAACTAGACTATCCCATCTTTATGAAAAGTTGGCTTGATACTTGCCACATTCAGAGGTCACAGCACAGGAGATCCATCTCATTAATTAATAATCACCACAAAGATGACTCAGTGTATCCCTGTGTCCTTGGGGAAATTGTTTAATACATCGTTGGCTGTCTTCATATTGTTTATATCTATTTCTCTTTGGGGGTCAGTCAACTTTACATATGTTCATTTCTCCCCTATATAAAAATGCCGGAAATGGTGTGCATTTTCATCTGCTTGCCTCACCTTGTTGAGTGCTATGCCGCAGTGTGTGTGAGTGTGTGCGTGTGTCTGTGCATGCGTGCTGAATAGGTACAAATGCCATGTGCTCTCTGAAGGCACCTCACCAAATCAATGTCAACATATCCACTGGGGGGTTTCAGCCACCCCCAAAGTACTCGTTTAACACAGTGCGCTGCTTTTTGCTCAGATGACACTCGTTCTCAAACACATATTATATTTTCCTGCTGCTTTTCACAAATACTGCTGCCCAGATGCATTGCGGTACACGGTGTGCTTATTTCCTTTCTCAGGACCAGAATGGATGATCATTGCATTTTCCCAGCATGCCTCTGAAGGAACCTGGCTGTTGGCTGCAATGTTAGACATAGCTCTCCTGAGGTGCAGGCGATATTACTCTTACATTAGTAACACTGTCATGTAGCACACATTGACTGGTGAGGCAGAGGGAATCATTCTTATTTAGAGAGTCACTTCTGAGCATATGAGGGCATACATTCACATATGTTATTAGCAATTAAAATGTCAAGTGTTTATGGTTTGTGAAACTGACCTGTTCCAAGTGCAGATGACATCACAATCACATTATCAATAATTCATGCATCCCTGTGATCTAGCTTAGTGTCTCTCAGGGCAATTATGTAAATACTAAACTGCTCAAGGATTTAGGTGAGCTAAAGTCAGAAGGTGTCTCTGCACTTGGAGGAAAGTAAGTGCTGGAAGTTTGTTTTGGCAGGTGTTATAAACCTTTAACTCATCCAACCTCATCACATGCCAGAAAACATGAGAGTAGAAGGTTTAAGATGATTGCCTGATTCATACTGTAGCATTCCAAGCAATGTATCATCCCTGGCTTGACTCATTTTCAAAGTTTATACCCACCAGAAAAGAAAAATCTGTATGTTCCCATATAAAACAAATTCAGTGAGACTTACACATCTACAGCTTATTCAACTCTGTGTTTTTATTAACATAATTGTCACAGCCCGGCTCAAGACTGTGGCAAGGAGGGAGACGACACGGGTGAACTGTAGCCCTTTTCGAAATATTTATTTAACTGAACAACAATAAACAATAACCAAAGTCTCCAAAACAAAACAGAGAAGTGTGCGGGCTTCCGGGAGAGCCAACCTCGTCCCGTAGGTAGCGCAGAAGAGAGAGAGAGAGAGAGAGAGAGACGAATCAGGCCAGCCTTTTAAAGGGCAGAGCACACCTGGCCGAAATGTGCTCCGATTGCTCCTGACGCCCACTCCACCTGTAACTTAAAGGAAGGAAGAACAGGGACACCTAGTGTCCAGGTGAGGGTGGAAGGGGTCGTCACACCCCCCCCATAAGAGAGGGATTCCCACCGGGAATCACGACATACATACACAATTTTTCAACATAATACTGCAAGAGACTTTAAGAATTTAAATTAATAAGGGAGTTAGTTTGCTGTATACCACACTCACCTCTAAAGTCCACTCACTTTGCTCTCTGCCACCCAGCAACTCCCGACGTCTGGAGAAGCACTTTTAAGGGATGCAGAGGAGATAAATGGTTGACCAAGAAGACGATTGTACAACTACTCAAGAGCAAGGTGCTCGAGACAATGCATCCGCCACCACGTTCTCAGAACCCTTGATGTGACGAATGTCCAAACAAAAAGACTGCAGGAAAAGGAACCAATGCATCAATCTGCGATTGGGGCAAGACAAAGAATGTAAAAAAGTAATGGGATTATGGTCAGTGTATATCAAAATGGGAACACTGGAATCAACATAAACTTCAAAGTGTTGCAGTGCCCAGATCAGAGCAAGACTTTCTTTTTCAATCACTGAATAATTTTTCTGATACGAACTAAACTTCCTGGAGAAAAAACTCACAGGGTGCTCAACACCATCACTGTCACACTGAAACAAAACAGCACCTGCACCAACATCACTGGCATCCACCTGTAAGGCGAAAGGACGGTTCATGCAGGGTGCCATGAGAACAGGGGGTGAGCACAAAACAGATCTTACCTTAACAAACGCATTTTGGCAGGAAACTGACCAGATATATTTGGCTTTAGCCTTCAACAAATCTGTTAAAGGAGCAACAACAGAAGAAAAGTTCCTGCAAAAACTTCGGTAGTATCCCACCAAGCCCAAAAAACGCATCAGCTCCTTCTTAGTGGTGGGTACTGGATAGTTTTGGATTGCCAATATTTTTGAATGAATAGGCCGCACTTTCCCCTGCCCTACCACTTTACCTAGATAGGTAACAGTGGCTTTAGCAACTCACACTTTGCTAAGTTGACAGTTAGGTTGGCGTCACGCAGGCGGTCAAACAGCCTTTTAATTCTGCAGACATGCTCTTCCCAGGTATCACTATAAATCACCACATCATCAAGATACACCGCACACCCCTCCAGCCCAGAAACTACCATGTTCATGAGGCGCTGGAAAGTTGCCGGTGCATTCCTCAATCCAAAACTCATCACCGAATAGGAAAACAGACCAAATGGGGCAACAAAAGCAGAGATTTCTTTCCCTCTCTGGGACAGAGGTACTTGCCAATACCCTCTGAGCAGATCAAACTTGCTAACAAAACTTGCTGAACCAACCTGACCTACACAGTCTTCCATGCGTGGCAGTGGATAAGCATCAGGTTTTGTAACACCATTTACCTTACGGTAGTCAGTACAGAACCGAGGACTTTTATCTGATTTATCCACCAGCAAGCACGGAGACGCCCAGCTGGAAGCTGACGGTTCAGCAATGTGATTGTGTAGCATGTACTTTATTTCTTCGTCCATTACTTTATGTTTCTCCTGAGATATCCTGTAAAACCTCTGACGGATTGGTTGTGCATCACCTACGTCAATGTCATGCTCCAACAAATGTGTACGAGTTGGAACATCATTAAACAAACAAATAGTTGAGCAAATCCGATAACTCAGCAGACTGTTTACTGGATAAATGGCCCAACAGCAATTTTATATCACGTAGTGACTCAGAATTTTTCAAGCGACCTCGTAGCCGGCTTTCATCGGGTGAAACCACATCATCCTCCACCTGCACAGACATCTCAGCAGCAGGCGAGTGTCTTCCAACAGTGTCTGTTACTAGCACAGGTTTCACAGTCTGCTGCGGCACACTCTCACAAGATGGTGACTCACGACCATAATAAGGCTTTAACAGATTCACATGGCAGAGCTGAGTTGACTTTCTACGTTTAGGCGTAGAAAGTAGGTAGTTTTGCTCCGACACTTTACGCAAAATTGAAAAAGGGCCGTGGAACTTGGCTTGAAACGGTGAACACACTAGTGGTAACAAAGCCAAAACCTGGTCACCTGGATTGAAGATGCGAGTCTCAGCTTTACGGTCATAAATAGTTTTAATTTTCCTTTGAGAAGAAACTAAATTTTTCCTAGCCATCTCTCCAGCAACATACAATCTATGCCGGAAACCATTCACATAATCCAGCAGATTAAGGGGTGGCTCAGATTGCACAACTTGATCGTGAAGTAATGTTAATGGTCCACGCACCGTGTGACCAAACACAAGTTGGTTTGGACTAAATCCAGTGCTCTCCTGGAGAACACCTCTGGCTGCCAACAACAACCAGGGTAAACCTTCCTCCCAATCCTGGTTCAACTGTACACAATAGCTACGCAACAGAGATTTGAACGTTTGATGAAATCTTTCCAACGCACCTTGACTCTGAGCATGGTACGCTGAGGCCAGATTATGTTTTACACCCAACTGTTTGCTCTAGAACGATCAAGTTACACAAATCGCCATAACTGTCCACGTTTAGTGAGTTACACCAACGATTAAAGTGAATGTTTAGCTCTCTGGCGAACTCCATGTGAGTCTGTTTACCAGATTTCTCCCATGATCTGAATCTCTGGCGATATGCTTCAGGAACCAGCTCGTATGCTTTTAACACCGCAGATTTAACCAACTCGTAGATCTTGCTATCAGCTATACTTAGTGCAGAGTACGCCTCCTGAGCCTTACCTGATAACACGCACTGCAACAATAAAGTTCGCTCGGAATCCGTCCAGTCTCTACTCTCGGCGACACGCTCAAAGAGAGAGAAGAACGTGTCTACATCCCGTTCACCAAAATGAGGAACTAGACGCAGACAACTGTTCACATCAAAAGAGCGTGACAGCGCAGAAGAGACAGGGACCAGGCCCTCAACATGAGATATACTCAGTTTGCGAACTTCCAGCTCCATTCGCTTAATTTCCCCATGAGTCACATCCCGCTGTAACAATAGCAGTTCTTTACGCTGTTCAAATGTTAACGCAGCCTCGGAGACAGACTGAACAGTAGCACCAGACTCTGGAGAAAAAGTGGCCTTGAATTTTGGGTCAATAACTCCAATTTCCACCAAATTATCACGGAGGATACTCCTGACATTCTCCTTTAAACGTTTATCCCCGACATCCATCTTAAAGTGATCAGCAATTTTAATTAACTGATCCCGCGAACAGAGGTCTAACAACTCCTCTGACGGAGCACTCAGAAACTCATCCACAGTAGCCATGACTGAAAAACACAGCTAACCTGCCTGAATACTAACAATTTAACTGTGTGCACATGCGGTCACACTCGTAAAGCCGCACACAGCAGCACGTCACTGCAGCGCTGTCCCGCTGACTGCCTAACCAGAAACTGACTAAAGCTCCCCCCTAGTCTTCAGGTGCTAGTTGTGGTGGGTATTTATTCACTGAATCCCGCAAACCCGGCGAAGCAACCAAACTGGCGACTCCACCTGCAGCCTCGGACGTGCTCCCGAGACAACTGCTCTTACCACTTTCACACCACACTACCAAACCCCAACGAACTCCAAAGGGAGTCCGCCCTTCAGCCTAACCGGGACAGAACAGCAGCCACTTATGACCGTATACGGGCTCACTCAAGTTAAACGACACCAGGAAACACCTGGCACAGCAACACGGAGAAACAAGCCAATACACAAAGTGTCAGTTCACTTACCGGAACAGCTCCCCCACAAACAAAGTACGCCGCTCATTCACAAAAACGCGCACAACTGACTTGGTGTGTGACGTCACACTACGCTCACACATTACCTGATCACAGGTCTCATTCACAAAATCGCCTTCTCCGCCTATCCAGTCTTTCATAAATGCGGAGGAAAAGCGTATCCCGGACGAGCCCCCATTTGTCACAGCCCGGCTCAAGACTGTGGCAAGGAGGGAGACGACACGGGTGAACTGTAGCCCTTTTCGAAATATTTATTTAACTGAACAACAATAACCAATAACCAAAGTCTCCAAAACAAAACAGAGAAGTGTGCGGGCTTCCGGGAGAGCCAACCTCGTCCCGTAGGTAGCGCAGAAGAGAGAGAGAGAGAGAGAGAGAGACGAATCAGGCCAGCCTTTTAAAGGGCAGAGCACACCTGGCCGAGATGTGCTCCGATTGCTCCTGACGCCCACTCCACCTGTAACTTAAAGGAAGGAAGAACAGGGACACCTAGTGTCCAGGTGAGGGTGGAAGGGGTCGTCACATAATGAAGATGGGTTATTATGTACATGGCATGATGTGAATACATCAACACTGAATGTGTCAAATATTCACAGTAAACCATATTTATTTTCCAGCAGAATGTCTTATGTTGCAGTTCAGTCTCCACCTGTCGTGACTCCAGCTGTTATTACAGAGTTCTATGGTTGTGTCTAGCCTCCTGATTCAGATTAGTGAAAGATCTGGTTTGGTTTAATTCAGTTCTATTCAATTTTATAATACACATTAGCTCAAGGCACTTTACATAGAAGGTCGAGACCTAAAAAATTATAGGGAACCCAACAGTTCCGACAATGAGCAGCACTTTAGTGACTGTGGAGAGAAAAAAAAACCTCATTAACTGGAAGAAACCTCTAAGAGAACCAGACTCATTGTGGGCGTCCAACTGCCTCGACCAGTCAAGGTGAGCAGAGAAAACATAGGAAAGAAAAGGGAGATGGTTGAAAAAGAGGGGAGAGAAGAGAGTGAGATGGGGGAGGGGGATGTTTGATTATTTTATTCTATCAGCAGGGCTGACAGTAGATTGAAGTTCTTGTCCGTACTAAAACTAACATTGAGCGTCATGCATCCCTGAACACATCCCTGTCTAGCACTTATATATAGAAAATGATTTAATTGAATGTCAACAAAATCACAATAATTTGTTTTGTTTTAAATTAGAAGTAAATTCACGAAACCGAATGAAAGCAGTTGAACAATTAACAAGTCTCTGATGAGTAGTTTATTTCGTATATTTTATTTATTTATTTATTATGGCATCCCTTATTTTATTACATCACCTCATGTCATAAATAAACATGAACGCTTAATAACCTAATTCTAATTATTGTTTTTTTTTATTGTTTTTCTATTTAATCTGGTTAAATTATGGGATGTAATAGTGATAAAAAGTGACCTGATTGGTCATGAATTGATGACATTAACTGTCGCTTAAAAGGACTCATTAATGAAACTAAGGGACTTATCTTAATATGTTTAATTGAAAGGATAATAAAAGGATGTGGGAACCATCATTGTCACCCACCCTTTTTTGTCTTTGGCTGAGCAGGATTATTTATTTTTTCAACTGCAGGAGGGGTTAAATTAGTAACAATTGATGAAATGAATTTGATAGCATAAAAGCTTCGCTTTAAGGAAACAGAAGCTGTAGCTCTGGCTTTATTTTCATGTTTATGGTTAATTTGAGACATCTCTTGACTACTAATTTGCCCTTTCACACGTTAGTGCCCAGGGACCCATTGTCTCATATGTGATCTCTCCACACTCACTGTATGGTACCATTACACACTGGACTGTAGCAGCTGGAGTAAAAGCAGCTAATACAGCTCACCAGCATCAAACAGTCCAGGTCGTGACCTGAATTTCATTATTGCGCTTGATTTAAGTTTCCTGTGCTGGCTTTTTATTGTAGCTTTGATATTGATACATTGAACGCCAAATTGTTTTAGATGGTTTGGCCACCTCAAATGTTATGTGGACCATCTGACAAGCAGCTGCTTGTCAGATGGTCAGATAGCTTCAGACCCCCCTTAACCTTTCCAGCAACTGCTTCTGTAACTTTCAAACACCAGACATTCAATTTTCAAACCCACTTCACATCATGATTCGCAGTTGTGTTGTGGAGAGAACTGAATTTCCAGTGTGACTGTATACTGTGTCCCAGTTCTAGACATGATCGCATCTCCCACACGTCTGTGTAGGACAGCATTTCACTCGACCTTCCACTGTGGCCATTTGGAACAATGATAAACATCGTAATTTCTTATTTGGTCAGACAGCACTAGACAACAAAAACCGAAATGGACATTTTAAAGTGTTCCTTGTTTGTTAGAAGAAAGGCTTTAAAAATGCTTTCCTTTTATCATTTACCATTTGATATAACCGGGTTAAAAGCATGGCAGGGGCGGTGAGAAACTGAAATGTTTTTTGACATTACCAGTCATACCTGGTTCCCTCTTGTAGTCCTGGTTCAGTCTTGTTGTACATCACAGTCAATTATATACTCAGAGCTACTACTGTGCTCATAGTTAGAACCAGGGTTCTGCATTTTGAGCTCTACAAAGTTATATCCCTCTTGTAAATAAACTTAAGTATAAAACACTAATATTGAATCTGTATTTGTATTGTATGACCTATCCTGTGTTTGTCTGTTTATCTCCAACTTCTTCAACTTACAGTACATCTGTGAAATTTGGAGTCGAGACAGTGGTTGCAATTAAGAGTACCCTGCAGCCACCAGAAAGTACATTCTAAATACACTAACACATTAGAGGAGGATTATTAGCAGCGTATTGCGCTGTCAGCCTGCTGCAGCTGTGATTGGTAGATTAGTGCCCATTTGCTTGTGTAGGGATTATGATACTAGCTGAGCTGCCAGCCAGTGTATGCTGCATTTTGGCAGAGATGCAGAGATGCTATGGTATGTTTACATATTACTTTTCATGCTTGTATCAGTGTCAATTACATTTTTAACTTATGTAATCCCTCTTCTATGAGAGAATGTCACCATGTCGTTTCCATGTGTTACTTGCAGGTCTTTTATAGAACCCACACCCATGTATAAAAATATATATGTGTGTGTGTGTGTGTGTGAGTCTGTGTCTGTATGTGTGTGTGTGTCTATGTCTCATGGTAGTAGGGGTATTAGGGGCTGTGAACCAAAAACTGGGAGAGTGGCTCCCAGGTACAGCATCTAAAGCATCTGTCCAGTTGAGCAGAGTCCTTGGAAAAGTTAAGATACTGCACAGAACCCTCAAACATCAAGGCCTCTGGTAGAGGACCCAAATTTGAGGACTTACCCCGCCAAGTGGGGGTGCAAGAGAGATTTTATACAAAAAAAATGTGAAATTCTAGCTTGAGTGCAAGATAAATTTCATTCCATGTAAGTGCTGCATAGCAATTGAAAACTGTTGTTTGAACATGAGGGATTTCTTAGCTCAAGTAGTTAGTGTAGATACTAGATTCAAATGAGAGATTTAACCTTAAAGCTCCATGAATGCATGAAATGAAATGACAGTGTCTTCTTAACTGTCATACCATATGATACAGAAACAGGGTATCTGTTGAACAAACTGTGGCATGACGATACAGAATATCTTAAGGACAGACAGGGCAGTGGACTACCCAGTAGTTTCCTGGTGGGAGGAAAACAAACATCCTTTAGGTCTATTCATGATGGTCAACTTTTGATTGTAAGTCTTGAATGGTCGTCTGCTTGAAAGCCTTATACATAATACACAACTCAACAAATCTAGTGACAATTGAAGTCAGACTGATGACAAAAAGGGGGCTGGAGTCGAGGACATATGAAGTAGTATCATCAGACATTAGGATCATTAGGAGGAATTTACCAATACATCAGTAACAATAATGGTATTTGAATAATAATTGTATTAAATATGTATAATGTAAACAGCAATACACCAAATAAAAACTCCCTTGAATTATATCTCCCAGGAAACTGCTCCTTCTCTGTCTTATTGCAAGAAGACTCCTTCATTATACTTCCATCGGAGGCCACATGCTTTGAATTATCGGTGGGAGAAACACAGGATACATAGTCTTACCAGCAGTCTCCTCTGTGTGTGTGTAGGTGTGTGTGTGTGTGTGTGTGTGTGTGTGTGTGAGTGTGTGTGTTTCTTCTGTCACAGAGGTGTACTCTCATCACATACAATATACCCGTCGAGTATTACCAGCATACAGTTATGAATCCTGCATCCAACCATGCTGGATTCATAACCGTCCATAGGTGCACATATCTGTGATGTCTCTACATTTGCAAATGTCACGGTATCGCTGAGAGAATCCCAGCACCCGTCCGGAAAATGTGTGGCTCCTCCTCTGAGGAGGGTGAAGCAGGGGATCAGATACAGTCTGGCTGTGTGGCGGTCATGTCTTGTTATCACTCTCAGTTTGGGTTGTCTGCCTCTCTGTCACCAAACACACATGCCTGTTCCCCTCCACCCCATCAGACATGGAAACAGCATCCTGTGACTGTACGCTTCACAAACCAGGCACATTCTGTTCCCCATCCCTCCCCAGCATGCAACACTGTCAACAGTGGTTCTATTCACGGACCATTTATCAACGTCTCCTCAAGGCTTTAACCTTCTCTTCCCATCCCTTCCCTTTCTGTGAGGTCACTGACACCAACTCTATGAAAGGTGTGTAAGCTCTCACTCATAGAGCTCTGCATGTATTTTCTCCCACGTCCTTCAAGTATTCCTTCTCTTTCATGTATTTGTTCTGCTACAGTTTGGTGTTGCAGTATTTTCAGAAATGGACCGGAGAAGGGGTTGGGGAGGCGGAGGGACGGTGAGTAAAGGGAGGGGCAGGTTGCCGGAAGGCGCCGCTCTGTGGCTGGCCTTGTCAAATTGATTGATGAGAAAGGCAAGCTTGTGTTCTTGGCAGGCTGAGGATTCATCCTCCTGGCTGTGCTGATACACTTATCTAGGTTTAAAGTGGCGGGCGGGAGGGGTTGCCATCACTCTGCCAGGGTGTTAAGAAGGAGATTAGGCTGCTGTGCATCATGCCAAATGAGATCGAGATACGGCTGGTGCACATGCTACAATGTCATGTGAACATGTGCACACGCTTACTGCTTGTGTTGAACAAATGCCCGATCAAATGCCGCGGCTGAGTGATAAAGAGCCTGAAGGAGAGATGAGGAGCTCATGTTCAGAGTCCTTGTTTTCTGTCTCCCTGACACTGGAGTCTGAAAGGAACACATCATCAGTGGCTAAATGTAAGACAACTCAAATGGTGGGAAGTGGACAGCGCAGGGCAGCTCAATGATGTTCCACCTTAGAGGTGTTATAGCACTCCAGGTCGCCTTCAGTTTCCTCGCCTTCCTTGTTTTTACAGAATGACCCTGTTGTCCGTTTGTATCAGTAGAAATAATCATAAAACACCAGAGGCCTGTTTTTTTCTTGTGTATTCTGTTGACAAATGCAGCATGAAATCTCTGGGACATATTGAAAAATCCGTGCAGCTGAATTTATGGCATCAGCCCACACTCAAAATAAACCAGGCTTATTGAATTGACCCAGAGCGTAACCTCTCAATGTCCAGACAAGATATACCCTCTCAGTGACAGACATCATTTCACATAAGGACATTGGTTTTCTCTTTCTGTCTTTCTGTTCTATTTTTGAAGTTCACAGTGTCTCTCAGTTATTTCTGTATTCCAAAGTGGCTGCCCCTAAAAAAAAAGAAATAACGTTGTACCACATTAAGAAAGCTTTGATATCCTGCCTGCAAACAATGGAAATTTGGAAGGCCTTAGTATCCATGATCAAAGGAAGTCTGCTTGTGCAAAGATGGCAACTTGCTCACAGCGCACAAGCGTGTACTCAGACACACATGCAGACAGATGAGCACACACACAAACTCATCCCTAGTCAAATTTTTGGGTCATCAAAAAAGTTATACTCGACTAACACCTTTGTTTATAAAACTCTAATCCTAATTAAAGTATATAGACAAGTGTAGCCTCTCTGGATTTCTGAGAATGAAAATCTCCAACTTCCCTCTCACATCAATGTAGCTGCTCCTGTCCAAGAACAGCCCTGGAGGGAGAGGAAAATGTTCTTTCAATTCTAACATAACAGAAAGTTCAGATTGCATTGCCACGCCACAGCAGTGAGAAGGAAGGGATTTGTCTTATAGATGTGACATTATCTTAATTCACTGTCCAGATCCTGGCATGTTGAAAAAGATATTATACTTACTCTTGTCATATTCATCTGCCTTCCCACAACATACGCTGCTGCTGAAGTGCTGCTGATGAATAGTGACTGTAGCTGACTTCAGTAAGCAGTAGCAGTTGCATCATTTTGAGAAACAATGTCTTATGACCATTTGAAAGATTTGAAATCCTGTATTTCCCAGCTGCGAATAAAAAACTACAGTAATCGGAACAGATCTTGGAAAGCACTTGGAATTTAAACCTGAAACGAGCATGAAATCTGCATCATAGTTTCCATCCAACCAGTTCCACACCATAGGGCCTTAGTGCAGAGCAATGAGGTCAATCCCCCACCAGTGATAAACAAATGAATGAGAGCTTTATTGCTTCCCATTATCTCCAACCCCGAGAGAGCAGAAAATAAATGCATACAGCATTTCTTTTTGAGCCTTTGTTTATCTGGGGATTGCTGAGTAGATTAGTATTAAACCAGACTAGGCTCTTGTTCGACATTGCTATTCTTCACACTTCTCGATAGTGAGGCATTATAGAGCTTGCCCCTCTAGATGCTCCCCCACTTAGTTCTTCCCTTTGCCACCATTAGGCCAGATATTAAAAACATCAGGATCAAACCATCTGAAAATCGGTCTCCTATTCAGTTAGTTAGGGCAAAATAATCCTTTTCATACGTCATTCCTTGCTTCCCTTATTTTGCACAGAAAAAAATTAATTAAATACAGTGAAAAATGGAGTAACGTGAAATAAGAAGTAGGAATCTTAATACACACACACACATTTGAGGAAATTATCTAGAGGATCTATTGAGATCTAGTGATCACTACCCACAGCCCTGTTTAACCTCACATACTGCTGGGATTTGACCTGTACTAGACACGATTCTACTGACGACCCTGAGCAGCTCAGCAGACACACTTTTACATGGTATACAGCATTCATACTACATGAATAATTGAAGCTTTACCTTATGATTCAACTTTTGCCAGCCATGACAGTCAGGAAAACGTAGGTGGGAAAAATGAGTCAGTAAATGCCTTTAAGCATTTAACCATTAAAATCTCTTGTGGAGCAGAGCGGTGGATATAGGATTAATGCCTGGAGGCTGTTTATTTGTATGGTTAAAAGGTTGCGAGCTAAGTCTAGGTTTCATATCATATCAAGAAAACACTTGAATTACATTACATTACATGTCATTTAGCTGATAACAATTAATTATCTATTATTAAGCTTATACCAAAACACTGCCGTTACGGAAGACTACATGATAACCCCTAACCCTGATTAAATATATTTATGTGATGTTTGAGGTTATGTGTTGTAAAGATTCATGTTGTTAACCTGTTGGCTGCAATATATCAATGACGTAAATATACATTTATTGGTGAAAGACAAAAAAACACATTCACGAGGTACATGTTGAGTCAAAGCTTTATTATAGAATAGAATTCTCTGTCGACTCTGGGGTTGATTGTTCAGCTCAGGCTGCGAAAACACAATGATGAAATCAGATAAAGTAAACATAGAGAACTTATTCTATTAAGCAAATGCATCTCTTTTTTTAATCTAACCCCTGCTCTGGTTCATAGCGCCTTCCATTTGCCTCAGAGGTGTCAAGACGACTCACAGTTTCCTGACAAATACAACAGACAAACTATTAAGTTTAAGCAGTTTGTGCACACTGTACTTAAAATATCTGTATGTTTAGTTAATTATAGAAATGTTTTGTGTTATTTGTTGTGCCTGTGCACTTTATATGTTTCACCGTGGGAGAGTGGGAAACGTCATATCGATTTCCTGTATGTCTTGTACATGCTGAAATTGACAATAAAGCCACTTTATCTTTATCTTTATCTTTATCTTAAAACATACACTAGTTCTACTCAAGCACTCGTTTCTCTGACCCTAACCCTAACCCTAACAACTTTCTCGTTAACCCCACAGTTTAAACACTATTCACATCTGTGTGTTACTTACTTACATATCAATTAGCAATGGCTTCTCTCTTTAGCTTAGCTCTTACCACCATTTTGGGATTGTGGGCCCGTCTTTCCTGCTTCAACTCCTCCACACTGGGCCAGCAGCTTTACTTTCCAATGCAGTCATCCTCTCCTCCAGGGAAAACAGTGTGGTGTTCACGTCAGACAGATTCTGATTTGCACCAGCAGCAAACAGAGTCTTTTGGAGAGTGGACCACTCAAAACAGCAGCCGGCAGTTTCTCCTCTGCGGTTGCATGACTGTCTGAGGGGCTTCGATCATGAGGCTGTGATTGGACGTGTGATGTGGCATGTTCAGGAATGGATATACGCATGTGCTGAGTGTGATCTTTTCAGAGCGAAACTGCCCTTATGATGACCTCTTACTGTCACTTTTGAAGGACACATGAGGACAAATGGTTGAGACTTTGTCAGGCGAGGAAAACTGTACAGTGGTGCCACCCCTCCATTCCAACAGATTATCTTGGATGAGCTTGACAGACATGCAATGTTGATAATGTATCAACAGATGTACCCTGAAAATTGTATTAATAATAACACTCATTATAGCAGACTTACTTACTTAAGGCAAATGTATTCAAGTTACAATTCATGATTCTATAATTGCACTGCATGATGAACTTATACCAGAGATTTTCTTGAAATGGAGTTAGTACCTTTTAGGAAAAGGTGTATCCTCTGCACCACTGGCGAGTTAAACTATCCTGATTTAAATTTGTAAAGCTCACAGCTAGGGATGTCAGATTATGAAATTTTGGTGCCATGATTATTTTCAGAGGAAATATCATGGTTGTCACAATGATTGATACTTTAGAAGGAAAAAGACACATGACAATGTGAACAGGGAACTAATATATGTATTATTATCATCAACTATATCCAGTTTTTGTAGTGTAATGTAATTTAAAATTAATTTATGTAAGTTTGTAGTTGCCTTATTGTGGAAGGTTGGTCAGTGAAATTGTGTTTCATGTCGTCATAAGCAGTGTATCTGTACTTAAAGGGTTGGAAGTGTCCAAAATAATTGGGCACACTGTCCTGGTTCAAGCTCACATTCTTCATATCCTTATTATTCTAATACTTCTCAGTATTGGTGTATCAATCTCTGCTACATTTATACTGGTTGATAGGAAGGGGGGGTGACGTCAGCCCCTCCTTCGGAGTCTGTGAGAAACCGACAGGAAAAAAGGATTTCTTTTCACACTGTGAACTCCACTGATGGAAGTTTTTGTCCAGCGTTGGTGGAAATAAGGCTGCTACTTCAGCTCCCTGTTCTCAACTAATAATTCACCGCATGGCGCACACACCCAAATTACGTGACTTTTGAGAGGAAGCACTCTATATTAGATTTTACAATTCTTAAGGTTATGAAACTGTGACGCCAGAAATTTGAACCCCACATAAATTCTTGCCAGTCCCTGGTAGCTTTCTGTGCTGCCTGTAAATTCCTGTGAACTGTCGTTAACCTGCACTTCCACGGCAATTTGCACTGGTGCACTGAGGGAGTATGAGTAGCAAAGTGTTGTTGTGTTTATAAAGTATATATTTGTGTGTCAGGGCTTTACAATTCTACTGTAAAACCAAGAATTAAACGTATTAAATAACAATTCAGTAGTGTGGGAACACTGATTAGGAAATTTGCTTGTTTTCTACCCCTTCAGTCACCCAAAAAATAATGAGGCACATCATCGCTGCCATCAATCATCCATTTGTGCTTCTTGACAAGAGGAAATTGGTTACAGCATACATTTGTACAGTAGCACAACTTTAATGAGTTTACAACGTGAGCCAAAACACAATAGTCAATATTATTCAGTTTTAGGTTTTGAGTAAAGGTCATGGTTCCTTATAATAGTAATAACTAAAAGAAACTCCATCCATTTTACCAAGAGGGATTGTGAATAAATTCTCTGATTTAAAATTATATATACTTTTTCGGAACTGAATTACAAGGACCTTTTTTCATTGTGCACAAGTGACAGAAGCACCCTCCCCCTAACAGCTGGTGGGATTAGTCATGATTAGTGTTTGAAATACCCTTTATTCAGTGAAAACGCAAACTTGGTCTCAGGACATGAACAGTATTAACTCCAGTATAACATTAACTTTGATTAATGACAGTGTGGCACGTCACATAATTGCTTAAAACTTAGGGCAAATTTGCTGAACATTATACAATTTGATTTAATGCAAATCTAGTCAAGGGAGTCCACAGTTAGGCAAAGATTTGATTGGAGACTAGTGTTTTACTCATAAAAATGATTTATCCTGGAGACAACTTCACTTGTAACAGGAATAATCTTATTGGCTGAGTTAAATATCAATTGGCAGAGCAGGAGAAATACAGGCCAAATATAAATCCATGTGATCAATTAAGATTCACTTGCTGTATTCCCATCTGTTTTAGATTGCTCTGTGCTTTAGAATATAGCTCTGCTTTCCTGCAATATATTTTTTTTATGAAATGAATGTCAGAACTACCCACGGGCATTTCCATGTGTTCTCGTTAGCCAATTCATCATTCGATGTATCTACAGGAATCCCTTCAGGTAAACTTCTGACATTTAAGTTTTCTCCATCTTTGCTTTCTTGAGTTGTGGAGTTTGTTTTAACAGTAACATATCGCAACATGCAAGACATAGGCTGCAAACACAAGAGGGAGAGAGGTACAGATTAGCACATGAAAAAAGCCAATTCTGCATCTCTAGTCACATTGAACATTAATTATCTCTCTTTGCCTCCTTAAACAATAGACTCAATTCATCTTTCATAGGCACTGAATGTTAGCAGGTTGTTGTACTTTTCAAACGTGGACATCCTTCCATCCATTTGTCTTGCCTCTGAGGTCAAGTATTGGTGACAGCAGGTTGATACAATCCAAGTGTACTTCTCTGCAACAACATATTTTCAACACCTCCTGCGGGATCCCGTATTCCCAGGCCAGATTATTGAATCCCTCCAGTGGGATCTGAGTCTACCCCAGGGCCTCCAACCAGGTTCTGGAGGTTCAGATGAAGGCACCCACCAGGCATTCTAATCAGATGACTCTCCAGGTATCGGAGCTCCTTCCCCTAGAGTCACTCCATCCTCTTGTATTTGCGATCTGGTGCTTTCAGCTGCTGTCATGAACATTGGCGAGGGTCTGAATGACAGCATACTGAATACTCAATCAATCAATCAAATTTTATTTGTATAGCCCATATTCACAAATTACATTCATCTCATAGGGCTTTAACAGGGTGTGGCATCCTCTGTCCTTAACCCTCAGCAAGAGTGAGGAAAAACTACTAAAAACCTAGCCTGGGTGCCAGACGAACTTAGCCCCGCCCACAACATTTGTTGTTCGGGAAGTTCGGTCTGGAGTCGCTCCGTTGGGGAGAAACTATGCTCGAACAGAAGCTGGTCGATCCAATCAAATCGTCAGGGCGGGCTTTATACGATGATGGACAGGTGATCAAGAGTAACGTAATCAACCACGTCATCAAAGTAGGCTTGGATAGAATGCCTGCCGCTGGAGAGCTGAGATGTGTAGATGCTGCATTTGAGTCTGTTTTAGGAGACATCGACAGCGCATTCATTTTGAAAGAGGAACAGAGAACGCGGAGGCGACGCCAAAGCGCCGCGTCGCGCTAATCCCTATCGCGCCGGTGCTTGGCTGTTAAACACCGGACGGTGAAGCGACGCTGACCCGCCGGGCAGCGCTAATAATATCACCTGTTGATCCAGTAGTATTCAAGCATATACTTACTTGTTGCTCCAACATTAAGCAACAGCGTCCCAACATTTGTCTCTCTTGGTGTTGTCTTTATACAACATGTTCCGAGGATCATACAACTCACTGCACTTCTCCACTTCAATTATTAATTTAAAGTCATCCATGTTGAAGAACTTCTCCTCTGTTTGCTCCGTTAAATGTCGGGTGTGGAGGGTAAATTACGTATTCTCCACTCAAGCCTATGTGGAGCCCCCCCTCTCTCTTTTTATCTTTATCACTGCTTGTGTGGCTGTAGTGGATGGTCAGAGGGAGACATTTAATAATGTCATTGGTAAAACTCCAGGAAAACAGAAGGGGACTTCAAAGTATTTAAATTAATTTCAGTGTGTTTCCTGTTGCGATACGCTCGCGTCAAGCGGAAAAAATAGACTCGACGCCGAAACGATCGCTGCACGGAGCGAGCATAGGGAGCGAGGCAGCCTCGGTGCAGAGCGGCGCTTCAGCCTCCGGTGTGACCCGCACAAAGGTTTAACATGGGAGTGGATGGGAGCCAGCTGTTATTTAAGGCTTGGCGCTGCGCTTCAGCGTCAGGTGTGAACCCGGCGTTAGTAAATAACTCACAATGATTCGCTTAACATACGTCACATACTACGTTGCTCTGATTGGTTGTAGGTCTATCCAATTGAGCGAAGAGGAATTATATTTCCTGGTTCGGTTGAAACACGCCCCATAATCACAGCCCAATGGAGCGGTCTCCATTGGGCTGTATGACAACGTCAGGCTACTAAAAACCATTTTAACAGGTAAAAATAAGTAGAAACCTCAGAGAGAGCCACATGTGAGGGATCCCTCTCCCAGGACGGACAGAAGTGCAATAGATGCCACGTGTAAAAACATTCATCATTAAAGTCTTTAGCGGCATTGATGCAGTCCCGCTGCAATCACAGTCCATGGTCAGCAACCAGCAGGACCACGATCCACCATCCAGACCAGAGGCCACTCCAGTCCTCAGTCACCGTCCACCGCCGCCCACCAGGACCCACCACGAGCCTGGAATGTTTGGTATTGCTTCATTGCATGTTTAAAGTAAATAGCAAGTGCAATTCCCCAACAATAGTTACAGTAAGTGAACTGCATACTGTTATTTATCTCCAGAAATGTTTATATCAATTTAAATGGCTACTCTCTGTATTTTGAAATAAAGCTCATCTCATACAGCAGTATAATCTGCAAAAAAAGTATTGGTGCACCTGAACAAGATTCTTAGAATATCTGCTAACAATATTTGATAAAATTAGGGAATTCAGGAAATGTTTAGGCCCAGTTACTAAAGTGGACCTTGACATGCATCCAATCCCGTTTATTTTCCTACGTAAGCTAATGCACCGATGCTGTCGAGATGCAGAAGCAGCAGTAGTATCACATTGACTCCCTGGATGCCTCAGTGTGACCTCCATACTTATGCATGACCCAAGAGCAGGCTAGTAGGTTCTGTCCTTCATTCTAAATCATCCCATGGCTTACCCCTATGGAGCATTAGATACTGAAGTCAAGGAATATTCATACGCTACCATTAACGGCTGTTTGTAGAGTTCGAAAAGTCCTTAAAAGAGTCTGTTATATAAAGACCTGTTTCATTACTGGATAGAAAGTGCTATTTGAATTGCAATATCTGCTTATTCTGCTGACTCTGACGTCTTTCACTGATTATCTTACATGAGAGAGCCAAATGCATTCTCAGTAATAGGAGAAACCCCTTTTTCTTTGCTTTGGTAGATCTTTAATCTTTCACATTGCAGAGGCCAATGACAATCAAATTACCATAATTATTCATTAATATGCAAATGATCCCAGATGTTCAACAAGCAACAGATGTGCACTTCTTGTACACAACAGCTCAATATTAAAAACTGCTGAGAGATGAGGACAGAGAATAGGATAGAGATCATTGGTAATTTAATACAATGCATTTAATTCCCACTTATTGTTTTTTGAAAACAGCATTAATGTTGAAGATCCATATGAAATTTAATTAGTACTATAGCACCCGGCACAAAAAACATCTGGTGAAAACCGACTCAGAGAGAAAGATGATAAACAAACACGAACATGGGGGATTTGCATTTAATGGTATTTCTCCAAATGAGGTTTCTAACAGGTGTTTGATAATACAGGAAGGCAGTATCATGCATACCTGAAACATGAAGGGTTCTGCAGTCATGAGAGAATGTGATCCTAAAGGGCTTTAATCAAGCAATATCATCAAAATGAATTCAAATATAAATGGAAAATACTTTATTCCTTATTGTTGAGTAGTAAGAAAGAATCTACAGCAAATGACAAACAGTGACTACAACCTTGACACCAAGTTCATGGCTAACCCAGTCATTACTGGTCCACTGCTGCTTGGATGTAAGATACATTACTCTTATGAGTTTGGTGCCAAGTTCTTTTGGGTGGAAGGGTTCCAGGTGTTGTCTTTGATGCAGCCTGCTTGGAGAAGAAAGAGAAGAATATGTGTTGTTCACTGGTTCTGAATTGGTTCTATTCAGTGTGTCGAATTTAGTGACTTCTCGTGTTAAAGTTGCATGTTGCAGCTTAATATCCCTCACCTCATCCTCCCCTTCCAAACCTTGAAGAGAACCTATAAATGGTAAATGGTTCTGTATTTATATAGCACTTTTCTAGTCTTGATGACCACTGAAAGCTCTTTACAGTACAGTTTTACATTCACACATACATTCATACAGTGAATCTATTAGCCGCACGTTGTTGTTCTATGAGGGGCAATTCAGGGTTTAGCATCTTGCCCAAGGACACTTCGGCATGCAGATGGGAAAGACTGGGGATCGAACTACTGACCTTCAGGTTGGAGGACGACCGCTCTACCCCTCAGCAACAGCCGCCCAACCTGTGTGGTGTTTAATTTGTTCAGCATGGCGGCCTCCACAGAGAGGATATACGCCCGATGTAAATATAAAGTATTTCAATATAAAGGGCCCATTCTAGGGTAAAGAAAACAACAATTTTATAAACTTTAGATGAAACACACTGAATATAAAATAATCCTAGGGATGTTTTCACCAGTTTCTGCCAATATATCCCTTTCACCTAAATCTTACACAGTGAACCTTTAAAAAGCTAGATGGCAAATATGTTTTGTTTACCATACTAAAATTGGACTTTAGCGTGTGCAATATGCTAATGCTAAAATATACATAAATGATTGGTATATTCATATTCCAGGATGCTAACATAGGAAGGCTGGATAGTGTTTGTCTCATCTTAAGCAGGGTTATTTTGATGACCCTACATCAAAATGATGGTTTGAAATGATCAATATTTTAGTTGAACTGATGCTTACTCTTACTCTCAAAACTGCAAACTGTCAAGTAAAATGGCATAGTGGATATTGGCAGTAGCGTTGTAGTCCTTTTGCGATGCTCAAAGTAATTTCCCTTCTTTGGAATAGGTTTCCTCACAATACCAGACATTTCCTGAAAACAAATCTGTCTGTCCTGTTTGAGTCCTGACCACTGGCCAGTGTACAGGTATAGAGCACATTCTCTGAATGTTTTCCATCTGAAGTTGTGATAGTGCACTGACCAGTTGTTGCAATTAATTAATGTTCTCTTGATTCACTCGTCTGAGCTCCAGGCAAAAACACAAAGAAAACAGTGCAATGTCGTCCCAAATGGGAGTTGGTTCCTCATTCACCAGGACGTACCATGTCTCAGATAGTGGAACTCTATGTGCATAGCCTGGCTACGAATTCAAGAGATGAAAGATTCCTCTTATTTTCTCGGCATTCTGTTTGAAAGTGATGTTAATATGCAACATGTGGGGCCTACTGGGCTATCGGAGGGCATAACAAACAATGTGGCTTCCCTCAGGATTTTTTTCATCTGTACGAAATGGAACTCATCGGGGAATTTTGAATAACCGCTGTAATACTACTGTTCCTATTACACTCTTTTTCGGTCCTCAGTCTCTTCCCTCTCCCTCTAAAGCACCACCAATTATTTGTCTGGCACTGAGCGAGCTGCTTTGTGAGCCACTTGCTCGTTATTCATTGTTATCCCACTGCATCTCAGGAGTGCCTTGTCCCCTCTCCAAGAATTTCTAAGACCTCAATCTCAATCAATGAGTTTTAGTAGCGAGAGGATGCATCAAGAAAACAATATGCACAATGACACATTTATTTTATGTGTAAACAATTTCTGGGTGAAAGTATCCCTGCTGCCTCAAACCATTGCATGTGATAAAAAAGTTTTACTTGAAACTGTCTTACATATGGGGATTTTCTTCAGCAGGAAATAAGCAGCTGAAGTTTTCTGGACGACAGGGGAGGAAGCACTTTCCAGAGAAATTATCTCTGCTCTAGATATGCATATTTGAGTGCTGGCAAATTTTCATTCATCTGCAAGGCACATACTGTATCTGTCCTTGCATTTGTTACACATGCACACACATTGACAGAGGAGATACCTGCAGTGTATGATCACATCCCTAAATGGATGTTGGGCTGAGTTTGAAGTATCTTTGTGGATTCAACCCTCACTTTTTTTGTGACTTTTAGTATGTGGGTTTGTGCCAGATACATTTTATTTTATTTGTTAAGTGCCAGATCATAACATACAGTTGCCACCATAAGTATGAGCTTGGTAACAGTGAAATGGAAGCACTCCCCTTTAAACAGGAAGAAACCTCCACAATATACAAACTCAGGGTGGGTGACCATCAGAGACATGAGGGTCTAGGAGCATCTGCACATAGTTTTGTCTACCGTTGTGTTTAAGTGCAGTCAGGCAGGTTGGTTTAATGACATACACCATCTTATAATTTTTCTGCCTACTGAACCCTGAGTGGGAGCTGGTCCCACAGGAGAGTGGCTGAAGGCCCCCATCCTACTCTCCCAGACTCTTGGACCCACAAGCGAGTCTGTATTTAAAGAGCCAAGTGATTTATTGGGACAATACAGTACTACTAGCTCTTTAATATATAATGGCGCTTGATTATTAAGGGTTTTGTATGTGAGGATCACGATTTTGAGTTTTCAGGGAGCCAATGCAGAGAAGCTTAAAGAGGAGTAATAAGATTGCCTCTTCTAGTTCCTGTCAGCAGCTGTATTTTGGATCCACTGCAGGTTTTCATGTACTTGTTGGAACTTCCTGATGATGAAGACTTAGTCCAGTCAAGTGATAACAGATGCATGGAACAGTTATTCAGCATCCTTATTAGACAGGATCTTTCATTTTGTAATATTGTACACATGGAAAACGTAATTAATAGTCACTTAGAACCGTCGTTATTTTAGGTTGTTGAGAAGCTGCTGTATTCTTATTGTATTCATGAGAAATTATATTGCAAAATATAACTTTGTACAGTAAAAATAACAAATCCAAATGTCACTTGAGACATTATGAGCAAATTGACACACTCAACTGAAAAGTTTTCACGGTGGAGCATATGAACATTCGTTGACAAGTAGATTGGAGTTTATAACGCATTAGGATATTAACTTCAGGCCTCAGTGCAGCAAAAATTGTTCCTGCAATTAAAGTTCAGTCTCATGATTATTACTACTTTTATTAGATATGTAGATCTTTTAAAAGACATGTCTTCGTTGAAGTTAAATTTCTAAATGCATATTTTCATCTACTCTATCTAACTGACTATCAACCCGTCATATGAATGCTAATGATGGCTTTAATTCAAGTTTTAAGCCCCCCCTCCAGGTATCTGACCACAATGGCCCAGTCAGAATAGTCCAAAAATATAAAGCATAATTTCAGCATTTTAGCTTGAATTAGTTTAGGCACATTGTAACAAAAGGCTACAGCTACCATATCCGCATGTTGGGGTCCGAGATAAATTATATTTGCAGGTATAAACAGATTTCATCGACCCTTACGTGATACTAATGTGCAGAAACACATAGCGACACATTTAAGTATTATGATACATTACAACATAATATAACAAACAGGGAAAAATTGGTATATTACTTTTATCGAATAATATTTATGTACTCTAACCAAAGTCACATTTTGTATATCATCTTGTAAAACACATTTGTTGCCCTGGGTATTTATAGAATGAGTGTAGAAGTTGATTTCAGGGACTCTAAATATACCCAAGAAACCAATTCTCTAAACATATTAAAGTCTGTGTGTGTAGTGTGTGTGTGTGTGTGTGTGTGTGTGTGTGTGTGTGTGTGTGTGTTTGTCTGTGCCTCTACGAGGCAGCCTTGAAATGAAAGACAGAGAGGCACATTGACCAAGAATGCGAAGGCAGTCACAGTCCTTCTCATTTTCTATTGTGTGTCGCTGTGTGGGAAGACAGAGCAGACAGAATAGTTGAAGCATAACCAACTGTGGATCAATCAGGACATTGTTTGTTAAATTAGCTTGACCTTTTTTTTACGTGTAAGGACAATGCTTTAGCCCATGCAGGCATGCACACACAACACGAAAACCTTCTTGATGAGCAGCTATTGTGAACAGTACAAGGAGACCAGATTCCCCTTATTCAATATGATAGATCAGACCAACCTCATTTAACAAAAGGGTTCCCTGTGCGCCGTTGAAGCATTCTCTCCCAGAAGTGAGAGATAGATTGTAGCATATACATCACTCCCTGACTCCTTCTTCTTGATTGAATTGCCATTAGTGTTGTACAGATTACTTTGCCTCTCCATCTTAATGATCTAATGGAGAATTGACCTGTTAGAATGAATTAGCACATCGATGAACTACAGTAACACCCCAGCAAAGTGTTTCGAAGAACTAACTCTCGCTTCCACTTCCTGCTGATTATGCAAAAGCCCAAAGAGCCTCCTTTATGAGGACGTTATAGCTGATGCACAAAGTTTGACATCATTCACGTCATCATTAAGCAATAAACTGGGTCATAAATTAATCCAGTCCTTCAGGAAAAAAGACGGAAGTCAATGTGTGCATTCATATGTTCTGGTCTGACTTCCATTGGGGATTAAATGAGCACGAATGTTAAGGTCAGGCGAAAAGCTGACCTTACAAGCCTATCAGCAAATACTGTACTATGAGTTTACAAGGTATCTCACATAAAGCCCATCACATATTCTAGATATTAGGTTATCAGGATGAGCAGGTCACTTTGGTAATGCCAAGGATTATCATTTTTAATAAATCCTTCCTGTGTTGCCATGGGGAAATTCACACTGGCAAAATTTCAAGCTTATTAAGCCAGACTTCAGGAGACTGCTCTGTCTGTGCACTGAGGATATTAAGAAGCAGAATATATTTCAACAGTCTTAGCTAACGTGACTTTGTGCTATGCCCTTTTTGAAACTTTTTCAGGTACAAGGCAATTATAAGCTAATTGTTAGTCATTTGCCAACTGCTAGCGAGAACCTTCTTCCCCCTGTCAATGTGTCTGGGGCCTTTTTATTATTCCAGACATTTTACATTCCCTATTTGATGTGGAGTGGGTGTTTGACATCTTGAGGACCCTTCCAGTAAATGAGGTCAATGCACAATTCTCACCTGGAAATAAATTAAATTGCAGCCATATATTAGGAATGAATTGTCAGCAGTCTTGCAACATGTAACCCAGTATGCCCCAGCTCGTTCCCCGGTCGGTAACACTTAAAGAAGCATAAGGATTGTTGTTGCTAGATGAAATGCAGAGGTTGATTAGATTGCAAAATCTCATTTTTGGAGCAGTTGTGAGGCACAGCATGGAGCACTGTTATATGAGTTTGTCAATGCTCCAGCGGTTGTTCTTTAACCGCAGGCTTGACCCTGCAGAGAACTCTAGAGACTACTTCATCGAGCTTCACTAACTTTAGTTGCCTGTGATGCACTTAAAAAAAGCTTTTGTTGATCCCGGCAAAGCTGTCTCTTACAGGTGAACCATATGTGAAGAGATTGTTGATATTTGAGCTGTGATGTGCTGATGTGGATTTGTCTGAAATGTTTTTCATTTTTGTTGTTGTTGTGTTTTGTGTTTTTTAACAAAACTAGCATAGTCGTTGGGACATGGTTCCAATCTTCAAAATTTTAATACCAAGCTGTCAAGATTACCTCAAAGCCCCAACAATAACATGGCTTACAACTTCTGCAATCCAGGCTGACAACCACAAACCCAAAGTATTGGGATGTCATATTTCATATGCCAAAGGTTTGAAAGCCGGAAAATATGAATCAACTGCAAAAACCACACAAACAGGGAATACAGCAGTAGAATCCCATCCGTAGAAAATAATCTAAGGTGAGATTCTAAATGCTCAGCAAATAATATGTAAACCTGAAATGACAACATGTCCTGTCATCTTCCTTGTATTGGGCAAATTGTTCCACAACAGTTTTTACTGTAAACAAATATGAAGTATGTAAAACCCAGTCCTCTGGTTCAATGGCACTTATAGCTTCTTAGAGGGCTGTGCTGTGTAATGGTGTCAGGGTTAGGGTTAATCCACTGAACATGGGGGCATGATAATTTTCCACACGCAAGCCTGATGTTAATATTGGCATCAAATGACATGTCGGGCTGGGTGTTCAGATTTCCTAAGAGTGATAAACAATTGTTCAAACTAACTGTAACATCACAAAGGGTGAATTGGAGAAAGCTTCTAACGTTTTATTGATGATTACACAAAAATAAATTTCACATGGGTTCCTTATTCAAAACATTTCTTTCCTGTTTCCATAAAGCTTCATGTATTTTCCCCCTCCAGCGGTTCATTGTGCAGGTAGAAACCAATGGTGCATGATCTTTGTATTGTTGAGTCATCGTGACTGGGTTCTTGAATACACCTCCGTGACTTCAGACTAAGCTGTTGAGACCAGCTGTTGACTGTTTCTTATGGAAATGTTATTAATGCATCTCTTTGTTTTTAAACTGTTGTCCCTGTTGTCTGCAGTTTTTTGACACATTTTGAGCAACACTGACTCTAAAACAACTGGTAGAAGCAGCTTTGACTGAATTATCACTACCTTAACGGCTTGATCATGAAACCAAGTATCATCGAATGACTCCAGATAAAAATGGATGACATAACAGCTCCCTAAAGTAAAGCCAAAATATTCAGATTGCACAGAGGGTTGGCTGTAAGAGGTCATAAAACTAAACCGGCCATGATAGCAAATAGGGCATGGACCAAATCAATTAAAAGTCAAACTACACATCAAATATCTTTTTCCAAAGACGGCTTCTGTCATCTCAGTAGGGGTGTAACGGTAAATGTTCCCGAACCGAAAGGCCCGAAGATGTCTGGTGTTGTACCCACGTGTACCAAACAAATGCAGCGAGTCCACGTGCGGAACATATTTTGTCTGCGTACGGGTCTCATTTCCGAGGGACAACTTTAGCAAAGGACCAGATGTGCTTTGGGCTTGTGGTCATAGCAGCCGCTGACAAACAGCAGTTGGAAGATCCTCCCTCATCACTCATTGACGTCTGCTGTGTGGGAACACTTCAGTTTCACAGTAAACTGTAATGACAACGGACAAAGACAAGTGGACCAAACAAAGGTCATCCCAAGATGGTGGCGCGTGCACAACGCGAGGCTCAGCGTCTCCCCAGATTTAGCAAAATAGTTATTATCTGCCTACTCGTTTCAAGTCTGTTCACTCAGGACAGTCTTGCGAATACTGTCTACAGCCGACAGGATCTTTTAGACATCAGATCTTGTTCTTCTACCGACTTTTTTTAACACATACCCTGCTCCAACCACTGAACATACCTGTTAATACTGTACTATTCCATATATATTTCTTACTGTACATATCTTACTTATTTACATTCCATTTTAAATACGCACAATACTCTGCACTGTAACTCATTTTTTTGCACTTCTGGTTAGATGCTAAACTGCATTTTGTTGTATAAGTACTTGTACTGTGCAATGACAATAAAGTTGAATCTAATCTAATCAAATAACGACACGCTACAACTGTTATCCGATATGTAGCTAAAAGCAGATCGAACATGTCTACTGCATCACCAGACTGAAAGAAAAAACGGGTTCAGTACAAACTGCCTCCCCCCCTTGGTATTAAAGCTGCCGCTTCCAAATTATTCAAACCATGTCAATGCAATAATGAACATCATAGGTGTTTTTATAGCAGCTGACACTGGATCGTTCCTTGTTGTTGTATTTTTTGTTGCTGAAAGTAATCAAGCCCCTTTCCGAAGTTTCCTCTCGTCCACATTTCAGCAAGCAGGTCATACCAGCCCTCAATCCTCAGTCCCTGGCCTGAGTGATTCCACCTGGTGTAAAGCATGATGGCATTTATATTATGCTTTTACTTTGTAGACAAATTGCTTCAGAGAAAGGGATTGAATGTTGTTGTTAGGATGGAGGTCGGCATCTGGGGCACGTTTGAATGTCTGTGCTGTTCCATTATGTTGAAATAAAAAAAATTAACAATATTATTAGTGCTCGTAAAATGGTTTACATGATAGTTTGTCTTTGTGAAATTGTAAGTTTGCACACACATTGTTTCGAAATGAAAAAAGAGGGGACATAAAAAATGACATAAAAATGATATAAATGTATGTAGATCTACACCCATTTGGCAAGTATAAACCCACATGTACACAGCACAGAACACACGCAGACACAGTATAGGCTTAGACTGTAAAAGAGCATAGTGACATTTTGACAGGAAAGCAAGAGTTTCTTTAACATGAAATGATGTGTATGGATCAAACATGGAGTCCAACACACTGTAGCATCTCATTAGGACCCTGAGCTGCCTCCAAGATGTCTCGCTTTGAATTCGTTCAAATGAACCTATCAACTTCTCAACGCAAAAGAGTTTCACATTTATTTTTAGTCTGAGATTGTCAGAGGAAATCTCACCTCACAGCTGTTATAAATTTCCACGTGACAAATTTCTAAAAACTGTGAGGTGAGATTTCATAAGCCAGAGTTTGAGAAGTTTTCTTGTTGTTGTTCTCTCCCGCTTTTTGTTTGTCTTGCTCTGAGCCAGAAATCATGACCCAGTGCTTGAAATTATCATCCAAGGTGTCCGGATTGATTGACAGGCAAGAAAGGGCAGTGAGCTTTAAAATGCTACACGTGAAGCTGCATGTGAAGGAGCAGATCTGCTGAGATTCCCATCTTGTATTTCCCATCAATTCTTGGTAGGTTTTGTTAAAGACGTGAATTGAGTCTGATTTGAAATGTTAAAATTTAAAAAAAAACACTGTATATATTGCTTTTACTGGATTCTTCACAAGTACCATATTGTGTTATGTGTACTACTGCTGTCACCTACCTTGCAGATTGCTGACAAGCCATCTGTTCCTCCCCTCTGTCCCTCGTCACCTCCTATCTTAAAACTATTTACCCTCACTTTGCCATGCCGGGAGTCAGGCGTACACCTCCACACATTTCATTTCCCAGCGGCCACGAACACTTGTCTGGTTGGTTATAGGCGAAGCACTCGTTCCATGAGAATGTGCTTTCCTCACCTTGAGGGTTTTAATGCTCAGGTTTTGAAGACTCCACCATACCAATTGTATTTTTTTTCCCCATGAAACCACAGAAGTATAAACGTGCTTTGCATACAAGTCAGCAGCCTTTTTCTGTCTCCTCCTAGCTTCTCTCACAGCCGGTTCAGCTACTTTTTCACCATTTGTTTTCTGATGATTCCAGTTCAAAGCCAGGCTCTGGGATCATTCTCACACCTCTGCGCCTGAAAAATGACTGCTCACTGCTAAACACATCCAACGCACACCTTGTGAACCACCAACCACTCTCTCCATCACCTGAGTAATTTGTTTTGTCTTCATGTCTTGACGTTCAAAAAAATGTCTGTATTAGATAAGTATTTGCTTATTTCTTGAAAGGGAATAGGAGACATATTTCAGACACTCACACAATTGTAGGCAGTGGAGATCAAACATTTCTCCCATAGGCTCCTCATGTTTTTCAAAAAGGATTGAAGGTGGAAAACCCATAATAGATTATTACCTTATGAGACTCAACACCTTCCCATAAAATCTGGCAGAACGCAGTTCTGTAGGACCCCAGATAATTACTTTTCAATAGTCATGTTTCACAAAGTGTGTTTAAGGAGAGGACAAATGCAAGGTCCCGTTGTGTTTGTCCTTGCCTCATGTTGACGTTTAGAAAGGTTCACAGTTTGTGTTAAACCATGAAAAAAAAGTAATAGACGTCATAGCTTATCTTCGGCTCAAGGGCTGGCCCACCACCATTTGATTTCCCTAATTCATTAGTTTGTCATTTTAGCCTTACAATAACAATTTGTGGTCATGCAAGAGTCATTATATTATCATATATATATTGTTTTTTATTGATTTAAGAAGCCTGAAAGGTTCCAGCCCACTCTGTGTTGCAGAACTGCATGTGTTATATCTTGTCCTTGTCAATAGTGTTATAAAACAGGTTTCTATTTGTGTTATTTTCGAATTGCCGTAGGGAAATGCACTTTTTCCATGTTTAAGTGAGACTTTTTTGTTCTTTGAATGCCATTAGAGAGTAGTGCCTGTATGATCGAGGCCTTCTAAGTGCCAAAATCTTGCTTCCCTGTCTGTTTCTTAACGGTACATTGAGAATTTTTACATGTTGTCCTCCGAGTTGTGTAATTACCGCTTTTATTTATTTATTTTTGTTATCTCTGAGGCTGTTACAGCAAATAACAACATCTGTGCTGGTATTGATTTCTGCTCCACAAACCGACTCACACATGGACGCACTTGCTTGCCGTCGATAGAAACTAGTATCTGATTTTGCATGCAGGAAAGTGCTTCATTATAGAGCTCAAAACATCCCCATCATGATAGAAAATACTTGAGCTAGCCTTTCTGTTGACTTGTTCATGCTCTGCATTATTAATTGACCCAATATTCAGAAACATTATCTATTTGAACAACGCGTCATCTGGGTTGGGGGTACATATACATTTTTGGGGATATTCCAGAGAACTGGTTTCCAATACATATTTTTTGTGTATGTCTTAAGTGAGATATCATGGCTCCAATACCTTAAGGCAGACACTTAGCCATTGTAGTTTCCAAATCACCAACTTTTAAAAGTTGATGATAAGTTTTCTTCTGCAGGCTAAACAGTATGTGGGAACAGATCTATGGCACAAGATCAAACAAACAACATTCATTCACTGCAAGGGTTTAAGCTGCGAAGTGAGCAGATGGTGTGAAGCATTATTGTGCCCCATGTGTAGCTGGGCAGAGTCGGAACAAACTCTCATATCACAATTACTTTTAAATGTAAATATTCACCAGTGTGAGGTTGGGAGGTACAGGAATGGTATTGTTACTGCCAGTGACCCGAGGCACTATCTTTTTATTTTACGGTTGTCCGTCTCTCCCTTTGATTCCCATGAGCGTGGGAATCTCAATAATGACTTCAAATTTGGAACTAATACTCACTTGGACTCAAGGAATGAGCTGATAGATTTTGTTGGTCAAAGTCACAGTGACCTCACAAAGCACATTTGTGCACATCATCTGATTTTGTGATTGTTATATTTTGTAAGTCTGTATGGAGAAAATGTTCACAGCAATTTGCTGTATGTCTCTGTAGCACGTTCATATAGGGAGTATGTCCATGTCTCTGTCTGCTGAATATAACAGTGGCCATGATCAAAAAGATGTTGGGACAAAAATAAAATGGCCTTAAATGTTGCAGCATGAAATAATAATTATTTCAGCCATATAACAATTATCCAGACACGTCAGATTGTAATGTCTGCCTTCTGTGATTTGTACAGTAGATACATAATTAGCTATAACAAAGAACAATTTATTTTTTCTACATTTGCTGCTGCCCAGTGAAAATTCCCAGCTGACAGTTTTGGGATTTGCGCATTGTACTAAGACCACCCAATAAATAAAATATTGACACAAATTTACATGTAATTAAATTTTTCCCTAGTAAGTCAGGGAGAAATCTTGGTTATTACAAGATGTTACATCTGTAGGTCTTTGTGTGAATTGAAATCCATCCCTGCATCTGAGATATTATGTTTCTACACAACTAAACTAGGAAACATATAAGGGCAGCAGTGTCACTAGGAGGTAGCTGGGGAGGATTGAGAGAATCTAAAAAACCGTTAGACAAGAGCCCAGAGTTCACAGCAGAGACTCTTTGGTTTAGGGCAACAGCCCTATGGATAAGGTCAGTGAATGAGAGTGGTTTTGGTTAGATTATTAACCAAACTAAGATTATGTCTTATATCGTGGTAAACATTTGCTGTATTACACCAGACTAGGAATATTGACTTAGTTTCTTCCAAAACCTTAATATAATTGTTGGGGAAAAAATGAATTGTCTTTTAACATCTTACTAAAACATGCATTCAATATTTTCCCCTGCCTTAATACATAAATAACATTATTAACAAACAAATGTACTGTAAAGCACTTTAATTGGTCATCAGGACAAGAAGAGTGCTATTTAAATACAGACCATTTACCATTTTCATAATGTAATGGCTATTTCAATTTTTTCCCATAGTTTAATGGCTTGAGTGAGTCAATAAAAGATCCATCGATCAAAACATGAAAAACTGTTGTTTTGTTTCCTTCAAAGCATTTGAACCTCATAAATCATGTGAACATAATGTGGTTTTGCAATGTGTCTCACAGATGAAAGTCAAAAGCTGAACTTGTGTGTTCTTGGTCCAGTGAAATTAGTTCCAGGGTCAGGGTTGATTGCAGTTTAGCCACAAATAACTGGGCTTGCTGATAAGCATTGCTGTCCAAATTCTCACTGAAACACGGCTTTAAATAATGAAGAAGAAGAGGAAGGACGCTCTCACAGAAAAGGCTGCAAAATTGGAATTAAGAAGCTCTGCATCCCTGCTGAAATATCTTCCTTCATCCCTTATCCTTATCCTAACTGTCAATCTGTCCATCAAGCTATGATATCTCCCCATGTCTCAACCCTCCCAAACTAAAAGCTCTTCAGCTCCTTGGATTTACATTTGGTCCCATCCATGGATTGTTTCACACGTGAATTTCGTCAGTGGCTTTCAGCCCTAGCAGCTGCTTAGCCAAGTGCCCCCATTTGTTCTCGCTGCCGCTGTCTGTTGCCTTCAAACAAAGTGCAGCAGTTTGAGAACTTTTGTTGTCGTGGACAAGTTTTTATTGGCGAATCTAGACAATCAGCCGCTCAGGGAGCAAGGAGCTTCAAGTGGGACTTTGTGTGTTATGCTCCGGCAGCTCTGGTTTAAGTTACTTTTGCCGTATAGAGTTGGTAGCAGGAGCAGACATCCCATGTTAGAAATATAAATAGAATAGAATATAAATAGGCGCTCAGTAGAGTGAATCTCCACCAAGGCCCAACATTCCCCTTATGAAACCCAAATTACATTCTCAAGATGCTGATGTAAAATGGGTGGTTGCCAAATTGCACCCACTAGAAATCTGTCTCCTAAAGATGTCTGATTTGATATTATTCTCTAAGAAATCGACCAAAAATTTGAAAAAAGGCCCTTTGTCACATTGTTGAAGAAATGAGAGAAAATTGGACTGACCCCTTGGTCTAGATCTACACTAAGATTTAATGGGGACTTTCCTGACTCATACCATATGCTCCCACCAGGTTTGGGAGTAATCTGCCCATATTTGTGTAATACTATTAAAAGTAATCTTGCCATTCAGACAAACAAACAGAGACTAAAAAGTAACCTCCCTGGCAGAGATCATTATTATTTATGTTCAGACATGCCTGAATGGAGGTGCCTGAATGGCAAGATGTGAGCTTTTACATTTGTAAGTTTTAAGTCTATTTTTTTGCAGTCTGATTGACAAATAAACCATAACACACCTATTTCATGAGGCAATTCTCTCCTCCTGTCCTGCTCCCATTTTCTTCAAAATCCCCTTCAGTACAGGAAACTACAGAAGTCTCAAAAATGAAACCATAATAGCATGTTCTGTTGAAAGCTTTGATTCTGTGCAATCACACAGGCAACACACATCTTTTGCTGGAGAGTCTTCATTTTAAATTCGGTGATCGCCTTCCCACATGCAAATTATCTGTGAAAACAATAAGCCACAAAGCATATTTCACAGGGGCACTGTTGCTGTTTCAACTGCCAACAGTGCTAAGTGGTCATTAAGAATTACGGAATGACACATCAGCACTTCATGTCAACTGTAAGAGTCTGGGGGAGAAGTATAATTACATGAAACTAGAGACTACTAAATAAGGTGTCGTGCATGAGCATGAATAGAGTTTGAGACCTGGAGACAGTTCTAGATGAGTAATATGTTTCACATTACTGGGTGCAGCTGACACTGACTTCTTATTTAGTATAATTTTGTATAACCTTTGAAATAAGTACCCTGTGCTGCTCAGAGCTCGCAGTCATCACTGAAACTTCTCATTCGGACTGTTTGTTCATCAAAATTAGCTGAGAATGAAAATGAGGCAACTGTCTTCCTGTTGTTTTTATGATATTTGTTTGTTTAACTTTGAGTTGACTGCTGCTTCACATTGTTTGATATTGTTGTTGACCCTGAAGAAGACGCAGCTGTGCATCAAAACATGAGTCGTTTCTCGTTTGCATACATTTTTGATGAATTGTTAGGCAAAGTGTATGTTTAGTCCTCGTAAAGGGCCACATTGAGCTGTTTCACATATAACGCCCCATTCTGAGTGCATCCAGATCAATTTGTGGAGAAGCTGAAGCAAAAGGGATTCTTTTCAAATTTGTGTTCCTTATGCATGTGGAGTCAGAATTCTATCAGGAGTTTTTCCTCTCATATAACCACATATAAGATCTCTATTATTTACAATATGCACTCCATATTTGCTAATTGAAGATGTTAATTAACCACATATGACAGTGCAAATATTGTTGCATTACAGTAGGGCCTTCTATTTATATGATTTAGATAAGTCAGTATATTACAGATGAAGAGGGTATAACCCAATCTAATGGATATCACCATGAAACATAAATGAATAATATTGAGAGAATTTTACGAATAACAGCTCTCGATCATTTCTTGTGCACCATGGGTTTTCTGTAATGGTAAATTTGCAAATGAGTCAACATCTACTCAACATTTACTAATTCACATTTCCAGACTAAAAAGCTGAACATGTTGAATTAAAGTATTGTTATATTTTGTTGTCCTATTTTAACACAGGGGATTTTGGATATGAATTTCCATTGCTTTATAAATCAGAACAAACTGGCAAAAGCCCTATAAATGTTTTCCTCATTTTCTGCCATAAAATGTTGCACAAATCAGGCTGTGAATGAACAAAGCCCTTTGTAAAACTCTTCAGAATATAGACAAGAATACAACTGGAAAGTTTGGTGGAAATGATACTGAAGTGGACCTGTCTGGCTTAAATTATGAGAATGCATTCAGTGGCAATTTTATTGCCAGTAAAATCTATACAGGCACAAAAAGAGACACTGAAATATGTATTTTGGAGGTTTTATTTCCACCAGCCCAAAATCTGAACATTTAACTGTGCCTGATAAAACTATATGTTTATCTTCAGTTTGTCATCTTGAAATTATTCATTTTGGTATTGATTCTGGGTTGTTGTATTTTTTAAAACGTTTTTGCAAACATCTACACATCAAGTATAATGAGTGCACAGCCACAGGCAGGTGATATACTCAGAAAACATGCATCTGCAATCCTTGATGATATAAGCTCTCAGCTCCCTGGTACAACCCGTCTGTAAAGCCAGAGGCACTGAATAGAAATACACTGTAACAATACCCTCCTTAACACTTATATAGTAACCCCCGCTCTGGTTGGAATAAGTTGCAATGAAAAAAACTGAAGCTGTGCATTGTAGATAAGAAACATTAAATATTCATGCTCTTTAAAATGCAGCTCAGTTAGTGCGTCTTCTTTGGCTGGTTTGAAGGTAGCTACAATTATCATTGTCATGTCTTCATCGCTGTTGCAGACTTTATGTGACCTAATCGCTGCTGTGTTTCAACTGTCAGAAAAATCTTTGTAGTCACCAACAAACAACACATGGTACAAAACGTAGTCACATTCCATCTGTCAAATCCTGGAACAGCAGGTGCAAAAGGACGTCTCTTATCGGAGATGTGCTTGATTTTTAATGACTTAATTTCAAACGTTCTGCTTTTACCCAGATGGAACTTTGTTCAAAGAGTGGATTTTTGACACTTTTGATTTAGATTATTTATTTTTTTATTCAAATCTGTACTTTAACCCCCTCAGGAATCAACAATTTTACATTTATCACCTAGTTAATTCAACTCATCTTCTGCCAGTCCTCCAGTTAATTATCTTAAAGAGGACCTTTTAGTGGGAAGTTTCATCATATACACTCATGCTGTGGAAGGCTGCTGGAGTCAAAGTGGGCCAAAAGTTCCCTGGCAAAGGGAACTTTTGGCCCACTATCAGCTCTGCATGCAGAATTGACAGCATATTGAAAAGCATTCAGCAATGAACAATGCATTTGTCTCATTCGTTTCCTCTGGGGTACGCTGGCCACTGCTTTCAAGCCATAGCACTTCTTAAAGGGATCTCTGTCAAGAGTTTGGTGGCTGCAAGCTGGTTTTCAAATGTAACCAACCATGTGGGCCTGAGTGTGTATGAGAGAAATTGCATTTGAGGATAAATTCATGGGAGACAGAGCTCACGGTGTGAAGGCTTCTTTAGAAATCTGCAGGAAACTGGGTCAGCGGGGAATGTACAAGTGCATGGCTTCTATTAAAAGGGAAATGATTACAGGGCAGTGGTTTAGAATGGAATCGAACAAGATGGAGAGAAAAGTAGGAGAGAAATGTTGTTAAGTTCATCAAGTAGAGTGGTTTCCACACCTCACGGTTTACATAAGCTGTGTTATATTTCCTTCGGCCTTAAAGTTGGTGCTTTTAGCAATTTCATATAAGAAATGATCAATGGGGATGTCACAATAATGCCTGAAAAGACCCTCAGCCTTTGTGGATGGTTTGTGAAAGTATTGAAAAGCAAGCACCCCTTTCCTTTGGTTTTTGCGTGGGCATGGAGCGTGAAAGAGAAGTTCACATAGCTCATGTTCTTTATCTAACCTCAGCCCAGTGTTGCCATAGTAGCCATAGTGAGGGCAGAGGAACCTTTGGCCACATTCAAAGGTTTCTTACTGTATACGGTTCAACTGATAGTGGCGCTGCGTGTGATCCCATGATTTTCACTGCCCTCATAACAAATTCAGTATTACTGCAAACAGCACCAGTGTTTATATTAATGCAGGAGGTCATAGATAAGCTGTCGTTCCCTTAAGTATCATCTACTACGTAATCTGCTAAATTTTCCTCCAACCTAAATATGATGTTGTCACTTTGAGCCCATTTATAAGTGGCATCCATTGGTGTGTTGAGGCAGGAAGCCACATCATGTCAGTCTTTGATCAAAAGTATGAAAAGGTTCCGGGCTGTTTTGTGCTCGACTCTTTAGACGACTGCATTCCTGCTACATTTCAAAATACTCACAGACCAGACCAAAATAACTCCAGAGGCCTTTTCATTCATTATTTAAAAGCGGCCATGTAGGTTAAAAAGATGTTATCCTTCGCTTCAAGCCTGATTATCTCTGCTATTTCCTGGTTCACCTCAATGACTCGGCAGATCCTTTTTGTCTTGATGTCATACCCTTGTTAAAGGACAAAATTGAATACAAATTCAATCAGATAAAATCCAGTCGATATTGCTGATTAAAGTCAACTCATTTGGAAAATGTTTAATACACTCAGCATAATGTATTGTATAATATCCTATCATATTACAATATACAAAGGGAGGTTTTGAATGAGAGGTAGAATTTTGCTGCTTGAATGGAAGCACCAGCTGAACGCAGCTGCTTCAGTCAGTCAACGTGCACTGCACTCGCTTCATGCTTCAGAAGATATATTATTATCTGTTGATTTTATGGTGCAGCTCCACACATTAGTGGTGTACCATATGATTGTGTTGTATGAGCATCACTGGTTCTCATAAACAAGTCAAATACATGGAGGAGACAGACTGCAGTAGTTTCTGTGGAAAACCCAATGAATCGTAGCAAATACACAACACTTATGTTGCCTTGAGAAAATCACAATTCACCTGCAGAATACAAAGAATATCCAAAGGATATTCATGCCCACGTCTCTGTAAAACCTCAGTCCAGACCAAACTGGCTCACGCTCTCCAAGATGAAATGATACACACGTTCCCATTGAACCACACATAAATATTAAATAGGTGAGCAAAGACCAGCAACACTTGTGCACAGTGCTGCAAAGTGCATAACACGATTGGGGATGCCTTATCTTTTGTGTGGTTCTTCCCTTTGTAAACCTTTGGTTTGAAGGCCACCGTGTGCTCCCTGGTGCCAGCTGAATAAAGGGAAATCACTTGCCCTGTCATCTGGATTCACCTTGCAGCCCAGCAGCAGGGAGACGGGGGAATTAAGCTGCAGTATGTGTATGTGTGTGTGTGTGTGTGTGTGTGTGTGTGTGTGTGTGTGTGTGTGTGTGTGTGTGTGTGTGTGTGTGTGTGCGTGTGTGTATCCTGCTGCTGTGATTGTGTTTTACTTCAACAGCAGTGGCACAAATCAGAGAGAAAATCCACTCACTTTGGCTCAGCAAGTCTTTAGTTAGTTTAGTTCATGTTTATTTATGCAACACTGTTATACACGCTCGCAAATCAAACCCATCCCCTTGCTGTCTACATCCCTGCCATCCATCTAGGATCAACTTGCTTACCCTGGTCAATGTTGCATTGGTTAAAGGGCAAGCATAGGCGGCCAGGCGCACTTTTCCTCAGCATCCTCCTCTAACTCTCCCATCTGGCATAGAACGAGGAGACAGTGGGAATAGAGAAATGTCAAATTAACAGGCTTTCTGCTGCTCTTGTTGTGACTTTCTGTGCTTGTTAGCCACAACCAAGAGTCACCCAGGCCACCTCCAACGCAAGTAGTATCCCCAGAATCAATGAATGCCAATTTGAGCCAAACATGGGATTTAAACATGTGTACACAGGGTCACAGAGAGGTTCAGGCTGATAAGATATATTTTATTCATTATTATTTACTAACTACTTTTTTTGTAAAACAGTGTGGCTGCTGCTTTAGGACCTGGCTATTTTTTTGATTCTCTTGCAAGTAGGGATTTCACGAAATCCGATGCATGTCCGGTGTCCTGGTATCGGTATCGACTACACTGTTTTTGGTTTTGTGACAACCCCACATGCAAGTTCTTTCCACAACGACATTTAAGTGAGGTGAACTGCTGATTGTGAGTATCTGTCTGTTGTAGCACTGTGATGGAAACCTGTCGGAGACATCTCTCTGCCTTCCATACACTTCACTCCAGGAGAGGGTTCAATCCCTAATGACTGTGAGAGGGAGAAGGCATGGCGAAGACGGCGAATGGATGCTTCTTTGAATTAGCTGCCAGTTATATACCACTGACATTCTCTGTGTAAGCTTTTCATCTACGCAAGAGCCAAGGAATGCTTCACAGATAACAGTTAAAGGGTTTTCTCTGACAAAACATATACTTTCCTTCACCTGTTGAAACGAATGTCAGTGTATACAGGTATCTCAATAACCCCGATGATATGTGACACATAGGAATTCAGCAAAACACAGGTAAAGATCTATTCAGCATCAGTTTTGCCAATGGTATACAGCAATAGCCCCTAAATAGTTAATGGCTTTCAAATTATTTGTATTTGCATAAATCACAACATACATCATATCAAGACGGTTTACATAGTAAGGTGAAGACCTTACAATATTATAGAGAGAAACATACCCGTAGGCAACCAACAGCAAGCAAACGCTTCACAGTTGAGTTCATCCATGCCAGTTCCTTGTGATGGTACACTGACTTGTATAATAATCATTCCCATTCTTCACCTTGAGCACCTGAACTGTTACTATGTAACTTTGGTGAGTGGGTTCAAACCCCTGAGAGAAATACAGTTCCTATGTGGGTGATGGTCAGCAGCTTAAACTGCTGGAATCGAGCTCAGCTGGTTCAAGATAAATGCTCAACTGTAGTTCAGTTATTGAGTCATTTAAACAGCATATATCTCTGATATTCAGCAAGGGAACTTTTAAAATATCAAGAATTCTAAACAGTTTGTTGTGTTTGTTAACACAACACTTCCGATAAGCGGGTGTCTAGCGAAGTAAGCAAAAGAGACAGAGGATGAAAGTCATGTCAGTTATGGTTCCTCCCTTGAGGCAGAGAGAAAAAGCATTTTATTGGCTTAAGGCAAACAGACATTACAGTAACGCCTCTATTATTAGAGGGAGTATGAGCTGGAACGTCAGCCCGGTGCTTTGATCAAGTCGTCAAACGTTATGTTGTTTTTTTAATTCTTGGCATATTCGTCTAGTTTATTTTCAGGCTTTCAGCAAATGTTACAGAGAATGTGTGCAGGGAGGCGCTCGTCATGTTTCCTCACATCTCCTGCTTATCACCAAATTTTAAAGTAACGCTGATCTTGCATGTGTAAATTTTGTCTTCAGCTGTCATAACATGTTTGCTTTGGGGGGGGTTTTGGCTCTGAGGTTGTTGGTTCACAGCTTTTATCATGTTTGGGTTAATGGGAGGATTTTTTTTGGTCCTTTTTGTCTTATTCTTGGAGAGGATTAATGTGTTGAAGTTTGATTCTGTTTAATCTGACTTAAATGCTCAGACAGGGTTTACTGTGTGACACCATGACTGACACTTGAATGACATGTAAATGCTGCTGTAATCATGCGCTCCTTACTCCCCACTAATGCTTGTTGTTTGGTGTCGTTTGTTTTGGTTTTTAATTTTTCCACAAGGTTTATGAATAAAGCTGAAATGTTTATTTTCTCTAAATGCTGCCATCGCTCCTAGAAATTACAAATATCTATCACAAAATTGTTACCTCACTTATATTGTGTTGGCAAAAAGACAATCACTGGCTGGATAAAGTTTAGAGGCGTGTTAGTGTTATTATTTTTTGACTAATGAATGACTATGCTATAAAACAGTGTTAGAAGCTGGTGTGCACAGCAGGTGTAAAGGACTGTTGCACCAAACACTAGGGTTCACATCCACAGCCTTGTCTGTGGTATAGTTTATATAACCTATTTGGATTTGCCTTGTGAATGACGTGGTACTGGAGACAGCTCTTAAATTTGACCCCTATATTTAAAATAGACAAAATTGTTAGCTCTCATCATTATTGCATATAAATGGCATCTACACCGCTATGACTATTTGCATTTGAATCCCTGTCTGTGTTCCTCTATTTATCTAATCTCTTCTGTATGACAATGTAAACCCAGTTGTCTACGATGTTAACATAGGTGTGATGAATGCAGCATGGCACAGTCCTATCCATGGTCCTCACTTTCATTCTGGCTATCTGCACGTCGCTGACAAGCATTTAAAGTGTTTATTGGTGTCTCATATGAGAGATTGGAGAGGAACACCATTTGGCAAGCACTTTCATTTGCTTTGAAATATAATTAGTCATATGGGATTTGTTTGTGTGGCTTATGCTCTGAGACTGTTGTGAGAGCAGCTTCTGTCGCAAAAAGAATACAAGATTGAGGATATCTTTTATATCCTTAATCAAGAGAAAATGGTGAAAAGGAGCCTTTGAATTTGTGTAAAGTGACATTGTTCCACACAAGATGTGTGATGAGACTCAGAAATCCTGAACGACATTATACAACATGATTACAAATATATTAGTATGGATTAGTGCTTTAGATTCTGGAAAGCAACAAGAGCAACAAAGGTTTGTTACAGCAGTTAGAAAAGTAAGGACTGTGGTGTTTTATTAATATGCCCATTTCAATCTACAAACTCACAAAACAATGAAACAAAAGATAAGGTATTGTTCTGCAACTGTTTGATTGATCACAGTCATAAGTCTGGTCTAATCGAAGAAAAGTCTTTCAATATCACAACAAAACGATCAGAATGAGTAGAAGATACAATGAACCAAATTAACAGCAGCACCTACAAGGCACTATTCATGTAAGGCAGTGGTCCCCAACCCCCGGGCGGTGGACCGGTACCGGGCCGTGGGTCATTTGGTACCGGGCTGGACAGAAAGAATAAACAACTCACATTATTTACGTTTTATTAATTATCTGATTCTGAACGGTGTTTTATTTTGAAAAAAAGCCAGATCCTCTCCGTTATGACTCATGCTTTACACTTGTCAAGAAGCTTGTCTCGGTCACGTGACTTTTTCGCTGAACACACGGTTTTTGTCGGACCCATTTGTCAACAAACAAGGTGAATCCAGCATGTCTGTGCAAGAAGAAGATCAGCTGCTGGTGATCGCAAATGACGACGGCCCTAAAATTATATTCGAGAAAAAAACTCTGCTGGTGTTCTGGATTAAAGTCACGGCAGAATACCCGGAGATCCCCACAACAGCACTAAAAACTATGTTGCTGTTTCAAACATCATATCTTTGCAAAGCAGGTTTTTTTGCTGTGACGGCTACCAAAACCAAATTATGGAGTAGACTGGACATCAGCAACACACTTCGGGTGTCATTGTCACCCATTAGCCCAAGATGGGACCGCCTTGTTGCAAAGAAACAGGCTCAGGCTCCCACTGATTCAGAGTTGTGGTTAGTTATATGTTTTAATGCATTTTATATTTGTTTTTTATTAGTGATTTATTCCAGGACCCACCACGAGCCGACGCCGCGGTCCTGGTCCACCTCCTGTACCCAATGCCAACGCGACACAGGGTCCACCACCAGCACCACGATCAGCCCACATGAGTCATGACACAGAATCCGCCACACTGGATCCACCACTGCAGACTGGTTGACAATTGGACAATGATACTAAACACAAGAAGATGGTGGGATTGTATCCGGGATATTTTGGATTCACTTCTGGCAGGAAGACGAGATGCATCGTATATCTTTACATGAAGTAGTTAGTCCAAGCCAACAGCTGTTGGAATGAGGAGGAACAGAATGTAGTGTGGAGACTAAAGTACAGACCGAAACTGACCTTAAGTGGCACCCCTGACGCCGTCGATTTTAAAAGCATTATCAGATCAACAAGAACATTGATCTGTGTCGGTTGTTTTTAGTCTGGTGGAACCACATTGTGACTTTAAATTAAGTTGATATGAGCTTTTCTCCTATTTCTTGAGTAGCAGTTAAAATATGCTGTTTTACCTCAAAATACTCACCTGAAGCACAATCAGTCTTTTTTCACTGACTCGCCAATTCTTCAGCTGTGCAAAACATGCTGGAGCAGCTCGTGCCTGGCGTATGACACCAGTGCACGCTCAGATGTTGATAGACATTCATTGCTACCATGTATGTAGTGTCATATGACAACCCCAAGTTTTACTCTTCAAACTGATTTGGTGCAAAAGGTGCAAAGGGGATATTTTCCACCGTTACATCTATGCTCAACACAAAACATGATGTCCATAGCCCAGTACGTGTTCTGCTTTACAGGAGCGATTGCCCTTTCAAAACCACGTCCCACTCCAAAACCTCACCCTGCAGGAATAGGCTGCTGCATCCTACAAAAGTGTCTGTCATCACTTTGAGATACTCCACTCAGTCTCCGAGGGGATCACCAGTCACTCCACATGTGAGAATGGTTGCCTGTGCATTTCCAGTCTCATAACAGCAATGAATGAGTTTCTGCTGTAGCTTGGCAGATGGATAATTTAATAAATCGATCAAAGTATTGCAGTACAAGACACAGGTCATAGCTTTTTATCATGTTATTGAACAATAGGGGGTGGAGGGTTAACAGGGAGTAGGAATGTAGGAAGGGTTAGCAGAAGAGGACAGATGGCAGAGGGAGGGAGTCGAGATGACGTCCTGGGCAGCCGGAGCTGGTATGGAGAGCAGAGCAGATGGGAAGACGAGAGGCCTCATAAAACCATATTACCACAAGCATTATCATTGTCATGATCACAGAACCCACAGCAACGATGAAGGTTATTATGTCAAGCCTCAGATGCCAAAAGACCCAGGACTGTCTGATGTGTTCTCAGGGCTGAAGGGGGGTATTACTTATTTGATCTAGTTAATAGGGAGTGTAGAGAGCATCTTCCTGCTCTGAGGAAACTATAGACTGAATGTATTGCAGCTATGTGAGAAAGCCTTTTACATACTTCTGGTAGTAGAACTTCCAAATTCAGAGGGAAAGCAAATGAAAACTGACTTATATGAAAAAAAGTCTGTTTTACTAGGGTGATAATATGTGGCATAAGGTAGAAGGAGATGAGTTATTCAGGAGTTGTTACATGCTGATGCAGTTCAACTCATTGAGTGATTATGCAGAAAGTTTGAAGTTAATAATAATTTTTGTGACATTACTGTTTCGGGCAATTGAACATAGCAAGTCAGCAGTGTCAGAGAAAATGGACAAGATTGGTCTTCATGTTATCATCCGCTACCTCGGCCTCAAGGGCTTACGACAAAAGGAGGACCACAAGGACATGGAGGCAACACTTTGATCCCTGGCTCATCCAGTCCTTATGCCGAAGTGTCCTTGAGCAAGACACTGAACCCTAGGTTACCCCTGACTGCTGTTCTGTCAGAGTGTGAATTATGTGTGATAACAGTCCATGACCTATAAAAGCATGTTTGTACATGAGTGGGTGAATGTGACTTCACGACCCTGATTTACTAATGAATTGTATTAATCGCAGAAATATGTATCAACATGCTCTTTATGTAAATGCTCAAATGCAAAATATGTCACAACCTTTAAATTGTTAACATGCAGTACTGTGGATTTCACTAATGTTGATAATATTAAATTAAAGGGTCCATATTGTGTAAAATAAATGTTTTTGGCTTTCACTATCCATAATGACTTTAAGGGGGTGAGTAGGGACCATCAAAGTATGAAAACAGTCACTACTTGGACTTTTTCACTCAGTCTATTCTAAGAAATATGTTAGTGAAACGTTGCGTTTCGTACTTGGCTAGTAACTCTGGACATTACTACTACATTGGCCGACTGTCCTGCTTAAACTTTAATAAACATGTGGACGGTATAACTTACCATTCAGAAACAATAATGATAATATATTCATATTGGAATATTATTGGATGACTTTATGCAAGTCTTACTATATCATTGGATTCCATCATTTTGACACTGTTCCTTGGACATTTCGATCATCTCGGCTCAAAGCATTCTGAAAGGTTCAGGTGACAGTGATAAATTTGCTTTCCGCACAAATAGAACCCGAATGGCATTCAGTGGAGTGCATACCTCAGCCAAGGCCCAACAGTCCCCTAAAATTCAATCAAGCCTCACCAGTCACTCAGTCATGGCTTTCAGTCCGCTAAGATGCCTCTTCATGCATTATTCCCTGGCGAATTTGTGAGAATGTCAAAACACTTCCTATCTTGCAATGCCCCTTTGTTCAAACATGTCAAAATTTAATGGGTTATTTCTTGGCCCATGTCGTATTGTGGAAAAATATGTACAGTCGTTTTAGCGTAAGCCTGCTGACAAACCAAAAAATCCAATGGACAGGGACGAAAACCTAACTTCTTTGGTGGAGGTAATAATGTGCCGCACAGACAAAACAGATAGCATTATTATAACTGCAACGGGTCAGAAAATGTAACTGGAAAAGGACAACTGTAATACAACTAATATAATAAACGAAAAATACATGTATTTACTATTAACTGTAAAGTAATTTTTCTCGTTAAAATGCTGGATCTGCTGATAGATACATTAAAGTAGGGATTACTATGGTCGGTACTATGGTACTATTTTTTGGTGATATAACAACCAAACATCCCTCTGACCCCTGATCTGCAGAAACTCCATCCACCTCGGTGCAGGATAATTTTTTTGTCATTTAGTACTTGCACAACATGCATGATGCAAATAATGGACTTGCCTTTATATACATTAGAACTTTACCGGAGTGAAATGACAGCGAAATTGGCTCGTTTGCTATGGATACATTTGTAGTTTATATGAACAGCAATGAACATCAAGACTGAGCAGGAAATAGATGAATGAAGAAATCCAAGAAGTAACCCTATCACCGGTGGAGGCATTGTTGATATGCTCGGTGGGCTCTTGGAATACTGCAGTTTACCAACAAATATGTTGATAGCTTAAAAGAAACAAGGATATTGCTTGTCTGTGATGGTTTTCTGTCTTTTAGAGAATTTCACAACATTTCCCAAAGCTCAGGATAAGCTTGTGATGAAAAGCAGCAGAGGAAACTGAAGAGGTGGCACCTGTATGACAGCGATGCACTTGTGTATTCAAGATGAAGAAATGTGCATGTGCATATGCGTATGTTTCTTTTTATACCCACACGTTTCACAAGGGTTGTCAAAGCATAATGGTTCCATATTTCCCTGACGGATTGCACAAAATGTGTGTCGTACATGCGTAATAGTTAGAAATGCATATGATTATGCATGTGTGGGTCGAGAGAGTGCCTGTGCACACATCAGAGCTTGAGACAAAAGCTATGCCAAGTACATATTAAGATATTTGTCATGTAATTGCATTGGGGCTGTGTTCAGCTGCATTAGAATGTGGATGGGGACATCCTCTGATGAATAATACAAGAAGTTCATAAAAGGGGCTTCCAATGAGCTTAGCTACCTACCACTAACAGAGCAGAAAAAAGGAAAAAAAGGCTGGTGGTGGAAACGTTTGAAAGCTGTGTCATGAATAATTGAAGAGGTTTTTTGAAAAATTCAGCACCATCTTCATACTTGAAGGTCACATCCCTGTCGCGATGTCTGTGCCCCTTCAAAGGGGAAATTGAGTTATCACTCATGGCTTGGCTGAGATCAGTTACCACTATGACCGATGTTGTTTGCCAGGCAACAACTGGAGTAATACTGACGATGGCCCAGCGCTCAGTGAACTCTGACGGTCCAGAAAACTCTGACGGTCCAGAAAACTGGACTTTATGAGAGGAATTATTTAGCCTGTTCCCATTTAACTTTAGACTTGAGCTTCACACTGTTAAACAGCATGAAATCAGTCCGAACTTCACATAAAGCAGCTCACAGCTTTGAGGTTAGTATAAACAATCATTGTAAACAGACCCTGGATACCTGAGATTGATTTTCTGTCATGAAATAAACTTTGTTTTTCTTGTTAGTGATTCAACATATTGAAAGGTTAAAAGCAGCTCCTATTTAAAAGTCTGCTAATTAAGTTAATCGGAACTAGTCATGATTTGAGCATGAAACTCCATATGTCTTCTGGCAAAGATCTTTCAAGATAATTAGTAGATCTGGAATATGATCACTAAATAGCAATTAGGCAGGGATATAAGGTCTTTCTTAATTATTCATTGTTCTTTGAGAGTCTGGATTGGTTCAAACACAGAATTTTATTTTCTAAAAAATTATTAGGTTTGTGGAAGACTACATCCTACTAGCTGGTCCTCGTTTTAATTGAATTATCTGTGTTGTATTCAGCCGGCCTTCAACAGAGGGTCTCGTCTTGACACCGCTTCCACATTTGTTATAGAGAAAGAGGTGTGATATTTTACAGGCAGGGAGGCAGGGCATGGCGAGCAACCTGCAAACTGTTATTTATATTCTCTTTTGTTATCGTCGAAACATGGAGCCCGAGGCTTGAAAAAAATAAATTGCACTACCACGCTCCGCATTTTCTTCTTTAAAGCATAGTGCAAAATGTAAGCCTTTTTAAAAGCCCTCCTTGCACCACTAACTTTGATTGCTTTTCTTTGGTCAGCTTTTATGGCCACTCAGTATCAGTTTTAATGATGTGGAGACAAAGCTGGGATGGGGGAGAGCTTGACCACACTGCGGAGTCAGTCGACCGAAAATGTGGTGCTCCATTGAAGGTTCGAATTGAGTCCCTACGGAATGTTTTCAAAGCCTTCAGCCCACAACATGTTTTTCACCCTGCACAAGAGCAATTAATTCACAGAATATGGTCCAAAGTGTACACAGTGCTCTTGAAAACTGCACGCATTCCCAAGGTGTAACAGTCAGTTTAACAATAATCCTGCCTTATTCTTGACTTGACTGAAAGTAAGTCAAGTTCCTGTATCTGTTAACATGCTCTCCTTATGTGATTTATGTGATTCATGTATGTATGTCAGTGATGTGTTAAGTGTACAAGCTACTGGATGATCTGAATTTCCCACGGGATTAATAAAGTATCCATCTAAAGGAATAGTTAAAACAAAATTTGGGGAAAACAAGTGTTGCATTTTTTGGAGAAGATAGATATCAGCCTCATGTCCCTGCATTGGTTACTGAGCTCTAGTCCAGATGTGGTCTGCTTAGCTTAGAGACTCGGTCAGGAGGAAAAGTGAAGGAATACAAATTTATATCTACTTACTAATTCCAGAAACATCTGTCTGTCTTTCTGTCTGCAATTCAGACATGTGGTATGATCACTATTAACAAAATTGAACTAAAATCGGAAAAAGCAGGTGACCAGTGCTCTGTAGCTGTCACTGGTTGCATGGCAGTGGTCTGCAGACCCACTTGAACATTTTTCTTCTACGCCCTCGGAGAAACTACAGCATTGGTCGGCAACTCGGTCAAAGCACGGGTAAAAATAGCTGTCAGATCATTTTGATAGTTTGGCTATTTTTCTTTCACCAGATCGAACTCACAGACATTCTTGGTAGTCACATGTGCTTCTCTCCGTTATGGCAACAACATTCATAGCATCACTTCCTGTTCTGCAATATGTTAAATAAAAACACCACGTTATTTTGGTTCATATGAAGCTGAATTGAAAGTTTTTATCTATAGCCTGACAGACCCCTGATTGATCCGACATGCATGTATAAAAAATAACACCAGTTCAGTAAATTATTCTAACTTATGAATAACTCACACACGTGAATATCATCGAGATAACATCATAGACTGTATGTACAAAGTTCTGCACACAATGTCCAGTACACCAAACCCAAATCTGCAGGTATACAGACCATATCTGGAAACACACACCATCCACTCAGTGGAAGGATAAACTGCTGTGTATTCTCGAGTGTTAGTTTCCAAATAGCCATTGACAAGACGTTCACATCAACATCCAAATCATTATTGTCTTTACTGAAACTTAGACAAAGCCCCAAAAGATGATGACAAGTTGATTCAACACAAAAGACTATAATGTTCTAACATATTGCATCTACATCCATCTCATTTGGCATGAATCCGTCTCATGCAGAAACAAGACACAAGCCCACCTCAACAACTCACGCCCACCAAGACACATATTTCTCAAAATTCACAGAATATTGTTTGGAATATGTCTCAGATAAAAGGTGTCAGAGAGAGAAGACGGCTAACGATGCTGGCTATTTTATTTGAGACATAATAAAGCACCTCAAAACACCTTAGTATTTTTACATGCTCATTTATAAACCACTAGTATAATCAGTTTAATGTGTGGCCTTGTTAATGATATGCTACAGATACAAATAAATAATATATATATATATCATGGAAAGAAATAAAAGTCTTTGATGCTTTGAGATGTATCGATGATCAATTGATCGTAGCCCTCTGAATCCGAATCAAATCGTGAGGTGCCTATAGAGATTCCCACCCCTCGTGCCAAATCTCATGGTTGGCAGAAGAAAAGTGTTGATTGGTTGATATCATTCCTGTGATTCCCCCTGAAGGTCTGGATTTGTAATGCTGCTACGGCAGCGTCAGGAAACATTTTTTTCTACCTGGGGTCAATGCCACCTCTCTAATTTACAGTAAGCTTTTGGAGGCCGACAAGAAGTCACCCAGGCACCAGCTAGGTTACAATTGCTATGAGGCATTAGAACAGAGGAAATTCAACTTTCCTTTTTTATCCCAGCAACCAGAAAGCATTAATTTGCTTCACCCTGGGATCCATGCTCATTAAAACCAAGATTTGCTTTCCTTGTAACTCTTATGTATTATCTTTGTATATATTTAATATATATGTATATATATATATATATATATATATATATACATAAATAAAGAGGTGAAGAGATACTGCAGCATGTTCGTTAAAAGTCTGGTTTGACAGAAAGTAAATGTGAAGTATTTACACTGTGTAACAGTGGTGCAAGGGATCCTTGGGATACATTCTACCCGTTTTAAGATCCAAAGGTTTTGTGTTTGCTGTGTTGACGCAGTAGTGTTGTGATGGTTGTGATAGAGGCTGTGGTCAGTCACAACCTGCTGTGCAGTGTATGTTTCGGTCCACTTGTGATTTCTGCTCCCGTGGTTCAGTTTCATGTTACCATGAGGCTTGCTACTGTTTTGAGAATGTTATCAGATTCATTTGTGAAGCATCTGTTATAGCTTTCACTGGCGTGCTGAGCTATGAGAACTGTGACCGTTGGAGTTGTGCTGACAAGGTATAAATGCTTTTCCATGGCAGAGCAGATAAAAGCTTAAAGGTGTTGATGGGTGATGTTTGACACAAACACAGTTCCCAGTAATTATTGCTTAGCTGCTCACATCTTGTTCTGTTCTTCTCTCAAATTTTGTCGACTGATCTGAAAACTGAACAGCCGGGATGGAGAGAGATGATTGGGCCTCATTTACCAAACTTTTCTTCTTAAAACCCACTTACACAGCTTTAATGAAGATTCTGACTTTCACCAATCTTTGGGTGTCTGGGATTTGATCTAGAACCGAATCTAAACCCACTAAAGAGCACTCTTATCAGTTGTGTTTTTTTACTTTTATTGTACAGTTGTAAAATATGTAAATATTTTAGCTTAAAGACGTGTAACTGCATTCCATGCATAATGTTTTGTGATATTTTATGTTCAGGGCTGACGCTACAAAATATATCAAGTTTCAGTTCGGTGCGACACTGTCTTTAGATTTTTCTGTCATCATTTCTGGCTTCTTAAGTGTTCATTTCAATTCCTGTGGTTTGTGTGTGCACTCACTTTCATCTTAAGAAGACATGGCATTCATCAATATAAGAACACACATTAAAAAAATTCTGCAGTTTCGGAACTTGTGCGAATCTGACGTAGGATTTTTAAGAAAACTGCTCAAGAACTCTTGTCTTCCAACTTCTTTCCTGCAGTGACAGTTACACTGGTCATATCACTCTTCTAGTGGCCGTGGTGACTCATCTGAATGTGTAAGTATTTGTGTTGATATCATTATGATATCTTGACAGAATAGGTTGTTCGAGGGGCGTCTCATTTTTACAATATTTGTATATCCAAATGACGGAGTCAGAGATTCAGTTGAACATCTCTTGAGTGCACATCTCATTCAGGGTTGATGTTCTTCAGTGACCATGAATAATTCTGTTATAAGCAGCTCCTTTTTTAATAATCTATATTAGTAGGAGTAGTAGTAGGTACAATATTGAACTGTTCACAGATCATGTGCAGGAGCGAACGCACCCCTCACTCCCCCTGATACTCGTAAATGTTCAGGACGTGTATCTAGAGAGTAGCAAGTGCTTTGGTTTGTGGGAGGGAAGGGTGTGCTGTGTTGTTGTTATGGATTTTATTACCATATGTACTGCATTATCACACATCAAACTACAAGCGTACACACACATAATAATCACACACTATTACTCAAATCCGAAACATGATCTTATGTCCTTTTTGGGCTGAGAACAGATAAGAGCATTGAACATGAATCAAAATGGTATTCTACCTTTAACTGGGCCCATGGGAAATATTATGTGTTATTTTATTGATAGAACCCCTCCGTCCCTCCAGCTTTGACAGAAGTCTCACACACAGCTGATTTGACTGGCATTGCTGATAACTGGGGCTCACTGTCACCAGTCACCTGACCAGCAATGACCTATAGTGAATGTGTCAGAGTTGGTTCCACACCTTCAGACTGCAACATATAACTGAGCTATTAAGATAAGTTACATTATACAGCCCTGCAGGGTATTTGTGATATTCGCTTGACCGATTGTGTGCAAATGTGTGCAAGAGACTAATGACACTGGTGCCTGACGCTGGAGACTGTAAAGTACTGCTGCTGTCATTTCTATACCAATTATGTCAGAAATCTACTGTAACGCTGGTTATGCTCCTTTAATTTATACTTACAGATAAACAGTGGTAGAAACAACACGTTTTTGTTCTGATGGATGCCGACAATATTTTGTTTTTATATTAATCAAAGCAAATTTGATCGTTATCAGCCTGTAATGTGTATGTTTGCATTGCATTAAAATTCAATGCAAGAGAGAGAGAGAGAGAGAGAGACCCATCACCTGAAGCTCTTAACGTTTACTTTTAATTTAAGTACAGCCATTCTGAGGTTTCTCGTTTGACTACTATATATCCCTGTGTAAAAGTAATTTATCTTCCACTGCAGCAAATACTGGATTCAGTCAACAGAAACACTGCAGTGCTTATATTTTGAAAGGGTAGGCTATAGGAATTGTTGCAAATATTTTAGTTTTGGACATATTCGACAGATAAAAATTGAAACTGCTCTTATCTGTTTCGCTCCGCAACCTCTGCCAGTGTGGCTCAGGCATCAGCAACAATGTTGTGAATTTGCGACTTACTGCTGGGACTAAAGGTCAGATCAATGCTGATGAGGCTGGTTCCGCTCCATTGTATTCTACCCTGGCATGCAGGAGGATTGTGAAAACATAAAGGGTGTCATTGTCTCACTTCCTCCACAGTCATGCTCCTTTCTGCCTCTTCACAGTGAAATCATACAAGAGGCACTGTCCTTGAAAAAAATTAAAAAGTTGGGGGTCGACATGGCTGTATTTGTGTAAAGCAGGAAATGCATTCAACATACATTAATGACTGCTTCTTATCAATCCCTATCAGCAGATGGTAGGAGATGCATTGTCTCTGACCCAACACTAGATCCACGCAGAACACAGGCTGGAAAGTCAGGTTTAAAAAGCTAAAACTCAGATATTGAAACTTAGCAGCTGGATACATAATAGTTTAAAAAGTGGTATTTTGAAACAACCCTGTCAACCCCTGCAGATAGATACATATTTTTTTTTGCAGTAAAAAGGTCGACATTTCTCTAAACTCACTGGTGCTTTCTATCACTCTTGTATGCAGTGAGTCCAGGCCGTCTGTTCTATCATTGAGCTGCTGTGTTTAACATCTTAATAGCAATGTTACATTGAGAAGATTATATTAGGCGTATATTGAATATAGTAAATTAATATACAGATTAGATTAAATAATAACTTGTATGTCAAACCCATGGTGAACCTATGGGTTCAACATGCAGCATGTAAGATTATGCCATTGTTGTGACTGCAGCTTATTTTAGTAGTCATTTATTTCTGTTTTATTATTTGAGTAAACCAATTCAGCAACATGGCTGAGTATGTTTTTTCACCTTCTGAAACACTAGATACGAACTGGTTTTGACCTAAAACATAGATTTAAATCATTTGGTGTGAAATATATCCAATATGGATGTAGGCCTAATCACTGTGCTGGGGTGTTGTTAGGTGGTGCCAGCGCAGCTTGTCCTTTTCCCCCAAGTTGTGTTTAAGAGGAGAGATATCTTAATGTGTTTGATCCAAATCACAGCTTCTTTCACAGAAACCATTTGGCTATGTTGTGAAGAGTATGCCCATGTTTTATTTCATATGGTGCACTGCTGTCTGCGACCTGGCAGTGAGTCAGTGATGCTTTTTGTTCTTTCAAATGCAGTAGTTTGCTTGATCAACCCATGACAGTAAATACACAGTAACTCAGGTTCTGTACACAGCATGGAGGGAAATCATTTGCATATTTCAACCAGAGAACAGGCTCCACAGGTCTGTTCTTCCTGCCAATCAGATGAGCGTCAGCAGAGGAAGGTTTGGGTTCAAGCGAGACCGTGAGACATGCAGACATAATCAAAGCTGCTCAGAGCAGGTGAGTACTGAGTAGTGTGACACAGCCCTCCCTGCAGTGTTGACTTACAGAGAGCAGCTCTCATTGGCTCACAGTGTACGGGTCCAGGCACACAAAGAGTTTTTCACACCCTGATCCAGGTCAGTGAATCAAGCGATTGAGAGGGGATGAGATTTTCATACATTATTATGAAAACTGTGGAAGACAACAGGTGATGATAGAGTGCTGCAATTACAAGAGGAGTAATACAAGTAGCTTTTGACTTGTGCTGTATGTAGGCTTTGTGGTCAAAGTGTCGGAGTGTAGGAAAATAGGCCACATTGCTCAGGGTGACATTAGCACACACATTAACCTGGCAACGAGGAGCCTGGTTCACTCCATCATAGAGGGAGATGAAACTTTGCTGTTAATGTTAAGGGCGTGCTCTTCAATCCCGATTCCTGTCTGGAATGATCCATTCAGTCAGATCGACTGCAAGAGGAGACAAAGACTTTTATCTTTGAATTGACCCTGCAACAGGTCGTCCTTTTAAATTTCTAAGTTGAGAATCTGAATACATTGATTATTTGAACAGTTTACTTGCCTGTGGAGAAAAAAACAAAGATCTCAGTGTGCTGTATGACCTTGTTAAAGAATTGTTAAATCCAGCTTCTGGGCTCTGACTTTTAAATCCCACATTAGCGTGATGGGAGAACAACAAACTGAGCAGCTACAGCTTGTGCTATATCGAGCCACTGAGCACTGGCAAGTAGCTACCGTCTTTGTGAAATTGTCTTTTAATTTGTAAAGAAGATTTATGTACTAATAGCCTCTAATGTAAGTTAATATTGTTCCCCTCTGGACACAATATTAAATAGCATCACATGCTCCGGTGGAACGGGATTGAAAGGATAATATCAAAGCTAGCTAAAAGTTGTGATAGAATCTAGCACTGTGGTCGAGAGATACTTCTGACTTAAAGGATTATGGGTAGCAGTGGCTTTGCTTTATGACACCCACAGAGGAAAGCTTAAGACAATTCACTGTAGGATCTGAGATGTTATATGAGGTAAAATTTAGACTGATGGGGCATAGGCTAATTGAATGCACTCACATTACGATAGCAGTGTAATTGCTTGATTAAAGTACAGTAAATCCAGATTGAATAAAATATAGCTCGAGGGAAGCAGAGGGAAGTGCATCTTAGCTAAAGGAAGGGTCCTCTGCAGCCTGCACACTGTCTCCTCACTATGAGCGCAGACAATTCTGCAGCGTCTTGCCTTTGAACATCAGTCATGTTTAGACTGATTTCACTTGTCATCCGCATTTGTGCTTCTCTCAATGAGGAAATAAGTCATAAGTCAAATATGACAGGCCTATCAAGTATTAACAAAGCTTCATTATTATTTGTCGTAATCATGTGCCAGTGTTTCTGATGATTTATTTATAACATCAAATGGGTCGAGTTCCTAGAGATTTACTGCCACTGCCATCTGAAGTATTGCTGGTTACTCGAACATTCACAATGAACCATGAAATATATTTGTGTGCCATGAAAACACATGATTTGCAAGAATATGAAGACTGTCCTTCTCATAAATCTGTGTCACTCAGTGGCACAGGGCTCATGCACTAGTCATTAAGACTTAGCATAAGGTGAATGGACTCATTCTTCATGTTAAAGGTTCATATTATTCCCTTACTGGCTAATAGGTTAGCTTGACATTTATGCCATGCATTAATCATCAGCAGTGGATGTTTTCATTCGGTTTAACCTTGGCTGTGTAAAGAACAGTGGAAACTCTTGTAGATAAATGATCATCAGCAGGTTTGTCAGTGTCCTGATGGGCTGCAGTAGGATGAATGTGTATAATTATAATGTATTATATAATTACACTATCTGCAATTTTGGTTCTCTCTTTTTGGATAACTGGAATTTGGATTGTACTTGAAGATATATATGTGCTGGGACCAGAATTTATCTGAATTGTGTGACAGAATGGAATTCCAATTCTATTTAACAGTGCAGGGTAATGGTTAAAGATTCCAGGACCCAAATACAGAATAAACCGAGACAGTACAGGCTCAGTGACTATAATTTATCGTGAAATGAACTGGCTTACAGAGACTCAGGTTGGGAGACAGGCAGGTGGATGCAAACAGTAAACCCAACTCAAAGGACACAGTGGAACATGAGGGAACAGAAGCTCGAGGGAACTCCGGGAAACAGAACAGCAACATGAGGTAATACTGGGAAGCTGAACAGAAGAACTGACTAACAGGACTGGGAGCATTGAGAGGGATAATACGAGAAGGGTTAAATACATCAAGGTGAGGCGGACAATCAGAAAAAGGAAAACATAAAGGGAATATCCCATCTTAGGAGTCGCTTTAATGGGGCATTGGATCGATTAAAATATTCCCCCTAGAGACAGAAAACTAATGAAATAATGATTTTTTTATGATGCCGACTTCATAAGTAACTATTTGTCATCCAAATCCAATAATATTGTTGGAGATATCCTGAAAACACACAGCAGCTGTAAATTTGAAACATTGTATTACTCATTGGTGGCTAAAAGCCCACATTTAAAATAATATCTGAGGCTAATTGAGACCATAGTTTGACTCTGTCAGACTGTTTAAAATGCATTGCTTTCATCACCTTGCCCCGAAATATGGCTTGGATATACCTGATACTGATAACCTGAAATACATTTTCCAATCTGAATTCACATAGGGGAACTTTGTGCTGCTGCCAAGTGGAGCTATAAGGAATCAAAGCGAGGAAGATGCCTGTCATCATTTAACCTTTCATCTAGAGATTTGCTTGACTGACTGCAAATGGTGTGTGAAACTCAGCCTGAGTCTGTTATGTACTGCTCTGAATTCCCATGAGACTGAAGTATTTATTATTTATGGCTCAGATTCCCTAATTCAGTGAATGATGAACTCATTTGAATTTCAATGTGCAGTGATATTGTAAAAAAAAAGCTAAGACTGCTCCTGAATTCAAACATTGTCCGACATGAATATTAGAAATGTAAAGTGTAAGAATGTTGCTCTATTTTTCTAATGAAGCTTAAGACCACTGTTTATTCACATAACGTGACTGTTTCTGTAAAATACTATGATATGTAGAATGATATGCAGAAAATTGTACTTGCCGCCCAAGATTTGAACGTACAAATGAAAGTATCCTGCACAGTTTACCCAAAAAACTGATTTCTGCAAACACATATCATGAAGGGATGTTTTTGTCAAATCTTAGCAACATTAAACAGCCTTGAACTGACATTAAAAAATATTTTGTATCTGCAACTCACCAATAAATTTCCCATATGTCCCAAGTAAAAAATAAACAATAAATATATTATTATTTCTATCTTCAACAGGCCTGTATTTATATTCTAGTTACATAATATAAAAGATATATAAAGTTGATCATCATATGAATTGGGTCTCATAGCTGACACAGGAAGTCTAATGCCTCACTAATCACCTATGTGAAAAGGCTTACGAGGCTGAACCTGCCTCCCGTCTAAGCCGTCTGATTCCATACTGTTACCTGAAGGAAAAAACAACTGTTATTTCCTCCTTCGGGTTTCGAGATGAAGTGGCTCAAACGTTGATGATATCAGCCATAGGTGCATTGAAGCGAAAACTTGTACTAAATCAGGCATAACATTAATTTCCAGACTGCCTTTCAACAGGAGGAGGTGTAATAAAGCTAATACCAATTGTAGTCGGGATCTGTCATCGGTAGCAGTGATCTGTCACTTGATTTGTCTTTCACTCAGCAAATGTTGTTGCTCATCTCCATCAGAGAGGTGCTACTTTGGATACACAAGTGTGGTTATATGGACAAGGTTGCTGCTTTCTGTGTGTGTGTGTGTGTGTGTGTGTGTGTGTGTGTGTGTGTGTGTGTGTGTGTGTGTGTGTGTGTGTGCTGCAGATTCGCAACTTTGTTGCAGGACTACGGCTCAGCATCAATATGCTTCTTTATTAATTCCTCCATCCAGTGAATAATATCTGGGATTTAGGGAAGCTACGAAATTCAACACAGCATTTCAATTTATAGACAATTCTCTGTATGCTACAGGGAATGTTACATAAAGCTACGTTTTGGTCTAGGGCCAAACTTTGCGGTTAATATCTTATATCATCATAACCTTTTTGCTTCATAAATGATTTAAATAATTAAAAAATTATACCAAACATATAAAGAGGTCTGTGACTTAAGTTCAGACCAAAGTATTTATTCAACTAATTGGAAAATTGTCATTGAATTGAGTTACATTCATGGTACCCAGTGAAGGAATCCCATACTGTCTCTTTAATCTATCTTTTCCCCTTGCACCAGCATCAAGTCAAGATTTTCACTTATCCATAGACATATCTAGGTATGGGCATTATAGTTTGCAAAGTCTGACATTGTCCTTTGAAGATGAATTGGAAAGTAGTCATCTTTCCATTAAACAACATCCATTTCATCTTGCCAATGACAAGGTTGGTGTATATATTGTCTCACAAATGATGACAAAGCAATGAGGAAACGCGGTGCAAGAAAGCCACTGCAGTTAAGGTTAAAACAAGCTATCAGATATCTATCTTATCATCAAAGGCTACTTCATATCGTGGCCAACCTGAAGGACCAAGCTCGGTTTATTCAAACCAGATCACCTTGGCTAAAGGCATATGTTAATTAAATTGGTTTCTCGGTGTCTAAGAGAGTTCATTGGTGATATGCACGGCAGACATTGATCATGATTAAGCTCTGTCCGCATCCACTGTTTATCTAACCTCCCCCTCCTAGTTGGTCCCCCCGTCTAAACTGTCACTCAATCTAAAGTAGTTGCCTTCTCCCTGTCTCAGCCTAATATGTCACAGCTGTCAGGACCCATTTAGACTGAGCCAGAGCAGCATATGCCATAAACAGACTTGTGTTTATCTTTGATCCTTCTTACTTTACTTGGCTGCTACTTCTCTTTTTGGACCCTGAAAGTATCATTTATTATGTGTACACACACACACATCTTATCATCACCAACATTCTCTTCAGAAAAGGATAAATAAAACATTTTAGCGCCTTGGATCCATTTTCAATCCAAGCACCCAACATCATGATTCACGTTCCACTTACCCGAGCCAGAAACAGAGGCGCTGTACACCACTTTCCCAAGGGGAATTCTGAGGCACAATGAGGACCAAATGAAGGCGGAGCACTGGCCGAGAAGAGAAACCAGTCTGGTTTGATGACAATGAGGTAGAAATTCTGACATGTCAGCAACAATCCACCTGGCATTGAGAATGAACCTTTCAAAGGTAGAAACTGGGATTAAACAAGGAGGCATCATTGGCCCCACCACAGTCTTCATTGTACCCACGGTAATTGAATCCAACCCGTGGAGTCCTTATTATCTTTAGAACAGATAACAAGTCAACTGAAACAATTTTAGATTTGGCATGAATTCCTTGAAATATTTAGATGGAAATGCCATTGTCAACCACAAAGGAAACCAGATCTTCGGTGCATACTTGAGATGTTTTGTTTTCCCAAGCCCTATATATTCATTAAATTGTCCATGAACATAAAAAAGAATGATGTAGACAAGGGGAAACTCCTTCATATCTGAAGTGCTTGTTTTTTTCTTGTGGAAACTATGACCTGCTGGAGAGGGTCATCTATGTACTGGTCGACAGGGATGTTTTCTGTCAGAGACGATAATATGGTGCAGAGACTTGAACTACCTACAGTTGGCACATACAAGTCCTGCAGTGCTACCACTTGTAATGCCTGCGTATCAATTGGACAGAGAAGCAGAGCATCATCAGTGTTCTTGACAGAGCATAACCCCCACTGGGAGGAAAAATAAAAGCTTTTAAAAGAAAATAACAGGCTCTTCCTTAGAATATAAAGTGAACATGAACTGAAACTACCCTACCAGAGCCATCAGTATTACACAAGGAAACACGTTTTACAGAAAGAAGCCAGATCCCAAACTCTGACAGGCTTGAAGAGTCAAGCAGCAAAGAAAGGAGACTAGAAAGGCTGTATCACTTTATCCCTCCTCCACCTCACATCAGTGCTCACACTGAAAGAAAGTTTGTAGTCCCAAAATTGGCCTCTTCAGCCAGTTGAAGACCCAGGATGAGGACCTCTCTGGAGGACCATCTTTCACTGCTTCAAGTGATCACTGATGATGATCACTGTTCCAAACTCTTGACTTAAGCACTGGCATCTTTTTTTGCACTTCTTTTGTTTGTCCCTGTGTTTACCGAAACCTAGTTTATAGTGGAAGTACTTTGCCTTGTTGCTATATTCAGGATAAATTATTGAGTTATGAACAGGTGATCGTGAGACAGCTGAACCAGTTGGCCTGGCGTTGGATTTAAAATCTTTAACTGAGTAGTAATAGAAATTCTGCTTAAAGTATAAATTGTCTGTTGAGTAGATAACCCTGTGTCTTCTACAGAGGTGACAACATCAGCCAGGCAATTACTTTTACCAACCACTTTCCTGTGGGGGGGTCATGTAGTAAAATAACTGCTTTGGCAAAACAAGACAGTCTATAACCTATAAGCACTATTTCTTACAGTGGACCGGGTGACTAGCAGGAAAGGCACTGGTTCAAGTAATGTATGGCGTCGTAGTATAAAGAGAATAACAGCTCTGTCTACTTGACACTCCCCTCTGTTAGCTTCTATCTGCTGGCTTTCCTTAAAGCAGGGCTGTCCCTGATATATCCATACATTCTGATCTCAGTGTTGAATAGCATGGGTAACGCAGATACATTGGTTTTAGCATGATTCCAAATTCCAAAGTCATACTGGTATTGTCTTTTGAATCCTCGTTCATAAAGGAGACTTAGTAAAACCTGATCTTTCAGAGTGTGTATTGTCTTTGCCTTGACTCATAGCCTCCAGCTTCTATACAAAGACATGGTATGTGTGTCTCCAGCATGGAAAACATTTAATCAAGAGAGTTATTTTCAACAATTAACAGATCGAGGAATTTAAATGGACGTTTGATGCAAATGTTATAAAATCTGCTCATGTCATATAATAAGCCGTTGTCATTATCTTATTACCTTTCGAACAACCTGCAAGATTCCTTAAATTAAGCACAAATGATTTTGTCCGACCCTTCAAATTGCATCTCTGCAAACTTCATCACCTTTGTACATATAATGCATTCAGACAGTTAGAGAATATAATTTGTAATGTAATCATCTATTTGTGACCTTAGCAATCTGAGCAGTGGAACTTTACTTGAGGACGATTTTGATTACACTTGATTGCTGTCACGTCACAGTGAATTTATGGGAAAGAGCCACCATAGCTGATACTTTTCTGCATAATAATGCTATACCTCCAACTCAACTTGTCACATTCCTGCTCTCAACAGAATATTTCAATCAACCGGGGGGGGGGAGACATTTGTTCCTACACACTTCTGACAAAATGGTCTCGGAATTTGTATAATCTGCCGATCATTAAGGACCGAGCCAAGTATATAGCTTCTGAGTCCCTGTAGGGTGATGTCGCGTTTCAATCAGTGCTAACAATGGAGGTTGATTTCGAGAGTTTGATACATTTAAAAAAGTAAGAAAATCAACCAGTCAAAAGACAGGACAGCCTAGTTTTATTTCCTTCCACTCTGTCATGAGCAAATATATGGTCAAACCATAGTATTTAAGTTGGATTGCCTCCATTAGCCAACTGTACAATTTGACCAAGGTGAAGAGCTTATGTAGCACAATGAAGCTGCACACCAGACTACAAATCCACCGGATTGCCTTGAGCATGACCCCATGACAGAGTGGAGAGCCATTACACTAGGTATATGTGTGTGTGTGTGTGTGTGTGTGTGTGTGTGTGTGTGTGTGTGTGTGTGTGTGTGTGTGTGTGTGTGTGTGTGTGTGTGTGTGTGTGTGTGTGCGTTTGCGTTTGCGTGTGCGCGTGTTTGAGCAAACGCACAGACAAAAGAAAACAAGAAGAAAGAAAAACAGTCTAGTGTAGCTCACACATTTGCTCTAAACAGAAAGAAAGAGAATGACTTTTACCTCTCGTGTGATGTTATGTTGGATGTATAGTATTAGCCTTGAGAAGCCAAAGACTATATAATATACCCCTGAATACAGTAAGCCAGAAAACATCCTCTGAGAATTTATAAAGCCATCCCAGATGTGGGGGGCGTTTGAGTTATGTGACTTTCCACCTGCAAAATATCCTCAAAAAGAAGTTTAAATACAAAATGCATGTGGTCTTCAAGTTCCACATTTCATTCATTATTTACTGTTTGTATAAAATGTGGATATACCGTAAGCAGCTTTTCAATGACCGGATGCAGCCCAGCCAGTGGTCTATGAATGCATGCATGTTAATATGAGTGAACGATTCAACCTAACAGACAACATATATGTGAAAAGCCCAGTTTCATCATTACTGTAAGACAAGCACAATCACAAACCCCAACAACATATCACAAACACAACCTGCACAAAAGTTACATGTCGTCCATTTGCAGGCCTTGATTTATAGCGCCTTCCAGAGGTTCACAGCTGGAACAGATGGTGAGCTGTGTGAGACGGACCAGAGATCTTTTTTCTTTCTTTCCTTTTTTTGGGGGATGCTATTTTATTTATAGACAGTGGGTGCTGTAAGTTGGGATGACTCATGAACAGACTTTTGTGAGTTTGAGTATTCAAACTGTTGTACCAGAATGCGAATAATGAGAGGACACTAAAACTAGCGGGCCCATACGAGGCTCAGTGTTCCTCTTCAGTGACAAAATGCATGGTACATCCCCCTAAAAAAACCTGACTAACAAAACACACCACACCTGCTTCCTCCTTATTATCTAAAATCATTTAAATTCCAACAGCAATATCGATTTCAATTTCTTGAGAATAAACGATGATGTTTATCTGAGATATTATCAGCAATAAATGAATTCCTGACCTTGACAGAAGTGTTTGGGACACACTGGATACCGCAGCCTTCTGCTTGCTTCGTTGCATTTCATTTTAAATAAATGGGCTTTCACATACACTAGACCAATTCATTCAGACTCCAGTAGCAGCTCGTCACATACTATCACATCCTGAATGGTATTTCAATTTAATCTAACTGTGACTCCCCTTTGGCCAGTCAGAGCCAAATCAGATTCCAATGAACGAATGAATGAACCCACCCTTGGTGCTAATGCAGCAAACACTCTGAATTCATGATGTAATTGTTTGTTTTTCTCTTTTCTCTTCTCTCCCTCTCTCTCTAGGTAAGTGAAACAAATTGCTGAGGCTGATTTAAAGTGAACTGCCTGGGGGTATCACATTCAACAACACACCCTGCTCTGGTACAGTACCCAGCCTTCATACTGAGGGAGCTTTGGCTTCTCTCAGTTGTCACACACTGAAAATCAAATGGCTATAAAGTGTTTTTCTTTTTTATTTCCCGGCAATTTTTTATGACAAAATTGCATTGGCTTTGGAAGCAATTTTAGTCTTTTTGATTGTTTTTTGATGGGTGATGAAGTGCATTGTTATTGTTGAAAGCACTGAGACCATTCCATGATTCTGCAGCGGCTGAAATGGGGAAAATAATGCTGTCAGTACTTTGAACCAGAACAGTCTGGAAGACACTCTGATTCACAATTCAACGTGTGTCACAGATTGGCCTTAAATGTGATAAAGACAAGAATGATTGTCACTAAAGACAAGTGTATCCAACATTCATGGTAAATGAATCTTGACTGTGTGACCAGCTGTCTGTCTTTACCATCTGCAGCTTGTGGCCTGTGGTGTGATTTGTGCAATAGTGAACTATAAATCAAAGAAGCTGTTTTCAGTGAAAAATTTCCCAGTCTCCCTGTGCACCAAGGTGTCCTTAAGGAAGACACTGAACCCTAAATATTGTGTGATAGAGGAAGTGCTGCACATATAAACACTGTTTGGATGTGAATGGCAAAACTGAAATACTGAAAAGGGTTTTGAGCCATAATCAAAACTAGAAAAGTGTGCAGTAAACACGAAGACTTACGGTTTAGATTTTAGTTTTTTTTCTGTTTTGGAGCTATTATGTCTTTAGCCGTGTTTTTGTTATCTGCGTACTTGGAGGAAGTGGTGTACAGTGGTCACTTTTAATTACTCATTTAAGTACAGCACATCTCTTTCACTACAGGGGCATAAGAGATGTAGACATCGTATACATTTGATAGTAAACTTGCAGATTCCATCATTAAATATAAATAATACAGCAGCTAGAAGAAAAGCCAACTGTTTCTACAATGAAATAAATTCACAGAGACCAAAATGCAACGTAAGCACATACATTCAGCATGAGTTTGCTGCTCATCCATATTCAATAACAGCAGCAAGGTGCCAGTGTGAGCATTACAGACAGGGGCAGCGATAGGAGAAACTTTCAGCTCTGTGCTCAGTGGAGTGGAGAAGTTTATTTGTTTGGACCACCTGTAGTTTAAAGGCTGCTGCAGACTTGAGGATAATCGGGTCGATTTGCCCGTTCCAACAATCGCAGGGGTGTTCTCGACTAGAGGTCACCGGGTGCCGATTATCTTCCCAAACATTCCCTAAGTGTGAGGGGTTTACAAAATATTGGTGAATATCAGACAGAAACTCGCAAGAGCGAGAGAAAGAGAGCGCGAGCTGAAAGGGGAAGATGTGTACTTGTACAGCTGCGATTATAAACAGCTATGAAATTGGAATTCACCTCCAGTTTGCTCTACAAAATGTGTATACCATGATTTCATACAGTTTCTTTGCTCTTTTTTTCTGCGGCAAAACATACACACAATGTCAGTCCTCCAAGTTTGAAGTCACGTTCAAGCACGCAACTGTACCACATTCCAGTTCAGAAGGTGGCGGTAATGAGTCTAAAAGTAGTTTGCCAAGCTGCATAAGAAACTGAAGGAGAAGAAGAATAGATAGAGGATCAGGCATAGATATAAATATAAAGGCTAGATGTCTCGTTCGCGTTGCCGGCCAACGGAGTCGAACGTCCGCACATGGCGGCCATCTTGCCACAGGCGGCTCGCCCACCCATAACATTGTGTTGGTAGTGGTACATTGACTTTTTAAATAAAATATAAAAATTCTTGTAAAGGGAAATCTTGTACCTATATAGAACATTATTCTATTTTTTAGACAATAACATAATTATTCATGAGTATGCAGTGTCATAACTACATCTCTGATGTTTATAACAAACCAATCCGTTTAAAAATTGGTTGAAAATTGAGCAAGTTATGGTTTAAAAAGTACGTACCACTACAATACAATGTTATTGATGAGTGTCAAGATGGCCGCCATTTGCGGACATTCGAATCCTTTGACCGAGACATCAAGCCTTATATATATATATATATGTGAGCAGGCACATTTGTAGTGAACTTCTTATGCCAGGAGTGCATCTTTCTCAAAATGGTATTAAAGAAAAGATGATTTGTAATGAGCACATCTCTCAAGTTCCCTTCATTGTTAAGAAACATCACCTCTCAGTCTTCTCAACAGCCGCTGTCTCTGAGGTGAAAATGCTGCATTTGTGTTTGACTCCTTCTCGCTGTGTGTCACACAAAATAATTGAGTTCAAATTGAATATGAGCTACCAATCAGCACAATTAATGGAGTACTGGAGTGTGTCTTGTGAGGGCGCAGGGTTGACAAATCTCCCTAGTCTTCAGACATTAATACCCAGACACACATACAGACTCTTCAGATTGGTCACGCTCATTGCCTGCTGTACGTCTGAATTGTAGATTCCATGAATTTGCTGAAATAGTGAATAGAAGAAATTATATGCGTTTAATTTTTTTGTTGAGGATGAAATTGTACAACATACATGCGTGTATCTGTTTTCATGTTCATGTGTCAGCTTCTTATAATCAGTATTCTACCCCTTATATCACTGTTCCTCGTACTTGCAGTTGGTCAAAATAAGACTAGTAAAATATGCCATCAGCCCCCCATAATGATGCCTGATGCCATTGTGTCAGATTAGCAACAGCATTAGTTTCAGGACATCAGGTTAAATCACCACAGGTGCCACTGCGACATGTGCATGCAGGTGTTGGCAAACTCGCTCAAATCAATAACTTCTGTTTGCTTCAACCACCTCTGGTGATAATGAGAGTAGAAAGTCGCTGGCACTTTATTTTGGGTGTCAGGTGCTAAAAAGTTCAGGATCACCTAATCATTAATCAAAAATTCCTCATGAGCAATAATCAAAATTACTATATTTGGAACCTTATGCTAATCACAACAGAGAACATTGTGTAGTAACTAAACCAGCACTGGCTGTGCCGCCACCTGGCATGTTACAGTATCGATTTTTAATTACAGTCCTCAGCTCCAGGAGGATGTGATACAAATATTCTGATGATTTTACTGAATGCTTTCATTGAAGCGAGACCCAGATTTAATACTTACACTCATGTATCGTACCCTCTACACACACTTGTGTGATAGAAAAACAATAATGAATTAACAATTAATAATTGTCCGTGGTGATTTCTTTAGATTTTATTCTTCGTTTCACAAACAGATAATTTCAAGTTGCTGGCTTTCAATTTGATCTTTTATTTTACAACAACATGTCATGACATACACTATTTTGTGGTCAGAATAAGGCAGTGTGGGGGCACTGAGGCACTCAAAACTAGTTAATTATATTAAATGAACTTATGACAATGAAAGGCACGTGTGAATTATTGCTGGTACAGGGAGGGAGGCTCTTCAATCCCTTTGCCTATTTAATACAAGATATGTTGTTTGGTACAACAAAATAAAATATCAAAAATAGTGTATCTCAATTTTAATATGTAATATATTATTAGACCAATCATTTCAATCTGAACAGTTCAATATGACTGAAGTGGGGTTTTCTTTCTAAACTTGAGAGGAGGTGTCTGACTGTTCATCCTTATTAAAGCAGTGATATGACCCTTAGTCATGTAAGCAGGTAAACCCGGTGTGTTGACTGACCAGCAGCTGGAGACTCAGAGGGGATAATTTCTGGCAGTCAGCTGAGCCAAACATCACAAAATCACCAATCACCAAAACAAAATCTGATCAATGTACTGCTGAGGGATGTGCAGGAGAGAAGAGACACCTGTGTGTGGCACACTCTGTCATGTATCAACCCATTTGTTTTTAGCAGAAACGTATTTTTCTCCTTCTATCTTTGCAGCAGTTTGTGAAGATCAGATGATCAGATGTGTGCACACTCAAAAAAACGTTACATTCTAATTAGAGTCATTCCAAACTGGGATCACTGGCTTTGGCATCAGACATCATTATAGACATACAAATATATAGACAAATTCAGACTCACTTCATGTGTTTACTGATGCATAGACAGCTGATATAATACATTCATGAATCACTGTAAGATCCTCATGTATTCTGTTCCTTGAAATAGACATCGGCTCATCGCTATAATTAGGAAAACTAGTGCAGTGCCTGTTCAAATCCTATCTGCTTGGAATAGTCTGAAAGCTTGACCTGCTACTTTCTTTCTGAAACCTCAAAAGTAAGCTATGATCAGCAGATTCATGTTCCAATAAATGCAATATATCAGGACTGCCTGGAGGGAATTTCCTTACATTTGGCCCAAATAACTTTTACCCATAGATGACCTGATTAGAATTTGGTGGTCAAAGGTCACTGTGACCTCATAAACACATTTTCAACTTTATGTTTGTAATATCCCAGGAACATCTCCAGCTGCACTGGTTGGTAGAGGCCTACAGCCACATTGGGGTCATTCGAGTGCTTGATTGATTTTTATTTCCGAGGTCTGTCAAATTGTCTGTGAATTGAATATGTCACTTTATTAATGGAAATTAATGAGTACTGTTTCTGTTTACTCTGCCCATCTGTGGCAGTTGACCATGCCACGGGGCTCTCCCACACACAGCCAGAGATGGGTCTGTTGCTTTTCTGCATGACTTTATTAGATCCACACAGCAGGAACAGACATAAACTCAACAAAAAAAAACGCTTAACCTAAGTGGCCAGCACTCTCTGCTGATGGCCAACTTTTCAGCCTGGTGGTTTTCCATGTGTCCGTCTCAATGGGTCTCCGTCTTGAGTGTCTCTCTGTGTATCAGTCTCAGTGAGTCTGGGTCCTGAGTGTATCTCTGTGACTGTCTCAGTCCTTGTGTTCCTCCTCCTGATGCAGCTCTGCTGCTGCCTTTTGTACCAGAGGATCAGTCAGCTAACAGCCCCCCAGTGCACTGATTGATCCTCTGGTCCACATGAAGAGACCGACAGACAGACAGACAGATTGGCATTAGTTGGTAGATAAACTACTGTTTTAAAAACTGTGTTCTACTGCATTTGGGAAATTCACCCTAATAACATTAGAGACCCCCTGCTCCTGCAGTTCAGACTAATCTCCCTTCAACAAAAAACAAAAATATTCCCCAAGTCATTATTGTTTACTTTGTTCTGGTGTTAAAAAATCTTTTTAACAGCATTTGACTAGATGAGTGTACTTTGTACAACTGTAGTGATCAGTAGACTATGACATGACTTTCAGAATGAAACCTGTATTTTGGGCTGTAGGCATCATGCAAATGTTGATGTCAATTTCAATTCTCATTCTCTATCTAGCTTCTATGTTTAATTTGATAATGCATTCTTGCCCATCACTTTTTGGAAAACCTTGATTGCTGTCATTCTAGTAACTTTAGTAATAGCAAAGATTTGCAGTGCAGACTGGAGGAAAAGTTTTGAAAGATTAAATTGGAGATTTTTCTGATGGTTTCTTACCTCAGCACTTTAGGTCCTCATTCTCCGCTGCCATGCATCATCACATTTAACTGTTTTACAACTGGCAGTTAACCACAGCCATGGGTCAGTTTTTACCACTGGCTGAATGTGATGGAAATAAATAAATGGCCGACAATCCGTGCTGTTTCTCTCCATACAATATGCTTGTTTTTGTGCGTGTGTGTATTACCACGTCCTTGTATATTAGGCCTATTGGAACTGGAACATCAAGAGATTTTGGTGTTGTCAAGGGGAAAATCTAAAAATATCTTCAACAATTAACAGACAATTGAATATGAAATTATCACAGCCAGGGAGAATCAGAACATGAGTTCATGGTCAAACATGTCAGCATTTAGTTTTTCTTTATCATACTCATCTGCACACTGTCTTCTCTCAGCTCTGTACTGTCGTTTTTTTCATCTCTTAGGCATTATGACCTCATCTGTCAAGGAGGCTGATTTGGCTCTCCCTCTGGCCAGACACTATAATAAGGACACTTTGTTTTGCTTTATATCAGAATCGGAATATGACGGAGCCAGACGCCTCTGCAGCAAAGCACAAAGCGAGCCTTGTAACCCCTGCTCTTTTGTTCTGAGCAGCCTGGTAAATATTGTGTCTCGGGGTCTTGTGATGAAATCCTTACATGCCGATTCAATGTGAATTTTAATGGGAGGAAATGAGAAAGACCAACCGGCAAACAAATAAACATAATACCAGGCAGGTAAATGAGTACACAGAGACATCTCTCTATTCTCATATAGCATGCTCCATTGGCACAACTATTATGCTAATCCACAAGGCGATGCTATTCAAATGATTCGTTAGCATAATGGGAAGGAGCTAATTGAGTGTATTTGCGCCAAATTACCAGAGGTGGTTAATCGTCCGCCATAAACCAGATGTGAACATGTAGACACTCGGTAGAGATGAACTCACAAACACATACTTATACAGATAAGTGCATGGGAAGGTGTCTACAAGAAGGGTGACTGCACTTCATCTATGAAAGCCACTCCATTTAAAGCAGTGCTGCTACACAGGTATCTCAGAGTGGAATTGAGTGTGAGCTGAAAAAAAAAGACATGAATACTGAACAGCTCTCTCAGCGGCAACACGGCACAACAGGTAATAGCTAATATGTCTTTCAGTTGAGTCATTCACAAACAGAATGTGGTAGTTCCATAGGGATTCTATCCAGGCCAGGGGCATTTACAAAGCTGGTACTGGGACCGGTAATGCGGGAGATTTTTGTCTCAAGTAGGTACATGGTGTGTCAGGAAAATGCCTGACATTTCCAAAATAACTTGCAAATTTGCACCGGAGCCTTAATTCCTGTTACAAAATGAGCAGTTTTGATTACAGTTACCTCCCTTCTCTGCACTAATCTGGATGAGTGTTAGTGCGTGTGGGTGTGTTGACAGAGAGTGCACGCTGGATAATGTCACATTAGCATACTTCTATCCCCGTGCTGTCATCCAGTGTAAAATAGAAGACATACCTGTAGCGTCAGCCCTATACCAACTCCACAAATATGTCTCTAATGTAATCAGGAGTCAGCCATGTGTCTCACCACAGCGGCTTTCAAAACAGCCCTGTGTAACTCACCGGGGGCTGAGCTGCGGGATGCAAACATTAGCTTTAATGGAATACAATAGGTATGGTTCAGCCAAGGAAAACACAGAGAGTTCACATTTTCTGCTGAAATCATAGAAAAATGTTGGGCATGAGAGGCGTGAGTGCAGCGATTTCAGAATCATACAGCTGGAGGTTCACTGTCATCACAGCCGAAAAACAATCTGCAAATTCCTGCTCTGGAATATTTTGGCCAGTTAGTACAGCAGACAGTCAAACTAAGAGGCAGGGATACAGGTACACCCCCTAATTACCTCTGGTTAAGGTATGTCTCACAACATGTTTATTTTAAAATGAAGTATGACTAGAGTTTCATTCTGATCAAGCATTGTCGACTTTCTGAAACAGACTGTTGCTCAATGGCTCCAATAGCCAGTTTGACTTTGATATAGATATGTATACGATTATGAACTGATTTTAGTGTTCCGATTCATCTGGACAGTTTTCAGCTTTGTAATCACTGCACACAGATTATCGGCTGAAATACTGGCCTCAAGGGTTATTTGTACCATCTGGAACTGAATTGGAGTGAATGAGATCGAGAAGCTGAGTAAATGTGAATCCTTTTAATGATTTTTGTCACTAGTAACACAAAGTGGATAGAAAAAGTACAAAATAAACACAAACTCAAACCACACTGGAATCAGTGTAACTCTCACAGCTCCCAGGGCATGTGTTCAGTGGATGAAGCTGCTGGCTTCATGTATATGCATGAGCAGTCAATTATTCTCCAAAATCCCAAATCCAATATCAAATCCCACTGAGATTTTCTCTGAGATCTTTACTGAGGCAGATTAACTTAATGCAAAAATCCAGACTCATAAACATACTTGTAGTCAAACAGTGTGGGACTATGAGATGGTAATGTCCATCATTTTGTTCCCGAGATAGTGAATAGTAGATGTTGTCTTTTACACGTAATCCTGCACACATATCCCAGCTACCCTCATATGGAAGTAAATCTGTGTCATCGGGATTTGAAACAAAAAAGACATTGAATTTCTAGCACTGAATATTTATGCATTGAAATTATGTATTTGAATGTTTTTCAACGTTTAAAATTCAACCGCAAAAAATTCAACCTCAAAAAATTCAAGCTCAAAAAATTCAACCGCAAAAAATTCAACCTCAAAAATTCAACCTCAAAAAATTCAACCTCAAAAAATTCAACTGCAACATCCGGGGATCCAAGGAGGAGCAATCGATTCCAGATTCAAGATCGGGAGCGTGCGTCAAGCAACGAGAGCGAGCGGGAGTGACCGACACCAATGCAGCTTTGACTTGTCAGCTCGCACAGTGACTAGCCATGTGTACATTCACGGACTTTATTGGACATAAACTAAGTGGAACTTAAACGAGATGACGTTCGGATTTTTTTTTCCGAACGGGCCAGTGACTGGCATGGGTAACGCCAGGATTTCAATTTTGGATGGGCCACTATTTAATAGGAAAAATAATACTTATTATATGATCCCTGCCTGACTTGTTTGTGTTTATCTGCTGTAGACGAGCTTTAACAGCGCGGTGCGCCGCTCTCTCTCCCGTTAAAAGTGAATGTCGCTCACCCAGCTCTCTCTCTCTCTCTCTCTCTCTCTCTCTCGCTCCACTGTCTCTCTCTCCTGTTACTACATGTGTTAAACCAAATGCACGAAAAGCCAAATCAAATCAGAAATACGTAGACCCCTTCTTTTTAACTCGCATACATATTTATTTTCATCAATGCTGCCTACCACACAATCAAATCCGAACATCCCTTCCTCTCTTTGGAAAAGACGGTCGCTCGGTGTCGACGTCGGGACACAATATTGCTCTGATGTTGCATGACGAAGGTGAGTTAGCTTCAGCGTTGTCAGAGCTGTCAAAGCGTCTTGGTGTAACGTGTCTCCCACATACCTGGGACACCGTTCTCCACCGGCGGCGTGAGGGCGGAGGACGGGCACGGCTGGGCTGGGGAACTTTATTTTGAAAGGTTTCCCGGCCCTGTCAGCTGTTTTAAGACACGTCACACCAAGACGCTTTGACAGCTCTGACAACGCTGAAGCTACAGCCGAAACAGTAAGGAGGTATGATTACATCCTATCCTTACTTCTCTGATCACAAGAAACTAAAACTATAATACACGAAATGAATTTAATAAATCAAAATTTAGGTTAAAAAAATAGTTAGGCCTATTTTAATTTTTGTCAGCTGGGCCAGTGAAAATACACAAGGGGCCAGTAAAACTCTGATCTACTGGCCCAGGGGGCCCAGGGGGCCAGTAGGGAAAATTTTGTATGTTGAACCCTGGACATATACACATTATAGAGTGGCCACGGTTTATTCATTGCGTTTACATGGACATTATTAACCCCGCAGCGTAATGACCATAGCAGCGGCTTTAGCGGGGCATGCGCAGACGCATCTCCCCGACAGTAACCCGGTTATGCTGTTTACATGCATCAACTGTGCATCAATAATCGCACAATGGGGCTTCGGTGAGTGTTTGAACTCTTCTATATGTTTGTTTCTGTAAGATTCAGTCATAGACAGCTGACATGTGTACATTAACCGACTTTATTGGACATAAACTAAGTGGAACTTAAACAAGATGACGTTCGGTTGTCAAACTCTCAGTACCATGTCATATTATATAAGCTAGTATCATCGTGTATTCGTGTATTATAGTTTTAGTTTCTTGTGATCAGAGAAGTAAGGATAGGATGTAATCATACCTCCTTACTGTTTCGGCTGTAGCTTCAGCGTTGTCAGAGCTGTCAAAGCGTCTTGGTGTGACGTGTCTTAAAACAGCTGACAGGGCCGGGAAACCTTTCAAAATAAAGTTCCCCAGCCCAGCCGTGCCCGTCCTCCGCCCTCACGCCGCCGGTGGAGAACGGTGTCCCAGGTATGTGGGAGACACGTTACACCAAGACGCTTTGACAGCTCTGACAACGCTGAAGCTAACTCACCTTCGTCATGCAACATCAGAGCAATATTGTGTCCCGACGTCGACACCGAGCGACCGTCTTTTCCAAAGAGAGGAAGGGATGTTCGGATTTGATTGTGTGGTAGGCAGCATTGATGAAAATAAATATGTATGCGAGTTAAAAAGAAGGGGTCTACGTATTTCTGATTTGATTTGGCTTTTCGTGCATTTGGTTTAACACATGTAGTAACAGGAGAGAGAGACAGTGGAGCGAGCGAGAGAGAGAGAGAGAGAGCTGGGTGAGCGACATTCACTTTTAACGGGAGAGAGAGCGGCGCACCGCGCTGTTAAAGCTCGTCTACAGCAGATAAACACAAACAAGTCAGGCAGGGATCATATAATAAGTATTATTTTTCCTATTAAATAGTGGCCCATCCAAAATTGAAATCCTGGCGTTACCCATGCCAGTCACTGGCCCGTTCGGAAAAAAAAATCCGAACGTCATCTCGTTTAAGTTCCACTTAGTTTATGTCCAATAAAGTCTGTGAATGTACACATGGCTAGTCACTGTGCTAGCTGACAAGTCAAAGCTGCATTGGTGTCGGTCACTCCCGCTCGCTCTCGTTGCTTGACGCACGCTCCCGATCTTGAATCTGGAATCGATTGCTCCTCCTTGGATCCCCGGATGTTGCAGTTGAATTTTTTGAGGTTGAATTTTTGAGGTTGAATTTTTTGCGGTTGAATTTTTTGAGCTTGAATTTTTTGAGCTTGAATTTTTTGAGGTTGAATTTTTTGCGGTTGAATTTTAAACGTTGAAAAACATTCAAATACATAATTTCAATGCATAAATATTCAGTGCTAGAAATTCAATGTCTTTTTTGTTTCAAATCCCGATGACACAGATTTACTTCCATACCCTCAGGATGAATTTTTAAAACTTCGGTGATCCACTGTCACTGCCAGCACTTTTTTTTCACATCCACCGAATGAATGGGCTAATAAATGATTTTACTTCTCGTTCCCTCATCAGGTCAAGTCCTATAACACTGAACTTCTGCTGTTCTGTGTGTCTAATACTTACTAGCAAATTAACATAGTAGCTTACTGAAGTAAAATATTAAATGTGGTAAACATTATAGGTACCAGAGAATATTAAAGTGGAAAATGTGGTAAATATTACAGGCTATGTGTTTAGCAATGACATTGTTATTTGCGGATTTACCTCTCGTTTCTATGCACCAGTGTTAATTTTGGCAGCTATTTTTGATGAAATAAAATGGAATTAGTTTTCGTCGACGAAAACTTTAATAGCCACATTAAACTCAATAAAAACATATAGCTGCAGCCTAATAGCTTAAATAGCTTAAAAATATATATTTAGTTTTAAATGTGAAAACAAAAAGGGAGAGCAGGTCAGACTGGAGGCGAACACAGAAACTGCAGCTCGGTAGAAACCAACTGCAGCTTCTTCTCTGATCAAGAAGCTGAGGCGCTGATCTGTGATCAGCTGAGACCAGAGAAACTCTGTGTTTTCAATGTTTCCATAGTTAAGAAGCAGTCAGTCACTGAGAGGCTGCTCCACGTGAACAAGCTTTGATCACACTGTGTCTCTCTGAGCGAGTGCGCAGGGACAGGGGGCGGGGCTACGGACCGGACCTATCTGGGAGCAGACGGAGCACACACTCACACACACACACAGACACACAGACTCACTCGCCCGCTCCTAATACTTCATGACGGCCTGATACGATGAGGTTTTAAAAATTATTGTGACTTAGTCAACCACCAACATTTTCGTCTCGTCTCGTCAACGAAAGTTAAAATAGATTTAGTCATAGTTTTTATTTTCAAAGATCCGTTTTCGTTACGTCTTCGTCTCGTCTTAGTCATGGGAAAAGGGTCGTTAACGAACGTTTTTCGTTATAGTTTTCGTCAACGAAATTAACACTGCTATGCACAGCATTAAAGGTTGTCAATGACAAGGTCAAGACACAAGGTTGTCCTTTGTCTCTCGTGTGTAACTTACACGGGTGCTCACCGGCTGGCTGCTTGAGGTCTTCTTTAAAGCAAAGTATATATAGCCTTATTCAGCTTGATATGCTGTATACAATATCAAGGTGATCTCTGCAGTGACACCCTGACTAATTATTACTTTTACCTCCTCAGCATGTCCAGGACACAGAGTCCATGAGTGTGACACATCCTTTTGCTGGGAGTCTTGAGATGTGGGGACCATCTTTGTCTTGACGGGAAGGTTAAACAGGAAGAACACTGTCCCACACCGGCCGCATACTCTGAACCGTGTAGCAGAGGGGCGGTTTCTGACCTGCTGTGTCGTGGTCATCAGGTTTCTAATGTAGCTTATTGTCACGACAGAAGGTCAAGTAGTGAATCCCTGTAAGAGGGCAAAGTTTGGGTGAGTAGAATGATGGTTAGAAATTATGACACTGGCTCTGTGAGGTAGGTAGAGATTGCTAACGAGCCAGGCATATGCTAAAGTTACACAGCAGGCCAATTGCATTGTTTTCTTTTGCGGATAAGATATTGTGCCAATGCTGGCCAGCAGAATGACTTACATCCCTGCTGACATTTGGCAGAGGACAAGAAACAAAGCGGCAAGGGAAAGGAGCAACGTCCTGACAGAGACTGATTGAGAAGGAACAATATAAGCTGTATCTTCATTCTATCACTGTGGGAGAAGTGAGATCGTTGAAACATAAGATGGACGAGCTTTTGGTCCCAGTGAGGAATTGGAGGGACGTCTGTGGTGTTTCACAGAGACTAGCCTACCATCAATGGTTTTCGGATGATTCAGGTGCTAATCAGCAAAAACAACCACAAAGGTTGTAACTTTTCATTCATTCTTATTTCCTGTCCTGCCAATGGAGGTGAGAGTGGAGCCTGCGCCAATGACTCCCCAGAGGAGGCCTGCAGGCAGACATTCTTCTAGTGTGAATGTGTACTGGGCCTCCTCGTTGACGTCCTCTGGCCCACCACAGTATTATAATAATCTAAAAATATCTTTACACTTATAAGTGCAGACACAGACACACCAATATTATTTTGTCTTTGGGAACAGAAATTATGTTTGTTTCTATTTGCATATAGAGCAAAGGAGTACGATCTGATCAGAAGTCACCAGAGATTAATAGCAGGTGTGCACTGGCATCTTAGAGTTTGATTGATCAGCCTCGATGGATGCTACTGCCTGGTCTGAATTGATGTGATGTTAATGTATTTGTTTATGTTCAAGACTTTGATTGAATGCCCCCCCCAACTGTCAGACCTCATTTGTAGGCTTCTCCCTCCAACAACCTGATATGTTGATAAATATCGATTCTTATACAGTTCAGGTAATCTGACCAAAATCTGCTATCGTCTCTCAATCGGACAATTGGAAGTAAGAAATTAACGAGATTTATTGCAAACTTGAAGAGATAATAAATTCAAACACAACTGCCCCCTCAGATTTTGACATTTTAAATCACTAGTGCTGTGCCGTTCAAGATGGAGCATGACTTTGTGTGAAGATGTCATCAGTGACATAATGGCCAGTGCAATTTGAAATAAATTGAGAAATCTTTGTCTCTTTTCTTGACAGATGGTCGACTGAAACACTCGACAAGTTTGAAGTAGATTTAATGAGCGGCTATCAACAGAATATTAAAATACAGACACACAGACAGACTCAGATTCCTCCACCTATGTCGAATTTCAACACAGCACCAACCTTTCCATGAGCACAAAATAGATGTTTTCCCCTTTTTTCTTGTCCAGTATCACTACTACCTTGGAATTTGTTGCAGTATCTTCACTAAAATATTTTGTAGCTGTAAATACAAAGCAACATGGTTGACCTTCATATTTGTACTGCAGAGTGTACGGCTTACATTCTTATTATTATACTCATTCAATATAATGTCCCTGACTGCAAATTAAATGGCACATTGCTGACTTTAACACCAATGACTCTATTTCTGTGTAACTACTACTATTACATGCATTTATGATTAGATTTTTTCATGGTGAGGGAGTTAATGAGCTTCAACTAAAGGATGTGGCCCTCCTGTTCTACAGTTTAGTCACCCTATCACAAGTTACACTGACTTTCCTGTCCAACTCTTTCCCAGTGATATATTATGCTGGATATTACACTAATATCACGCATCGCCAGAGGGAAGTGTTTTGTAAGTCACGAGGCCCAATTCAAGGTAATGCAATTTGGACCAGCTACACTCTACAGGATTTAATGCATAGCAGTTTTAATGTTTATATGCAAGAGAAAACACAAAATGACGGCATGAGTTAGCATGCTCCTTAGAATATGGAGTGATGTTTATTCCGTTGCCTTTTCCACTTCTTGAAACTGTTACTGCTACAGACCAGAGAAATGAGTGCACTCTCTGAACAATTGGTTACACTAATGGGTCAATTTAGCATGAAGGAGAAGTGCAAAGCCACAGCTGATACAGGTTTAGTGCAGAAGTGCTGACAATTCCTGAGGTTATCAGGCTACAGCAAGAATAAGTTTCTCTACTACTCTTAAGTGGTTTTAATGACTTTGTACAAGAGTGTGTGTTTATGTGTACGTGTGGGTCTTTATTACCCATCTAAACTTTTCATGTATAACCTAAGTTTGCTGTCAGATTAAGCTTTCATACAATAAATAAATGATTGAAGTCAAGTTTAACACAAAACCATGATCAATTAATTCGTCAGAAACATTTAAATAACACCTGCCTGTCACTATGCACAAGTCCATTATCTTAAAGAAGTATAACGTTGTGCACTTTCGGAGACAGCATAAAAAAATGAAACAACACAGGAGAAGAATTTTTCAAAAACCATACTAGTCTTCCCTGGGATACTCACAAAATCTGATGTAACTGTCAATATGCCCTTCCAAATTGGACAATAAACCAATAAAACAATGCAAGAGACAAAAGAGGAGAGGTCTCATTTGTCTCTTGTTAACAAAGCATTACTGCTTGCTTATTAGAGCTGTGGGTCATTGATCTGTGAAACACATTCATTACGGTTAATTATGGTTATTCTTACAGTGATATTATTTTCATGTCAAAATTACAACTGTGATGAGTATTACTAACCCTAAAGCTTATTTGGAGATTTGCAGCAAAATTCTCATTTGTAGTTTTTTCCTCCACCCCAAACTATCATATCTCCCAGTTCCACTACACAGAATGATACGTTTTTTAATCCCAGGCATAATGACAGGCAAGAGAAATGTCCTTGGCAGCAGAGGGTGACATTAAACATAATGAAAAACCTCTACACTGTCGATATGTAACATATCACGTTTTAAGTGGACTTGGCCTAAAGGTTATAGAAAAGTGCTAATGACTAAAAAAAGGAAGTGATCACAGTAAGGGGGCGAGGTAGTAGTGGAAGAAAGGATTTGTTGTCATTTAGGCTGCTGCCATTGTGTCCTTGAGCTGCTAACAGCCATCTCACTTCAGTAAACTGAGTGACTTGTTCTCACATTCATCAGTAATAGATGGTCTACGTACTGAGTGCTGATTTCTGACCTTTTTAATAGTGATTTATGCGCACTTGAACACTTTTTATGTCACCAGTAATATTCAGAGAATTTTATACAATATAAGTAATAGCAACAGTAAAAGTAGCTCCTCATTATTTTTTACGATACAAAAGTCCAGATGAACTGGTACCTAAATGTACAAAAATTAAATTAAATAAGTTGACATAAGCTGTCATTGTCAAATTAATAGATTATTGAACCAATTTTACTGAGGTATTAAAATCCACAATAACCTGAATACATTTCAACAGCATTTATTTTTTAATAGTGTAATCTAACAGGTAACATCGAAAGTGATAAATGATTGACCAGCACCATGTAACATTTCTAAAGCTGATATGAATTACAGTCTGTAAGAAATAACAAAAATATGTCCTGTCCTCCATAATATGTATTGTATTAGAATGAACACAGACAAATAACCTACATTAGTAGATGTGCAGAGGCAGTGAGCATAATATAGCAGGGTATTATTTAGACATTAGATACCTTATCAAACTCTGTGGACTATTTTTGTCCCTTAGAGTCAATATACAATGGTCTGATCATTTCCTTGGTTTATCAGACCACTAAATTAAAGTTCACATTTCCCCTCAATTACGATTCGACAATCTTGGCAGAAGTGGGCAATGATAAATCACCAGCCATATTTTAATTTAATTTTAATAACGTACCTAGTCAAGAGGACCTCCCCTGCAGATGCCTGTGACCCGGTTATTGCTTATAAAAACGATTGGTACTTTGCACTGGGTCACACCGAGCCTACTGGAAAGAAAAGAAATCTGATCAAATGCATTCTCCTTGGTTGAGAATGGCTCTTAAATGCATGATTCATTTGGGTGTGGTTCTCTGCAGCATCAGTCTCTCAGCATGGAAACATGGTGAAATTACAAGAGAAAAAAAGGCAACATAAACCTTACCTAGTCAACACAAATCAATGGAAGTTAATTAAATGGGAAAATGGGGTAAACAACATATTGACACATCATCAACAGTAGCCCGTGCAGATTTTGCCATTCAGGCTGATAGTTGTAAATAAAGATTCACAAGCCTCACAGTGGAGCTTCACCTCTAAGCAATGTCAGGCGACTGGGCTTTATTGTTTACAGTGATTTAGAATTCTTATCTTGAGCTACAAGTCCAAGATACTGTGGCAGAAGACAATAAAGTCAATATGTTTATAAATTGGACTGGATTCACAGTTTGCACAGTATGGTGAATAAACACTGCTTTCTCTAACTTATCTCTAGTGTTTGATGGCATTGCAGCCAGTTTCAAAGGAAGAACGGTGGCATTTTCTCTGCTCGGTTCAAATAAGAACGTGTTCTAACACCTAATATTGTCTTAAATGCAGCAGCATCAGCTCACCCCTTGCCTCCCATAATATATCTTCCTGGAACAAATACATGCTAATGGATCCCTGAATACATAAGTGAGCTGAGTGAGAAGATAATAGCATCGAATAGCCCTGAAACAATTAAACTAACTGCTACTGTTTGACATACTGTCAACAGCTCTGTGCTACATAGGTTTGTAATATAAATGAGATAGAGGGTAATGTCACATTTTTTTTTACACAAACAGAATTGGACACTTGTCAGTTACTAGCCACATTTTGTAATTATAAAATCAATAAATACAAAGTAAAAGGATAACATTTTGATTGAACGATAATTATATATTTGATATGCCAAGTATAAGAGTTATATAAAATGCTTGGATTCAAGATTACTTCACATTCAATATTATGTGCATTGATTCAGAATATATCTAGATATCAAGGAACATTCTGCATCTTGTTCATGTCACTGTTTAACTGAAAAAGAAATTGCTCAGGATTTGTATCTGCTTCATGTGCAGGATGGTGGTAACAGAGCTCCTCGTGATTAAGATTTTTTGTTTTTGTTTTCTCCAACAGCTAGAAAACAGCTACTGAGAAGTGATGATACATTCTAAAAAATAATGTATTTAGGTATTATAGTTACAAAACTATGACTAAATAAAAGTGCCCAGATGCTAAGGAGAAACGAAGAATCTGAAATGATAACAAATCAGTCCTCCACAGTGAAACACCAGCAGCAGCAAAACCTAGCAGTGATTTGGCTTCATAATGTGTGAAGAGAGTAGGTTGAGGCTGTGGCAGAGCAGTCTGTTGTCATGAGGCCAGACCCATGGATGTGTATCACATCATACAAGTGCAATCCTCCATCAGCAGACTAGGCAGTTGAATGTTCATCATAAATGGGTAGCCGCCCATCAGAAAAGCAGGCAAGTGGACCTTTGTCATTGGAGGATATGGTTGAAGCTCCACCAGTTGACCCATCACTCTGACATAAAACCCAGTGTTTGAGACTGCAGGTGTTTATCCCCTGAGTCCTCCATTAGGCAGATGTTTGGGAGGTGGTCAGAAGGAGTGGAATGTGATACCTCATGTGTTATCTGCTCCCAGACACATGGTTACATACTATTCTATGTTGTCGAGGAGTAATAACAATGAACACACGTGTGAATGACCCTACCTATACTCGGTTGGTTCCAGCCATATCTGGACTTTTGAGCTTGAATGTCTCCATCCAAAATCGAATTATATTTCCCTGAGGGGTCGGTAGTGTTAACGAATCTACTGTTGTTATTGCTATGCATGATATCAAGACCCTCCAGTGTGTTGAATGCCACCAACAGCAGCAATCACTAGAGATGAAGAGATATGTTTGGAAATTAGTTTTCATGTGCAGCTGTTTGGGGGTAGCTTAGCTTTAGGAATCTCTCCACTGATGAGTATCAGTTGGCCGAATCTCATTCCAAGAAAGAGGCTTCCAGTCTCGATGCTGGAGCAGCTCAGTAAGACTCTAGTTAAGGATCTTAACTGCTAGACAAATCTAGCTAACCATTCTAACATATTATGCTTTATAGAGTCTATAGAATAGATTTAATTTTACCAGAAGAGGTCAGAGATGAACAGCAACCTTTTGTCATGAAATACAATTATTGGTTATGACAATTAATATATCATTAAAATCTTTATGAGCACATTCGCAGTCTTCACTTTATTCTGAATAAGCTGCCGCTTCAGTGGAGACTAAACGGCCTAGGTGCTGTCTTCTACAAAAGCCATAAGCATGTTTGTCAGTGGCTCCATCGAGGAGGAGGCTTGCTCTTATCAGAGTGGAGCTTGGAGTGCTTCCCATGTGGTGGAGTAAAACTGAGGATAAGATGACTTGCCACAGTTGATGATACAATTAAACCCGGCCCCTTAGGAAGCTGCCCTGATGAAGCTCTGGTACGACTTTGATTAGAATTACTGTAGCAGAGTTTATAATGAAGTCCGGGAATACGCAATTAGCATATGCCATTTGATGATGTGATATCATCATATTGTTTTATCAGCTGCAGCTTAATTAATATTTCATAATGCTTAGTATAAGCTTGGTGTTCACTTGGGGGTGGGGTGGGCGGGGAGACAACACAGAAGAGTATGCTATAAGCTCTGATCGTCCTAGAAGGAAAGAAGGATAGAAAATGTAATATTTAGCCATTTTTGCCTTTTTAAGATTCCCCGGGGATCATCAAATTATGTCAGTGATCAATATTAAACAAGGTGTTTAGTCCACTCAAATTCATAATTTCTTGTTATTCATTATTCAGAACATAGCAACATGTGATTAAGTACTGTCTTCTAATTAGAATTTGTTGGAAGGCTTGAGATGATTTCATCTCCAGTTATATTTGACACATTTTCATTTTGGTGCTCAGATAATTTTCCCACTCCCTGTGCTCCATGGGGCAGGAACACAAATAACACACACAAACCCCAAAAAATCAGCGAGATGGAAAATGGGGGTGCCACCGGCAAGAGGCAAATCATTATTTATTTATTTAGTTTGTTCTCCCGGTATGAGCTGGGCTTCACGCTGGTGGAGGAGAGACATCGGCTGTTATGAGACAATAACCTCAGTAAAGCTGTGGGGCTGAAAGTAGCATCATAAATGTACCCAAATATGTGTGAAAGGAGGTGACTCCCTTCAGGGGGGCTAAATGTGCTTATTTACAGTGAACCACGGTGGAGCAGAAGGCATTGGATTCTCAGCAGGTGTGTCCTTCACTTTACTTTGTTTTGACATTGCTGCTCTCTATTGTAAGAGATGGACTGATTGCGAAGTGGTGCATGCTGCCATTTCATGATCTCACTCCAGTGAAGCCTTCGGACATCTGAATCCATTTCTTATGTCTCACAGCCCTTTGGCGAAGCTCAGCCAACCAGAGATATCATAATTTAGCTTTTTTTCAAACTCACTGCTGATGGCTAGTTCAGGGAATACTTTCTTGGATTTATTGCTGATGCTCTTTGTTTTATTCTCTTTTGTTTATCAGATAATGAGGAGAGGTAGATTGTGCTGCATAGTGTCATAAACACAGATTTGACTGGAGATTTGTGGTGTTTTTTCTTGGCACACAAGAATAAAACAAACGATATCACAAACAGGCAGATGAGACCAAGAACTAATGTGTTAACAGGTAAACACCCAGGTAAAGAGGAGCTGCTGTATGTGAGCAATCTCTACTGCGGTTATTACATGAGTTCTGCACTAAATATTCACACAGGCATTCCAACACAGATTTCAGTTGATAGGTGTGACCTAAGATTTGCTTCCGAGTAAAATGTCTCTAAGCTGAAAGCTGTGTTCATGAGTGTATGACACACATTAGCTTGGGGGTAAAAACCGCTCTGTACTTTCTAGAGTTATAGATTGGAAAGATTAAAACGGCATGAGTATGGTGGCCCCTGAGAAAACATCACATTCAGAAAATTCATCCTCACCATTTTGACAACAGATTCACTGCAAATACACAATACAAGACCATGTGCACGGACATGAAGCCTGTTAGAGCATTTGGTTGTATTGTGTCTATATCGGCAGTGTGTGTGTGTGTGTGTGTGTGTGTTGTTAATTTTAAGGAGCTGTTTTCTTAGTGTTTTGTCAATTTACTTGTCCCTTCTAATGTTGGTGTTTTGAACTGTCTGGGCCACCGTACATTAGGAAATGTATGCACTAAGCATCTTTTCTTCTTTTCTTTTTAAAAATAAGAGTAATGACCTTGTGACAGCGTGGTTACAGCAAAGATACAACCCTGCATGATTTCCAGGTATTTATTTGATCATTCTTGGAAGGACTTGACACTAGTTTCACTGTATCAACTTCAGGACAGTGACATTTCAGCCATGAAGTATGTCTTTGTGTTTGGTTAAGACCAGTGTATGCGTGTGTTGAGAGGGAAACACCAGTTCCATCTCCCAAACAAAGGGTGAATGTTAAAAAACATATTGATTATTATTGACAGCACAGCAGAATGAATGCTACCTGCTGTAATTTTAGGGTTTCTGTCTTTGAGAGCAAAGTGTTATTTTTCATGGTCTTTCACACTCATATCAGCCTGCATATGACAGATACAGATTTTAAAGATGAAATCTGGCAGTTAGTTCTCTTTTTGCTTGAACTCGCTGTTGGCTGAGTTCCTGTAACATACTTACTTGACACCTACTGGATTAAAGGAATTATTACTCGTGCTACAAAATACCCACCAAATAAATTAGGTAGACTCATAGATTTAGTTTTTTTTTATCTTTCAACCCAACCATGAGTTTCTTCAGAAAACATCACTTTAGTTTACACAGAAGTTTTACACAATTTAAAATAATCTCCCTTATTTTTTATTTAAAACTCAAAACAATTAGTGGGTTCTTAATAACTGCAGCATCTAATGCTTGCTGATCCTTTTCCATTATCATCAGTACCTCAATAAAGATGCACATAGGTGCATCTTTATTGAGAATATACAATATAGTCTTACAGATATACAGATACAGATATATTTTTGCCGTAAGAAACATGTTGACAGAATGTTCTGTTAGACTCTTGTACATGTTGGGTTAGGGTTAGGGTTAGGGTTCATTTTTATTCGACCACATTTGGCGAGTGAATGTGTTGACACTGTAGTTCCCGTCACACTGTGAAAGATCTAAACACAGTGTGCAATGCTGACAGTCACTGTGGGTACACATTTTTTGTGTATATCCACATAGATCTACCGTATATTCCCTCTCAGACTTTTATCTGTATCACAGTTTAAAGAAGCACGTGCGAGTCTCACCAAGTAGGACAAGTCATATTTCTGCATCATCTATTATACAGCACAAGTCTGAACTGAATGTCATCAGATTAATGTGACAGTCTGCAGCAGCACAAGGTGAGAAATCCTGAGGGAACACGAGATTGTTTATATGTGCGTCATTTACTGACTTCCAAAATCACTCAGACACACAAATCATCTTTGAACTTTAATTCAGTATAATTAACTATTGTGCTTTTGTCTTCTTCCCGGCACTCATAACTTCTTAAAGTCACCTTGCCAGGTGTCAAGACAGATATATATCATACATGCATTTTATCTCTTTGCAAATGCCGTGTCAAAGCAGAGTGAAGCCTCAAGAAACAATAGAATTAAAAGGGATCTTTGTCTGAATAACAAAACTTGAGCAGTAATCTTACATATATTTTTTTCTTGTCAGCATGGCCTCAGATAAATTTCGCTTTGTGTTCTTTTTCCCGGCAAGGGGCCACCTCAGGCCTCAATATGACATGAACCAAGCTCCTCTGATGACAGTGTTAATAGGCTTCACACTTGCAGGTGAAGCGCTGTGCACTGCTAATGATATGCACAGCACAGGCCAGATTGCTCAGCTCAGGGCCTCGTTGGCTGGGAGGGAGAGCGCGAATGCTGCTTCCTGCCACGATAATTCATCCCCGTTTACCATAGCTCCAGACTGAGGCGCCCCAGCAATTGGAAAGGCATAAATCCAGGCTGAAATCTCTCAGATTGCATCCGAATGGCCCTTTAAACAACCTGCACGCCTGCCACTGTGACTCCATCAGAGCAATCTATCGTCCAAAGGACGCATTGCGAGCTTCCTTTCCAATCACAGATAACAACACAGGCAGGTTCTCTGGTCAAATTATGTGAGGTCCTCTTTTCCTTGCTTGCTTTTGCACTTACAAGGTGCAATATACACGGAAATTAACACACACTTGAGCTCATCTCTCTGAGAGGAAGATCTTTCAAGGTCAGAGCTAAAGAGGAAACGAGTGGGCGTTTCTCATGGAGGCAGCAGTGGAGAGAGGCACGCGACAAAATCTGTTAGCATTCTGCATCTCATCATCTCCAGCACCATCACAGACTCTCAGCCTCCAATCTCTATTTCTGTGCCTCACCCTTGTCCTAGTGTTGCAGTATTTGAGAAGCCCGCAGCCGCAGCAAAGTGTTTAGTCTGTACTCGTGTGATTTTTGCTTTAGTACATTACAGTGTGTTAGCCATTCTCAAGCAGTCATTTGCTGACTGAACAGCAAATTGCATTAGAGGGCTCTGTTTGGGAATATCTTGTATTGCCTTCTCACTGGCACTGATTGAAATTTGAAAGCAGGTGATAAACAGAGCTACGGTGAAATATTCATTCTTGTTGAGTTGGAACAAGAAAGAAACTTATCGAAGGAAGGTAAATTGAAAGCAATCAGAATCCCTGTAAGAAAGTCAGATGCCATGATCAGAAATGTAAGCGTAAACTAAAGGCAGCTTCTTCTAAAAGGTATGTCTTGAAAATATGTCACAGTGCAAGTAGAGAATGATCCATAAATAATGAAAAGATCATATTTAAGGTCAGGCACTGACATGGATTATTCAGTTTATATATATGTGTTAGTGAGCTTTTCAGTAATTGCTGAGAATTTTGTACTGTCATTCTATTAGACTTAATGATGATCTAATTTGGAGGTGAAAGGTCAAGGTCAGAGTGATCACACCATTCCCTTTTCTGCCTGGTGAACGTGTTATCTCGAGAATGTCTTTTCGAGAATCCTTTCAAATTTGGCACGAATCTTCACTTCGATTTACAGAATAACTGATTGGATTTGGAAAGTCAAAGGTCATGGTGGCCTCACAAACAAATATTTGTGGCCTCTTGAATATGATGTCTCAAGTCTGCTTTCAAAGAATTTCTTCAAATTTGGACAAGTTGTCACTTTGATTCAACCTTAACTGATTAGATTTTGGTGGTCATAGGTAAAGGTTGCAGTGACCTCACACAACTTTCTTTAGATGAGAGCTTATGATGTGCAGAATATCACAACATTATCACACCTATAAGCTTTAGATTTGGATTAAATAACATTTTGGCTTGCTCTAAGTGTAATTGTTATTAATATTGAGGCATTGTCTTAAGATTATTTACAAGTACAGTTTTAATGAGGGGGAGGATTACATTTACACATGCCTAAGTGACGTTGATACTCTTTATCTGGTCATACTCATGCAAGATCTAACTAATACATGACTCATTACAAGGTCAGTTATTTTCAACAGCAATTAAATAAATACATGTTTTAATTTATAATCTCTGCCAAGGATATGTTTGTTTGTTAGCAGGATCACACAAAAAGTTTTTCATGAAAGTGGTGAGGCATAACCCAAAGAAGAACCCCTTTCTTCTTCCAGGACAGATCAATATACATTTATTGTATTTGTTTCACACCTTAATAGATTGCTCAGAAATGTGACTTGATATAGGTACGGTTGGCTCATGTCGGAGGTATGAGCTCGGCTGAGATTCATTCAAGTTCTAATCGGCTCATGAAATTTTGTCACACAGTTCCAGCATGACTCGTAAACCTTCAACCCTAGCGGAGGTCTAATTAGATGGAACATCTTCGTAAGATTAAAGGTGTTGTAACAGCTACCATGGAAGTTATGTGTTCAACTGTGTTATTCAATTAACAATGTAACACACAAACTACTGTCAGATTTTCAGGACAGTTTTGTGGTAGGTAGGGACATGTGCCATGTAAGAACCCATTGAATTTCCCGAACAGTGGCGGATCCACTTGCTTTGCAGTGTTTCGTACATAATAAATTGAATCTAAGGTGACAGCAGGGCTGCACCTGCAGTTCTCATGTGACACAGAGAAAACTGCATTGCATGCTACGTGCAAGTACTTGCAAACTGCAGCTTAAACTATGTTGTCGGTAAAAACTCAATGGGTAATAGTGATAGCACACTATAGCACGAGCTAGCACATGGCAAATAGCACTTCAGTGCTGCATACAGCTATATAATTCTGCAACGTAGCAGACCCTTCTAAAAGACACGCTAACATGTGAAGCACACGCTCCACGTTCCCAAGCATCTAACCACAGAGAAGGTTGCGACCCAGTCACTGCACACACACTTGCATTTAAAAGCAGATGGAGCACAACCATGTAGCCATAGGGGGAAAACAGCCAGGTTTCTGTCTGCCTCCCCAATTGAACAGCTGTGTGCCAACGGCGGCTGACACTATAGCTGAGTGCCATATGCCCCCCCCACTATGGAGCACATTTAATAGGAATAAATTGGGCTCATTTATCCGTCCAGTTGGTGTGGTCCACAACACAGTATACACTCTTTAAGAGTAAATGAATCACAGGGGAATGTTGGACTCATTTGTCCTCCTCAGTGATGAATCTTTGCTGCTGTCGTTGCTAATAGATGAGGCTGCACCCTCTCTAATGAGCTCCACCTCAGCTCATCTTTAAGGGTTGTCTTGGCCATACACCAACTGGTGGACACTGGAAAGAAGGTGATTTAGAGATGTGAAGTGTAAGGCAAAGACTGGTATTTAAATTGTCTACTTGCCTTCATCCTTTCAAATCGACAAGGCTAATGTTCACCTAAATCTGCGTTACTTCACATAATATTTACCATCAAGTATTCTTTAAATATGGGGCTATGATTATTCCATAACTCCACTGAGGGACTGGCCACATAGTGCTTTTGCTCTTTAAAGATCAAACCAATTCATACTCCAAAACTAATAACAGTATTATAGCTCCCACATGATAATAACATCTGTGTGAGCTCTTAACTGGGAGCTCTTCTCTTTCACCTTTTTATCATTGGCATATGAAGGCTATTTTCAGCTTATTAACCTTCATCCAAGTACTCAAGCAAGGTCTAGATGAGTCCTTATTCAAAGTAGAGGGACACAGCAATAAATAGAGTACAAGACAAGACAGCGATTTGAATGGGGCAGTGGTTGTAGTGTGGACTGGGGATGAGCGATGTAAAAAACGTCTCAGAAAGGAATCAAGGAAAAACTCAGATGCTCTTGGCTGCGGCATGCTCCATTATGCACAGATTACTTTATTCTAATGGTGTGTGTGGGGGGGTAGTGAGGCTAGTGGTGGGAGATCATACTCCATTAATTCTCATGTTTTATGTAGATGGCCTGTGCACGAATCAAAGTAGCTTAATTCCAGCCTGTTATGGTTCAACCTGAATAAACAATGAATAGCCAGTAATGTAGAACATCTCATCTGCTCATGTACCATTAAAGTTTTGCTTTAATGATCAAACGTGTTCTTTGCTGATGATGTGAGGATGTGCATTTCATCACGTCTTTTTCTCCGCGTAGCCTAGGATGGATTCTGTCAAAGCTTTCACATAACAAATAGCCTTTCTCAAATCATGCTCCCGATATTCCCTGCCTGACAAGGATACATGGATTTGTTTGCTTCCACATTTAAGTTGCAGAAGAAAGGTTTACAGTAGACTCAATTTAGCCGGCAGGCACTAGCACACAGTGTGCAGCGGGTAGCTTCAAAAGCAAAGTCGTTATTTCTGAATAAAATGTTGCACTGTCACTCTTCCATCAGAATGATGGTATGAGAGAGATAAATAAAGTAGAACTGCCAAAAACGCAATATGAATAGGTTTCATTTCCTCCTGCAGCTCTCACTGCACTTACATTACCTGAGGGTAGTAGTTAAAGCTACGCCCATGACAGGTTGTGGACAAAGCAGTGCTGTGTGTCTTTATTGCTATGTGCCTTGTTTGTGTGTTATTCAGCAGCAGCCGGCCGCTCGGCCCTAACAAAGTGCGTGTCCCTCCGCCTCGATTAGGTTCAATGGAGTCATCAGTCGCACTGTGCTTCCATAGCTCGCTGCCCAAGGTCGGCCGGCCCTGAGGCATTCAGACACACCATGCGATTAGCCAGAGTATCACAGACTGTTATCCAGGGCAGACAAAACACTCGTCAACAGGCAGGATGTGTGTATGTCAGTTTTTGTGAATGCTATGAGATTTTTGTTCCGCATATTCAAAATCCCTTCAAAAATAATTACGAGGATTCAGTGTTTCCCTGAGGATGACAAACAGAGCTTCAACCACAATGAAGCAACAAAAGCTCTCCACTGAAGCCATATTTATCATTCATAGTTAACACAGGAGCAGCACAGCCTCCCTGCATCTAGCTTTCTTTGCCTTTGAAAATAAAAGTATCTCTAAATACTAATAAAACTTTACAGGAATCCATTGTATATTGCTTTGTTAATTAGTGCAATAATAGACGTTTTATAGTAGCTTTCTCACATTTGTAGAGTTTGACATATTTTGATATTCCAGACTGGCATTGTGAAAGATTTGGATCTTGTTTTAATAAGAGTTTTTAAGCACAAAAGAAAACAGTTTTGTTACTAATGTTTTGTTTTTATGATGTTTGCTATTGTGGATTACTCAACTTTAAAAGTCTATCAACTAATCAGTTATATTAATTCACTTTATCATTCATTAATGCTGTATTTGCATTCTTGTTTAGTTTTTTGTCTCTTGCATGGTGATAATTATTAGTTTCAGCCCTTCAGGCTGCTTATATTTTGTGTTGACTCGTCATATTGATTTAAACAAAATCAGATAATCTGGGGAATATGCACCTAAAAACTTAATTAGCCAATTGGATTTAGTTTGATAAAACTATCAGCTTTATTAGACACGTGGTTGAATAGGAAGACAGAAAATAAAATCATTCATGCATCCAGATTATGCTGTTGGCTCTGGCACATATAGCTACTGTCTGAATCTGAAATCCCGTAAGGCAAGATGAGCCATGTTTCAGAGTTGTACAGGTGACAACCACATCAGAGATGGATGGTACTGAATGGCTATTATTGGATTTGTTTAATAAATGGATGAAATTGCACCAATGTATCATGCTGTGCTCAATGCATATACTGTCCATGTGATTGAGTGTACACATTTTCCTTTTTGTCAATGTTAGGTTATATATAACTGTGCAGCCAACTTGCCCTGTCGTCAACACGGCAGAAAAGAGTAAAAGCTGGACACACACCCGTCATGATGACTGAGTAAAGTGGCTGATCCTGACTCTCAGGGCAGTGAAAACCGATCTAATTGGATCTGCAACGTAAAGAATGGTTTGACAGTCATAACTAACTTGTTTCTGGCTCTGGTAGTCACACTATATGATGTAGTGTAGCATATAATACAATCTATTGGCATTATATGCTGATGCATTTCACTGATGCATATAATATGATCACAAACAGGTTACTGCAATAATGCACTTTTCCATATGTTAATAGAAAGTAAACAAAGTCCAAACATTTTGTTGCTGCTGACACCCATAGGGTCAATTCTGCGCTTCTGTTTATTCACTGTATCACTGAATCTTCTCCTGTCCTACACTTACAAGTACAATATACCTTTCAAGCACATTCACCACTCACTGTGTACGTTAGTGGGGCAGTAGATGGTGCCACTGGGGCCAGAGACACAGCCAGAGTCAAACCAGTTGCTATTCAGCATCTTTTCATCCATAAATCAGAAACAAACATAAATTGAATTAACTCACATTGACGAGCAGTTCAGCTTGTTTGACAGCTTAGCTTTCTCCTGTGGCTTATGTGTCTCTCCTCATGTCTCTCCTCATGTGGTTCTCCTCATGTCTCTCCTCATGTGTCTCTCCTCATGTGGCTCTCCTCATGTCTCTCCTCATGTGTCTCTCCTCATGACTCTCCTTATGTGTCTCTCCTCATGTCTCTCCTCATGTGTCTCTCCTCATGTGTCTCTCCTAATGTGCCTACTTAGTGTCTCTCCTCATGTCTCTCCTCATGTGTCTCTCCTCATGTGTCTCTCTGCATGTGTCTCTCCTAATGTGCCTACTTAGTGTCTCTCATCATGTCTCTCCTCATGCATGTCCTCCTGTGGCTCTCCTCATGTGCATCCTCATGTGGCTCTCATCATGTGTCTCCTCATGTCATGTGTCTCCTCATGTCTCTCCTCATGCTTGTCCTCCTGTGGCTCTCCTCATGTGGCTCTCCTCATGTCTCTCCTCATGTCTCTCATCATGTTTCTTCTCATGTGTCTCCCCTCATGTGTCTCTCCTCATGTCTCTCCTCTGTCTCTCCTCTGGTTCAGCATGGAGGTGCTCGCTCAGCCACCTCCTTGCCCACAGTTAATAAGCAGTCAAACCAAAAATCAATCGAGTGATGTTAAATCCACCTGAGCGAAAACAAAGGAGCTGATCAATGGTGCATCTGAGGGTTCGGCCTGCTCACTGCAGACAGGGCTGACCACAGCTGTGTGGTGTCGGTGGTGACTCTGTCCATCCCAAGGGGGAATAACACCGATAGATAGATTTGTTTTGTGGGGGTCCGGGGCACAGATTGACCACAGCCGATGGTTTCCCTGTCATGGTCTGAAAGATGTCCATTGCCTATCTCTACATTGTTTCTTCTCTGTCATAAGAGAGATACCATAGAGCTTGGAGTTATTTCATTAACCATGCATTGAGAGGCTGTGACACATCTCTCAGCATCCATTTTCTAACATAACATGACACAAGATATCATTGCAGTGGAAAGTCTGCAATGTGTCAACATATGGAAGGCAGACTAAAGAAGTTTTTCCGTGTTGGGTTAGAATAGAGATGTATAGTTGTAATTTCTGCAACGAGTTGATAACAATGTGGCCAATTCATGGTCTGGAGATGCCAAATGTTTCTCCTCCAGCCTTCAGCAAGCTATTTCTCTAGCGGTTCTGGAATTAGCTACTATCTCCATTTCCTCTTTTAGGTCCGTGGAAGAAGTCACATGTCTGTTTACTGTGTCTCAGTTTTAAGACAAAATATAACAAATTGGACAGCTCCTCTATCAAATATAATTTGTTTGTAACCCTGTGGGAGGGAAGTTTATTTAGATCTCTTTGCTCACTGAACTTGGGACTGGAGCTGATTGACGGCTGCGATGTCACTCTCACTGTGCAGGGAAGTTAATAATATGCAGGAAGTATTTTTAACAGAAACTCAATTAAGAAACAGGAAGAGCAAACAATTATATGACAGATTCATCAGAGGCCCAGGTAGTGTTACAACAACATTTGAGCGGTTACGAATCCCTGTGCAATTATTGGATGCCTTTGTTCCTTCATTATCTAACTCATAAGACATCCACAGTCACCCATGATGATAATTGTCTAAGTCCCTGTGCAACAAACTGTCACATATTGTCAAGTCTTCTGTTAAGTGCGCACAGCTTCTTCAGAGCCATTCATTCTGTTATCCTCTGAACTAAAAACTCTTTTTGCAACATTACCATCATTGCACTGTAACTAGTGAAAGCACAGTATGTGCATTAATAACACTTGTACAGTTTGGTAAGAAAAAAAGCTACCTCTCAGTTTTAATAGCAGTTTACTAATGAATAAGGGAATAATGTAAATCCCTGGATTGATTTCCACTGCAGGCTCTCATCTTTAACTTGTGAAATGACACATGGCTTAATATGCCTAATATGTAATATGTTTATGGCTCATTCAATGCTTCGATGAAAAGGGACTTTCATTTGTGTGAGATGGTGTTTGCAGCTTGAGTGTGACTTTCAAGTTCATTCTCTTTAAGGTGCTTTGCAGTCCACTGTCTCAACACACTCACATTTGAACTTGGAAGTCAATAAGTGTTTACAGCCGACCAACCATTTCAATTGCACAGCGCTTTGCATAATATGCTTTTATTAAAGGTACTTCACTCATGGTGATAACATTTTATATTAAGACACAATAAATTGCAGTGTAGTCAATCTTCTTTATAGGCCTTACATGTCAATAACTTGATGCTTGAAGAACTGGACTCCCTTTTAGTTCCATTATATTAATAAGGCTCTTGTACAGTGGGCCTATATTTGACTGCTGCTGTCCCCAGCTCTCCATTTAGATGCAGACAACAGCCACAATGGAATTCATGTATCATGCTCCACTGACCTTCACACAGAAAACATGTTGAATGTGTGCAACAGCAAAGCACCCTGTACTTTCATCACACAAACAGTAGGCCTTTACTTTATTCAGGTATTGTTTGACTGAGTATTTAATTAGCTTCAAATGACTGAAATATGCAACACACATTATTAAAGGTCTTCACTATGTTCTGGGATTATAGCCCACCTGTCATCTCATTCAATATCTGATGAAAGACTTGACACCCAATTCATCTCTGTTTATTAAGATTTAAAGACTTGAGTCATTCAAGGATAAAGCTGTCACTGGTTCTTACTGAGGACGTAACGCACAGATGTATTGTTTCAGCTTGGAAAAAAACAAAACAAAACCAGGATTGCTCAACCCTTGGAAGTACCAACTGTAAAATACAATTTCAAAAATTTCTAGGACTGCAAAGCAGCACTGAGCGGCCCCGAGCACATGCATTTTGAAGCGTTGCATGTGTTGTGCCTGATGACTGAGGAAATATTGACACATAGAGTTGTTCAGGCTTGGACTCTGATCATGAGACAGAAGTTTGGTGGTGATAGTACAATGCACAGTGGAGGTAGGACAACATCGTCCACTTTGGGTGGCTGTGGCTGAGGGGTAGAGTGGTCATCCTCCAACCTGAAGGTCGGCAGTTCGATCCCCAGTCTGAACCATCTGCATGCCGAAGTGTTCTTAGGCAAGATGCTGAACCTTGTATGGCTACTCATAGAATAATTAAGTGCTACGGATGCACTATAAGAATGTGTGTGTGAATGCGTGAATGTAAAACTGTACTGTAAAGCGCTTTGAGTGGTCATCAAGACTAGAAAAGCGCTATATAAATAAAAAAAAACATTTACCATTTGGCGAAGGATGAACCTTCGCCGTACCTCAATGTTTACACGGTTGAGGAAACGTCCCAATTCTGAGAGAGAGAGAGAGAGACGTCACCTTTGCAAGACATACAAATCCCTTTGTTCTTTTACAACTGAAACTGTCACTGCAGGAGTGGAGTTGTTTGTTCACAGCTCAGCATCAACGGATTCATGGTCTGTGTATGTCCGAGATACATAACATTGTGTTTTAATGGCGTGTTATCAAACTTTGACACCGCGCCACGGTCACACCGTGTGACGACAAATTGACCTTTTAGTTAGTTTGTATCTCCATCTTGTTGTGATGACACTCATCTCAATTTGAAGTTGATCTGATGTAAGCCATGGTACAAGTTCCTCAAAGTAAAAATGTGGAATTAGGCCAAAATTGCCACTAAATGCAAAATAGCAGGCTTCCTGTTGCGTTTTTCCAATTGTACCCAATACTCTTTTGTTTGTCTGGTCATGATACACCTGTGTAACGATTTTTGTGAAGATCGGTCAATGTGAAAACGTTCCGGGGGTCTCGGGGGGCACTGTTGAGCCATTTTGCAACGCCCATTGAAAATTTCTCCAGAATACGTACATTTTCACCACTTACTAATTGGTAAGAATTTGGTAAAAATTTGAGCATATTAAAGCCCTGGAAAAGCCAATTAATTTGTCTGAATAACAATCCTTACAATTTCAATAGGGCCTCACTGTCTGTCAGTGCCTGTCAGTGCTCAGGCCCTGAAAAGATGCAGTTAGTTTCTCAAACAGCTGGTAACTGTCACACAGTGACCAACAGTGATCACACAGGAGGAAACAGGTCCACTTGTTGAGGACTTTTCAGCAGCAGCGTATTCATTTGTTGCTCTATTGACTATATAGGGCAGAGGGGCAGAGTGTGTGGGACTGAAACCAAACACAGTGTGTGTGTTCATAGTTACGCTGCCAAGAGTAACCAAGTGCAACCAAGTGTTACATTCCGTGTCCGCAATGTTCCAGGTCAGAAAAGCACAGAAACAGGCTTTTGGAGATTATAGATGATGTTATGTTTTCATACTACTTTGAATAGGGGGACTCCACAAAGGCTATCACACAACATGCATTCATTGTTATTCCATTCTACTATGTGTATGAATGACTTGCCTTGTACTTATTAATGGATCCACCTACTTATCTACGCTCTCTGTATGTATAACCATTGACGTTAGCTCTAAAATCATCACTGACTATTCGTAGTTTCCTCTTTGTGTCATACCTGAAAATCTGCACATTAGGTGCTGTGCCTAGTTGACTTATAAGTCACAGGGTATTGAAGAGGGCGATAATCCGCTGAGACAGGATGAAGAGTGCAGGTCTCAGAACACTTGTGAGATCGCTGTTTAACATAAGGACATCAACGCAGATAATCCTCATGCTGATGTGCCATGTCAAAGATTAGAGTCCCAGAGCATATGCGTTGAGCCAGTGCATAGGCAGGACAGTGAGACACGGCTGTGTGCTGCTGCTGCTGCAGGAGAGGGGACGTCAGTTTTCATTAGCTGATCAAGTAGATCGAAGAGACACTCCAAATTAACACTGTCCTGGGAAGTAGCCATATCTAGACTGACTGTACATGGTGCTGTGAGCAGGCCTTTGCTAGTGTATTTGAAAGATGTGACCTATCAAATCAACTTAGCCAGAGGTGTGTGAGGTGTTTTTACTATCCACTATATAATTTGCTAATTTAATTAATTGGAAACATTTTTCTTAATCAGCTGTTTGCACTATGAGCGTAATGCAGAGAGGAAATAGGCAGGCCTGATAAATGGGAGGGGAGCAAAGGAATGATGCTGCGGGTTAGCTGTCTGATGATTTTGATCAATGATATTATTAGATGTAAAGGACCCTGCTGTCTAAACGGAGCTGAATGATGTCTATTTCTTGTTTTGGCTGCAACCGGCAAAAATTAAAGCCTGCCAAGCTCTGCTTTTGATAGAAATATCCATCCTTTTGTCAGAGTGTCCCCTCCCATCGAGGCCTCTTTCTGATAGTAAAATGCAGCTATTCCTCTGCCACACTTTGGTACATTTCTGCACTTAGCTGGTGACACAACACAAGCCTGTAGGGGAGAAAATTGATCCCCTTGCCTGGTACCATCTTCTTGTCTCCCTCCACTGTCACTGAACAAATGCATCCTTTGAGCTTTCCCATTTTCTTGCCTTTAGAAGGAATAAAACTGACTGGCAGAGAGCTTTTTTTCTTCTTTTGTGTCCTTCTGTGTTGTCACCTTTGTGTGGCTTGGTGTTGAGTGAACCTTTGCTGAGCTGACACTGCATCCACTGCTATAATCCTCTTCCTTTGTAGAGGCCAGCGGCACAGAATCGGAGGGAATTAAGACTAGCACCCTTGCCCGCCTCTTGTAGGGCGGATTAATAGAAAACTGGTACAACGTGAACAACCAGGCTAATACTGCAGTGGTGGTTTGCTGAAAATGAGAAACAATTTCCTTAGTTCCTCGGTTCCTGGATTTCTCGATCCACAAGATAGTTGTTTATTGCTTTGGGTATGATCTGAATAATTTTTAATTATCTAAAGCACTTTGTGTTCCGTTGTGTTTAAATGAAAAGTGCTCCAGTCTGACTGATTGATTGACTTGATTTATTGACAAAACAATAAATGTCATCGGTTGTCTAAACTCCACCGTACTCGTCCCTTCCTTGGATAAGATACACTCAAGGGACAGACCACCACCCTGTCAGCATTGAACTACCACCCTCATGTTTGGGCACATTTATAATGCATCCTCAGTGCCAAAGTAGAATAGATGACAGGGAAATTCAAATGAAAGTGTGATATGGGTAAATGTACTTTGTTGAGATGAGGAAACCAGAGATCACCCTTTTGATAGAGCACTTTCTCCAGTCTAAGGCATTGAATTATTTGCAGCTCTACTGTCCTCTAGAGGAAAATCAAATACATCACAACATATTTTCTCTGCCTTGTCTGCAAAAGCAAAATTGTATGACAACCCCAAGGACATTTGAGTAGAGGATGAAATACTCCTTCCCATTACTTTATTTGCGTTTGCCACATTTCATTCACACCCCTGTATTAACTTTATTTGGACATTTCAAGTCTATTCATGCTCTTTGTATATCTATATTGATTTATTTTTCACAGAATGATCTCTGATTTACCTGTTCCATCCATCTCCGTCATGTCTCAACAGACAAATATCTTAGAAATGAAGTGCATATAGTTACAGGACAAATGGCAATGTCTTCGTCTTTACATTTGACCAGACCCACCATCCTACACTGACCTTATCCAAAGTGCAGTTGTTGCTTCAAAGCAACAACTTGTTGTTGTGTGACAGTTATGCTCAGGGTACGTCTGCCATCCACCACAGCCCCCTCCTGTTATTAAATGTAGCCCTTCCAGACTGTGTAAAGCTAACTGACCTTTCAGAGAAGCTCCTCTGTGAAACATGTGGGTTGGTAAAGAACCGACTGTGCATTTCTGTGGCATGAATGTTGTCTTTGCTCTGTATGCAAGCCGCTTCACAAATTCAAGATGGAACGGTTGCATTTTACAGAAGAAGAAAACATTTTTTCAACTTGTAATACTTATAAGATAAAGGCACATTGAATTCCCTAGTCTGGGTTTACAGATTAACAGCAGCAATAATTGGTTGGACTTCCTTGATACTGACAAGCTGCACACTATCACTCAATTATTGGAGGAAGAAGAAAAGGTTTTGCACCTGGACATCTCATGTTTCCAATTGTGATCTGTTCTAAATTCCCTCTATTCTTAAAGCCCACATTGAGACACCTATCATTGTCTGCCTTTTAGATGGTCAAGGTTACAGAGGACGTAGACGATACAAGCCTGTGGTGTTAATCTTTGCATGGACTGTGTAGGTAGTTTGAATTCCGCTATGATAAATCCAAAAGATGCCTGTTTATGTGTCTAACATGTAACCTGTGCTGATGCAAATAACTGTTAAACAATACTATATCCATCGTTCTGAAACTGACAAGTCAATGCTGCTTTCAGTAGAATACATTACATACTTGTCTATTAAGAAATGCAGGATGGATTTGATGTTGTGTTAGATGACACATGTAGACAGCTAAGAAAATGCAAATGTGAGTGAATGATTCTAGTCATTTTTTTTTAACACAGTAAGATAAAGCCATAACATGTTATGCATTCATGAATAAGAGATAATAATAATCCAATATAACTTTCATTGTGCAGGGATCATTGCATGTCACTGCAGATGCAACCTTATTTATCTGCTGCAGATGAATGGGTGAGTAAACAAGTATCATGAGAGTTAGGCCAAATCCCCTTGTTTTTTAGAGGGTTATCTTGCCTCTTGAAACAGAGTCACAAGGGGTAGTGGTTGAAATCTTCACCTAAGAATTGGGACATCCCTTCAAGAAACCACATCATGAGTAGTCTTTGCGAAAACAAGACACGTCATTAGTTGTCGATCATGTTAAAATACGGGATTATCATGCAAAAATAAGATTGCTAGCAGGCTAACGCTAGTATGCTAACGCTAGCGTGCTCGTGTTCTTTTTTTGTTAAGAAAAGGTGTTGTGAAAAAGTGACCGTAATACACTAAAATTATATTAAACTAATCATTATAGTAATTTTTAAATACCGGAGAAAATACTACATTTGTGGGTCTCTCTCCCAGCCTGCCAGTGATCCGCAAGGCATTCTGGGTAGCCATTGGTTTGACGTGAAGGTCTGAAAAATCTCAGTTTTGAGGGGTAGAGCCCCAGTCCTCGGCCATACCCCTCCATCCCAACAGGTATTGGGACACCCTACCCCAACACGTGAATGCGCAAAACGAAGGGGAAGGGCTCAGGGGTAAAATGGGATTTAGCCTTATTGTGAGGGACACTTGTACTATATTGTTGAGTGTACCTAACAGTACACAGTACTGTAACTTTAAGTGTTGAACATAGAAGTAAATATAATGTAAGTCCCCATGTCAGGCAGTGAGGTTGCTGCCCCTCTGATTTAGGATCAAGAGGATTCAGGTGTAATTTACTCTGTCTAATCCAACACTCATCCTCACAGCCTTGCGCTTGAGCTCAGGTGAATCCCCATTCCTAGATGTCAGCACAAAACCTGGTATCTTGCAGGGAGGGCTTTTTGAAAGCTATTTGAACCTAATGTTTGTGCTATGAATCACATAAAGTTCATAAGCCTATAAAACAAGATGGAGCTGTACAGGTATAGCATAATTTGCAGTAGCCTGAAATCACCCCTCACCAGCTCTCTATTTCTTACATTTTTGTCTTTGAGACATGTATTTCTGTCTTAAATGGCAGCTCTTTATCTCAGAAATAACTTTATCTGTATTGTGTGAACAGAAAAAAAGTAAAATTCCTTGTCAGATCAATAGACAAAACTTTACACAACAATGCTCCTCACCGCCCCTGTCTCTCTCCCCTTTCCTTGTAGCTAAGCAACAGCCTGTGTAAGTGGCAAAGAGCTGGAGGATAGATGAGGGACAGTTAATGGACCAGCATGTAGAGTCTCTTGCTCCCATTGTTATTGTCTGTCTAATTTGACACAGTTTAATTGTGTGGCTGTGTCTTAATGAGACATACATCATTCCGTCAGTGAGCAAATACAAATGTGAGCTTGGCCTTTAGTACTGCTGACAGTTTATTGTTAGGGAGGAGAGCCTTTTCTTTGCAAGCTGACTTTCCACAGAGATACAACCTGTACCTTCCCTGTGGCCTATTTAAATTTGGCCCACACGTCATTGTTTGTCATCACTGATGTTAAATAGCGCATGTCATTTGGGAGAATGGAACACAAATTAAGTTTTTATATTTATAGTGTTAACAAACATTGACTGCTGGAATATCAGACACTGACACAGACATGCTTAAGGCACCTAGTGTGGGCAGACGTTTACTTGTCAGAGACAGGCCACTGGGTGTCATGTTTCAACTTATTTCCCACTCCAGCCTGGAGATGTCCAAATTTGATCACTTACTGCATGAGGAGGGAGTTGTTTCCAAGTGACAAAATGACTTTATATACGGAGTGTGCAGAAGTAAAGAAAAGAATCACCCACCATGGAGGCCCTCTCAGAGCTCTCAGTGGTGCTAAGCTCAGAGATATGCTGTGATCGCAGGTGAGAAACCCCACATGGTTACTGATGCTACCAAGGGAACTGCTGTCTTTTGGTCAGGGTCGATATATCCAATATGTTTCCACAGGAGACCAGGAGCAGCTGGTGGCTCTAGGGACACGTCGCAACCTATATTACCCCTGAGATAACCGTGAGGTCCACAGGCTAGAATTGCAGTAACACCCGTAGTGACTGAGGTTCACAGTGAGACTCTGCAATGACTGTATGTCAACAAGACATTCGATTTAAAAAAAACTGACCTCAGTGCTTTTTCTGGACCTATCTTTAACCATCATGTTCGCATCAGATTAGTTTTGTTGAAAAAAAAAGATCTATTGCTTTAATGAACAAACGGTTGCTGATGCTATTGACTTCTAAAATTCATTGTTTAATAGTTAATAAGGGGCATTTTGCCTTTGACTATAAGACAGATCAAATTTAAGATAGGGGAGCGAGAGAGGGGAAGACAATCAGCAAATAGCTGCTAGTCACAGTCACACCTGTAGAGGCCTTAAGCTGCAGTATATGGGGGTGCCTGCTCAACCAGACTATGAATATATTAATAGTCAAATTAATAAGACTGTGTAGTGTAGGTTAGAGGTGCCTGGATACATGATTAAATGGATACTGCCCTATTTCAGTGTTTGTCCTTATTCATTCCAAGTCTACATGTATTGAAATATGTATTGTCTTTTTGTCTGTTCCTCAGTCTGTGAGTCTACCTGTTACAAAGAGGATTTGGGGACGTGTGCCCTCCCCTCTTCTTTGAGAAGTATTAGTAGTTTCTCCATCACTTGCCTGAAGCAGATAAATATTTTTCTTGTGGCTCTTCAATCCTTCCAACATCGAACTCGGGAACGCTCTGAATAAAACCCCCTTTTGTTTTGATACTTCAAAGCACTCACACTTTGTGTTTTAAGTCAATACACCAGAATTCCCACATGACTTGGTGGCACAAAGTGTATAGTATGAGAATAAAAGGTAAACAGTAAACATAAACCAATTTGTCTTGACTGATTTGAATATATTTGAAAGTATAATTTATTTATCATTCAGTTTAAGCTTAAGTTAAGTATTTTTTTTATATATATATTCATACCCAAATAAATATTTTAGTGTTTTTAAATTTGGACCTTAATTTATTAGGGAAACACACTGAACAATTACTCAAATGCGAGACATGTTAGTCGAACAGTGTTGGTGATATTTAATGTGAAGCTGCTTATTCAGAGTTTTACCAGATTTTATCAACAGATCTGTTTCGGATTTGCTATTTCACTGGCGTTATTGGTTAATGACTATGATCCAACAACCTTAATCGCATACCCTCTTAGCATCCATGGCCTTTTTGGCTGATCGGATGGCGTAAGAGAAAGTGCCACAATAAACTTTGCTATATTGTTTGTTGTCATATAACGGCTGAAGTGGTTACCTACCCTGCACTATTTTAGTTTTAAATGCATAATTTTGAAGGGCAGAATTTTTCTCAGAATCAAAAATGTCTAACTCCTAGATATCTGCAGAAGAAAGAAAAGAACAATACTCACCTTTCGAAGTCCAATACAATAATGAAATGGCATAATTTGGAAGCACTTTACCGAGGTACAATTCAGATATAAAACAATCCTTGTCCCTCTTTCTTCATTTCTAACTTGAAAAGTACCTTGTGATTGAATTTTGAGAGGTTCTATATTTAAATAAGGGTTATAATTATTATAATCAAATCCTTCCTTTCAGTTTCTTCCCTTTCTTGACGGAGCTGTCATAATTGTTTGATTAAACTGGGTGTTAATGCTAATCATACAATGTGTATTGTATAATCTTCAAGATAGTTATAGCTGTTAGATAAATGTAGTGAAGAAAAAAGCAAAATATGATTGGGCATGAATTGGAAGCACTTTACCAAGCTACAATTTAGATGCAAAACAATCCTAATGATTGCTTACAATTCTTAATTATCATGATCATACATCAATTATTACAGTGAGTTAATGTTGCAGTCCACCACTGATCAGCAGTAGAATGTTCCTATGGTATACCTGTAGGTCAGGATGCTGTTTTTGACTTGTTATATATATATATATATATTATCTGGTCGTCTGTTAATTTTATAACATACACACTTACAATACGTCAAGTTGAGTTTGTCGTATTGACTGAAACCATTGTTATAGAGATCATTAATGGCAAGAAAAGGGCTGCTAATGTGTCTTGCAATTATATTTAGTCCCATCTAGATTCCTCGACACAGCACACATCTGGTCACTGAGCCAAAGGACAGCTTTCGATCCCGGTTGCACCAGTCTGTGGAGAACAGCAATATTTATCTTTAAAGGGATAGTTCACTGAAAAACTTGAATTCCCTCATTATCAGCTCACAACTATGCCGATGGATATCCTCCTTATAGGTGCTTTCACGTACCCTCAGCCACACCATTGTGTGGCTGCGTCTGCGAGCAAAGCCACTTCCAGCATACATTAAGACTTCAAACTATGTGAAAATGACCTTGTTTTGCGTTGAATATGAATGTCAGGGCATATGGACACTTTGATGAAACTACAAGAGCAGTATGGAGCTATCTTGTTGTTTTATCACGTCTGAAGAAGAGGTCACGATTGAATCCTTTGTGTGGAGATAATGAGTGAATATCAATTTTTCTGTGAACTATCCCTTTAAGTTAATAACTGAATGTTCACCGTGTTGATAAGCTGCAAAATCAGCAGGAGGTGAATCGATTGCGGCCGTGTCTGCGGCTGTGTGGGAATAGGAACAGATACGGATACGCAATCCAGGGCCTTGGATATTGGTATTTAGTGCAACATCAAATAAAATCTACACTGTCCAGTTCTCTATATCCAAAGCAATAATTATTCATGCATGCAGTTGTAGACATTCAATAAGACTAGGACATCAGTGAATGCAGTCTTTGCCAACAGTACTCCCATGAGGCACTCGCATCCGTACTTCACCTCTCCTCATCTAATTGTCTGTTTTTGTACGTTTTAAAAGTCCATCATCCTCCTCTCTGTATCATCAACTCCTCTGAAGACATGAGTGTGAAGCAGAGGCTAAAAGGATAAAAGGCCAGATGCATTAGTGTTGCTAACCCTCTATTACTTCCGAGAATGTGCTTATCTTCCCTCCACATTTCTCTAAAAGCAATCCACGCTGACAGCAATTGAAAGACGCAATGTAGATTGTACAGTACATCATGCAGTGTTTGGGGAGCGAAGCTTTCCTGTGGGAACTGAGAGTAATCCGTTTGACTGGTGAACAAAAAGGCTCAAACCTCCCTGCTGGGCGCTGTATTGTTTGTGTCTGGGAAAGTACATTTTTATCCTGCTGGATTTCATCAAAGTCTGCGTCCTGTCGAGATGAGACTGTGAAACATTCCGCTGCTCCCTATGAGTTTATTCAGTGGGACAGAAACAAAAGGAGGGACATACAAATTATTGATAAAAATGCTTCATTGAAAATGCCATTTTCACTGCAGTCATTTACACTCACCGGAGCTTGGACTGGTACCATGTGAACTCTTTCAAAATAAAAAACAATCCTCACATTATCATTACTATTTTCATTACATCCGCATGTATCTCACCCATGATATCCTAAAATGTGTGGGTGTTCTTTTAGATGTTACTTGACTTGGACCTGAGTCTAATTAGTAAAAACTTTGAAATTTGCGTGGACTTTTAAACGTCTTGACTCCGACCTCTCAGAGGGACTAGGGACTAGTGTGAAATGACTTGAAGCTTTCTAAGATGGACATTGACTAGGAATTGTCTCGAATGACTTGTGACTTATAACTAGAGCCCCACTTTATTTGAACATGTGAAACTTACCTTCACCTTAAAAGCCATGAAACATATTTGAGTAGTGTGAGAAACACAGATACCACTCGAGGAGTAAGTGCACGTACTCACTTGAATCACTTGTTCTCAGAGCACGTTTCATAAACATAACGTAGTCCACCGTTTGAAAAGGTTCGACCTTGATCCTTGTTCTCCTCTGCTGCTCAATTTGCTCTCTACATATTCAAAACTTCCACGGCTGTTTATTAGCATATTTACTTACCACTTCCTCCAGGGCACCGTTTTGTGAGCGGAATTGTATGTAAATAAATGCTGTGTGTCTTCCCCAACTTAGCAAAACTATTATGAGGGTGAGAGCAAAAGAGTGCATGCAGCCATTCTATTATTCACAATGTACGTACAGGAGGGATGCTTGCTGTTGGATTAGACAGCACTCTCCAGTCCCCTGCAGCTATCTGACACTGGCGAATGAATGCTCTTTTGTCTAGTTATCATACAATAGGGAGAACTTGGCATCCATTCTTACAGAAACAATATGACTGTTGGTTATGGTCTGTAAACTGTTATTGCCTGTCAGAGACTGGGATAGAAACTCAGATAGGGTTTGATTGAATGCTATGGCAAACACGACAATTACACACTGCTGCAAACCCTGCATGAGAGCAGGGAGAAACAGACTTGACAACCTGAGGATATTTTGTGTAGAGCACCAGCCCCCTCTTCTGCCTCTGCCAGGAAAAGGCAGTGCTATTTATCTTCATCACATGGACACAAACAGAACTGTCTGCGAACAAAGCAGGAAAAATAAGCCTTATTTTGTTGTCATTTTTGTTTGCATATTCCATTAATCAATGAGCAATCAATACCATATCATTTCATCCAGGCCCTCTCACATGATTGTGAATCATATGTATTCAGGTGTTTGTGTGCATGGAGGACAAATCAGCCTGATGTGAGCTGTGTCAGTCTCAGAATGAACGTGGCAGTACCTGGACGTGCCATAGAATGATTTGCTGCCTTGAGTTGTTGACATCAAGGTTTGCGGTGAAAAGTGTCCCAGCACGCCCTGCAATTTAAATCATTTCTGAATATTTAAAGCAAACATGCATTTATTATGAAGACTTCACTTACAGACAAATCGTTGTCTATCAGAATGCCTGCCGTGCAGTGAAATGCTCAAATCATCACTCTATGAAAGCCTTTTTTTTTCTCCAAGATCGTTATGACTCTCGATATATGTTTGGGTAAATCCTCCTGAAGCAGAAGGAATATAAGACAGATCAGGCGCCTCCATGATTGTATTGTGCTAATGGATTGTATTATTAGATGTTTTAGAATGTGACTGTAATAATTAGGGCCCGAGCACCGAATGGTGAGGGACCTATTGAAATTGTAATGATTTTTATTATTATTATTATTTCCCTTTGGGGGGCTTTTTCAGGGTCTAGACATGCTCAAAAAGTTGTGAAACTTTGCAGGAAATTCAAGGTCTGCGGATATTTTAGTATTCTGGTGTAATTTGAATTGGCCGTGGCAAAACGGCTCAACAGCGCCCCCTGGAACCAGCCCCTAGGTTTCCCCTTGACCGATCTTCACCAAAATCGGGCGAAAGTTGTATCATGACCAGTCATGAAAAAAAGTCTCAAGGAGCATTATGAAAAAAGCAACAGGAAGCCCGCCATTTTGGATTTAGTGGCCATTTTGGCCAAAATTCCACATTTTTACTTTAATATACTTGTCGTACAGTTTTCATCAGATCAACTAAAAATTTAGTTGAGTGTCATCACAACAAGATTGAGAAAAAAACTGACCAAGGGATTTTTTTTTATCACACCGTGTGACCGTGGCGTGCCGTCAAAGTTTGGTTACACGCCATCAAAACACGAGCATCTGTATCTCGGACATACATGGTCCAATCAAGTCCAAACTAGACATGTAAGACAAGAGTCCCGGCCTGATGACAACAACACAGAAATCATGACTTGAAATCACAGCGCCCCCTGGTGGCAACAGGAAATGTCTTTTCTTTTGCATGTCTTACACTTTGATGTATTTCTCCTCATCCATTGACCTCAACCATGTCAAACTGTATCAAATGGGTCTCAAGACATTGATAATGAAGGCATAAGATAACTGTGACTTTTCGTCAAACGCCATATTAATGGCGTTGCATCAAAGTTCATCAACTCGCCATGAAACACGAAATTGCTGTAACTTCAGTGTTCATGGTTCTATCTCACTCAAAATACATGTGTGTAACAACATCCCCCCCCTGAAGATATTCATATGGTTTTAAGGAATGGGCGTGGCAAAACAACTGACTAGCGCCCCCTAACGGGCAGCCCCGGCACTACTATTGGCCGAAATGTACGAAAATCGATTTGGGCATGTGTCCTTTCATAACAAACAAATAAGTCTCTTGGATAGATATGATAGACCAAACAGGAAGCCCGCCATTTTGGATTTAGTGACCATTTTAGCCATATTCCACATTTTTACTTAGATCTACTTGTCGTAGAGCTTTAATCAGATCCACTTCAAATTCAGATGAGTGTCATCACAACAAGATGGAGAAAAAAAATGATTTAGGGATTTTTTTTTCATCACACCGTGTGACCGTGGCGTGGCGCCAAAGTTTGATTAAACGCCATCAAACACGAGGTTCTGTATCTCGAACATACATGGTCCAATCAAGTCCAAACTAGACATGTAAGACAAGAGTCCCGGCCTGATGACATCTACACAGAAATTATGACTTGAAATCACAGCGCCCCCTGGTGGCAACATGAAGTGACATGTTTTATACTCTGATGAACTGCTCCTGGCTGCTTTACAATATACAGCTCAAATGAGCTCAGTCAAGTCATTGGATCAATGTCAGAATTGTAACATTTCCTCAAACCGTGTGAACATTGATGTGCGGCGAAGGATATTCCTTCGCCAAAGGACACGATGTTGTCATAACTCCACTCTGCATTGTCCTATCACTACCAAACTTCTGTCACATGATAAGAGTACAAGCCTGAACAGCTCTATGTGTCAATATTTCCTCAGTGTCATAGTGCCCCCTACTGATTCGCCAGGAAAGAGGAAGTACTTTGTTAATCCACTCTGCATTATCCAACAGGCTCCAAACTACTGACCTATGATCACAATCGTGATCTGAACAGCTCCGTATATAAATAATCATTCAGGGTCATAGCGCCACCTACTGATCAGTGTGAAAATTAAGTTGTGTTTACATTGTCCAATTGACACAAAATTGCTCACGCTACATCAGAGCGCCTACATGAACAGATCTATATGTCTGTGCTTAATAATAGTGATGGCGCCACCTACTGGCAACAGGAAGTAAGCTTTGTTTAAAACTATCATTCGATATACATAAAATGTTCACTCTTTGATACAGTGGACCGTAATGAGCAGTTATCAGGCAAGGATTAACGTCGCGTGACTGACGCAGGAGCTGAAGCGTTTATCCTTTCCGCAATGTGCAAAAACGCATGCAAGGTGGAGACGTGCGCTTGGTCATCGATCGCTCTCTCCACCGACCGCAACAGACTTCAACGTGCGGGTGCTCGGGCCCGCAAGTGCTACAACGTAGCCCTAGTTTAATATTAAATCTCATTGTACTTTTCGCAGAAAATTAATTCTTAGAAATCCACTCCCAAACCTGCAAGGATGTCAATCCGCTCCTAAACCACCTCGCTTCACTCTCTAGGCCTTCAACAAAATGCCTTCTGTAGGGACAAATATTATTCACAAAGCCTGAGTGTTGTAATGTTTACAATGGTCCCATCGGTTTCTACCAGAGTTGTTGTTGCTAGTAGACATCTTTCGCAAAGACACATCCAGAACCACAGAAACTGTGTTAAAATATCAGAGAAAAACCTACCTTGGTGGTGGTGCTGTTGATATTCACCATCTTCTTTGGGTTTAAATGGCAGTTGGTAATAAATAAATTCTTCTTCTTTGTTTTTATACCTTTTCCTGTATTGCTCACCTAATAGTTCATGTTCATGCAAAGTGTATGCAGTCAATCCAGTAGGGTGCTCATCTCTTCTGTGAAGTGTTGGAGTGAGCAGATCTTTTTGAGTCCCACTGTGTCCGACTCAATGCTACATTTGAGGTAAGTGTAAATGATATCTTCCTGTATCAATAGTGTCCTACTAATTTTAACTGATTTAAGTGAGATCAAATGATTTTTTTGAATAAAATCAACTATCTACTAAATGAAGATTTTTTGGGACATTAGTGATGGCAAGCTATGGGTTGTGAATTTGAGCATTTCTCTGGTATGTGTGGCCACAGATCTTTTTCACATTGCTACCTTGCATGAGGGATGGACCATGCTCCACCTGTGACTTAAATCTCCAGGTGTTTAGAACAAGCTCTGAGTAGAAATATCTTCTATAGTGTAAGCCCATATAGCTGTTTTTATTATTGTCAATATTGGTGCAAGGTGGGATGCAGAATTTAGCCACTTACCTAAACACCCACTCAGCTATCAAGGACGTTTAGCTGATTATAAAATAGTGGGACTGATTTTATTTAATTATTATATAATTATATTATATTGGACCAGACTTGGCACCTTTCTGCTCCCAATCCAACAACCCATCTGACAAACTGTATCCAAAAATACCAGGTATTTAATCCCATTTACTACACTTTGCATGAAATTAATTAATCGCCCAAATGAAACCTATTCATGGCTTTATGTTTAAGTATTCAGATGATTGACATGGGTCCAACCCGTCAGGTGCATCCTGATTGCTGTAATCTTTGAGAAGTGATGAAAACTGAGCCATGAGATCCAAGGCCCTCTCTGAAGACCTATTTGATACAATTGTGGCCAAGAAAAGATCAAGGCAAAAAAAATGAAACCATTTCTAAAGCTCTGAGTTTTGCACGGTACCGTTAGTAATCACCAGAACTGGCTGCACAGACACATTGAGCATAATGGGCCTTGGTCAAGGAGATGACAAAGAACCCAAAGCTCACTCATACCAAGTAGAGGCACGTTCTCCCTCTTGGCTAACACGACTAAGCTCCTTGTTTCAAATGTCTAAAAGATTCAGTGACGTTACCCACATAAGTATTACAAAGCTTTTCACGCATATAAAGTAGGTTAATTACTACATTTTTAATATAACATTTAATGTCAGTGCAGCAACACAATTGCTGGATATGTTTTATTTTTCTCTCTCATAAAGCAAACAATTTTCTTATTGGGTGATATGTGTAATAAAACCGTCAAATTATCGTTGCATTACTTTCTCACAAAGTCTGTGAAAGAGAGTCAGAAGAATTCTGCAGGCCATGCATATAAATATTTGTTTAGAATTGCAGTCCGGAAGCGAATTCCAAGAGGGTGGAAATAGGCCAACAGATTTAAACAAGATGGAAGAAGATTGAACAGCTTATGAAGAAATTGACTTGTAAAAAAAAGGAAACGTGGGCGACAAGTGAGCAACCATACATATCTCTAAAAACCATCAGGTGTAGACATACTTTAATATAAAAATACCAAAATAAATGATAGGGGATATTATGCACATAGGCAAAATATCTGCATTCAAAATCGTGACGTCTCTCTTCTAGTTCAAATTTGATAGACCCTTCCAATGCTGGTCCTACTTCACACACTGTAAAGAACACCTGATGTGATTAATGATGCCTATTTGTTGAATTATATCAATTTGTTATAAAAAATAAACTAAAGAGAATAATCTAGTTTAAAATATACATAGTAATCACAGTTAAAATAGCACAATGATGTCGGATGGTAGTGTGATGATGATGATGATGATGATGATGATGATGATGATGATGAAGATGATGATGATGATGATGATGATGATGATGATGATGATGATGATGATGAGATGATGGTGATGATGATACTCACAGCTGGTTTTAGCCATAACTACTTACTAATACCAATCCTCACCTTTTTTAGTGCTATGCATTCCTTACAAAGAAAGTAAAACCTAGCTTGTATCAATCTTAAAAATCTGTTAATAATAATCAGTGCTGAGGTGGTTCTTCAAGAAAAACTGAAACTTTGGAACAGTTTAACTTTGTCTGACTATAGCAGCTCTGCTGTAGCAACGAGGCTCACTCATCACAAAGCTTGTCCGTGTAATATTGTCTGTCTGAATATGTCTTTTGAGGGAAACTCTCCAGAAGAGTGTTAACTTCATCCAAGAGGATAGACGTTTAGAGAAAAATCAGTTCTATGAATAAGGTACTTTTGATAAAAGGAGACTTCCCTCAGAGCCTACACACTGGTGGTGATGATGAGGACTGGGGATTGCCCAGTATACAGAATTGAGGAGGTGCAGGGATGATGGCTCACTCATTGATTGTGGTACTGAACTGGCAGCTGAATGATTAGAGGGGGAGAGAACCTTTTAAACTTTGACAGCTTACAGGTGATTTGCTCAAGGCGAGGGTATGTTAGGTTATGGTTGGATGAAAGGAGAGAATGGGCTGCTGGGTTCTACAAATAGCGAAAACTGTGCATGTGACTTAAGAGGCATTCACAAAAAGACAGTTTAGCTGCATGTTTTCAGATGAACATTTCATCACTGTGACCATCTCCCCAGAAACTGGAAACATTGAATTGCCTTTTTCGCTTTAACATTTTACTTTTTATAAACAAATATATTATTCCTCAAAAAGTCTACTCTAAATATGCTATATTAATTTATTACAGAAAAAGCGACACTGTCACACAACAATTTGAGCTTTGCAAGGGCTCCCAAAAGATATGGTCTCCAGTGTTGTTTTCGCTCCCAGTTTCACAACTGTTTCAGTTAAACTATCGAGATGGATAGTTAACACAATCAATTATTTAGGAAATGTAAATCTTGTTGTGTCCGATTTCCACTGTCTTTACGGATAAAGTAAACCTTGTTCTGGTGGATTTTGAAGCAGTGTGGGTGTAAAAAGCTGAATACAAGATGCACTCGCATCACGTTCTACTTGCTAAATTAACTGCTTGTTCATGTGAGGACCAAAGCTTGAAAGAGCAGCTTATGGTTATGGAGATGTATGGTTTGACACAGTAGGAGGCATTAGAGAGTCTGTAGCACTGAAAGCTTCCCATCATGATTAATAGATTGCAAACTATTAAGTTTCCTCAAGCTGCTACTTTTCCCTTAAAAAAAACTATGTCAGGTCCAGTTAATGAGGTAGAGACTATAAGCATCCGTCAGACTCGGGACTAGCTACCACATTATCAAAGTCGTGCATGGCTACAAACTTGCTCTCTCTCTCTCTGTCATTCTCTCAGGGATTTACATTTTCACATTTAATGATAGTAGGAAAGGCAAAAGAAAGACAAAATACATTTATGACATGCTGTCTTTGTCTCATCATTCGTCACACACAGTTATTCTAATTCAAACCCCTCAATGAACTTTTCAGTCTCAAAGAAAGTTGGTCTAATGGATTCCATAAGAAGAGTTTGTTACGGTACAATGGCTTTGATGGCCAAAAATGACCATTCAAATTAAAAATTGCTGACTTCCTGTTGGGTTTAGGTTTTTTTGTAGATATGGGTGTGGTAAATGTGCCTATAAGCTCTAGATATCTAGGTGAAATGTGCCAGGTCTGGTGTTTATGGGGATTTCTCAAGCCATTTATCACACCCATGTTTAGTTAGTCAGTGATTTAGTCAGTTTTCAACACAACTGACGCATTAGACAAGTTTAGCATATTTTTAGCATGTTTAGCCTCTCAAAAACGTGGCTCATTAGGAGAAAAGGAAAAATGCCCCCCCAAAAAAAATATATTGTCTCACTCTCTTTGTCAATTCTCAGATGTGGAAAGGACCAATCATATCCACCATCATTGAGATTTAAAACTCAGTTCATCCCTCTTTGGCCAGCATAGCACTTAGTCCCAGTTTGCATCAGTTTATCAGAACCTGTGAATCCATGACCAGCTTCTTCCAGTTTTCTCTGTTCTTTCTCAAGCTCAGTGCTTGTTTATGGCTTCTCTTGTCCTCCTCCACTATCTTACTGTTTCTCTTCTCAACAAGCTGCTGGGAAAAACAACATCCAACTCAGTAATACCAGCTTATCATACAGTCAGTTCAGACAGAGTTCAAAATTGGCTCGTGGCAACAGATTGTGTGGAGTGTGATTATGTAAATGAGTTGTCCGTGTACATGACAAGAAACAGTTATATTAGCTTGAACTCCTCTCAACACTACTTTATACTCAGTTTTCTCCAGCCTAAAGAACCAACTGCTGTAGATTGTTGTCCCAAATATTAAAACCCATGTCCTGAAATAGTGCCTGTAAGACTAGAGAAACTTAATAGTTCAGATTCATTGCTATCAACATGAGAGCTTATGGAGTAGTCATGGTTAGGTTTAGGCACATAAACACCCTAGGCTAAAGGGATAGATCACTAACCTCACATCTTTAAACGTAAAAAAAAACAGATAAAGAACATAAAATGCCGCCATAGTGCTCTTGTGGTGTTAACACCATGTTTTAAGCCTAAATGTCCTCTGTAATCCTCCTCCTAGTTACTGCTGCAGTAACTGAAGTTAGTGAGTGAGGTCTTGCGATAATCCTTTTGAGAACTGTTGAATCTTCAGTATTTCAAGTTGTTGAGGTTTTTTCACGTGTGAAGAAGTTGTCACTATTTACTTAAATTGTATCTTTGATTTAGCTGGAAAGCTGAAACCCCAAAAGTGAGACTTAGAACACCTCACCCAACCATCCACTGGCATAGTGGTGAGCAGATAATGAGTGCATTTTCATTTTTGGGTGAACTATACCTAGAAGAGAATTGGATTTGGGTCAAAACTGTTGGAGTCTTGTGTGTGAAGGTCCTGTGTTTTGCTAATCCGTCCCCCCTGCTAACATGCGGTTGCTCTATATACTTTGCCAACCAAATTCCTCTTTTGCTCCGATCAGAATTAGGATGGCGACTAGAGTTCATCCAACAATATAAATTTAGCTTTGTGCCAGGATAATGTTGTTTTTTATGGCAGCAAGCACATAATTATCATGTGTTTTGTGGCTAACAACCTTATTTTATATATTGTTGTCATGGAAACCATGCCAATTCTTTTATGCCAAAGAACAAAGCTACATGGATAAATGCGCTAAAATGGGAATTAAGGTTCTCCTGTGTTTCCATGGAGATGAAATGATATTTACGGCACTGTGACTCATGTCATATATTTTCCTGAATTGTGACCATTTTGCAAACTTGCATGATATGTGCAGGTTTGCTTCATCAAATAGTAGCTGTTAAAGATCTGGGGCCTTTATTCATAAACAGTGCACAGAATCCTTGCTAAAAGTTTATGTGCAGATTTAAGCCTCAGTACAAGGGGCGTCAGCTCTTATTACTGGGCAACTTTACAGAAAGATGATGCAGGTATCAGGAAGGAAGGAAGCGCTGGCTCCACCAGTGCTGGGGCAACATCATCAAAAATGGATTGGCCAAGCTATTTGTGGATGGGGAAGGAGCCAAATGATGTGTTTACTGTCAGTTTGAGGCAGTGATGTGCTTGTCTTAGAGCCGGAAGCCTTAAAATGCTCTGAATGTCGTTTCAGAAGCTGTTGCACTCTAACAAGAAGACAAACCAAAAGGAAGTCTGTATTTCTTGACATGACTGCATACACTTTAGTATGAGGAATATGAAATATGCAGAAAGCAGGGCCTGCTTGAAGATATCTGCAGTGAGCTTCAGTAAGCCCTAGTGCTCAGATCTACTTTACTGTCTGAAGAAAAACAATCAATATCTACATTTTCACTAGGGGTGAGGAGGATCAAGTTGAGCTACAGCATCCTTTGCAGAGAATACTCAGTCCATACTGGCTTGTGTTTATGGTTTGGGAACATCAATAGCGTTCTTGCAGGGGCTGCAGTTTTGAAATTGCACACTGCCAGACTATGAAGAGGTTTATGTCGTAGCTCAACTTGCAGTCTGTGGTGCAGGTCAGGTACCCGTTGAAGCAATGATTAAAAAACTGTTCTGTATATAGAATAGTGTGATATTGACTATATATTTAGTATTGAGATTGTTGACCATTGTGTGAATAGGTTTTCACCTGCACATGTACGCTGATAGACGGAAGTTTTTCAGTTTAGTTTTCAACCCATACTTTTCTTCACAGAAATTATTTGTATGTGAAATAAACTACATATTGCACAGAATGATTTATAGGACTCCAACACTAACACCCCTTTATAAAATGCCCTTGTTTATTTATTAATCTATTTTATTACTGGCTCATTGGTTTGATGAACTGCACCTGTGGTTGGTGTGATGGCTGTAGTTTTTTAACTTCCAGCTCAGTTCTGACCCTGAAAGATGTTTGCAGTGCTTGACTACAAAATAATAGGAGGCTCCTGTAAACATTTCATCCATATTAAGTGTGAATAATCACCCAATTGTACCATTAAGTTTGGCATTATGCGTAACCCTTGAGGTCCTCACAGCAAACAATCCAGATTTATTATCTTCATTTCAGAGGCACCTTCAAGATTGAAGATGAACCAGGTGCAGCTTGTGCACATTTTTGCATTTAGTTTTGCTCATGTAGATTAGTGAGGCTGGTTCCAAGGTCATATTATGCACGCTCATTAGAATCCCATGACAACAACATGTAGAGACAAAAAAACAGAATTCTGCAAGCATGACTAATGATAAACACCCCAGTGTGATATGTTTACTGGATTTCACTGTTTTCTTAACATATTGCACTGACTACATATGAGTTTTTGTCCTGCTGACTCCAATGTAGTTCATCATTAGTGTTGAAAAACTTGATAGTAGTTGGAAATGGTGTACCAAGGAGCCCGAGAATACCCCAATGCACTTGAGTCTCATCGTTCTCTTCGAATATTCACAGGTCAAATGAGCATCAGATGGAGAATATGTATTATTCATTACTCATTATGATGCTGGTTTTCACAGAGCTTCTTCTAGTTCTGTTCAGAGAAACAGCATTTACAGCCTTTGAATATTAATATTGATGATATGCATTGTATTTACAGACAGCTATACGTAGGAAGGGAACTTTTGTAAAGGTCAAAAGTCAGTTAGGTTGTTTCATTGCATAATAGTGTATAGCCTATGTACATGAAACCTATATGGGTATTGTGTTTTTTTCTCCTTCCTTGTATCTAGTCTAAATCTACTGGAGTCTTGGAATCAAATAATCGAAAGGAGCGAAATAGAAGGTTACCATGCACACATGATTACTTCTGATTAAACCATGAAATAAAGTGACAAAAGTGCAATGATACTTTTCATTAAGTCCTTGCAGTGCAGAGATCCACTCGCTAAATTTTCAATTCTGAGCACGATCCACAGACACCGAATGTCGTGTTCACCACGTCAGCCCTGAGGCAGAACCCTCCCACCCTAGATTGCCTATCCTCCATCCCTGAAAGCACCCATTCACTTCAAGCCCCATTCATTAGAGCAGATCATACCACCTCGTGAGCCAGCCAGCCAGGTCTCTGAAAGGCCAAGGGAGCCATCCTGAGCATCCACTCCTTCAGTTATTAGAACAAGAACCTCACCCTGCAAAGGAGCCGAGTGAAGAGGAAAGCAAAAGCCATAACTTTTCCTCACCTAATTTTCATTACGGGTTTTACCCCACATCTCCTTATTCTGACAGCATGACTATCTGCGTTTGGTTCTTAGCCAGGGGAAGACAAACCTCAGAGTGTACCTTTAGGGGGAAAAGAAATTGGAATTAACTGAGGTTCAGCATTATCAGCCTACATGCCATAGGTGGCTGCAAGTCTATCAGCCCTGAGGAAAACGACTTAATAACAGCCTCATTAAGACCATAGTCCATTACAGATAAGGGTCCCCCTGAGACGCGCTAATTAAAAGCAAAGGGGGGTGTCAGAGTGGGCAAATTGGACACAGTCAGTGAAACTTTAGGTTTTCATGGTGAAAGAAAAGCCTGGCTAATCTTGCGGCCTCCTGTGTAAGGCTTTGTGTCTGCCCTGATGCACCTTACCAGGTTGTGTCAGGTATTGCTTTCTGCCGGTCATATTGAAACTGGAAAAGGGTAACTCTGCACAATGATCCTGCCAAATTAGATTTTTCTGTCTGTGTTTCAAAGGCTCATGTGTTCAAATGAGCACTTCTAGAGCTGGGCCTGAATTGAGTTGCCCACTTGGTGGCAGAAGAGCTCTACTCTACTGCACATAGCTGTTCCTTCAAAATAAAAAAATTGTATCTGCATGGACGGAGTATGAAGACTCGGGAAATCAGGTTCAGATGTCATCAGCATCAGACTGTCTCTGTACAGGGTGACATACTCACTCAGCGGTTGTCTGTATGTCAAATAAGTTGATGATGTATTGCGGAGGAAGTCAATAAAATGTTCCGTGTAGGATTTCATGACAAGATGTTAGAAACTCATTGCACCAACAAAGCAGTTTAGTTTCTGCTGGTGTCTGTAAACTCTGAATGCTGGCTCTTGAATTAATCTTTGAGGTACTTGAATTAATCCTTGAGTGACTTTAAAGATTAGTTAATAATTCTATCACTATTATCTTTGAAATGAATCTAATAGCAAATACATCACTGAGTCGAACGCCATGAGACTGCAGGTAATGCATGGTTGTAGCAATGCTGTTGAGTATGCCCCAAGAAATCATATGTCATATGTTAAAATCATTTGATCATAGATCAGCCCATTTAGGACACTGCAAGGAAGGACGAAGAAAATGATTAGGCTTCTAGAAACTGTGTCACCCATCTCCCCCTGCTGTCGTGTTGTTGAAGCACTTCAAAGTAACTCTTTGTTGTTTCACAAACAAAAAAAAGCGCTACCTCAGTGGATTTTAGGTTTGGGGATTGAATGTTTCTGAAATTACTTTCATCCTTGAAAAGGGAAAGAATAAGTGACTGTCAGGAAAAATTTGGCTTGGCGGCCCACGTGCGCTTGGCATTGCATTCTCTTTGGAAACAAACATGCATGCCTAATAGAATGGCTCGAGCAAGCAGAAAATAAATGTCCTGCTCTGTGAACTTCAGTTGTCTCAGGTTTCATCCTTATCCATTTCAGGGCTGCTGCTCGTGCTGTCATTGATAGTAAGGGCAAGGACTGTTCATACACAAACCATTTCTCTTCTGGGAAGAATTGATTTAATGACAACGTCCAGTGGCCGCAATCGATGGGGCAGGGGGAAAGGTACATTATGAGGAAAGGAAGACAGATAATGGAGGATCACATAGCCATCTCCATCACTCTAACTAGCATCCTTGAACAATCCTTCCCTTATTTTAAAAGTACCCAGTGGAACAGGACAGTGTCTTAACTTATCTCCTTTCCTTCCCTATGCATCTTGTGTCAAATCCCTTCACCTCTGACCTGCTTGTTCATCTCCACCCAGCAGAGTGACATCTGGGATCACAGCAGCATACATTACTAGATGAGGATCCTTTCAGTTTACAGCCCCGCTGTTTTACCCTGCATGGCTTCGAAGCTAACAGCTGCAACTGTGGCTGTGGATAGACATTAAGAGATGCTATTACTGTTGCCTCAGCTTCATTGTTTACAGGCAGTCCAGCCACCCTCAAGATCCAGCTGCTTGTATAATAAGATCTCAACTTCCACTCATATCCACTCTAAGCACATCTGATGAGCTGCCTCATCAGACTAAGGTGGATAAATCCTTCTCTGTGTTAAGATACAATGTGTATCTCTCATCCACCATGGCAATGTTTACGAGCTGCAAAAAGCTTGAGTTGATTTCAGGATAATGAGTGTCAATCTGCAGGGCTTAGATTTTCACTCGGCCCAGATATTTTGTGTTGACTTCCATTTTTGTGTACACAGTAAACTAGTGAATAATTAAACAAATAATGTCAGTGTATTCTCAGCTAACTCATGAGGGAAGTATTCAGAAATAAGAAAATATCACGTTGCAATGAGAAGGAAAGCTAGATGAGGTGACAAGCTGTGAATGATTGTCCCTATGTAAACATAGCTTCTGAATATCAACCCAGGCCCCTAGAACACTAACACACTGCACATCCAATTAAATTAAACTAGCTCAATGTACAACACTTGCAAGTCAAATAATTCTGGTCTGTTCACTTGGGTTTGAGCAGTTGGAGTTTATTTAAATTATGACACTGGTCTATGACTTCTTGCCTGAGGCAGGTTGTTCTGAAGCCCTGGGGCCTTCACACCAGAAGCCAAGTGACCTGCTGCTTTGAATCTCTACCTATGCACAACCTGATGGGTTATAAGATCTGCAAGAGCTCAAAGGACGGCCTATATGGCCTTGTTGAATTTAGGTAGAAATGTTCTTGTGACACGATCACCAATCATATTAGATGAAAGGTTACTCTGTTCAACACAACTATCACACACGATATGCTACAGATAGAAGATTCACGCTACCTAATACTAAGACAAGTAGGATGCAGAAAACCGTCATGTACAGAGCCATGGTTATGTGGAATTCATTGCAACAGCATCTTAAAATAACTCTGGAAGAGAAATTGAGTTGTGTCTTTGTGTGAACTGGAAAAAGATAATATATAAATAGGGTGAAAGCAGAAATATAAATAACCTTGTTTCTTTGGAATTTAATTTAATGGGGATATCAATATTGTTAAGATTCAAACTTAACTGTGTGAAGGAAAAGGTGAAAATGTGTTGTGAATTTACAAAATAATTATAAATGATCTATATGTTACAATAATGATTGTTTTGTTCCTTCTTTGTATTACTTCAACAAGTTAATGAGATTAGCTGTTTTTGTAGTTTGTGTATAAATGTGTGTGTGGTGGACCCTGGGAAGAAAAGCTAATGCTTCCGCTTTTAATAATGGGGATCCTAATAAAGAAAGAAAGCAAGTGGAGTATTCTCTATGTTAACAATTAAAGTGAAAAGCAAAATGCACCTTGGCAGAAAAATAAGAGTAATGCCTATCCTTTTGTTAAAGTTATAATCCTCAAGTCTTTCAGAACAATCTGGCTGTTACAGAGTAGAACAGCATGGGGCTGAGGACAATGTACCTTTAACATTGCTGAATTAATCAACCCACTTACTCTGCCATGCACATTGCCCCCCATCATTTCAGTAACTACAGGAATCCATGGGAACCCACAGCAAGATGAAACTTTTTCTCTTGATAAGTCAGAGCGGTAATTTTCAGCTCTCAAGTAAAGTCCATAATAATGACTCCACAGTGCGGCTGTTTCTGCTTAATGAAGGAGCCCTGCACAGACTGTCTACATCCCTCCGTCTGCCTGTTCTATTCTGGTTGAAAAGGAATGGCGTCCTTGTGGCACTTCCTGTATGTAATGGCCCTAAAGGTGAGCCATCATACTTTTGATGCATGGAGAGTCGATAGTACCGTTTTGATGTCACTCCACATATATTAAACAAACAGCTATATCTCTGTAGCCCAGACAATCAGCAGTCCTTTCCTATTTCAGCTTATGTTTTATTTTCTTCAAAACACAAATTGTATTTGGACATTTAGAAAGGGGATGATTTGAAAACTGTAGCACTCTTCCTATAATATGTAATTACATTTGAGCACTTGTCAAAAGATGCATAAAATCCATCATCTGTCTGTGTTTGCAACCCTAATAACCCCCAACAACACTCATGTCTCATTCTGTGTCACGTAACAGTCACAGAACTTAAGCTGTCAGACAATGCAGGGTAATATTCTAAACTTTTATAAAGCCCAGTTGGCTATGAAGCTGCCATTGGCTGCTGTGGTTGTGTTTCTCTTCCCTTTATCACCTGAGCACTGGGGAGCCCAGGTGTTGGCAGTAAGCAGCTTGCATGGCAGCAAAGTGATATTTTGATGAGAAGACAGTCGGCTCGCTTTGCAATTCTGCTGTGCGGCACAGCCTTGTGGCCCGGCTCTCCGGCGGGACAGTCACATCCTTGGGTCTACACAGCTGGCAGGGGCTCCTGCCAACTGTGCCAGCTCCCCATCACAGATGTTCATGCAGCCATCACATTGGCAGCATCTAGCGCTTTGTGTTGACCTTATTCAGGAGCACAGCTAGCCATGGATGAAGGGTTGAATGCGGCAGCCATCAGTGAACCTCTTAAAGGAATAAACTGAGTCTACGGGAGATTAGCTTGTTGGACAATATTAACTGAAGAGAAATGATCCATGTGTCACGCCTATTGCTCCATGCAAATACATTACCATATGTCAAATGATAGTAGCCATGGCAACTGGCAGTTGAGTGACCTTTTTCTGGTGAAGATGTCATTTCTTTCTGTTTTATGATCCTCTTGTCTCATCTGTGTGCATGGGACTTGGATCCAGGGGTTAAAATGTCTCCTTCAATATCATATTGCGTAGTAATTTTTAATCACCGAGCAAATGGGTCCTATTCTCTAGACTACAAAGAGATATATGAGGTGATTTCTACATCCTAAGCAAAGTTAACATTAAGCTTAATAGGTCACTGGTTACAATTATTGGACTAAATCATTTGCATCAGGACTTTAAAGTGGCATTTGGTATCAGTCAAATTATTTTGCTCCATTGTGTTTTTACAAGTTCATTTCTGAGTTAGTTAAAATGTAATGAGTATATTCCAAGCTGTGTTTCCTTGGTGAGGATAACTCTCACAAACAAACACCATCTTTCCTTCTCTAATTTAATCATCAATCATCTGCACTGATTTATAAAAGATATTTGTTTCTGACTGTCAACCACAGCTGTCTGACAAGATTCAGGCCATTAAAAGCGAAAAGCATTCCATTGATGTGGTTATAAAAATGGCTTCATCAAAGTATTTTTACTTAATAGATAAAAAACAGGAAAGTTTTCAAATCGTACAGCTCTTCAAAATCCTTCAATACCCCCTCCCCCTTCTTCCCCACTGACTTTTACAAAACCGCATTTAACCCCTGCTTTGATGATTGTGTTTCAAATGACACCTTCTGTGAGACGCTTTTAAGTAAAAAATAATATTTTTTGATCAAGTGGTGCTTTTAAATTTCTTGTTTCATCCAAATAAGAGACCAGGAAACAGTCCAGAGTGACAACTAGTCGTTACAAAGTCAGCAGTTCAATCAAAGAATGATTTTCGGAGACAGTTTCTTTGATTTTATTTTTATTTGAATCATGTCAGATGCCTAAAAAGGTTTATTGTTTCACAACCAGCAATACAAACAATTAATTAATTTAATGACACATTTATGTAGATATCGCACTCTCATACACTCACACACATACACACACACACAACACACACACACACACACACACACACACACACACACACACACACAGTATGCATTTTTAAATACATTTGATATGGTCTAATCTGCTACTGTGGCCCTTATTTGAGGGAATAGCTCTATTTGTCATGCAAATACCATGTTCTGATGATTTGTTCTTTTGTTCAGTTTTTAAAGGTTGTATTTGGATAAAAATAAGGTGTTATTGGGGACAGGGTGATAAACATATAGATAGATAGAGAGATAGATCCTTTAATAGTCCCACAGTGGGGAAATTTGAGGGTTTACACAGCAGCGCAGGTAATGCAACAAGAGCAAAAGAAAATGCAAAAAAAACTAAAAAAAAACATAATAATAAGAAACAAAAACAACAATGAGCAAAAAAATAGTAAATAAATTATATAAGTTGTAGAACAACAAAATAATACAATTAAATAATTATAATTTAAACTAAATAATTATATTAAATAACTAAATTAATTGCACAAATTGTGTAATTTATAACCAAATAGTAGAAACTATTTAATTCATATTTTACTATTCTAACAAATGTGTTTGGTATAAGTCATTACAGTCTGATTACAACTAAAAGTTAAAATAATCTAAATAGTTTTCACAGTAGAGTTGTGTTTTTGCAGGCGACTGCATGTAGGAGCCATGGCCCCAGGCTCAGAAAACACATATGACTGCAGATCGTTTTTGCCATCAAGCCTTAATTATTAATTATTAGTGTCGGCCTCTTAATGCCTCATGTACAAACCTTTCATATATTTCTGTGACAGATGGGGCTCTTTGTGCTGAATCCTCATAAACTAAACAGATATAAAACTTCTTCACAGCATGATGCATGTGATGATCACTTGACAATTAGAGGAGAATAATTGTAAAACTGCATCTGATAGTGGTGGCGTTCCAGGATCTGGTGAACAGCTGTCATTGACTAATGGTGGAAATGCTTGTTGTTTGCTGAAGAAGATTCAAGCAGATACACGTACACATACATATTATAAACATCACCACTACCCTCGCAACACCATCAATGCCTCCAATCTCATATGCACAGAGGCAGATGCAATTATTTTCACAGAGATAGAAGGAAATGTCATCAGCGCTCTCAAAAAGCCTTCGCATTCTGTCACCTTCTCTTCTTTCTTTTTTTTTCCTCATTTCCATGACTCCCTTTATCAATTAAGTCCGCTCTCAAGATTGTCTCCGGCAATTTCATTACAGTCAATTAGCCTGGAGAGAGACAGTGAGAAAGAGAAGAGAGCTTTCTAGTCAGGGAGGGAGCTGCAGACGGGCGACATGCATCTCAGGCCCTGCATACCAAACAGTGACAGCAGGAGGCTGCTGGCCAACATGCCCTCAGACTAGCTGGGGACATTCACCTCTCTCAAGCCTAATAATGTCTCTGAGACACTCAGTGGAGACTGCAGAGACACTCTGACGGGCCTTTGTACCTCCAGTATGTTCACATAGACAAAGTTGTGATGGACGCGTTGCTGACTGCAAATGTAGATGCTATAAAAACCCATTTTGTGTTGGACGGTGTAACACAAGCTTAAGTCAGCATTCAGACATGCAGTGGGCAACACTGAAGCTCGAGGGAGAACACACTTAAAATAATGGAGACAGATATCTGTGGTCTGTCAGCAATGTAGTACAGTATGTGAGAAGAAACATGACAAACTGCTTCAATCAAGAGGTGACTTATAACTAACTCAACAAAATGTAGAATAAAATGTAGACAAATAGAACGTAAACACAAGACAGGAATAAAGAGTCTCAGAACGCAGGATCCACAATTCCCTCTGTTATTGTCGTCTAGTTTCTCGATCACTGCCTCATGTCAGTCAAGTCGGAAACTGGATTATTTCATTCAAGTTGTAGATATATGTCTTCAACTCAATTAATTTGGAACATAGTTAGAATCAGGTCTCACTTTAGAGGATATAAACAACTTGCAAATCATAATATAGCAAATGTAGGTGGCATATTTTCTTGTTCTTGTTGTGAAATATCTACTTGTATACAAACAGTTTATACTAATTGCTGCTTTAAAATATCCTTGTATTTGCAAATGGCTGCAACACATTGTTTTTAAGTCAATATATTGGTTATAAAAGTGTGGATTAAAATTAAGCAAATATTAGAGTTTCTTCATGCCCACCAATATATTTTAACTGACTTTGTCTACAACTGCCGGAACTCTGTCTGAACTCAGAACATGGTTGGATGTTAGCTTACTCATGCATGACTGCAACATCCATTCTCATATTACTATAAAAATGTCTTGTGTATTGCTTGTTGGAATGAAAATATTCTGTGTATCTCTGTGTGGTGCATCAGGTAAAACCAGGGCATTCTCTTCAATGACATGAAAACATATGGCTCAGCTGCAGCTGGCCAACTCTCCTGCAGTGGATCAGCAGCCAGAACTCCTGGGAATCCACACGGGCACTTGGGGGAATAGCCAACATATGCCTGACTATGCAGTTTACTGCAGCATTACCTGTGTTCTGTTTTGGTATCATGCTGCCTGTGCAGCGGTTAGACCTGATGGTGATGTACTATTTTGTATGGGCTGCACATTTCAGTAACTTCAAAGCAGCCTTGGTTTTTTTCCAACAAAGGTTCAGATTATAGAGTTTATTTAGAAATTGCGAACAAAGTTAGAGACAGAGCCGAAAGTTTTTTGTCATCTCTGGGTCTCACTGGTTTTAATCCTTTTTGTTTAAAGTAAAAAACTATTTGTTATCGAATTTAAAAAAGCAAGGTTTAAATTAGTATAAAGTGGAACAGCAGGATTACGTAGCCAAACTCATGCTTTTGTCAACACATTGATAAAGAGGAGCATGACATGGTACAATGCCCATATGAAATGAATTGCCTCAATTTCGCTGTTTTACACTACGCTTGCTGTGTAATAACATACTTTCATTATTTTTAAAGGAAACTGTGGGTGGTAGTCTGTGTTACATCATGCAGCTTCTCACCCACACTGTAACCACAGGCGTAACATATGCCCCTATTGATGAAGTATATATTAAACCCACAATTTGGTACCGTGAATAATGTCTCCTGGAGATGACGCCAACATGATACATGGTTTGTTATTGATAAGTTTACTTATTTGTCAGTTTGTCTGTCCGTCCTGTCCTCAGATGAACACAGCATCTCAAGAACAAGAAGTTTACGGAAACATTGTGCTTACATTACACATTCCTCCTACATAATAGATGATCTGAATAGATTTTGGAGCATCTGCTGCATTACTTTGCATATAAATTAGAAAAGAATGGATTTTCCTGAAACCACTATATCTTCTTAATGTTTTAAGGTATAGTATTATTAACCTCCAAGACTGAGTACTGGTAACTTTGAGAATAACATTTTTGCCAGTGACCAATAACAAGCCTTTTTCGACAGTGCTATCTTTGAAGGGATGGCGAGCCAGTTTCAAACTGCAGGAAGATAAGATAGACCTTATCAACTGTGTTGCACCTCCTCTGTCTGGAAATGAACTGCTCCAAGAGCAACGGTTTGCAGACAATGATCTAATGAGATGAAGTGTTTGTTAACTGATTACTCAATAGCCAAAAGAGCCGTTATTGTTATTATTATTATTATTTTCCCTCTTCACTCAATTCCTTTATTAAACAGAGGTATGAACAATGGTGAAAGAAATGCCATGGGGGCAATACAAGTAACAGTTGAGACAGGGGTTGAACTGGGCCCATATGAGCTGAGCTCCAACACCTGCAATATCATATCATCATATTACACTTGTGTTTTTAATATCATGTTCAATAAAAAAAATAAAAAAAAACATTGCTTTAAAAATGTATTACACCAGTGTAAAGTCAGACTTCAGGGACTTCTAACAATATCCAGACATGAGTCTCAGAGAAGGACTCAACGATCACCAGGAAACTTTCATGTGATCTATGAGTACTGAGCTCTGAATAGCCCCTGACGGCTGTGCACTTTTCGGCATCACAGCCGAAAAGTGCTGGCTGTAGATGCACTCTAGGTGAATGGGTTAATGTAAAAAAATGCAAAACTGTACTGTAAATTGCTTTGAGTTGTCATCCAGACTAGGAACGCTCTATATAAATACAGGGCGTTTACTGTAGCTGCTGCCAGTCCAGTCTGTCTAGACTGCCTTTGATAATGACCGGCAATAACAATAATTATTTATCATTGATAGGGGGGTCCCCAAAGTGAAGACTTGTACCCAGGAAACTCATCCAGAACAAGACACACAAACAGAAAGGGAGGGATAGAGAAAGAGAACCAGAAAACTAAGGCTGAGTTGTGATTGGTTTGCTTGGCTTCAATGCATTTCAAGCAGACTCGCCACCATTTTTTTTATTGAGTTGAAGCAACGAACACAGGCATCATCTTTCTTTTCTTTGTTGCAGTTTTGTTGGAAAAAGTAATTGCTCTTCAACATCTATCAGCTCCAACTCCAACACGATCCACTGAGTAACACTCGCCATTGTTCTGAAGTTTTGGTAAAATAAGCGAAACCAGAAATTGAAAAAACAATCAACAGCAGCATAGAAACTCTACGGCCACTAGCGTTTCGACAGTAGCATTGCACCGGACTCACACCTATGGGCAAATATATATGTGCTTGGCCCCCTGGGTAGGCTACGATTTAGCTTCAACACAGAAGCATGATTTGGCGTTAGGGTCAGGCCTGTTCACAACAACAGGGAAATCTCTGAATCATTCCCATGATGGCAGTGGCTTTGCAGAGCTTAATGTATAAAGAAATGCTACAAAGATCATTTGTTTGTTTATAGCACATCAACACAGGTGTCAGCCCTTGTCCCCGAAAGTTCTCAAATTGCGTTGTGTTTCCAATGGTACATATTCAGCAATGTTTTCAATGTGTAAAGCACTTCTTATTATTACATCTTTGTATTATATATTTATTTTTTCAGTTTTGCAATCATGTTAGAGATGTCATCACTAGCCACTAGCTCACAGTGTATCCTTATTATCAGTTTTTTTTTACAAGGGGGCTAGCAAAAAACCCACTCTTGATAAGGCCACAGCAACTGTTTGTCTCACCATTTCTTACTTACTTCAAATATTACCATATTTTTAGAGTTAAGCTGAGCATTTCCAGGAGGCGTTGCACTTGCGGTGGTCAGTTCATATAGATTTGTAACTTACAACTTGACAGGGCAGTTTATATAAGCTACAGCTGATTTGGGAAAACAGGTGCCACATCTACACAATAAACCTCACTGTTCAGTAGATATCTGGGAGTGGAGGATATGTCATATTTTGTGGAGCAAATGCCAACACTCAACCCTACAATTTACCGTACATTAAGGAAGCTTGAGCCATCTTTACAGCAGTGATGTGCAAGTGGGGAATTTTAAACCCTCCCCGACCTATAATGAGACTCAATTTACTCCACATTACCCACAGAAAGTCTTGTTTAGACTGGTTAGGTTTTTGCTGCAGCACAACATATATGATAAGAGCTCCAAATGCAATGCACATCTAAGAACAAGCATTGATAGATATCAAATTATAAAGTGTAGTATACACTTAGTCACAGCAGTTATGCAGTGACAGCACTACGTTTTACTCAGCTGAATGTTAACACATTTCATACTTGTTGTGGAGTGGCAGCATCATCTGCATCCACTTGACTACTCTCCACCAGAAGTAGTTGTATCCCTCTGTCCACCTTCAGGATGAGTGTTTGTCCATATGTGCCACGCTCAGCAGGAATGGTTTGATTTCTGAAATTCGACACACCTCTGCAGCACGTTATTGTTTGCTTGCGGCAAATTTGCCTTGAATTGGCCATGGAAGGGCCTGCAAACAAACCAACTGCAACATCTTCAAATGGCGTGCAAGGTGTGATATTTTGTGTGGATTTCCACTCACTTACCTGAACAACTGTGAAATCACAAAAGCAGCCCATGTTGCATCCTTCACTGCAATTGAATGTGAGTAGCATTTATCTCATAGCAAATGCAGAACTGAGTGAATCCTTCAGAGCCCTCAGTTTGACAGCAGCAGCTGCTTCAAAAGATTGGCAAAAGTTTTCATGGATTCACTTCTAGTACTGAGACAAGCCAACAGACCAAGCTGATAGTTTTGGAGGCCTTTTCAAAGGGTCAACATGTAGAGGGCAACAGCACAGAAAATTGGTGTGGAAAATTAAATTGCAGGGCATTAGTTCTTCCACTGAAAAATATGTTGTCACAATTTAGTGTGGAGCTTGTTCGTTGAGGTTTAAATTGACAGGGCCCAAATTTTGGAACTGTAGCGGCATGTTTACATCAATCAGCAATTGCTGTGTGCTCCCTTGCCCCCTCTTAGCATTTCTGCAATGGTGCCAGTGTGTTGGGTCTCAGGCACAAAGAGGGAAAAGAGATTTGTTCTCACCCCGACATCACCCACCACGATCACCATCCACACCACCAACACTGCCAACAACCGCATTCATGTTCTCTTCATGAATTTCTACACTGTTCTCTTTGTCTTTTTCCAATGCTCACACAGATTATGCATCAAGTATTTAATTGATCCCTCTGGGGCTGGATTCTCACAGTTATGGGAGACTTACGTACGCTGTGGTATGAACCTCGATCCTCCGATTTCGAGGAAAGCGCAATGTTTCGAATACCTAGCTCCAGGCCGCATTAATTGGTTTCTCATAGAGACATGTGCTTGGGATGTTTTTCCATGTGCTTCAGCAGTTTAAGTGTAAGGTAAGGTAACACGTTTAGTGTGTTCAGGATAAATACCTGTATAAAATGAACTGTCAGTATCCCCTGTTAGAGTTGAACTAGCATAGACAAAAATACGGCTCCATTATTCAGCAAAGATGTGGGCTGAGCAGCTTCCAAATGTTTGCAGTCTTTGTTTTCTTCATCACTCACCTCCCACTCAGCTGACACTGAGATTCAGAACTCAAAGTCAAATTTCACATCAAAACCACTTGTATACAATCAGCTGGAGTTAGCGATCATAAGGTCCATCCTCAATAATCTTCAACCAGTTTTTACTGAATGTTTTCCTCTGAGTGTTGGATAAGGTTTGACTGATGCTGCACAGCTGTTACTTTGACATGATGATCTGACATAAAGGCTGAGCCTTGTACATGACTTGACAGTAGACGGGAGATGATTATTTGATTTTGAACACAAGCATTAACAGATACTCAATTGATTTAGATGTGACACCTTTTTGTGAGGTTTGACTGTATTTTTATGTGATTAAGGTACATCGTTCAAAAAGATGCAATAAAACCCAAACATCCTACAATTATAAATAAAAAAAAACAACGACAAAATAACTAAAAGCTAAATAAAGAACATGGTTTTTCCCCACCTGCTTGGTTCTCCAACTTGGTACAGTGTCTGGATTCAGATATGCCTGGGACATTATATATGCCAATGAAATGCAGTGACATTTACACACAGAGCTGCAGAACTGCCGTCCTCTACAAAGCACCATCTGAATGTATGCGTCAGCTGTTTACTACACCATGGGTGTTGCAAATTCAATCAATATGAAAGGTGTTGTAATTAAGTCTAGACACACCAAGTTATCTTATAATTGTGAGGTGGACCAGCATGTGAGAGCAGTGGTGCTGAGGGATCTGCTGTAAGATTCACCACAAGGAAGCAGCAGTGGGTAAATGATTGAATTACACTGTAACTTACCATCCTTTGTTAGTGTTGATTATGGATCAGAGCATGTGATTCTTCTGATATGATATAAAATAAGATCCATGGTATCTGACAGCAGTGAAAGTACAGGGATGGTTTGGGTCTTGAGGAGTTGTAGCTTTTATTTACTGGTAAATAGTCTCAACTCAACTCACAATCATTTCACTGCTAGTTAACAACTACACTGCTTACTCCTAACTACACCCGCCAGCTTCACCATGAATCAATCTCTCTCTCTCTCAAAGTTACACAGAGGTGATGAATCAGTGTAATTTGCTTGTTTACTTGCTGCTGCATGTTAACACTTGAGAAGAGAACAAGTAAGTACATTTTATTACACATCTCTGTCTATGTATATCAACATGCTGCTCTACCCTTTGCTTCACAAACCCCAGACTTTGTCAGCATCACATGGTCGTACCCAGGAAAATGAAACCCTGTAGATCAGGGCTTCTTCCAGAGATGGCCGGCCCAGAGCCTGTGTGTGTGTGTGTGTTTGTGTGTGATTGATGACTCTGCCTCACTCTTAGACACAGAGAGAACCTGCAAAACTCTCTAAATGTCGGCGACATACTTATGTAAATAAACACCTATGTAAAGACAGGCCTTACCGCCACTGCTTAATGCATGTAGGCATTTCTATTTCAGTATTGTCAAATCCATCTTTATTTTTAGCCTCAACAGGTCAAGCAATGTTCTGCCCTGCTTACCCTGATGGCCCACTACTGGCATAGTGTCATATCATATCGAAAGATCACAACACCAAGTTATTCGGAATGTAAACATTTTACACTCTCAACAAATTGTCATAAAAAATTTGGTATAAAACTCTGATTCGTGTCCTCATGTTCTCTCTACATTGTGTGCAGAAGGGTTGTTGGTCAGTGAGTATGTGCATGCCATCTTCCCTCAGTATGACTCAGCATCTGAGCCTTTAAACTCTCCTTGTCCCTCCAGGGTATAATATGTCCTCATCCTTGTCCCCAGACTTTTTGAGAGCAGATGATCCTCATTAATAGTGTCCGGATGGAGGGCATGTGTCTTTGCAGCCTCTTCAGCCTTGACTCTAAGAAGCCCGATCTGACAAATCCTCTTATAAAGATATCATTCTCCTGCCATCCCATCCCGGTCCCTGTTCTCATCAGACATCAACGGCTGATTTGTCCTCCCTTATTTGCACACGGCATTGATCAGGTGAGAGCAGCGGGGAAACTAGGACAGGCGGTGTGCGGGAGTTGTAATAAATGATGAATCTCCATCGCCAGGCATTTTAGCTGGGACCTGACACATGAGGTATGGCAATCACAGTGGATATCGCCTCACCGGCATGCAAATGAAGGGTCAAGTTGCCATCCCATTAACTACAATAATTGAACTGTCATCGAAAAAACGCCGTATTCCCCCAGTTCACTTCTTGTATTCCCCCTTCTCATATATTTCATGAAATTCTCATCAGCTCGTACAGGGTTTTATTTCCTGTCTTCATTTACTCAAATAGCTTAAATGCTGTTGAAGACTTCGCTGACATCGAACAAGATCTACAGCCATGTTATATCAGATGAAAGCTGCATGTTGATGAAAGAGGAAAGGCTCTCAACCTTGAACTGTGCAGGCTGGTCTCATCAAAATTTCGTTGGAAATGCTACTGTGAGCAAATGACAGCACCTCGGATTTTTTACCTCCTAATTTTCAAACCTGACTCTGCTCAGTTACTCAGTTACTGATGCCTCACATAGTTCACAGCTGCTTTACACTGTTGATTCAGAGTCCAGGTTAAACCTCAAGGTAAGAGATAAGCTGCAGCTGCGGTAGATACTTTTAGTACGATAACATCATGATGCCGCGGCAGAATCTGAATTCCGTTGCAAAAATATCCAGTGTCAAACAGTGTTATTTGTATGTATATGTTGTATCATTTGATAAACACATTTCTAATGGTGTGTTTGTGAAACTGTGGATTGCTGGAGGGTCCCTCTGTTGGGCCAACACAATTAGTTTGGTTCAGTTGTTTCTCCATGCAGCCATTTCTTTGTCACACAAAAAACAACATTGTGACTTTTGACATTTTCTGAACATATCTCTTGTGCAATTGTGCTGAGGTCAGTGGTGTAAGCTGTTGCCACTTGTTTCTATTTCCCACCTGTGTATGGAATCAAATGGACTTTCACTGGAAGTTGACAAAAAACAAAAAAATGAACAAATGAGAAAACAATAACTAAAATCCTTCAGGTGACAAGAATAGCAAAAACCTTGAATTTGAACATTATCAGAGAACATGAAATATTATTCGATTCCGTTCATTATTGTATTTTTTTTAAAGCTTCTGAAGTTATTGAAAGTAAATGAACATTTAAATTGTTTTGTATGACATATAACCTTTCAATTTATATCATCAGTTCAAACTAAAGGAGGTCACATATTGCCAAAAATTTGAATATCATTGATAAATCTAAAACAACACAACTTTTTATTACAACATTGCAACTCAGTGTAGGGGACATTAAAATATTTGAGCAACACATTGAATCATCTTTCGGTGAATATCTGCATACACTATCTTTGTACTCAATAAAAATGCATACCCCTGTACATGCATGCATACTACTTGATGTTAAATGTTAAACCTAGATGTAAAACATTAAGGAGTACTTGTGCAGTGATATGCAAGTGTCCCAGAAAGAGGTTGAAAGATCTTTTATGTTGCAGCACAAAATCAAGTTCAGTTGAAGGGAATATAATTCATCTATGTGCATATTCACTGAAAACTTAAGAAAGAAACAGCGACAGGAAAGAAAGAAAAAACTAAGTTATCTTCAAAACCCCTATTTCCCCCCGATGTTCTGTCATGAGAATAAACCTTGGGATTTGACTTCATGAAACAGATTTATAAACCCTGGATGTTTTGGATGGTAAGCTATGTTTGAGTGCTCCTATTCATCTTGAAACAGTTCACTTCTCTGCGCTCTTTGATACCTACCTCTCTACTGGGTTATAGACAATTCAATCTTTATCACAGTCTCATAGAAACCATGCAAATGGGGCCAGTCACTTTGTGCATCAAGTAGAATAAGAACTGCAATACCCAAACCATTGGATATCAGTCAGTAAAAAAAACAACTCTGGGAGTTAAAATAAATGCCCCATGCGAAAGATGGACAGCGACACCGAGGGGCATCAGGTAGACACTCTCAAGATCAGAGTTTTTAGGAGAGCTCTCAACATCAGAGTTTGTTTGAGAGGTGCTGTATCACCTGACTGGATTCCACCACAGTTACCTATCACGTAGCAGACAATGGGCAGATTAGCACAGAGAGAACGGAAGATGGAGAGGGAGCGATAATTAAACAGAAAGAAATATGCCTTCAAATAATCATGTAATAAGTCATTGTATTGTCCACAGGCAGCAGTTTTCTTGCCATTCCTAAGCGCTCTGGGTATTTTCATTAATCCGTGGCCCTCAGTCTAAGAATATAGTATAATTCAGCTGTCATTTACTCTGAATAGTTAACCAAACCCCATCAAACTGTTGTTAAATGATGCCTTTTATGATTATAATGGGAGGCTCTAATTGTTGCTATAGACAGCCCCTCTGGTAGAATCAGTCCCATTCCTCTACCCTGTCTTTGTTTTTGTCTTCTCTCTATTCTCTACTATTTTCTTTCGAGTGCACTTCACAAGATAAGTCTCAAATATAGGCAAGTTTCGTAGTTAACAATACATCTCTACCACTGCTTTTCTTGTTATAGTTCTCTCATAGGTCGATCTGAACATCTGAATTGGGGTCAGTTTGTTTTACTTCCGAGTGTAGATGCTGATGTGTAGAAGTAGATAATACTCTTCTGTCAGAGGGGAATATACTGCAAGGACTACGCTCAGAAGAAACGTCAGCGTGATAGATGGCCACAGTCCATCATTAAAAGACTTGAAAACTTGGAGGGGTCTTGAGGCTTGGCCATGTGTCTCCATGGCACCCTGCAGAGCTGCCTGCATTACCTCAGCAACAAGTCAGGCTGGAAGATGGATGTGATTGTCATTGTCGCACAGAGCATACCAGTTGACCAAGGAGGAGTGTGTGTAGGTGGGGGGGTGGGGGGTGGGGGGGGGTTCAGTCCAGGTCTGGGCTGCCCACAGCTTTTTGTATGTCTGTCTTATTTCACAATTCATCAGCCGAGCGTGACTGTCAGGCTAGCCTTCAGCTCTAGCTATCCATCAGGCCCTGTCACCCAGCCATCACAACTGAGAGATGAGGTCCCAGCATTCGAATTCCATTAGCCCCATCAACCCAGGCTATACCGCCAGGCAGCCCAGTCAGCCAGCCAGCACCTTGTTCAGGACTCAAAAGATAATAAAATCCTATCAACGAATCAGAAACAGCCTGTCTCCTTCCAATGCTGCTGCCACTCCCTCCGACTCTTCCACGGGATCCCTGCTTTATTAAAGCCACATTGACTGACGTTACTTTTGAGTGTTTGTTCCTTCACATTTTCTCTCCTCAATGAAATATTTCTGCCTCTCTCAATTCTTTTCTCACCCACATCAACCCAGACACTTTTCCCCTGGATCTGTGAAAAAATAAAGCCTTAAAGGTCCATTTTGTAAGACTGAGGTGAAATGGATCTATTGGCAGAAATTGGACATAACATCATCCTAGTGATGTTTTCACAAGTGTGTTTCATCTGAATTGTAAAAATTGTTGTTTTCTTTACTGTAGAGTGGGCCCTTTATATTTAAATACTTTATATTAACATCGGGAGCGGGTCCTCTCCACGGAGGCTGCCAGGTTTTTTTACTGTAGCTCAGACTGGACAAACCAAACCTCTTTTGAGTTTTTCTGACAAAGTTTAAAAATAGGCACTCAAGTTTACCAGAGGTATTATCTCATGGGTGGAAGGGTAGGGGGAGGTTAGGGGTATTCAGCTGCAATATGCAACTCAACCACTAAATGTCATTACATTTTGAAAAATGCACATTCAAATTTGTTATCATTGGGTTGCACAGTCATCACACATTTTATGATTAATATTTTTCATTAATTAAAATAATTATTTTAATCAGGTAAATTAGCGGGAAGGATGGTTGAGGAAGGAGAGGACATTCTGAAAAATAAATTGAAACTATCATTCTGAGGACAATCAATTAGAAAAGTCACTTTGTCTTATTTGTGACCTTGTTCCACTTGCCACTGTGTTCTACTTTCAATTGTGCATTGACAGAGCATTGATCCGAGTCACTACTCCCCCTTCATTTTACCAACAATACCCAGAGTGACAGGATTATGTCCGGTCACACTGCCTTCTCTTTCTTGAGCCAAAGTATTTTCAGTGCACCCGAGGTTTTTTCATAGGTGGAGAAGATGAGCAATGTTGTCTCATCTCCAGCATTGACATCATTGCCTTTCTCCTTAATCCTTCAGGCAGTCAATTTGCAGCCAGCGAAGTGTGAAGCTCTATAATGATGGGTTATTGACCCGGTTGCTGTTTGGCAACGAGGACTGAGGCAAGCTGAAAGGATAGTTCCTGTTTTTCCATGTGATATTTAGATGGCATTGGCTCTGAGGCTAATGTAACTGAAACTGATAGTGTGGATGTGTGATAATGGCCATGCAAACATCAGCAAATGTTTGCCAGTGCTACTGCTTGAAGAATTGTATGCATTTTGGTAATTTTCTAAAAAAATGTTGGGTTAAATTCTTCCAGTGATGTAGGCCACGTTGAATTAGGGCTTGTTATGTTAACTTTGGATTAGTTCATTTTTCTCACCACCCTGTAGCATAAAGCCATCGTAAACAGTTGTAAACACAAAAATAAATACAGCAGTTATCCATGTTATGTGTTTGAAATCACTAAAATTAGCTGGTCAAGAATGACGAGTAGTGTAGAGTAGTTGAGAATTCATGACAGAATCAGAAAGAGACACTGCATTCCAGTCCCATTAGGAAAATCAGTTGAATAAAACAAATAAATTAGGTTAACAAAAGTAAAAGTGAGTCTTGTGAAAAAAATTAAGCAACCTTTCATGTAATCATCTGATTTTAAGAGTATCAGGAAAACTGTTTACAACCTTCACTGCATTTCTCTTCATTAGGCTTTCTCATTCACGTATACAATTAAAAGTTTATTTATGTTGCAAGGAAAATATTTCAAATACACAGTCAAGGACACACTGACAGCAATTAAAAAGAACCCATTAACTGTTGCCATCACTTAAAAATATCAGGTTATGCAAATAAAGATTTCTTATCAACAGTATGTCCATCTTCCCCCCAAAATCTAAGCAGATCAAATAATAAAAAAAAATGTAGCCATCCTAGAAAGCAAGTTTTTTTGTGGCACTTTTTTTGTCTGTCTGCTTTTCTCTCTCTCTCTCTCTCTCTCTCTCTCTCTCTCTCTCTCTCTCTCTCTCTCTCTCTCCATCCCTCTGCTTCACATGGGGTTCTTGTGGTTATTTATCTTGACACGAGGGAGGGGAAGCCTCAGGGTGGGACTTGACAGGGATTCCTCTTCATGATTCCTGGCATCTCTCTCCATTCCCCTGCTGTCACTGTAGGGGAATATAAGGGAGTCATAAAAGAACACTGTCATGTCGCTGTCACAGACACTGTATGGTTCTGAGACGTCCAGCAACAATGCTGTGTGTGAGCTGCAGAAATGTGTTACGTGTGTGTGTGGGTGTCTGTGTTCATATTTATTTGATGTGGTTTGGGTAAAGAGAAATTGTATTTCTGTGTTTACCTTCCAGTTTGAGTTTTCTGAATAAGTTGGCATAATAGACTGGGCATGGTGTGGTCATATCAAATTAAGTGCTACAGAAATACTAGAATACTTTTATTCAGATTTATTGGGTCATCATTTGTTGTGCTCATGTATCACACATATATCTCTCAGAGCACAACACACAATCACTGTATCGTGCTTATAATACAATGAAATATATTGTGTTTCATTAACATTAAATTCAAATAGGAGATGGTCAAAAACTGTAATGGAAAGCATCTTGAGTGGTCATCAAGACTAGAAAAGCTGAATATTAATACAGATCATAAAAGCACCTAATGTTAAAAACTCAAGTCTGGGTTCTGCCCACGGGAATCGACTGGAGTGTATCAGTTCTGTCAGACATGTGTAAGACAAATCAGTGTTGTGCATGGCTTACTGCTGTCATTGTCATTAATATACACCTCATTACACAATAGTCCTACTAATTCCCAAACTCGGTCTTTTGGTGTTGGACACAAATTTTGAGCGTCAGATCCAACAGTGATGAATTTCAGAGGGGTACCAAACTAAATCAAATCTCTTTATGATCACTTTAATTCTACCACTGGCTTACCTTTCCTCCTCCATGTTTGTTCTAGCTAATGTTATCATTTGTTTAAAACCTGTCTGACCACCTGAGTGACCATGCTTATTGCTCTCCTTGAAGAAAAAAAAACTAGTAATGTTGGATATTTACTTTTTCAGTACAATGCTTCCAAAAAGAGAAAGAGGATTAAAACACTAAAAGTAAGACCCAAGATGTGATAAACCAGAGCTGAACTTTAATACTCCAAATATTGGAAGTCAACTTCTTTATCTTTAGCAATATCTTAAGTCAGTCCTGGTCAAGGAAAAACAATCTACAAGTTGCATCCCTGCTCAGACTTATTAAAAAGATCCTATCCTAATGGTCGATCACTATTTGACAGCTTCATATTAAGGTAAGCCACCTTTAACTCAGATCAAAGGGGGGGGGGCCGCTGGACCTTGAGGATTCATGAATAAAACATGTGTGTGTGGCCATCTTAGGTGTTATGGGGCAGACAGACCACAGCCCACTGAGTCACATGCCATGCATCTGTCCATATTAAATATTTGCTTGAAATCAAATGCAAAGCAGAACATGCTACATGACATTTATGGATCCCGTGAATACTGCTCTGTAGAGATTAGGAATTTCTGATATACACTTATATAAATGTTGAACGAGGGCATCAAGCTTTTCTTTCATGTAACAGCACGGCTTTACAGGCTGGTTTTTTATTAATAACTAATGAATAGTGGAACACAATTATCCATTATTGATAAAAAATAAAGAAAAGAGGCAATATTTAAATGTTAATCTAGTACTATTAAAAAGTAAAATTAAAACATATTTGTTTTGAAAGCCAAAATTACTCACAGTGTACAGTTTTATATTAACATCTCCAGCAGCTTTTAATATTCACAAAGATGTATTACAATGGGCAGACTTTAGGAGATTGCATGAGATTGCCGTGTTTCACAGTTTCTCCTCACTCATAATTAAACCTTTTTAACAGCTCCCATTTTTGAAATGTAAGTCTCTTATTTTCCTTCAGGGTCGAACACTTTGCTTATTTTTAAGCAATAAACTCCAGCCTCACATCCATTTGTCCTTACTTGTGTGCACTTAGTCCAAGTGACCTTTGCAGCTCCTGGAGTTGTTACTTAGTGCAGGTGACTTTCCTCAGCAGGACTGCATTCAGTGATCCGCAGCAGCAACTCCAACTGCCCCTGATGACTCTCTGACATGCAAGAAGTTCTGCATCAGCCAAATGGCCCGCCCTGGTTGCTACGCACCTTGAATTTGTAATTATCTATCTGTCGCCTTGACTAAAACATCTTAATTCTGTTGATTGTCTAATAAGCGCTGCTTTATGTAAATGGTCTTTTAGTCTTAAAGGCTGGGCTGGTCTCTGTCAGCAGCGTCAAACCATTACTCGGTCAGGAATATCAAAATCAATTAGTGACTGAGCCAGCTGCTGTGGTGTTGGGATGTGTCTGGAGGGGACAAATGTTCATCTCAGCCCCTGTGATCCCTCAGGAATCCAAGGCTTACCGCGCTCAACCACCCTGCAACCTTTTACGGCCCACATCTCTCATTCTGATGGCATATTTTTCTTTGATCTCTTCAAAGAATCCCTCAACACACCCAACTATGCAACAGAATTCAAATCATTTTCAGAAGTGTATGGCCCAGCAAAACACTTTCCAAGAAAGTGGAAATGAAGAAAATATGCTCAAACAGAAGGTTAAATGAGTTCTAACAAAATACAGTGAAAGATATCGACTTGTTTAACAGTTATCAACAAGGGATATTGACAGTGCTGTCAAGCATCGTGCGTGAGCAGTGGCTTGGAAGGAGCTGTGATCAACTATGAAAAAAGACCAGCATGATTACGAAACACAGCTGGGGTGTCGGACCTCACCTTGGTCTGACTTTGTTTATGGATCGATTGCAGGGAGATTGCACATGACTTCATATTTTTAATTGAGCACCGCTGTGACCTCATTCACCCAACTGGAAATGCCAGGAGCCAGCAAAGCAGGGAAAAGGGAATAATTGGGCCAAGGTTATGGGAAAAGGGAGCATGTATTTATTGTATTGAGAATGTCTAGGGGAAAAAACTTGGAAAAAAGAAGTGTGCGTCTTCTCTGTGACTGCAAGCATGAAAGATAGATGCTATTTGTGTGATGCCATTGAGCTCTGACAGCCGAAGCTGGTTTCCTTGTCAAACAAGGATGACAGTGTCTTTTCTTCTCTACAGCTGCAAATAAAAAAAAGGCGCAGTGCTGGGTTTCAGTTGCAGCACCTAGAGGTAGATGCACTGTGGTTTATGCATTATTACTGCCAGGGACAGCGAGGAGGGCTTGTTATCTCAGCAACATGTGTGACCTCCTCCAAGAAACCCCCTGTAATGACTACTGATTATGTGTTTGTTTGGGATGTTGAAATACATCCTTGATAGTCCACCACATGTATGCCAAATTATGGATAGACTAAATCCATCCCCCCCTCTTTCTCTCCCTCATTTAATGCATAATGGGATGAGCTTATTAGTTTCAGATTAATTTGAAGTCCTCAGTAATGTTTGTAGCTTTAAATACATTTTGTGCGGATGATTAAAGCAATTTCATAATTAAATTTTTCCTCGGGTATCTTAAAGAGAATCATATTTCCATATGGTCTGTTGTCACTGAATTATAACAGATACCTGAAGTTCATTGCAAAATCCTTGCATATGCAATGCCCTTGAACTTTGCCATTAGTTCTTGTCAGGTTGATAATATCATCGGCAATGATGCTGGATATGCTCTTGGTTACAACCATTATACAGTAAAATGGCTCATTTGGCTGTCATCATTTCCCATCTATAAGATGAAGTGGTTACCCCATGCAGTGAAATTTATATTTGTTAGCCGTGTAGTAAAGAAAACTGGCATATTGTGTCCCATGCTGACTGAATTATGAAGAGGATGGGGTTTACAATAAAATATAAATGTTGTTGTGTACTCCTCCTGTTGTGTACTGGGGTTGTTACTATTCTCTGCCGTGTTTAAGTAATGTGGGGATATTTCACTTAATGCATTGCAAGGGCATAGACATATCTTCTAATATGGATTATCAGACTGCAGAGTTTACAATAGATCTTACACAATGAACTGTTGAAATCTGCTGAAAATTGTTTTCTATGAATGAACGTAACATTAGAAAGATCGTTCTTACAGCTATTTCCAAATGGCACATGATGTTGCAGTGGGCTATTAAACAGTGTTAATTCATTGCACCATTATCAGGCTTCCTCACAGCTTTAATTATGAGGACAGGTCCACAGAATAAAACTCTGAAGAAGAATGGACATTCAGGGACCGAATGTGGCCCCATGCAGAGCTGACTGAATGAGAACTGAAACGCATACAATGAAATGAAGCAAGGAAGCCATTGTACAGCTTTACATTGGAGTTGAAATGTAATTAACAAGTCAAAAAATCAAAGGCTTGTTAGATACAATTCTACATATAGAGCAATATTGCATACCTCCAACTCACTACCTGAGGAACTCACTTTCTAATTTGCACCAACATGCTGTGTGAGACCATACTATTGGACATGTTGCCCCAGCTGGGGCCCAGGTAAATCTGGGAGGATAGTGCATATTATATTAATAATGTAAAATTGGTTGGACCGAAGTCAAATATCATCTACTTATAGGACCCTGTTTCTGTTAATAATTCCTTTTAATTTAATGTTTATTGTATATTTAGTTTATACTGTAATTCTGTTTTAGTATTAAGTGCTTCCATTGTATTTTAGTATTAGTTCAGTATCTACTTTAATATCACTTTAAGATGATAACCAACAATTATGTGCAGTATTTACAGCACTGATAGTTGTCCTCTAAGCCCAATTTATAATAATTAAATGATGTTTGTTGTGCAACAAACCAAAACATATTGTGATTACTGACATGGGAAAGGAGGACTTTCACATTTAAAAGGGATAGTTCGCTGAAAAACCAAAATTCACTCCTCATCTACTCGCCACTATGGAGAGATGGTTGAAGTGTTACAGTCCACAAAACACTTCTGGAGTTTCAGAGGTAAACTTTGCTGCAGCAGAATCTGACAACACAACTGAAGTCAATCGTGTCCTCTTCTTCAGACGTAATAAAACAGCAGAAAAAAAAACAGGCCGCAATACTGATTGTGTGGTGTCATCCAAGTGTCCGACATTCATATTTGACTCAAAACAAGGTCATTTACACCATGTATTAAGCCTAAAAGTCCAAGTGGAGATGCTAGGTCACTTAGCCACACAAAGGTGTATCTGAGGGTCAATGAACGCACCTCGTAGGAAGATATCAGCGGCCTAAAAACAAGGTGGAAATTACCTTGTTTCAAGTTGAATATGAATGTGGGGACTTGTGGACACTTTGATGAAACTGAAAAAGGGGTAAAGAGGCATGTTAGGTTTTTTATGTTGTTTTATTACGTCTGAAGAGGGAGTAACCATTTACTTCAATTGTATTGGATTCTGCTGCAATGCTTTTCCCCCTCTGGATATAAACACTTGACCCACCCCTGCATCGACATAGTGATGAGAAGATAATTGGTGAGTTTTCATTTTCATTGTTGTGAACTATCCCTTTAATGCTTTTTTTTGTATATTCCCTTTAATAACATACTTATTAACTATCAAACCGGCTGTTGTTATTTCATTAACAGTTTCAGCTTTAAAGCATTTGGTTGTCAGGGGTAATAATACAACTATGAGTATAAGGGGTCATTATGGGCCCAACAGCTACTTGTTTTCCCAAGGGCCCGTTAGGAGGTAGAATCAGCTGTAATGAGCAGCTGCATTTTTTCTTGTTGAGATTACGTATGCTGGTGTCAGGGGAATGCTCAATGATTACGGATATATTGGCCAAAATATGTTAGCTGTAGGCTTTATTAAAACACTTCCTCATAATAATAATCAAAGCTGTGAGGACATTACAGTACATTATTATTATTATTTCTGTCTAAGAGAGATCAGTGTGGCAGGATTTGACCACAGGAAACCGTCTGATCTTAGCTTCAAACCCAACCTAACCCAGCAGTAAAACAACTGTTATTTAAAACTAAATATGGAACTCAGCATTTGACCTGTTCATCTGCTCTGTTTCCCAAAGCTGTAGCTGACTGCACACTAAGGAAGGGTTGACTCTTTCAGTGAGGAATAGTTATACGAGTAGTAGAATCAGCCAAAAATTGGCCTGAGAAGAATCAGAGGAACTCTAGAACCTCATTCACTGAATGATCTTAAATTCTTAACCACTGAAATGATTCCCAAAACAAACATCTCTGCAACACTGAGTCAATATTCCCTCTATGTCGTGTCTAAACGCTTTTAGGTCAGTTAACCGATCGCATAACTTCTGAAAAACTAATTTTGTCCATAAGCAGCCTCTCAACTGTGACTGATGGATTCACCCCATCTGCTGAGGGTTTTAGCCTCTTCATCCTTTGTGCATCTTGGGCCGACATCAGACATATTGTCAGAGCGAGAATGGCTGTGCACCAGGTTTCGCTGGCCATCCCCTGCCTCTGTGTCCATATCTGAGGGTGGATAGCTGGAAGAGCACTCTGGAATTGTTGTCCTCGCTGTCTGGCCACGTCTTTTATTCTCCTGTGTGTGTGTGTGTGTGTGTGTGTGTGTGTGTAAATGTGAGACACAGTTACCACCAAGTAGGGCCAGCTTCAAAGGCAACCTAATGTGTTTGTTTGCCAAATACTTCAGAATTATTCCTTTTCAGCATGGGGCAATTATGCAGCAAGTGTATTTACAATAAAGCTGTGGCCCTCTAGCTCAAAAAGGCTGAACAAAAAAATGATTCTCCAGATAGTGAGCTGAGACCGCCTGGCAAGGTAGCATTCCAATGTAGTGTTTATACATTCATGTTTAATGTTATTATTCTGCTGCTGGTGACACCGTGTTACTAATGTGTTACCAATTGTGTAACTAAAAAAACAATAGATTTTTAGTGATATCAAATTGCGCAGAGCATTCTTTTCAGTTCCTATGTTGGGAAATAGTGGTAAACCATACAGATGCCCCTGGGGACAGCCACGGCTTTTTCCTATCTGACACAGACCTAATTCCTCTTCTGCTTAACGAGCCACTTGGTCATCCTGCCAACTTGTGCCGCCAGATCAATCGGAGCAGAAGCAGGAAAAATCGAGGATAACATTTCTTCCTGCTGGAGATATCTGCGGCTGCTTATCAACAACGGGCAACAGAGCAAGACAGGCCCTGCTGACCCCAGTGCCCCTCGTTTAATATTGTGGACTGGAGTATGAAACAAAAGCTTGTTACTTGTAGGATCAGGGAAGATGAGATTTTTCTAGCAGAGAAGGATGACAATCGCCATTTTGCTTTGATGCATGAACAACACTATCTGTAGCAGATGCGTTTTGTACAGGATCTGACCTAAATAGTCAAGAGGAAGTACAGAAATTGTCGCAATATTGTTTTGGCCAACTTTGCTCCACTCAGTCACTGTATGCTTTGAAGCATTCAGTTATTCACATTGTTGCAGACAGGTCATGCATTTTCAACACAAAAAATGCACAAGTTGTGCCTCCTTGTATGCATTCTGAGTTGAGGCCTTGAATGCCATCATATTCAGCTAGAAACTATTTTGCTATTGAGTGAAAATATATAGCCTTGAACCGAGCTTTTCTATAAGCATATCTCAGCATTTACTTTCTGTTGTGCAGAACCAAGGTTAGCATTTCATTGGGAAGCTCTGGAATTTATCAGTGCAGTCAGATCTACTAGTGGGGTCAGTTGGATGCTTCGTTTGAACTTTAAACATAGTTAATACATTAAGGTTTACCCGCTCGCTGCTTTGAAGGGATCTAAGGATGGTTTCCAGAGATGCTACTTCGACACAAGACCTGAAAAGACATTTCTAACCAAGATAGATTTGGCTTGCTCTTCTATCCAGCACTTTGCTTTCAGTTCAGGTGGCTTAAGTTCTGCATGTTTGCAAGTCCTCGTTATTGGCATTTAAGTAAGACGCCTGGCTGTGTGTGACTCGTCAATTCTTGTTTGCTGAGTTAATTAATATGAGAATGGAGAAGCACAGGGATTATTTGCTTTCTGTTTTCATTACAAAGCAGAGACACAATCTAGACCACAATTCTGAGCAAATATAGAGCACATGCTGACTTTATAAGCATTAGAAGTGAGGGCAGATCAACCTCCCTTTACACAAATTCTATTTTTGTCCTTGGTAATTACCCATAATATTTAAGGTTATTTTCTATTTCTATACATTCCTACTGTAGCTGTTATGTGCACAGAGGAATCAACTTCCAGGCCGTAATACGTAGCAGTGAATGTTTCTTGTTGTTGTGTTACCTCTAAGGCTATCCACTGCATGGGCTGCTCTACCTGTGTATACAGAGAGACCTGCAGAGACTACTCAGGTCAGGAGAAATGGCACTGGCATTGATTCCAGGTAAAAACGAACAGTTGATAGCATCCCGTAGCAAACCAGGAAGCAGTGTAATGCAGCAGAACTGAAATATATAATCCCCCTGAAAGTAACAGCTTCAGTTTGTTATTTTGTGTTAAAACCGTTGTAGAGATGCGCTGATTCAACTGCATGTTCGTTTTTGAGGATGTGAAACTCTATTACACAGAGAAGAGTGATTTTTTTCCACCTTAACTGATTCCACCACAAGCTGCAGCCTCCAAAATCATTATATGAGACTGCATTGGTTTTGGTTCATAGTATTCTGAAAATTACTGTGTGTGCATGAAAGCTTAAGATACAAATTTTTAATAGAACTTCTTACATTTGGTGATGAAGTAGACGACTGCTCTTCAATCGTAATGGCGGATCCTGTATCATGCTGGCAGATCGTTGATCATGATTGTGGACTATAGTGGCATCCGATCATGATGGTGGATCATGATCCTGAAATCATATTCGACGTGGCTGCTGAACGTCGAATATGATTTCAGCAAGACTGCCTGATATACAAAATGTTTACTCAGATACCCTACCATTACTGTCAATAATCCATCAATTCATTGACCTTCCATTATTCTACAAAGTGTGTATTCTAATCAACACTGTAAATACTCTTATATTTCTGATGTTCTCCATTACACGTGGCACCTATTGCACTTCTGTCCATCTTGGAAAAGGGATTCCTCACAAGTGGCTCGTTGAGGGTTAAGGGCAGAGGATGTCACATCTTGTTAAACCCTATGAGACAAATTGTGATTGGTGAATATTGGCTATATAAATAAAATTTGATTGATTGATTGATTGAATACCAGACAGATTATATTGACTGGCTTTAGCTCGAATCACACAGCCTGGAATATGTTGATACATGAGTAACTGTACGATTTTATAAACTGTTTTATAATCCAGGCTCTGTGTGGAACCTGAAACAACGCCTCCTCTAAGCAGGTCAAAGTGATTTTGTGACAATGTCTTCTCTAATTTGTTATTCATGTTTTGGGTGGCCTTATTCTTCCCGAAGATGGCAACCTCATTTTCCATCTCAACATGCCTATATGACAGGGATGCCCCAAGGGAACATTGGACCTTCAAACCTTCATACCAAGGTCCTTAAAGGGGGCTGCAGTGATTTCTGACCAGCCCTCATTAGCCTGGCCTTATTTCTAAGACTAATGCCACTTTAATGCTTTTAGTTCTTTTCCTTCAACCCCTGAAAAGGACCATTGCTTGAGGGAAACTGTCAAAATCTGTACGTAGTAACTGGCCACATAAACGGTGTCAGTGTCTGCTCTTCCTCAAACGTGAGACCTATTTAAATGAGTGTTATGACAGATCACATGTCTCAGGCTATGACTCCATCTCTGCTATTCTGTCACAAATTTCTGAGTGGAGCGTTTGTTTGTGCATTGCTGCAGTCAGTCATGTTCACTAGGACTGTAGATCTCTGTCAAGATATGTCTCTTTCTCTGGTCTCCAATCCTGGATCGGCACATGAGCAGCACACTGCTTCAAAAAGGGGAGATTTAATTGGTCCGACAACTATCAGCAGTTGTTGCGGAATTTTTATGGGTGACTCCCACCAAAGTATCTAGTTGTTAAGATAATTAGATTATACTGTATCAGATTGGCATCCCTCTGGTAAGGCTCATTTGTAACAGTTTATGAGATGCAAGTAATGAATTTTTTTCATAGAGCGATTGTCACCTGTCAGCTATCCATAAGTCAAACAGCCCTAAACACCCTTTACAAATGTTGCCAGATCAGAGACCATGATGTTTGGTATTTTGCACAATTAGTCTGTCTTTTCACTGTGAGAATGCTATGTAATGCACTTTAAAACTGTTACTGCTAAGACATCATCTAGTGTTTATATGTAAATGTCCTCAGATGAGAGGTGACTGGAGGGAAATGCTAAGTTCACGTTCTGTTGGGAGAGAACTGGATCATTTATGTGATGACAGGAAATTGATAAAAGCTCTGTTGTTGAAACAGTGATTATGTGTCTAACTGTAGGGAGATAGTTTAAAGTGGAGGGGTGTGTTTTAAAGCCTTGATGCCAATGAAAGCATTGATGCCTTTACTTTTTGTTAATAATAAAATAAAAATATGGTTATGTCCTTTTAATGCTATCATGTCACTAATGTAAGCTGTTTATTTTGGTTTTGGTGGCCACAAATGCCATTTGAAAAATGTTATTCATCACTTACTGTAAACAAACAAGATAATTGTTATAACTGGAGATAAATAGCCACTTGCCTTCCTTTGCTATAAGCTGCATTTTTAACCCTTTTCCAATCAAGGGCCATTTTAACTTTTAGAAGATCCTGAAAGGGCCATAGTGAATGATCAAATTACTATATCACATTATCCTCTGTTATGTGATGGTTGGGATGGTTGGGATGGTTGTGTCTGATGTCAGATGGAATTGATGATGATAAGGAATAGGATGATGCATCAAAAGATATTGCCTCTTTCGTGGGAGGGATTTGGACAAGGACCAAAGTAAAAAGTCAAAGTACAAATACATTTTTCTTTCTAGATATTTGTTATTACACTAATGAATTTCAAAGTGCTAATGTTTGTGGTTGTAATGATCGGAGGCTGGGGCAGACTCACCATTGATCATGAATGATTCCAAATGCACAAGATGGAAGCATTCATGTCAATAATATTTTGGCTTCATTTTCTGGATGGTGGAAGAAATGAAGACACATCATCCATCTTTAAACACAGTCTATAGCTATTGCGTGGAGCATGTCACATGCACCACAACAAACATACTTGTATTCAGTAAAATGTCAGCCCACGTAGCTCTGTACGTTGCTGAAACAAAATATCTGCAAACAGTGTAACAATCTGGTTGTGTGGTGCTTGTAGATAATGTTAATCTGTAAAGGTAGAGCATTGTTTTTAACATTAAGTTACTGCACTTTATCTGTGGTGTGCCTTAGGTTACCTCTTCTCCTTGGTGGTTTTCTTCTTAGTGTATTCCAACAAGCCTATCTGGAAGTAGCTTTTTGTGTTGTAATGCTGGTTCCAGCTTTCTTTCTGAAACTGTAAAAGTTAACTGTAGCAACTAATGACCCGGGGCCTCATGTATAAAGCACTGCATAGGATTCATACTAAAAGTATTTTTGCGCACAAAAGCCGAAAAATGGCTCACGCACATTGCGCACATTCTCCCGTCAAGTTTGTTTTTATGAATTCCAATGTTTGCGGGAGATGCAGCGTACGTACAAGTTTCAGGCGTACGCAGAGCCTCTCCAAATTGCATGATTTGATAAGATGTCAGCTATCCATAAGTCCATACTCCCTTGAACCCTTAAAAACAAAGTTTTTCTTTGCGGTGACCAGTCAGTGTGCAAGTTTTCAAATCGCAGCTTTTAATTAGTTGATTTTATTCCATGATTCTATGATGGCAAAACCATTGTTTTTTCCACACGTGAAATTTGTGAGGGCATGACACCATTGCAGAAATGATGTGTCCCTCTGTTGCAAATCTCCTGAATCAAGGGTATTTGATTGGAATATATCTGTAATGAGCATATGCCTATGAATTATGCATTTTCTGAATTATAATGAATCCCATAGTCATTGACAATGGCAACAATCACTCATTGTTTTGTTGATTACTGCTGCTGCTGCTGCTTCCCCTGTATCTTTGGTAGAAAACCTCACACTCATTTAAGCATTCAGTTTGCTTGAGCAAACTGAGGCAAAACACATTTTAATCAATGCCATCAATTACACACTCCAGGATGACTCCTGAAGGTTTTCTGATGGAGTTTCTTTCACATTTTGCTCAGTTCATTTAATTAATATGACTTTTATTTTTGGTTTTCTCAAACGATCAACGTTATGAATACGTTTCATACTGCTGTCACATTTCTGTGATTTTGGTAATGATCAGGGTAGCACAGGTTGGAGATCAGTGGTTTTCATCCAGTCAGTGAATGTGTATAGCAAATGATCCAGAATGTACAGCTCCTCATAGACTTCTTATCCCATAACCACAAATCAGTTCCTTTGCAACATCTTGACTTTTCATGATGTGCACTGAGTGGCCTGTGAATGCAGCTGAACTCGTTTGTGTGGAGAAAGTGGATTGAGCATTTTTCGGTTCTGCCTGGCTGGGGGTGCCTTCTGAATTTTAGGTGCGGGGGCCTCATGTCGTTCAGAGTTTTAATATAGAGGCTGGGCCTTTTGAGACCAACTCAGCGTATGTGTGTATCAATAAAATGGAGATCAAAGTGATGGATTGACTGCAACAAGAGCTTAAATATTTAATATAATGTCTTTATAGTCTCAGAATTCCCAAAGTGGAGTGAAGACACTTTTATTGTGAAATCGACTGTGCAGCTATATTTGACCTCCACATGTTATTGCTTAGGGACCAGGAGACGCCAGCAGTATTAGATGCTCAAATTCCGATCGTATCTACTTGACCAACAGAGAAATCAATATTCTTACAAGTCTTGTGATGTACAGTTATGAATACAGTGTGGAATTATTCTCTTGTAAGCAGCAAATAGATCAGAGGCCAAGGACAGGTCTGTGCAGCGATTGAACACACTGATGAAAAGAAGAGATCACTGAATCACAGCTGCAGCAAAACACTGTCCCCCATGCACCCTTCCTGGGGGATGGGCGAGGAGTAAGTGGGTGGATGGGTGCGGGGGGTGCAGGTAAATCAAAAGAGGCTGGTGTTTGGATTTCCTAAACCAAACAAGTTGTTCCAAGCCGTATGTAATTCACCCTACAGATGATGGGTTTTACAGCCTTTTCGCCTGTATTCTATCCGGGGGGGATCTGTAAATCTGTCAGGGAGTGAGTCAATTCCATTCCCCCTGCTGTAATCTCATTTGCCTCTGGTGCCAATGGTGCATCAAATGTCGTCACTGGCTCCTGTGGTTGGGTGCAGTGCCTGCTTGCCTGCCACGCTGCCGAGTCAAGCCTGGGAGTAAATCCCACCTGTCTCACATGAGGTGCTCCATCAACCACAAAAACCCATTATCCTAGAATGTTTTAAGGGGCTAATGGAATCCTTATCTTTATTTTGCACTGGAGGAATTTAATTACATGCTAGAAGTAGAAGTCATGTCCCCGCCCCCCCAGCTCTACATTTATATCTGTCCCTTGTAAGGTCCGAGACTGTTTGTAAAGATGTTCTAGGGTTGACATCTGTGTTTTGCCAATCACAGTATGTAATCAATTAACAATTCCATCATACATGTATATATATATATGAATATGTATCTTTATATAATAAGTGACTGTGTAGGTTATATCTGCAGAATGATGGGTGCTAGGAATAACCACATTGTAATACAGACTTAATAAATAGCATTTGGTATTTCCCTGCAAATATGTGGTGGGGAAACGGGAGCTGGTGCTGTAAATGCTTGCACAAGCTTCCCACCACTTATTCGGTTGTCTGTGTGTGTGTGTGTGTGTGTGTGTGTGTGTGTGTGTGTGTGTGTGTGTGTGTGTGTGTGTGTGTGTGTGTGTGAGAGAGAGAGAATGTGTGTGCGTCATAAACAATGTAAAAAGTATGATAAAGACAGATATGGGATGTAAATGAAAAGTTATAATTACTGATGTCATGTTTTGTTAGGGGAACGATAATGATATGAGATAAGTCTCATGTTTGATGACAAGTTCTTCACAGTCAGAAGCTGCAAAATGTTATATTTGGAGTTTATTAGAGCTTACACGCTCCATTGTTGAGGAGAGAGGAGGCATTAATGGAAGTTTGTGTTATATAATAACCATGGTGAATGTAACCTAATAATTCTGTGTGTGAGAGGTTGTGTGAGTTATGAGAAAAAATGCTTGTGTTATTATCCATGTATGTTAAACATAGTTACACAGTAAATACACGTGAAATCTATTGCAAATCTCTGCTTCGGTGGGAGGGATCCTTCACATGTTGCTCTCTCTGAGGTTTTTCCCCCCTGATAATGTTTTTTCTAAGTAGTTTTACCTTACTCATGTTTAAGCTCTATGAGACAAATTGTGATTTGTTTATGTGGGCTATACAAATAAAATGTGATTGATTGATTGATGAGAAAATGCTTACATTAAATCAACTGAGCCAAAGGCTGACATACATTTGCTGTAAGCCTCTTGTGTAAAATTAAGGCATCGTACATTGTCACTAAACATTTTTGTTGTATGTACATCATGCAATGCACAATGAGAATTCCTTCCTTATGCAACTTTGTGTTATTGCTTTGTTTTCTGCAGACATTGTCACATAGCTTTCTCTATTTTAACAAGCGAGACACAAGCTAGATACAAGGATATTTCTATTTCATGGGCACAAAACCAGGGCAGAGAGGGAGAGCTGTGTGGAGTTCAGAGGGCCAGTGTGGGCGCAGTTATCAATAGAATTTGAAACAGCCACAAATCTGGCTGGAAGAGGAACCACACCAATCATTTACTCACATATTCACATTTCAAGAACAGTGGGACTTCAGTGGGGATCATTTCCAGGGTTTGAGGTATTTGCTGTCACCTTGTTAAGGAAATAATTTAAGCCGTGAAGGAGTCGAAGAGTAACAGTTGGATAAGCCGGTGCTGATTTCTCCTCTTCTTTTTTTTTCTCTTCAATTAGATGTCATTTGTAGCAGACTATGTGATTTCACACAGATGGTGTGTGAACACCCAAGGACACCACACAGCACAGATAAATTTAGACCCCATTAAAGATGACTAAAGGGAATACATTTAAAGGGGGTGGGAACATTTAGAAAGCTGCCACTGCTAACCAGTAATCTCTGTTGTGTCAGAAGTAGAGAAGTCAATCAGCAGTGGCAGAGTAGCAGGAAATTACTGTAATGTAGCTCTTTTTTTTATGGAAGAATAGTCTTGCAAGAAAAAATGGCAATACAACGTCAGAGTGTGTCTTAATGCATGTATATTTGTTATTTATTTTTACCTGAGATTGCTAGTGTGTTCAGCTTACGTTCTGTTTTCGTATGCACAAATAGGTTTTGAAATGTGATAAAACCTTCGGTGAAGTAGTAAGGAACAATTATGCAATACATATCGCACCAAAATTAACTGATGTGTATTTTCTAAGGCTTCGTCACAGAATATACAGCTCTTACCATTCAAATGTAATCTTTGTCCGGGGACTTTTCCCCTGAAGGACATAACCTTCCAGTAATAATATGTCTATTCATATTTACATACTGATATTGGGGTATTGTTTGCATTTCCATGGCTGTGGATCTCACTCTTGACCTTTTCACAAGTGGTTTCCAATGAGTGATAATCGAGAAATTGAAGATGTTTTGGAAAAGCACCATTTGAAATCGATCAGTCTTAATATACTCTCAACAGCTTCTTTTGGTACAGTAAAGTGGGCTACTGTACACAAATGAACCATGTTATCATAAATAGGAAAACAATTAATGAGTCACAAAGAGTGAGAAAAATGAAAAAACATTGGAATCATTTAGATAAAGTGCTTAAAAATTGCTTAATGAGATGCAAAACATTCAAACTGATTTCCGTTTGTTTTCCAGGTGTCAGTTCACCGACTTAGAGAATTAGCTCTCATGTGCTTTTAATGACTGCACCATTAGCAGTGACTGGTCCCCACTGGAATCAATTTTGAGTAGTTTGAAAGGAAATGTCAGTGTTCCAGGCACTGCCCTTTCTCTTGTTTTGGCTCAATTCATAACAACTGCCTGCATTGAAACTGCACTTTCAGTTTTACAATTTAAATGTCATCCAAGCTGAAGGTTATTGTTTTAAATTGAAATACTAATCTTCTTATTGGATGTTCTGCTGATGGAGCAACAGATGCAAAGGTTACTTTGCAATATGGTTTAAAATATATATTCAGTCTGAGTTTAAATAAATATATATATTAAAGTGGGCCTTTTTATCAATGCACACAAACATGTTTTGGGCTGGATGGCTGGTTGAATGAATAATGAAATTGCTCCTTAAAGCATAGAAAACAAAAATGCCTCAAACACCTTCTTTTGATGTTTCAACAACCACTGAATCGATTCTCATGTATTAGTTTAACACAGATTTCAGATGTAATTGTCCAAAACTTTAGGAAATGACAAAACACATGCAAAAGTAAGACTGTGCCCCAGCTTTCTAATCTACTGTCAAATGATGCTATTTCATCTTGTCACAGTTTAGTATAGTATTAGCTACACTACACTGTAAACCTGAATTTCCCCCCTATCTGTGGATTCAGCCCAGACACTTTATTAAAAAAAGAAGAAATTATTGACTTTCGAATTTGAGGCTGCAAATGAGATTAAATGGCTGTGAGAATTATTTTGCCGCATGACTGATTAAAGGTGCTTGTTGATTTAAAGCCCCTTAACCTAAACAGTCCCACTTTAATGAACCACTTAATCCTTCTGGGCACCGACGTCCAGTGCTGCTGAAGAGTCCAATGTGATGAAGGCAGAACCAGCCTGACTCCTACCTGCAAAGCCATGGTATGTACATGCTGGCAGGCTGAGGGGATGTGACACACTTGGGCTCCTGCTTCAGCACAATCCCTCACTCCCCCACTGCTTTGACAAGCAACATCAACTTAAAGTTCGGTCGGAGGTTGGCATTTAATCTCAATGACCCCTCTGCCATGGCACAAGATGCAGGTAACACTGCAGCTGTATCATCTTTAGATAAGAGAGCGGAATTGATGGGTAACCTAGAAGTGTCCAGATTTTGTGACTGAGTGAGTGAGTGTGTGTAGGTGGGTGTGGGTGTGTGGTTTGTCACTGCTGACATGCTCCTACTATCATGCTCTTCTCACAGTTTTACTTGGCTCCCTCTTTTATTCTTTACATCAGGTGTACATAGAGACGTGCAGAGTTTTGTCCCATGCACCCAACGTATTTGTTTTTGTCCAGTTGTGTAACAGAAATAACTGGTTCAGATGGATCAGCATAGTGAGTGAGGGGAGCTGAGCCAAGATATGTGGAATAAAACTAATTTGTTTTTCCTCATCATGCTTGAATCCAACTTCAACAGTTTGCATTCCTTAATTGATATGATGAATGCAATGCAATGATACAATGATGTGAAGAAAATCTACATGCAAGTGTAGTTTCAGTTCCCTTTGCAGATTTACTGTAAGAGCCTGAATGTGCATATTTTCATTTGCACACTGTGTTCTGTTGGTGCTTATTAAAGCAAAGGTGACTTCATGAGACTCTGTGCTGACGTTCGTATCGTTAAACAGTAAATAGGGCAGCTGTGTCTCTTTATATTGCTTTTTGTTTGGTAGCATGTTGCATTTATTGTGCATCATTTCTACTGCAACTGGGCAGTAAGTACTAGGGACGCTAGCTGGATCCTAAGTGTGTCGCTGTAGAATATACACAATCGGATTGGATCATGTGGGAGGGAGGCTTTAATAGCAAACATGGTGTAACAAGATCAAGGTAAAAAAACTGACCCTTAGATCAGATAAGGTGGTCTCATTTGATTTAACCAAACACCCCACGACACAATATACTTATAAAACAATGGTTACAACACCTTGTATGAAACATCCACAAGTGGTTTGTGTAACAACATCATAAAAAAATCATATGTCAATCCATATTTATGATTACAAACTATAAAAAACCTGCTGTACATGTGTACTCACAACAGTTTAATATTTTACAAGATACTGATACATTTTCATGAGCCAATACAACCCTATCTCAAACAAGCTGTAGTGTGTGTGACATTATGTTCTGTTATGGGCTCAGAAATCAGATAAAAACATCAATAAAAAGTGCAGGGAAACACATCAGTTTGATATGTAAATAAGTGTTTGTGAGGCGCTTATTTCAAACTAATTGTAGACTGTCGGTTCTCTCTTCAGCCAGAGGTACAGTTCCGCACTGCACATTACTGTAGACTTGAGTTTGCATTTTTTTCACATAGAAATAAATTATATTTTCTTCTTGAATATGCATGAAAGTCCTCTGCCTACAAAAAAAACGGGGATATCGCCAATTTTGGGTGGCCATGAGGCTTTGCATTTTTGTTTGGTTAATGTATTATTAGTCACAGTAAGCTCCTTTCTCCCATTCCCACAGGAAAGCTGGAGAAGGCTTGATTTTGTCAACAAAAAGAATATAACCTCATAATAATTAGACGTGGGCACTGTGCACCTTCCCGCCTTAAGCTGACTATTTATAAAGCTTTACTGTAAGAAAAAAAGCCCATAGTGCAGCAAAAAAAGTGTTTATTAAAGTGCCTTTTCTCAAGGGAAGTGTGGGTATGTGTGTGTGTGTGCGTGTGTGTAGTGCAGCTCTCATTTAAAACAGTTGTATGAGTGTAGGTCTGGATGAAAATGTTGAGATTAATAAACAAACAAGCCCACACTATTGCCATTAATAATTACTGAGCTGTTCCCCAGCTCTCCAGATTATTAAGACATTGAAGATAAAGTGCTTCCTTCATATTGTGTGTTTATGCCTAATATTGCGTTGACCTGTGTGATTTAGGGAGTCCATCGCACCGAAGCCTGACTTGTTTTGTTTTTTTGCTCCGGGCGACCATATCTACTTGTTTACATTGACATGTTCCAGCGTGATATATGGCCTCCAATCCATTTCCCTGAGCCCCACAGCTCTCATATGGAAGTGAACGACAATATGAGAGGCTTGCGAAAAAGCCGCTTACTCTGTGGCAAGGTGTCGTTGAATGGAATGTGTTTTTCCACCTTCCCAGGCGGGGGATAGTGATAGCTGGGGCCATGACACTGCAAAAGTGCACTTAACGTGCCTTGCAGTCCGGCGGCCATTGCTAAAGGGTGATGAAGAGTACTTCCCCGGCATCAATCTCTTTATTAGAAAGTAATGGTCACTTCCACTCAGTGATGTCTAACACCTAAGGGCCACTTGGGTATTGATTGCTTGAGCGCCCCGATTAAGATCTTGGCGAATGCTTGCTCTCTGTGAGTGCTGGGGATGAAGGGGTGGAACAGAGCGCGAGCCTCCAGGCACGATTGTCCTCGGATTCAAAGCCAATTGGAAACCTCTCCCAGACCACAAGCAGCTGTCTCCACAGCCACTCAACCACAGAGCCTCTCCCACAGCTGTTATCACCACTGTTTGTTGACTCTTAATTATTGTTTTTCTCTAAGAGCCCAAACCCCTAGTCAAGTGCTGCCTGTCCGCACATCTGCAAGTGCTCCAGCACAATTACTTAGACATGCAATCACTTGCATACAATGGGGAAATCTCACAAAAACACATTATTTTTCCCCCCCCCACTCTCACTACAGCTCTCTGGAGATCCAATTATTCTATAAGCTTAATTCCACACTGGGAGAAATATGTGTGATTAATGTGTGAACAATTTGTCAGGCATTGTACATCATCGAGATTGTCCAGGTATTTTTGCCGTTTGATCACATACAGTAGGTCAAGGTGTCCAGCTGACTCCCTCTCTGAGATCCTTGCGCCGGTCTGCAAAGTGATATTTCATTAATGCCAGTGACCAAGACCTCATTACCTGAGTTTCCCTTGTGGACAGAGAGAGTCTTAAAGATGGAGGACGGCCATCTGGAAGTCATCAAGAGAGATCACAGTGCAGAGCAGCAGAGATAATGGTTTAACTCGCTGTCCAGAATGCCAGTGTGATCCATTTCATGCACATCTGGGCCGTGGCTCACAAATGTGCTGTTAAATGTATCGCCTGCTGTGGTCGGACTGCCGTAGAGGTGTGATGCTGGATTGGATATTCATATTCTCTGCATTGACTACATGTATACATTGACTATAATACATGTATTTCTTTCTAGACATTCTAAGAACTCCTTCCATGTTGCATTCATTGCATGACAATATCTTCCGTGCTGATTTAGTTCTCTGTGATAACATGGTATTTGAAGAAATTCCAAAGCACCTATTATCCAAACCCCTATTATGAACTTGGACAGCCACTGAATACAAAGAGGACATTTGTTTTATAAAATCGTAATTGATGGGTTATCAGGGGAAATGAGATAGAACAATTAAAAAAGAAAGCACGCGGCTGTCTAAAGTTCCACAGAATAATTAGACCAGCACTTACAAGAGCAAATATACATGTTCTCAGGAGAAAGCACATTGAAGAGAGAAGGATAAAAAGATAGACGGTCCTTAACTATCAGTTTACCTTACATAAAGATAGACGGTGCCTTTTGTATGGCACCTAAAGATAATACCTATATACTTTTTCAATTGCTACAACAAATACAAAAATAAACAATGCATTGTTTCAAATGATTGAAAAAAATTATTAATGCTTTTTCTTTATCTGCAAAGTTGCTCTCACAGCATTTGAATTATGGCAAGTGAAAGGTAGAGAAAGATTGCTGTCTGGGTTTGAATGTCAAAATGCCAACAGTGACTGGAAGCATGTGAGAAGATGGATATTCAAATTTAATTGCAACCTTTATGATGTGAACCCTGGAGCTGCGAGCTTTGCATCAAACCATCCACCTGGACGCACACACCCTGTAACTTTCACACAGGAAAAACAAAACTTCCCTACAACATTATTGGCAAAACAACTTAGTGGCATGTGATTCCTAGAGATGGTGTTGTGTGGCAGATCTTAGAGGCTAAAAGTCAAAGGCACTGTATCAGTCTCTGTATATCTCCTGGATTATTAGTCCTTGGTGGTGATGGCTCAGCTATTGGTGAAAAAAAGGAAAACATTGTCAAATTTATGTCCCAGCATTTGTGTCAAAGTCACTGACCAAGATTTATTGGGGGCAGATTGGTGAGGACACATCTTTTAACCCATTCACGTGACAGCACCAACAATCCTGACTGCTAATCAAGACTAAGGGATGCTTTTTGAAACCACTTTGCAGATAAGATTGTTCCAAACTACAGTTTCCAAAGTGAAGGATGGGCTTTGTTTTTAATATCTTGTCATCGCATTGTGGGAATTGTGTTGGCTCTTGATAAGTAATGTTTGGATCTGAATGTTACACTAGACATATTTATGATGTTAGGGTGTTTGACCTCAGTTGGCAGACCCTTTTTCATTTTGTCTCTATAATTAAGTTATTAAGATAGACATGTGATGCGTTATTTGGCCTTGTCAGCTGACTACTCAGAGTCATTTTCAATTTAAAAATAAAATTCATATCAATTAAAGCCCTGGCCTTTATTTTGAAAAGTGTAGCCTTCAAAAGTTGCAAACATTTATGCTTGTGACATTTTCTACAGAGAAACATTGAAACTGCAGTGAAGGGTCATGTTCTCTGTCTCTATTCTGCTGTGAACCATGCACAGAACACAGAGAAAACCATGGAGACCTCGAGCCTCTAGAAGAGCAGCATTGCTCCCACAACTAAACCGCAGCCGGTGTGGCATCACTTATCTGTTAGACGTGGATATCAAAAGCAAGCAGTACCACAGCCGTTCTCTGGCCGTTCTGCAGCCGGTGTAGCCTGGGCATAATGCTAAAAAAATACGGGATCTGTATATGACTATGACTGGCAGCCTTTTTGCTTTGGCAGCATTCTTGCAATGTGAGCACCTGTGTGCATATCTGCAGTGCTAGAGTACAGATGGATGCTGGGAAATGCTGAAAAGCAACTGCTGAACCCATCACTTGTTCTCTGCTGAAATGACTCTGTAAAATGCTCTTCTAGTCCCCAGCCCAGCTTGATTGGCATGTGTGGAGGAGTGGTCATTAATCTGATATTGATGAATAGGAGTCAGTCTAATGGAAGGCTGATGAGCAGAGACATCATGACACACTAAACACTGACGGCATTCATCTGTCAGACTCTCTGACGAGGACTCTCCCGGTCACTCTTCTTTCACTCTGTCATTCATTACAATTAACAACAGGTAAATGCTCAGTCGTTGCCTTCAGGCACACTGGGAATATTGGGCTTTGTCAGGGGCACCAAATCCCTTTCACCAATCGAATTTCAGTTTAGCTCGTTGTGGCAAAGGGCAAGTGCGGCTGTGCTGAGGTAATGTGTTTTTACACACTGCTTCACACGAGGTCAGGCCAGGAAACTGTCCAGTCTGCTCCAGTGGAGTCGCTGGACGCTAATCACTTACTCAAGGACATCATTTTTAAAGTACGTGAAGGAGTGTGCCATTTACTGCCCTCAACCAGCTTCTCCCTGTCAACCTCTGATTCAAACCAACCAATTAAACCTGTGTGATTACCTTTCATTAAGCCAGGCATCATCAACATCATTGACAGGCTGTGCTTCTGTGGCCTTTCTCATAGTGTATTTGTTTACTACATAACTTTGGAGAACAGCTACCATATATATTTATATAAATATATACAATACTAAACATGATGGAGCATTCATTTTATTAAATGTTCCATTTTTATTTTATTAACATGCGATTCTGGGTCCAATGTATTGATATTTTTAGACAAATAAAACACCTCATCTTTTTTAGAAATAGGTCATGGCTTAGTTTAGATGTCTATCCGGTCTCTAGTGAGTTTTATGGGCAGACACTATGAAAACACAACACAGACATGCCAATGTGTAAACACACAAATCTGTAAGAGAAACATGTTAAAGAAGTTGCATGTATCCTCCAGCAGACATGGTGCAGCATTGGTATTCATTTGGAGTTGTGAATCTAGCAACCTGACAAATGGAAGTCCAGTATTCCATCTTTAGCTCTTTTTTTTTGGTCTCCATATCCAGCTCTGTCTGCTGGTTGCTGCTAGGCGGAGGACTGTGTGTTAAACATTTTTTTGAGTTTTCTTTCGTACAAGAAAATATATACCAGCTCCAGGCGCACATGTGGATGAGCTTGACGACTTTAAAAACCCAGAACAATGAGCTCACACTCTGTAGAGCTGTGTACATAAATGTATATCATAGACATAATTTTGTAGTCCAATATTCTGCAATCCCCCCAGAAACACTCATACAAACACAATAATTGCGTTCAATGAAAAAAAGCAGTGTCTATTAATTTGCTCAGGTGACAGACATCCCCTAATTTATCAACTCAGCATGCACTGATCCTAAAAGCAATAGTGACTGATTGACAACATGCGTGAACAGGAAGGGAACATTAGATGTCACCACATGAGGCCTTACCTCGCTCATCCTTTTACCTAATAACTTCAATCAGGTGCAATGGGAAGTGGTGAGGAGCAGTGGTATTTCCAGCATGTGTGGAGGTGCAGCCTGGAGTGTGAGCTGTAGCACTTTGATGTGACTGCATGGCTTCCTGGGAATGTGCTGCCTGGAGGCTCGTTGTGCTGGATGGTGGCATCTCATTCTCTTCATTTCAAGATCTGGACTATAAAATAGCTCAGATGCTGTCACGCCTTGACGACACCCACTTCCTCCCGCTCGTAACATACTGCTTAGTGTTGGGGGGGGATTCTGTTTACTCTATAGTATCTATAGTATCCAAATGATGTCTCTACAAAGTAAATATGACATGTTATTTCATTTAATAGGTAATGAATGCAGGTTGTCATATTCAGGTCTGTGATGGATTTTTACACTTGTTGACCAGGCAAATCTTTTACAGGCATTTTAGGCAGAAAAAGGAGTCAAACAAATAGAAATTATTTGAATTCCCGCCATGTCAAATTGTAAATAACAATGGCATAGCCCAAGAAAAGGTCAAGTTGTATGTTCAGCATTAACATGTTGACATCTGCAGGTCTTGAAATCACATGAGTATGACTTCATTACATTTACTTGACAATCTGACATGTTGAGGTATAAAGTGCTGACTGGCAATATAGCGGGTATTGAAATGTCCAGGTGAATGCTGGGATTAAATGAGTGCGAGCGGTAGCAGTTGTGAGTCCAGGACTGAAAGGTTTCACGACTTTCTTTTGTCTCAGTGGGATATTCGTGTGTCACGTTATGACTGGGATGAGGCAGAGGAGGCTGCTAAGAGGCTGCTGACAGACAGACAGACTCCAGAAATGTGGTGTTAAGAGAAGCAGTCTACCTTTCTACATATTATTCCTACAGGCATGTAGGAATCATAGACACATCACCTCCTTGACCATGGTGTTTATTTGATGTATCTAATGATTAAACAGAAGCAACGTTTAGTGTTTAAGGTATGAAATCAGGGATGTTTTAAATGGTGGTCTTAAATTGGGAAAATATATGTTGTGTGATTTTGTGCTTTAACACAATATTAATAATACTAAACAATAGAAAAGCAAAGAATGAGGAAGACAAACATTTATATGAAGGTTTCACAGGCAGTGGATCATATCGTCTTCTGAACGTCACTGTGACTCAGCCGTGCAAACAGATAAGATATGTGGTAAACGGCACTCAGTTCCCCTGTCAATGAAGTAATAGCTCAAAACAAAGTGCACTGAAGCAGTCAGATTCTGATGTCTATTCATATAAACCTTGTCATCAACACCTCTTTTAAGGTTTTTTTTCTCAGACGGTTTCTTAATGTGAGCGATGAAGTGTCACATTAGTGCAAAAACTGTTTAGTTTATGTCATGACAAAATCCTGTGCATAAGCTCTAGTTGTTGTCTTCGCTAATTTGAAGTTAGACAGTCTCATGCACTGGACATAGTTCACTGGTGTTTGACACTAAATGTAATTGAGTTTAAGATTCCAAGTCTTTATACACAGCTGTCACATGAACTGCTTTTAGACACACACCGAACTTCGGAGATCCTCCACAGGTTGCATGTGGGAATGCAAATGTTTGAGTGAGAGCCTCTGGAGTTTCTGCCGACTTTCTCCACCTGACCCCCTGGTACAAAGTCAGCAGAATCTCCGGGAAAGCCCATGTGAGAACACTGCAGGAGAACCTCTGCAGGATTCACCATGAGCGAGTTGGGTTGTTGTTGACTTTTCAAAGTGATTCAGAAAAAACATGTGATCTCTGCAGCAGATTTAATACGGTGCGTACTCCCTGTTGCACCACCCCCCTGAATCCTGCAGTGGATTAAATGCGAATGAGTTTGAGGGGATAAACTTCCTCTGCAACTTCCTCCATGTGTGAAAGGAAACCTGTGGAGAAAGTCCTGACCCAATTCTCCAGAGTTCCCCTAGAGGACAGTTCTGATAACAGCTATGTAAAGCTCGGACTTCAAGGCAAAACAAGAAAAAAAAACTGTGATTTAGTATTTTGGTTTTGTGAAGTTTGCTTGGGCTGTACAATTTACTCTAAGATGGTTCTTTTAGTATTTCCATGGGCCTTGGGCAGGACTTTATTAGAGTCAGTAGAGAGAGGTTACAGGGAAATGAGAGAGAAATACAATGATGGCTTCTCCCCAGGTTTGAGGGCTTAATGTTGCGGTTCACGTAAGCATCTTAACCTCTTTAAGATGTTGTTTACTCTTTAATATAAAATGTTACATGATAGTTACCTGGCACACACCTTTGTTTCAAGGCTTCAGCACACATTGCTCATGGAACCAGTCTAAGCCTTCAGGCTGGTGTGGTTACTTATGGATTAAAGTGGTATTGTGGAAAAGTATGGGTATGAGACAAGGAAGCTATTTATAGAATGTGACTCACTGTTTTAAAAATAGTCCGTTGAGTTCACTGGCATTATGGTCCATACATTGCAGTCCCTGTCTCTTTCACACTGTGTCCTCTGCCACAAACATCAAGCATCGCTGTGGAGGTTACTTACTTTTTTAATATAATGTAGACGTGAAACATGTCACCTCAATTAGTGCTGTTCACAAGGGCTGTTCACAAGGGCTGCCATGGAAACCATTTGGCCCTTTGTCCTTTTTTTGTTTCAACGTCACCTTGATGAACAGCTTGTAACTGTTTAGGTTATGGGTTGTTAAAGTGGGTATGTGTAGCCATGTCCTTTTATTCACAGTAGGGAGTTCCGGCTGTTGGCTTGTCGCTGTGTAGTTTGACACATAGTTTTGTTCACTGTAGTTATGGGAGAATTAACACAGGCTACTGGAGTCTAAACCTAAACATGTGATTCTTACCCTTTTTAACCATCAATATTTCCATGGCTTACATCATGAAGTTATCAAGCATTGAGGCTCTGATACATGGGCTCAGAATTAGCTTCACAAATATTAAACACTTGGATCTTCAAAAATAATTATAAAAGTTTATAGCTGTAAATCCACCTCTGTAAATTCTGCCTTTGTTTTTTTCCTCCTCTCTATCTGTGCAGATGTTCACAGTGTCTTTGTGGAAACTCTCCACTCATCACCGTCATTTTCTCACAGATTTTATTCACAGTCTCTTTTTTTCTTTTTTCTCCTCGAACAAATCTGAACTGCAAACTTGGATTCGTGCAATTGGATTTTCAGTTTAACAAAGGTTGACTTACAGCTACATACTTTGTTTACAAGCTAAAAATCGTTACGATCCTTATTTGAGCCCATACATATGCACACAGCATAACAACTGGCAGAAATAAAAGGATGCACATCACAAATTTGAACTGTAAATCTTGAGAACAGGCTTACAACTGCAGAATCCATAGCCAACATATGTATATAATCATCTCCGGCTAGCAGCTGTTCCTGTCACAAGCATGGCTTCAGTAGATGAGTAATGAATGCCTCTAAGTGACACAAAGGTGCAGAACGGCAGGCACTCAATGTTCAGGTTTATTTCTGTATACATCTTCTTTTTATCACTGTAATTTGTTGTCCAATAATGAAATAGAGATTTGATATGACAATATGGGAATGTAATGGAAATGTCACCTGCACCACTACAGCCAGGGTCATGTCCTGTAGCTTGGACAGACGCTTTGTTTTTTAGCTTTCATCTGATAAAGACTTTTATTGGTTTATGTTGTATCTTTTGAATAGAGAGCTATCTACCAATGCCATATTCAATGTACAGTATTTAACTATTTCTAGACTACCGCTACATGCTATTGAAAGTGTAATGTTTATTTTTGCTATTGTCAGTGACAGGCATTGAGAAAGACATATTCACGCTAAATGGAACATCATTGATTGTATTACCGGCCCCTTGTGCTTTTCCTACTTTCTCATTTCAGAATATCTGCCATGCTTATGGTGAAATGTGCATTCACACTTATACATGAGCATATTTATGTTTGACAGCACTGTGGTGGGCAGGTGACAGGTGTGTTTACAGTGTTTGTGTGTCTGAAATACGTGTTGGTGTGGAAAAGAGGGAAACATTATTGTTTACATCACTGCCTGGAGCCGCAGACATTTGAATATATAAATGTTAGCGGAGTCAAATGTTTCGCATGAAGGTGCACACTCACACAGAGGGGAGAGGGGGGTGCTTATCTCCTCATGAAGCCATTACTCCACATATATTTACTTAGAAACGCTTGTATATCCTTTAAAACAACAGCCCCTGAGTGAGACTATGTGTTGTTTGTTAAAAAAAAACAGCATGTAGAGTCTTAAGATGGACTGGGTGAGCTAGGCCAATGGTACAGTAAAATAAATGTGTATTTGCTCTAAAGCACTTCTGCATTGGTATTTGCATGTACATGGATCTGGTCCACACAGCAGCAGTTGGTTTGCTCCTATTTGCTGTTTATGTGATGCACCTATACATATACCCACGGATGTGGGTTTGGGCTTATAGCCTCCATGGGGTGTAGTGTTGCCTATTGCTTGTGAATTTGAGTCATTAAAGTGACTGTAGCTTTCTCACAACATACCACGTATCAAAAATATCCAGACTGAATAATTTTTACCGAAGAGTTTGTTTTACATACGTGTGATATCTCCTCTTGTCCGTTCTGAGGTTTACAGATAAAGCATTTCAGATGTTCTCCACAAAAAACATGAATCAGACGCAGTTTTGATCAGTTAATTGTGTTTGAAACAAAAATGACAAAAAATCTCAAATTTTTCAACTCTTTCAAGCTTTTGTTCTTGCTCTTTGACACAATACTGAAATTATTTTTTTGATTCAATTTAAATTTGATTAACATGGGGTTTTGGAAGTAGTTTTGATGTATTTTTCTTTAATTTTAATGATTATTTGAGAAAATAATCATCTAGTGGTGTAAATATCAGCTACAGCCATCCATTTTATATAAAAAAATCTTTTATGGCAGGCGATCTGTATTTGCAGAATCATTAGATTATATTAAAACATAATATAAAGGCTAAAAGCGTTGAGCATGTGAATCATGTCGCTCCCACCACTGCCCCTGCTGTGCGCCTCTGACGTACGAACACGTGCTCATGCTGTGGATACCGAACAAGTCACTGACCGAGTCAAACTTCTTCTAAAAAGGACTCCGAGTCTTTTAGTTATCCGCCTGCTCTTTACCTACATGTGCGCTGATAGACGTGTTAATCCGGAATCTGGCTCGTTCATCTGAGACCCAAATTTGCTGCAGGAGCAGGGTCGCCGTCAGCTGTCGCGCAGACACGGAGGCATTCTTCAGTTTTTTTTCTGGTCCTGTTTTGAACAGTAAACAGCGGATGTGGTTTGCACAGTGCAGACACACCGGGTGCTGTGTCTCTCCTCCCCGGAGCTCCGCGGCTACCTGGACACACAATCTGGATTAAGACTAATGAACTGGGGCTGAATAATCTCCCCGGGAGCGTGTACGCGTCTCGTTGTCTCGCTGTGGGGTTTGTTATCTCCACCAGGCTGAAGACGATGTCTGTCCGAGGACACTTGGTCGCTTTGTACAAATGCTCACTCCTGCTGTCTCTGAGGATGTTGCTTCTTGTGCCTGCAGGGTTGCCGGTCCTCAGCCAAGGGGACTCTCAGTCCGACAACAAAGTCATGGACAATATCACCGTCCGACAAGGAGAGACGGTCTTTCTCAGGTGAGTTCAAACCTTCCTCACTTTCTTTCTCACCGCTCTTTTTGATTTTCCTCTGCGTTTCCTTTCCTCTCGCTCCTGCTTTTGAATCATATTTCCAAAGTTGAGTGACGCCTGCGGGCTTTTGCAACTCCAGTATTAAGTGGAGGGGAGAGAAACACTGCTGGAGCCATGTCTGTTTTATCATTAGAGAGAAGGGTGGAGGGTGGGGGGTGCTGTTCTGGGGATTAGTCTCTGTAAAACACTCAATTCAGAAGCCATACTCCTGCTAATCTCCAGCAGCTGTTAACCACAGATTGAGCGGGTTTAATTGTTGTGTGATGGTGCAGAACTAAAGGTGGAGGGGAAAGGTGTGTGTTCTTGGTGGGAGAGGAGACCGTGTTCAAAGTGTCTGCTGAGGCTGCTGATGAAACACACACACACACACACACACACACACACACACACACACACACACACCGATACACACACACACACACACACCCTGTAAACGATGTAGTCATGGGAATGGGTTGACCAGCAACTCTTAAAGATGGGTGACTGTCTGCGGTGACCTTTCCCCTCCTCTGCGCCCTCAGAGGCTTACTGAGGATGGAGGGATTTGTGCTGCTTTCAAGTGCTGTCGGGAATGTCCAGTGTGTCATCATGGACAGCAATCACACTTGGCTGGTGGTGTGGGAGATGTGTGGAAGGTCGAGGGCATGGCAGCAGATGGTGGAGCTGCGTGGATGGAAGTGAGTACAGGGATGAGTTGAAAAGAAGTGACAGGGAGATGTGTTTGAGTCTAAACTCTGCCATTAACATATTGTCTGAGCTATTCTATCCAATAGTAATGCCAGTATTTTCACTTGATGGACTTGAGGACAGGATGTAACAAAAGTACCCCACTGATAAGCATTAGCATATAGGTAATGTGGTAACAAAAGCTACTTCATTAGAAATCCTATACTTTTATAATTGTTTCTCCAAATTATTTTACCTGAGCTCACTGCAACTTCACTCATAAAATTAACAAATGAAGTACGAATTAATGCAACATGTTGTCTCTTGCATTAATTCGTACTTCATTTGCTGATGGACACTGACTGTTTGGTTCCAGCAGGTCACCAGTGAGGTGAGCAGGATCTCAACCTGGCTGTGGCTTCATTGACTGTGAACTCACACGCTGAGAAGAGGAGGCAGCTCAGGATTGTAACAATAGTGAAGCACAAAACCACATTGTGGTTTGTTTTGCTTTACTATTGTTGGGTTATTTTATATGTAATCCTTTAAGAGACCATGTTCAACACCATGCTCACCTGTGTCTGGTTGATTGGGGACCATTTCAATTCATAAAAGTTTTATCACTGCAATGTCCTGCAGTGGTTTTCAGTTTAGACATTGTGATGGGCCTACTGGGGTAAAATAAATCAATAATACAGACCTTAACTGATAAATCCTCATGTCCACTGAAGTGGCCTTAATATGCCCTGCAAATGATGCAATGAGCTGAGGTAGTTGGGACGGGGAGCTTCACCTGCAGTGTTCTTAGCATTATGGTCTCCATGATTGTTTGTATTAAGCAGAAGCTAAAGTATTACGTAAAATCAACTTGTTGGATAACAATCGATAGAAACGCCCACACCCTGAATTCCACACACATGAGGAACCACAGGCTCTTGTTGAAATGCTGGACAGTTCCAGTCGAGTGCTCTACTTTCCTGACTGTCAGCTCTCACGGCTGAGCCCCTTCAGCACCATGGACAGCACTCTGCCATGTCAGTGATTACAGGCTGCTTACCATCAAGACGTGTCAACAAGTCAGCGTTCATTCATTCTTCTCTGCTCATTAACATAGTGTTAGGCTTAAGCCACCCTGCACCATATGGACAATTGTTGTAGATTAAAACGCATTGTATCTTGAAATTGGCATTATTATAACTCCACAGTTCAGCCCTACACAGGTCAATTGCAGTGGCAAAGCTGAACATTCAATGATTAACATCGGTCCCCCAGGGTGAGTGGTAACAGCTGTTTCAGACGATGGACTATTTTGTAGGTGTGAACAGGCTGCCTGCCAGCCAGTCAAGACTGGCTCCTTTTCCAGCTCCCACTAGGACACTTTATAACAAGCTTTACTGCAACATCGACTTCAGACTCCTTCTCACTCTGTTAGTATATAGTCAACACATACTGGGTGATACAATGACCTGCAGTATTTAACTATTGCTTAAACAAAAAAAAACAATACCGTATCAGTGGTGGGCTTACATTACTACAAACAGCACATTTGAGGCTCATGAGAAATATGTAAGATGAGAAGCACAAAGTATTACCAGTATTATACATAATGAAAGGCCACTCTCCATCAGCTAGCTGAGCCAATTTGTATTACCTTTTATAGTTCCTGGGAAATTTGGATTTGTTGTGTTCCTCTGGCACAAATGATGTTGTAGACGTTGGACTCACCACCCCTGCGGTGCTCTGAGCTAACAAGCTCCCCATTGCCCTTTCTGACAACTGCCAAAACTGAGGGAGGTATCACATTTTAAATTAACGAAAGTTAGAGCTGCCATTTTCCTTTGTGTTTTTGTCAGCGTTGTGGCCTAATTTGTGGAGTAGGAGTATAAGTAAGACTAATTATCAGTTTCTCAATGTTTTCTGAGCCCCTCAGTTTGGCTGCTGCTGAAAACTCCTGGGGATAGGGGAATTCAATATTTCAGAATCACAAATTATAGGCTCTAAATGTATATAAATCAATTATTGTACAACAATGTGTTGCGTTTTAAACATTGTGTAAAAACATAATAATCCATGAGCACGATAAAAGTTCCTTGTTTACAAGTTTCTAGTTTCAAATGATAAAATGTGCAAACCTGCAGCTCTGTGTCTTTCTGTTGATTAGATGAATATATAACCAGAGGCAGAGCGTGATTTTTTTCCAAATTGTGATGCAGTTTGATTGCATCCAGAACTGGATGATGGGGGAGTCTCTGTCTGATTGACCGAGCTGAGCTTGCCTCACAAATACTGTCTCCCCTGTGCAAAAGCAAACTATAAACTATTTTCAATCAGTGACCATAAGTCTGTATCAAATCCCTTTTTAATAAAGTGCGTCCTTTTTGCTTTGAGAGCTGTAGAGCAGCAGAGTATAGCACCTTATGCCACAATGTGGGAAACATTTAGCTACAATAAAATAACAAATAGATTGAACAAAATTAAATTGCTGCAAAATAAAACCCTTCCAGAAAGGGCAGTCCATGTTGTACTCATATCAATTTCTTATTTATAGCCATGTGTATATCTCCTCAAAATGAAATACAGTAAGTGTGCTACTATCTTGTTTTACCTGATTCCCCTTGCCGTTGAGACAGCCCAGTGGAATAAAACCTTTCAAAGCATAACGATAACAGGAAATATGAAAAAGCATATGGAAGAAGCTGTCCTCTGTTCGTCACTATATTCAATTTGTATTTTCTTCCTTCCTTCTCTTTCATGACGCTCTGTTGATTGGCTGCTGTCGGCTCAAGGGTTTTTCTGTTTCTACTCATGTGCAACAAGCAGTTAAATCTCTCTGTGGTATATGAGTGGCAGTTTAATGCACAGATATTGTGTATGATCAAAGTTTTCTTGACAAGCGTGAGACTGAAGGGTTGAACTACAGGTTTTTTGTCAGACTGTACACACATCTGTTTATTGGTAGCACTGTGTTTTATATTGAACTAACTATACCCCAACTAAATAAGGAGCACATTAATTCCCCAAGGCTCTGGCCACTCAAATGGACTTAAAATGAGACAGGCTGGCTCCTGAGAGTGCGATTAATAAATGTCACCGCAGAGTCCGAGGTGGGCCGACATCCTCCTGAGACGCTTATCTACCTGCACAGACCACTCTGGTCTCAGAACCACATCATGTTGACATTTATTCCCTTCCCGAGCTGCCTGATGAACACATCTGTGATTCAGGTTAAATAATTCACAGATGAGGCTCCTCTCCAAACAGGGCTCTGCTTTTAATTGCCTTGATATTTAGTTTGCATGTAGAAACGTTTGCTTGACACACGCATGTGTTTGTTTTCTTCCACGTTGCGTTCAGCTTGTTCAGTGTATTGTTGTTGTGACTGGAGCTCGAGCAGTGTGCACAAAGCCTTGCTGTCAGCTATGCAGATATTTCCATCCTGTCCATGTGAGGAGCTGAGGCAGCCCGCTTGTTAGGATGACATTCATTTTATTTTTCATATGCCACGGGCCAAGATCAGAAAGCTGATAATTTGATTTCACAGAGGGATGCTAACGATTCCCACTGTAATTCCATTTTCTTTCACCTCACATCGTCTAGGCAGGCGGCCATCCATCAGCACCACATTTTTCACTTATTGTCTTCGCTGTTATTGTCCCAGAAAAGACCATCAAAATAAAATGGCACCAGAATGGGATCACTCCACAATTTCATCAGTTAACAAGATTTTATAGATCCCTTTCTAATAGAGTTGTAATATAGCTGAAAGCATTTTTCCTCATTTAATTAAGGGCTCCGAGATGAATATTTGTGCCTCTCCTCTCAGTGTTTATCGCTCAGTATAAGTGGAAAAGAATGACGTCTATGTTGTCAGTGAAATGACTGCTGTGAACATGCACAGTCTGTAAATCCTAAATTCCTTGTCTGTTTTGTTTGAATCATTCAGTATGAAGGGATATTAGCAGAGTATAGTAGGGTTCTTGTCACTCTTTGTGGACCAACATGGATTTCATGAGTTCTCTGGGGTGCTGAAATCATCTTGACTATTTTGGAATGCAAAGATCCTCCATGTTTTGTTACCATAAACATTTTACAAATCTATTATCACACGCAGAATATACAGTTTCCCTGAGATCATTGTATCCAGGTTTCATATTTATTTGTCATAATACAGACAAACAAATGAAAATATTAAAAAATCTGGTTAAAATAGCAGTGAATAGAACCTTAAACCCTTTATAACAGATTTGTTTGCCTCATGGGGGCAGTTGAAACAAGTTACAGTATATAAATATCATCATCATCATTTTACTCTTTTATATCCATCAGTTACATTCACTTTATAAATGGGTAGGTCTGGTCCAACTGATGAGATTTCTTCAATATTCACATGCTTGCTTTTGTGAAACTCATACATGTAGTCTTTTGGGAGATTTCATCCAGCTTCAAATTAATAAATTAGGTCTTGAGGTTGCCAAAGCCGACTGTAACTTGAAGACGACTTGGTTTGCAGTACAGCTGATGGCTTAAAATGATATTATATGAAATATAAGATTACCAGTAAACATCATAATGCACAATTGGAACAATATGATGTTTTGATTAAATAGCAGCAGATCTGTTATTGATCCTTGCGTGACACTTTTATCAAGCATGAAACTTGATTTCACACTGGTGGAATAGCACATACAAAATCACAAATTATATGACTTCATATGTGATTCACTATTTGGGGATGGAAGTATAAGCTATTGTTGATAATAATTAGCAAGAAATACATTTATAACTATTTTGTCCTTAAAGGCCCCATTGAAATGACTTTTTTATATAATCTTGCTTCTGTAATTTGATGACTTCCACTTTGACACAGGACAATATGATAGAACATCCTTAATGGGAACCTATGGGTAGTGCCCCACAATTTTTAGAGTATACTTAGGTTAAAATGGTTTATAATGTTATACTGGAGCCAACAATAAAGATACAGCAAGTAGAAAATGGCTTTAATTTCTGAGTGAATTGAGGTTCAATCTAGCATCCAAGGAAAGTCAAGTTGTTAACATATTTAGCCATTATATCACAATAGATTGTGTCTTGTGTTGGATTTCATGACATTAAGTCATGCAGATGCTCTGGGAAACAGCTTGGCCTACTTTTAATACAGTGGATTACAGTCAGGACCTGCTCAACAGTGGAACAACAGTGGTTCATCGTCAGTAATTTCGGGAAGTCGTCTTTTTTTCTCTCAGTCCCCCCTCTCACACTTGTCTCCCTTTGAAGTGATTTAATTTCGCCTTGAATGCTGTCCAGGAAATTACAAAGGCACTGTAATGAAGTGCGGCTGATTGGATGAGTGCCCTTGTGTGAACATTCATTTTCCGGCTATCCAGGAACTTTGAAATGAGAAGGCTACTGAGCAGGTTGGAGCGAGCAGATTGATTTTTAAAAGCCATAACCCCCAGCAATGTGAAACTTTCAGTTGTGCAAGGTTGATAATCTGAACCGACTGTTCCCAAAGTAACCAAACTGAAGCTGGTGTTTAGTTTTATCAAACGACTTAAGCCTGCAAATAAACAATATCTATGTAAAACCCTAACCATTGTTTCAGAAATTCGTGGTAAATCATGTTTTTTGTCCACTAATCTAAATATGAATGGTTCCCAGTCTGCATGCCAAAGTGTCCTTGAGCATGGTACTGGACCCCAAAATTGTCCCTGATGACTGTGCCTTCATGATTTAAAACATGATCTGTAATTAATTAAATTAATGCTGTACTGCAATTAAACTATGAACATGAAAATATGGTCAATAATTGATTTAAATCTTTTGGAGCTGATTAAACCCCTTGAAGTCACAAAGTATCCTCATGGGCTCAAAATGGCTTGCATGCTACTCTCCACCTGATCAAGGATATTAAGCTTTTGCAGTTATATAAATTGTATGTCTCACCCACAGGTTGATGGTATCACTCTGAGGAATAAGACATACTGTAGTGGAAACACTTAGCCATGTCATTGACTGCTTATTTCACTCATTTGATATATATATATTTATACAATTGAGACATGGTAACAAGATTAAATTTGACTTTCAAAGTTCTCTTTAATAACACTTATACAATATAATTTTACATTTTATACTTTTTGTTTCATATCAGTACACAGTATATTAAGTTGGTATTGAACATGTGGGTCCTGTCTGGGTATTAGAAGGGGAATTAAGTGGAAGAGAGGGGGAGTGCTCTGGATTATGTGCTTAAAAGATTCTCAGCTCCACCTCCCCTTTAGCACAAAGATATCAATACTAGAGGCCCCCATCCTCACACACACACACACACACACACACACACACACACACACACACACACACACACACACACACACTCACACACACTCACACACTCACACTGTCTTCGATTATTTTTGGATATACCTCGCCGTAGCTTTGGATGACCGATGACAGGCGCAGTGTTTTTACACAGAACTCCCACAGAGGTCATAAAATCTGCAAAGGTATGAAGCATAATTGGGTTAAAAATCAATAAGTTTTACAGTAATGACAAACAAAAAGGTTATTCTGGGTAGAAGTAAAGGGTTTGAGCAATAAACAGACAATAATGCATAAATATAATCTGCTTTAAACCTTTCCGACAGTTTGGTCTTCAAGTAGGGAAATCAAATCAACTGAATGGAGGCATCGTTTTTGGCTTCAGGGAATTTTCACATAGTCTCTTTTTTTGAGGATCTCTGGATCTGTATCTATTAATCAAGAAAAAATAATATAATGATTTGAGTAAACAATAGTTGTCGCACAATACAGTCTGTAGCTCCAGTATCTGGTATCTTCTGCCCTTGGAACGATCAGTGAGAACAAATGAGGGATAGAATGAGCTTGTCTGATCAGTGTGGGCACCCACCTCTTCTTCCATTCAAAGGCAGCTGGCATTCAGGTGGAAAACAAGCTGCTTTATGTAGTTTTCAGCCTTAACAAATCTAACAAACTTCTTCTCTGGCTGACATAAGTTTTTAGTGACTTCGCACTTCAAAGTGAAGAGACAAGGAGAGTGGGGTTAGAACAGGTAGGGCTCTGGGCTGAAGCTCTAACACACCCTTCATGGCTGATCAGAAAGTGCCTGCCTGTGTGTGCGTGCGTGGATGTGTGTTTGTGTGTGTGTGTGCACTTGTCTTTGTCGTGTCTTTGTTACCTCTTTAGCACAGCACAAACAGTGACTTTGTCAGGACCAGTGGACCTCAAGGGGACCAAAGCCCTGTATGTGTGCTGGTTGTTTATCTCTTTCCTTATACAACAAGAACTTGGGTGAGGAATAACAGGGATGGGTAAAATATACTGAGTTCCTATGTCCTGGTAACAAGAAATATAAAGCATCAGTGAACTTTGGTAATGGCAAGTTGTCAAATTGATCACATAGCAGTATTATAGGGTAGCTTACTGGGTAGCTCTGCCATGCCCCCCATTAGGGCTGCTCAATTAATTGAAATGTAATCGTTATTACGATTATGGGGTCAAACGATCTGTGTGTGTGTTGACCGGCGGTGAGAAAAACAGCGCGAGTGGAAAAGCAGGGAGGGTAACAGCAGACCATGTTGCGGCCGCGCAGCGCACTGCTATTCTCAAGCGCGCTCCCGCCTGGCTGTTCAGACCGGTCAGACCGGACCCGCATTTCTCCGCGCCGGTCAGTCGGTCAGAGAGTGTTAGGGTTGCCATCATTAAGGGTTTGAATAACCGGGCACCGATATCCTGGTTTCACGGAGGAATAACACACGCAGCCGTCATCGGTGGTTACCGGAACCGGAAGTGATTTAAAAATAAAGCATAGACCTCAGAATAAGGGCACATATTAATAATCGTTTAAATAATCGTGATTTTGTTATTGTCGAAAATAATCGTGATTATGGTTTTTGTCAAAATCGAGCAGCCCTACCCCCAATACTCGCCCTGCCAGGGTTGAAGTGTCCACTTATAAGGTTTCAATTGGGCGGGGGGTTGGGGGGGGTTGCTGTACGTGAATATATTCTGCTGCAGTGAGTGTCCTTCCTGTCTTTAATTTTGCCTCAGAGGTCAGCAGGGACATTGGATGTGATCAAGTCTCTGCGCTCTGAGGGTTATGGTTGTTGGGAAGATTGCAAAGGAGTGTTTGTGTCGGGGAGGAGGAGAGGGCAAGGTCAACAACAGGCACCAAGTGTTATATTCCATAAAATAGATAGATTTATTTGACAGGCAATTTAACTATGAGTGCATCAACATGTAATGCACTCAGTGTAGTAAATCATAGTTATTCAGGTGTGGGAGGGATGGAAAACATGCCTGTGGGGGTTTAACCTCTATCAGACAAAGGTTTCCCCCACTGCTCGTGGTTGTTCCACAATGTATCTGTCATTCTGTATTACTCTGGTTCAGAGCAAGTATCTTGACATCTTTCGGCCACAGCCAGCAGATACACATTCATAATCCCCATGACATTGTGTCTCATACCCTCATCAGCTGAAAACTCTGCACCAACTCTATAGACCCATATCAAGATATGAAGTGCATCTGTATTCCTGTCCTCACTTCAGTTATTTTCCTCTATCCTTTAGTCCTTTAATGCTGGTGCACCAGGAATGGAATTAAAAAGTGTGTTCTGTTTTCATTCTGCTTACAGAATAATAACTGTGTGTTGAATAGTAATATATAATTTACATTATAATGAAAAAAACAGATGAGGATTTCTAGTCACTCTTCGCTCTTCCAAAATGAAATGAGAGCATTGAAATGTCCGCCATGACGGTGTAAAAATGTCTTATTTCCAGGTCAAGTTAGGGTCAAGGCGTGAGTCACGGTTCAATAAGGGACTTTGGATGTAACAGAGGACGCTCATGGTCACCCAAGGAATACTGAAGAGTGTTTTTGTGACTCTTGACTTTCTCTTTAGTACCACCATCAGACCAATGCAAGAAGTCTCAGAGAGACAGTTTCCATGAAATTTACTGAGCATACAAATACATGCTTCCTGGAACAATTGCAGTCCTTGTGGGTGACACACAGGTCACTATTACAACTTTGAAAAGATGCTTAGAAGATTTACCAAACACAAGATTAGAATCTTGTTATAATGGTTATAATGCAGAACAGCTTCACGGTCAAGCATTTGCTATTTTGATTTTTTCAGCAAATATATCATTCTTTATCTGTTCATCATAATAAAGGTATAACTCTAAAGAGTATAATAGAAATTTTGCTGAATAATCCTGTCGTGTAAATTACTTTATTAAAAGATTTCACTCAGCAGAGTAGAACAGAGTTTAATGCAGTTTGTGTTTTGTGTTGCTCAGTGCTCCTTAAACCTAAATTGTCAAATTTACATCATCTCTTTTGTCTTAAATTGATTGTTCCCAAATGCGTAGCTAGTTTCAGATGGTGCTTGTACGTGCACAAATGCCATTAAAGTAAAATGCCCACCGGCCTTTTAGTATTTAGGGCAGTTGATAAGTCAGTTATCATCAGTCTGCAATGAGGATGCTAAGGTTCTATTCCTGTGTATCGCTGCTCCATTAACCAAACAGAGATGCGATGCACTGCTGGGAGTCATCTTCAGGATAAAGTGAAATCAGATGGTATTCGAGGCAGATTAACTTCCCTTGAGCAGCAGTTCACCTCACTTACCTCAAGCACTCCGATGTCTGATTCTATAGTGGGAGCAGAGATCCACTATACTAGAGATTAGGGAATTCTTCATGCACCAATTTTTTAATGCACCAGGGAGCTCTACAGAGAAGGTAAGGCAGGGATGTTTCTAGTCACCACTACTTTTGTTCTTAGACTCTTTCCTCACGTCTGAGAGGGTTTGTGTTACAGTGCAACGCAATATACGGATGCAGGTGTGGAGCTGCAGTATTTTTGTGTTCATTCAGAGAGAAATACACTCCTGGTGTTTCTATTCATCCCTGTAATACAGTATGAAATGAGAAACAGTCCCAGAGTGCAGCATTTACTTCAGCTTGCCTTCTTGAAAAGTATCTTTCTTCGTTTCCTCTTTGTAAACCAGTAAAAATTGTGCAACAATGAACAGGTTATTTCAGCTTGATAAAGGATGCACTGAGCTCTGTGATTGCCGAACAAACATATGCTTTGTATTCTGCTTTAGTCTTTGTGAAGCACATAATTTAAAATAGATTTTTTCCCCGTACAAATCTCTATAAAAACATCTTTTCAAATCTTTGGAAAAACATGCTGCTTCTAGAGGAGGACAAATCAGTCCAATAGTAGTGATAATAAGGATACATTTGATTCTGCAAATCAAATGTATCCCCTTTCAGATATATTTGAAGTTAGTTTCAGTCTATGAATTAAATTATGTTTCATTATTCAATGCAGTAAAACAGCTTGTAAATATTGTATGTATTGTAATAACACACTGACACTGACTCAAACCTAATAAACTGTAACTTCTAATGGACAAATGAAAAAGAAAGTCCTCATGCTATCGCGGGTCACAGAACCAGATACAGTGTAGCACAGGTGGGGGGGGCTTCGTTAAAACAGTTGTCACAGATGCTCGTCACAAAAGATTTCACACCAACATGATGATGGAACTATATGGCTAAGCAGAGGTTGTGTCGTTTCGCTATATTTGATGAAGGGTATCCTAACTTTGGAAAACCTATATCATCTGATTTATTTGTCTATTAATTTGTTGAAGAATAACTGCTCTAGTTTCAGCTAGAGGCTAAAGAGACTGATCAGAGACGCTGGATAGATTTGTTGTGAGAGTTTCAGCTCAGAACTCTCACTTTGATCCTTTATGCTAGATCTTGCTGTGGGCAGCTTCACTCCTCCGCTGCACATGAAGGGTGTGTGTGTGTGTGTGTGTGTGTGTCACTTTGCCACTAAACCCATCACCTTGTTAATTTTCTCTTCTTTCGTCATGTGACAAAACTCTGCTGCTCTGTGATGTGACTATATTACTGCATAGAGCAGTCACTTTCAGTTTATGACTGCAGCCTCAGACTTAGTATTGATAACTAATGGCTCAGAGTAAAGTAGATATTTTAATTTGATAAATGAGGGCGCTGCCGCTGTTACACGAAAACATGAAATAGAGGCTGGCAGATTGTGTAATCAGTGTGTACCTGAACACTGTGTAAAGACAGTAATGCTGATGTAGCATTAAGATAGATTTGCACTCGTTGTAAATGGGGCTCCAGCGCCTATGTGTAGAGTTTAATTAATAATCAGTCTCAAATCATTAAGTCATGAATTCTTGATTCACTGGATCTCCGTTCTCTACTTCAAAAGAACACACAATGAAACAATAGATACATAACTATATGAGATTTAATAACTACGAGGAAGGGAATATTTACAAGGATGATTAATATGTAAAATTGAATAAATTATATATATGAGATAAATGAGAAATCTAGATTTATAGAATTGGAAAGTTGATACGTTAATCTGTGTTGACTATATTATAGTATTGTTATCGGCCATGTGAAGCATGCAATTATGTTATCATATCAGCCAGAAAAATCCATATCGTGCATCCCCACTGTAGATGCATGTTCGAATATCTCTGACTGAACGGTGTAGGGATTTGATCAATTTCCCTAAAATCCGTAAGAAACAATATTGAAACACATAACAATCAGCCAGTTCCGTCCAAATAATCCACAGTGCCGGGCATATGCCTGTGTTGTCAGGTTAGAAGCAGTTTGTTTGGATGCGCAGCAGCTCTTAGTTTTAGTAACCTGTCCAAAATGGAGGTTTTATAGCGTAGGGATTTTGAAGAGGTCAACCTGCAGGTCAGAGTATCTGGTTTCCCACCTTTGGCTCAGTGAGGCCTGGAGCTAGGCCCGGAATGTCTGCTAAGCTGACAAGCACACATCTATGGAAGTGATTCAAAATGGAAGTAGCAATGCGCTCTACAGCTGTGTATCTGTGTCCAACTTCATGTGAAACCTACGTACACAATTGCCATTGGTGTTGAATCCTCTGACTGTCCCATCCTGCAAAAGGAGTTCAGGTTCAACCCGTCCCTGTGTTGTCTTTGTGTCCAATCTGTATTGCATTCATATGAATATTGTCAAGGAAAGCACTGTATATGCTTTATATTGCAAGTGAAACCTTTCTTTACAAATAAATACAGATGGAAACTAATGTATAGAAATTACAAAACATCACAGAATCTATTACTTTCTATATGTGTTGTGTAATCACATTTTAAAAGCTGTGTTTTATTATTTTTCCGTTATGATCACACAACAGGAGTCATTAGACATCCCGCAGTAAGGGGATTATTTTTCCACACCGTAATAAATAAAGAATGCAGCGACTTTTAATGATGTTCTTGAGTTTCTGAGACAACTGACATAAAGCAGATGATGATGATTGTTCTCTATTCTGTTCTTCACCACGTACTTTGTCTGTGTTCTTCTTGGGATGTCTGGCTGAGTGCGATAATGGTCCACTTCTGGTATCTACAGGCTGTGAGTGGTTCCTTTAGGTGTTGTTGCTTCTCGTCTTGAGCCTGAACCCTTCTTGGCATATTTTCAGTTCAGTGCCACGGGGTTGAATGTCTCCTTGCTAGTATCCAAGTGGGCAGTAGGAGACAGTAAGTATTGATGTGTACGTCTGGGATTCCTGCTACTCCATTATGAAAGTTCTTCTTTTCTTAACTGTGTACAGCAGAGTTCAAGAAAGCCAAGTTGCTTTTAATGTCTTCTTTTGAAAACTGGTTAAAGCTTTTACTTCCAAAGTTTGCTTCTATTCTATGTTTCATAAAATATCCCTTATCCTATCTTAGGCCCTGCTTCAATGTCGAGGTTGGCCACCATGCTTTTGTCTGTAAAACCACCCGTTTGCACTGAAAATAGAGATAGCAAAAGCATCAGCTACAATAAATAACTAAAAAAATTGACAGCTTCATTGCAACTGACCTACAGCCATTTGCTGTAGCCTAAAGCAAGAGCTTTAGAAAGCCGCCTGCAGTGGAGCTGAAGGTGAAATACGAAGAACCATCAGGGAAACAAAAAACCTTTTCAGTGTAGTCAAACCAAATCTCTACAGAGAAACAAGATGGAATGTTGAGGAACGCTTGAAGGCAGTGACCTGCATTTGGTTAACAACAGACAGGTGGACCACTTGTACTACACTGAGCTATATCACAGTAACATTATACATGGGAGATGGAGAGGTAAATAAATTCAGCCATTGCAGAAGTCCATAAAGCAGCTGCAGGAGAATGGGAGCTTAACATTTCCGTGGTGACAGACAACACAAGAAACACTGTCAATGTAGGGAGCTGTAGTCATTTTGGATGTGTACTGCAGCAATTTGCAGTAATATTTGATTTAGGGGATTTAAGACTTTCAGTGTCATGTTAAGTGTTTTAGTTTTTATCACAGATTATATTACGTAAACTTAATTTATTTAGCATTTTATTAAATTTTCTGCTATTGTTATTATTATTTTTATTATTATTATTAAAAACATCCTGCTATTTGCAATACGGTTGGATCTAAATTTTATTTTTCTTCAGAAGAAATTCAGACTTTACAGACATTGTTGGTGTTTCCATAGGAACTGCCCATTAGATATTGTTGTATTTTTACCCCATTTTTCACAAGTCTAATGGTTGTTCTTTAAATAGGTATTTTCTCTCCAAGAAATATGCTAATCAGATCCAGTGTTTGATAAGCAGAGTCAGGATTGATCATATTGAAACGATAGCCAGCCTTAGTTTAAAAACCAATGTGACTCATTCAGACTGTCTATGACCAGACAGCTACAATTTTGATTTCACTTCTCAATGCCCCAGTTATCTTAATTTTAATCAAAGTAGATATGGTACTTTAAGCAATGAGCACAGTGCACGTTTGGGGTTACAAGCCTCTTCTTCCTGCTCAGATTTTAAATGAAGAGGCAAAAAAGGTGACTCTGATTTAGTTCTAAATCAAAAAGAGCAGGTGAACTGTTGCATGCAGATCTTCATATACAGAATTAATAGAGACGTATATGTGATATATTGTCCACAGAGTCAATCAGGGACCAGTGCAATGAGTCCCTAAGTGCTATTTCCCATTCTCATTCGCCAGTTTTGCATGCTGGGCTGATTGCAGGAGGGGCCTTTCAGTCCCTGCTTACAGTTTGACAAACTGTTGTTGTCAGTGGAGTGGAAGCAGGGCTGTGATGGCTGCACCAGTCAGTCTGTGTGTGTGTTCATGCATGTGTGTGTGTGTCTAAGTGACATAGAGAGAGGAAGAGACAGAGAGAGTCCCAAGAAGGCTAACTTTCAAATATTGTCCTTATTATTATTTAGCTATTATTTACTACCATGACACTTGGGGGAGGGATTTGATATGTATCAGGCAAGAAACTCTTACATTTTGGTCTGGATCTGAATCCTAGAAAAAAATAGGGCATTTTTATATACGTTTTCATAGGAAAAAATTCACACATGTCGATAAAAAAAAATCTAACACAATTGGCGTTGAGTGTGTGACATTTGGAACAGCTTGATTAAATCTAAGGGGACGATTGGGCCTTCCGGCTTTATGTGTTCTACTAAGTGCTATTCTATTTTTAAATGTTTTGCACTATGGACAATTTTTGTGTTGTTGTTACACTTCGCTTGTAGTCAAATTCTGTACATCTCCATCCTGTTTATCCATCTTGGTTTTAAGTATTACTGGATGCTTTAAATTTTGCTACACTGGAGTTGCTGTCCGGTCAGGATTATACACATTTGAGGAAAAAGTACAATCTTGTGGAGACAAGTTTTTATCTTGTGTCGTTGTGGTAGTGGATAGATATTTAAATGCAATTTTAAACTGTTATCACTAGAGCTGTGAAAAATAACGCGTTAACGCGTTATGATTAAATTACAGGATTAATTCGTTAATTTTTTTAACGTATTTAACGCATGCGCAGAAGGACCTTCCAATTTACCCACATTTCCGCCCACTCTGCACTAGTCTCCGCTCTAATGCAGTCAGACAGAAGCTGCTGTTCAAACAAACACACATCACCTTCTGGATGGGAAGATAGTGCTCCAAAAAAAACAAAGATGGAACATTCAATAAAACCAAGGTGATACGCACACTCTGCGGGAAGACGTTATTGTTTCACCGGAGCAAAGCCGCTTAAAGTTCCACCTCAACACGGAGCATGAGTTGGTCCGCGAGGGGCGTTCAAGGGGAATCCGCCAAACCAGCTTCACTCACAGGACACATTGTGCAAAAGAAGCGGTCAGCTTTACAGTCAGAGAATGTGAAGAAGTTAGTTTGCCTCACCAACTGGCTAAAGAGAGACTAGCTAATAGGGCCAATGGTGTGGTGATTGGTTGTTTGACAAAAAATAGAAAAATGCTCAATCATACTATAAAAACAATGGCTAAGAGGTCCAAATAATTTCTGTTTGATTTAAAAAGAAAAGAAAAAAGTTTTATTAACCCATACAATGGCTAAGAAGCCCAAATTCTGTTTAGGATGAATGTTCCATATGGACTAGTAAAGAGAACTGCAAAAGAACTGCTGAGTTGCAGCACAATTGTTTTGTTTATTTATGAATTAAAAAAGAAAACATGTTAAATGTATATATCTGTCTGTTGTCATAAATCTGTTTTGTTCTCACAAAATATACAGAGAAAATTGGTAATGTGATTAATCCTGATTAATCCATAGAAAACTGTAATTAATTTGATAAATTTTTTTAATCATTTCACAGCCCTAGTTATCACCATTTAAACCATTACAATATAACCTCAATGTCCCTTTATGTCCCTCCCTCACTGTTAAGAACAGACTGCGTGTATGTGTGTGTGATATGGGATACAGAAAAAATCCTTATAATACACAGTATAGCCAGTAAAAATAAATCATATGCGGTACCACACCACATGTTGAAACACTTTTCTGCTATTATTTACATGGTATATATTGAATTAATCCCATTAGATGTGCCTCGGCACTTTCACTCACTGTACGTTAAAACAACCTAACAGCCATAATAATCAGTATTTTCAGTTAGTTATTTCTATCAACAACTTGTTTTTACCTGTTTTATGTACAAAGAATGTGATCTAATGTGAAATGGTTTTTCTTCTTCAAGTACAAGTTCTTGGAAGTCAATACAGTCTGTGAAGTGAAGGGCACCTCAGATGAACTTAATAACAATTGGTTTAATGCATCTTTATTGACACTGTGCAAATGAGGTCGTCAGATCTAAGAACCATGCAAGTCTGCTGTTGACTCAAACGACTTCCAAGGTGGCAGTAAAAAGGGAAAGTTGACAAGTGGAAAAATCAATCAAGGCATTTCCACATCACACATGCTCTTGAGACAGCAGCTAAACACAGAGGGTCTAATGAAGATAATGACCACGGCCTCAGCTCTGAACAACAAGGGACGGCACAGAATGCATCAAGCAGAGAGGTGCGCCAGTGATTAGAGGCCTTCTGTCCCGCTCCTTATTATTTTGGGATAAAAGGCCGTCTTTGTTTTCTCATTGTCGTCAGAGCATCTCACATCCACAAACTGCTGACCCTGCTGTATTTATGTCCCGCATGATCATAGATATATAGTGAGAATTCACAAAAGACAATCAGAAAACATATGATCTGAAGAGCTTCAGTAAGATAAGCAGCATAAACTGATTGGGTCCCCCTGTTATTACAGAGAGGGGCAGGAGCAGAATGTCTTTAATCAGATTAGATTAAAGAACACAGCTCATAACTCCTCTGGAGATAGCAGCTACTAATCCAGGACCAGATCTTCTGTTGTGGTCAGACACACTGTGTGTCGTATTCACTGGGAGGATGGGAGTTTATTTAGGGGAGAAAAAGGCTTAGATATACAGAGGAGAGTGAGAGTAGCAACCCAGTGGAGGGGGACTTTAGAGTTTTCTGTTCAGTCCCTGTTAACTGGACTGAATGTAAGAGGGCGTAGCGTAAAGCAGGCAGTGAAAATCATTACTGACCCATCAGCCATTTCCAGTGAATGTCAGTGGGATCGAGGGCGAGTGACAGCACCAACTCCTCCAACACAAATAAACATAGAGGCTGTTTGTCTTAACATTCGGTCACGACACATGGGATTGTACCAGCGGCAGGCCAAGCTGACTCGTCAACACTGTTATACAAATACAGCTCTTTGGAGCATACCTGCTTATTGTATACAACACCTTTTGTTGCCATGACAACAATGATAAACCCTCCATTTTATAGAACATTTCATAAGGCCTCAACCTTACCGTGTAAAGTGCCTTGAGATAATTCATTTTATAGTGAAAGGTAAGCATGGTTGAGGTCATGGAAAAATTGGTGGTGGTCTCCTCCTGGGTTCATACATCCACCTGACCTGCTCAGAGTGCTGACTTGGTTCCTCTGTTTATTAAACTAACTGACTTCCTCCTCTGCTCAATGAACAGCCAACACCTCTGGGTCGTAATAAGCTGCCTTACCTTTTCTGTTTTCAGCTAGAGGACAGTCAGGTGACTGGGGCAAAGAGAGGCGACTACAGAATCTGGAAACTATTGACCTGTGATGTTATGGTCAAACGTGCAGCACTTTAGTTGGTGTGATCTCTGGCTGTCGTGCTCAGTAATGCTGTGTTTAATGCTACAGGTGCTTTTTCACCACAGGTGGAATGTTTGTCAGATTGTTCATCCTAACACTAAATTTGATCAATGTAGTAGAATATCTTTGCAGGTTAATATACAACATGGCAGTGTGCATTTTTGTAGTCTTCTGAGAAAAACTGCTTTGTTTGTTGCTTCTCTGCAACCACTCCTCTGCACTCTGCATGTGTGATTATCTAAAGGTTTTCTGAGCGGGGGCCGCTTATTACTCGGTATCGCTTGGAATCCAGCAGAGGGCCAGCTCTCACCTCTTGTTCTCTTTGTTCTACGTGTGTTTAAATATGTATAAGGCATCTGTCTTCCCTCTGCTTCGACAAGGTGCAGTGGGCACTTCTTTATGTTGCAGCCATTTATCAGTTGAAAAGTGTAATTCAGGCAGGCAAGCTACAACTGGAAACCCAGTGAGAATCATTTATCGTCAGCAGGGCCGTGGTCGGCAGGCAACAAAGTCAAGCATGTCACCATTTCACAATTTTTATGTGAGCAATGCCTGATCTTATTTGCAAAGTCAAGTGCTAGCTTCATGTCAAGTATTGTTAGTTTTTTCAGCAAGATGTCCTTTTGTGACTTTCTTACACCCATCAAACAAAGATAAATAATAGAGAACATACTTCTGACATGACACTTGAATCATCAGCTGAGGAGATAAAGAGCTTCAGGCTTTTGCGCACCAATATAACTTTTTTATGTACTTTGATTTACCGTCCTTCAAGAATTGCTTAATGAAGTTAATATACTTTTATAATTGATATCAAAATTAGAGCTGTGAAAAATAACGCATTAACGCGTTATGATTAAATTACAGGATTAATTCGTTAATTTTTTTTAACGCATGCGCAGAAGGACCTTCCGATTTATTCACATTTCCGCCCAATCTGCACAAGTCACCGCTCTAATGCAGTCAGACGGCAGCTGCTACTCAAACAAACAAACATCACCTTCTGGATGGGAAGATAGTGCTCCAAAAAAAACAAAGATGGAACATTCAATAAAACCAAGGTGATATGCACACTCTGCGGGAAGACGTTAATGTTTCACCGGAGCAATACACGGCTAAAGTACCACCGCAACACGGAGCATGTGTTGGTCGGCGAGGGGCGTTCAAGTGGAATCCGCCAAACCAGACTCACTCGCAGGACACATTGTGCAAAAGAAGCGGTCAGCTTTACTGTCAGAGAATGTGAAGAAGTTAGTTTGCCTCACCAACTGGCTAAAGAAAGAAAGACTAGCTAAGAGGGCCTGTAGAGGCATTAGAATGTGCCATGGTGTGGTGAATGGTTGTTTGACAAAAAATAGAAAAATGTTCAACCATACTATAAAAACAATGGCTAAGAGGCCTAAATAATTTCTGTTTGATTTAAAAGAAAATAAAAAAGTTTTATTCAACCATACAAGAAGAAGCCCGAATTCTGTGTAGGATGAAGATTATATTAATGTTCCATATGGAATAGCAAAGAGAACTGCTAAAGAACTGCAAAGTTGCAGCACCATTGCTTTGTTTATTTATGAATAAAAAAAGAAAACATGTAAAATATATATATCCGTCTTTTGTCATAAATCTTTTTGTTCTCACAAAATATACCGAGAAAATTGGTAGTGTGATTAATCTTGATTAATCCATAGAAACCTGTAATTAATTTGATTAAAATTTCACAGACAAAATATAAGTATTATTATTTAGTTTTTAACATAATAGTTTGCATATTTGCGACACTAATGGAGGAAGTATACATATCCCTCGTTCACCCCCCCCCCTTTGGAGCAAAAACACTGATCATTGCATTCCCAAATTAAAATATCTGTAGTTTCTGACCACTCTGGCTACTTGCATGAATGAGGTCATGGAAGAAAGAAAGTTCATTTTCAAAGGCTCCTAGGAGGTAAATGATCATATGTCACACCACATTTTTCAAATTTGAAGAGGATAGCACAAAGAATAACCATCCTAAATTGTTTTGTTTATTTCATGACAAGATCGAGGCACCAAAAGTGACTCTAAATGATCACATGGTAACCACATGATATTCTGAGAAAGTTTTACTTTCTTAACATTATGATTGCTGCTGACATTCTCTGTTTGTTAGATTTGTTTTCTATTCCAGTAATTAATGTGTACATGTTATTATAACCACAACCTTTCACACTGTGGAGTGCAGTGGAACTGGGCTCACGTTGCAGCCCTAGATCAATAGTTTAGACCAGTGTTATTAATAAAGTGAAACTGGAAAACATTATAAACAAGGTGTCATTTTTTTCCCAGTGGTTTGCTCATTGAGAGATTTTGACGGAGCGTTTCTGTTTTAACCTGCGCAGCTTCTTCTGTATTTACGGTAGTGAGTCCTGGCAGTACACGGTAGAGTTCAAATCACTGAACAAGAGAAAGTTGAAACAAGGAGGAAATTTAAGCTGTTTAGTCGTTGCTGTTTGTAGAGAATGTTTATATGTGAAATATAGTTATATATTATGAAAAGGTGGAATTCAAACTACATCTTATTATTTATTTTTTCAATAATTTTTCATTTTACTTTAAGTTGACATTTTCAAAGGCTCTTTACTTTGTACGCAAACCTTATTAACTTGAAATGAGAAAATATAGATTTTATTATTAGATTACACTGTGCTGAAATATATCAAATTCAATATGTTGAATTATACTAACTTAATTTGATTTGTTGTCAGTTTTTGACTTCATAAAGTCATTGATACAACTACTAGGCTACTTCAAGATAATCTTTTTGATGGACTGCTAAACTTGACTTGACTAGAATAATGATTTGCAGTGCGTACTTTGTTTCTGTCAGATTTGTTTGTATTTAAGAGAAGATTATTAAATAAATATTGTTGTCACAAGTATTAACATTTTTGTTTTAAATCCATTTTATATAAATCTAGTTATTAAAAAAATGTGTTGTTAGATTAATCGATACAATAATTAGTGATGACACACTGAACATCAATCCAGATATTCTCTGTAAACTTTGACATTTTCTGTAACATCTTCTTCAACTAATTTCTAACTTTACTCTAATTAAATCTAAATCGAATTGGGCAGTCTTTAAATGCACCACTGCAAGAGGTCATGTGTCAGGTAAATTGGAACTTAATGATGTTTTGGCTATTTAAACACTTCACCAATGTTTCTCTTCTCTGCTGAAGATTCTTTCGGGTGGTTGTTTCCCAAGATGCAGTGGTGATGTAAAAAATAGCAAAAGATTTAAAATGCGATACCAGTTTTCCTTTATATTATTCTTATTGTCAACAAATTCCATGGAAAAAGCAAAGCAACAACTTGTTAGTTTGTCTCTGAACTGACGTCTCTTCCTTGTCTGTGTCCTTGGCACCGGTTCCCTTTAGAAGTGGCTCAGAAAAGGCTCTCTAATTTAATTTAACAGGTTTTGGCAATTGTTCAGAGATGCCTTCTCTGGTGACTGCTTTCAGCAGTGGATTATTACACACCCAATGTTGTGCTGGGTATTTCAGGCAGCAGGGTGATGTATGTACGGTGTCTCACAGTAAACCACAGTGGCTGGGAACATGAGGAGGAACCTGCCAGGGTTTTAAGTTAGTTTTTTTGGGTTGTTCAAATATTTTCATTACACATGTAATTCTTTCTCCCATGCTGTTTGTCTGATTTAGTCATTTCCATTTGATTTACCATTGTGTTTGGAATGAATGTGACGAATGAAATTGTTCTGAATCTGCACCAGCAGGCTCAGGAGGATCTTTTTCTCACAGCCATCATCCAGCTGAATTCTCCTCCTGCACAAAACACTGACAAATCACACGTACACACACACACACACACACATGCAATTTCACACATTTAGTCACCCATAATCTCATTACACATTGCACTCTACTTCACTTTCTCATCATCATTATTTTGTTTGTATTTAACATATCAAATATTCTGCTCTCTATATTTACATATTTGTTACATGTATTCATATGTTGCTGTCTTAAATAGTCTGTAATAAGCCTACGCAAACTCTTACTATATAACTGAACACTGGTCCATGCAAGTAATATATATATATTCATAAACTTGCAAAATGCAGGAATTTTTAGGACTTAAGGTGCAAAACAGTTGAGCAAGAATATTAAATGTACTGCACTTCCTGCAAAGGTGTCATTGATGTGCATTTAAATAAAATGAAGGTTATCCAATACAGGTATGTCTGTCAGCACCAGAGGCTTCAACGGAATAGAGCACAGACAGTTTTATAATCTGTATCAGCCCAGATGGAGCAGGAATGTCTGCATACTAATTCAACTGCTCCTGCTGTTTGGGTTGCATCACAAGACATCAGTGTGATATGTGCAAACCGCTGCATAGCTTGCATTACCTGATGGAAGGAAGGGACAGACTGGCGCCACACACTGTTAAGTCGACCTTGCCTTTCTTTACCAGAGAAAATTGAGAGCATGCATCAATGTCCCGGCCTATTTTCCCCTGTGTCCACATTTATTTCATGTGAGTATTAAACTCATTGTGAGGTAGTGACAGTTCTCTGAACAGTACTGTCTTCACTCTACAACACTAATAAAGAAGAAGTTATCTATACTCTTTATTTATTTTCAATAGTGTGGACAGAAATACTGTTTTTAAACAAAATTTTGTGATTCTGACTTTTTAAGAATCCTTAAATTAAAACATTTAATTCATATTTCAAATACACGGTTGTATCTTATTTGTTCAACATTGCAATTATCTTTATCAGTTTCATGATCTGCTCTTCTGACTCTGTTGCTTTGTGAGACTGCCTGTTCTAATTTAGCTGCTCAGGGCACTTGGTAGCACACGTTTTGAAAAGTGCTTGTTAGTATTTGTCTTTATAGGGGCACATTCTTTCAAATTGGTCATGAAGGGATAATCAAGAACTTTTTTATTTTTATTGCTGAGCTCAGTCATTCTGTAGTGTCCATTTAAGTCTTTTTGCAGAATCGACATTTTCTGTAACATTAGATCATGATCCTCAGGACTTAGTTGAGCCAAATAGCTGAAGCATCTTGTTTATGTCCATTACATTTTGGAAAGTAATTGGAAAGCTGTATTACTGTTTCTAGTATTGCTTACCTACAGAGGTGAGCTATTTTCCTTGCAACTACTCAAGTTGATTTCATTGATAAGCGTATATTTAACTATAAACCTGCCAACAGATAAAATTCAAATATGTGCTGTCATTGATTTTAAAGATAAATCCGAATAGATGTGTAGAGTCAAAGTAAATATTCAGCACAGTACTCTTGATTATCACAGGTGAGTAAAGCTACAAAATTGTAGATGATTATTATTTAATGCAAAATGTATTTCTACCCTTTTTCCATATTACCGTGGCTTTTTGCTTTTGCCGAGGCAATGTCTACTTTCCAAACACAAATGTGAATCTAGCAAATCTGATGGTAACTCCTAAAGATGGCTACTGACAGTTCATATTTAATTTACCTTTTTTAATAGATAACAAAGGAATTGAAGCAACAATAAACCAACCTCAACTGGCCATAGCATAACATCTGTAATGTGTCTGCAGAGGTTTCTTATTAAGGCAATAGCATTGAATCAGTGTTAATTTTCTGTGGACCTGGGAGGTCTGGCTCTCTGACACACTGCATGTGCAGCTGGCACCGGGACATATCTGTTATGTTCTATCTATCTCTGAATTGCAAATGCTGATGCTTACTGTAAGTTTGTTTAAATTGGGGCAGCAGACCTAGTGAGTGTCTAAAGCAGCATTGTAAGGTTTATGTTAAAGTAACAGCTTCAAAATCATTGTGATGAAACACTGATGTCTAATTGGTAGAATTGTGAAGTATTAAATTGAGAAAAATTCTGCATCATGTCTGAAAACAATCATTGCAATGATCAAGAGCTTTTGTAAAATTGATTTCAATGAATAGAAGGAAGTCTTTCAAATTTGTTTCTTAACTTTAAAACTTCTTCTCAGCCTCCATCCCTGTGTGATGCCAAGTAAGTGTTTGACAAACGGGTATTGTCATATTCTCAGAATGCTTCATACTCAAGGTCATAAGTGAAGAGGGTTTGAGGGATAGATGTGAAGAAAGACAAAACATTTGCATGACGTACTGTCTTTGAATAAGAGTCTACAAATAAAGAGCCACAGCTCAGACAGTTGTTTCTTCTTTCTTTTTTTCTTTTTTTTAGTTTGGGAAGTCATTCCAGGTGACATGTTGAAAAATGTAGTGCTTTGTTGCTCTGGATGTCTCATGAGAGGTTTTGTTAGCTAGAGAAGGTGTTGACAACTCTACGAATTAACTTAGTATTATTCTATCAACATTAGCTTTTTTTCTTTTGTCTTTGAAGTTATTTGGGGACCCACATGCTCAAATGTAAGCTGACATGATATGTTCAGGGATTTCTTGTCATCTCATTGTCTTTTCCATAGGATTTGTGTAGAATTATCCTCTAGATTCTCTCAATTGTCAGTGCTTGTTGTTCTTTGTTGGTGGGCAACCTGTGAGTAAGTCACATTGTGGTATCAGCATTTTATTCATACATGTGCAAATCTGAATTATACACATCACAGTCTGTATCAAAATTACAATATGTCAAAATAATGTGGAAGCTTTGTGTGTTTATGAGTGAAATGCAGCCTGAGGTTTTTGAAGTCTTTATTTGGGTGAGACAGTGAATTCTTCAGGGTAGACTTAAAATAACAGAGGAAGAGTGGGTTTACACTTTGACAGCGAGCACATTCGCCTCACAAATATGGAAAGAATGCAGGAACAGTAAGCTGAGGTTGATTGTTCTTAACTTGAGGCTAAAGAAAGTCTTCATTTGACACCATTATTCCAGCTTGTGTCTCTGCTGTTAGAGGAAGCGGTTCAACAGTACCAAGGTTTTCTAGTTTTCCCTTTTATTTTCAGCAAACAAAGAACACGCCACATCTTTTCTATGTACCAGCGGCATGGTCATTTATACTGCGATGTAGTCCACCTCTGTCTACTGTTAAAAAGGATTTCAATTATTAGTTAGCCCATTGTGTGTGTGTGGGTGTGTGTTTGTGTTTCCTCTTCCTCCATATATTTAATATAATGGCATATCAGTGTAGCAGCACTGAGAGCAGTTTACTTTGCTGACTGAATAACTAGTTGGTCCAATCCAATTACCAACGTCAACAGGGGCAGCTAGGGTTGTTAATTTGTCTGTGAACCCTTTTTTATGTTTTTGTTGAAATGTTCTTTAAGTACCAGTAGCAATCAATGAAGTCATCTGAAAATGATGAAAGAAAAAAAGTTGTGTGTTTGGTCCTCGCAAGACACAGACACCCTCCCCGTGCTCTTACTCTTCAGCGTCACAAGCCAGAGAAACATACATCACTGAAGCAGATGTTAGAAGTTATTGAGTGAGTCACAGATGAGATGTCTTCTAGCAGTTGTCAGGCAGTGAGCATTCAAATATAGTCGTAGCTTTGACAAGAGGGAAACTGCTCTTGCTATCTTTTCCAGGATTATCAACCCAAGCATTAAACATGGCTCAAAAATGACATTATGGGGACACTGAAGTCCTGAACTTTCTTAGTGATGTTTAATAAAACTATCAAAGTTTGTTTAATGACAGGGCTTTGGAAAACTTGCATCAACCAAAGCTAACAATAGATTGACATTTCTATCCCTCTCTGAGGACTAACTGATATTTTGGTTTAAAAGCACCAACAATTGCTAACTTGATCAAAGATGCAGTGCATATATACACGGCTCTGCACAGTGCTTTTAGGCAAGAGGAAACCAGGGACAGTGGAAGAGAAAGGTAGATTAAACATTGAATTAGATATGTTTATACTGCCTGTTGATAATTAATCCAACTGCCAGCATACTATCTGTGTGTACCTCCCATGTGCCTGGACTGGTCATGGAGATAGGCTGTAGAACTTGGTGAAAATTAATTTAGCAATCTTTAGCTCAATGCTCTGCAATGTGGGCACATCAGAATAGAGGAATATGTCATGGTCTGTCAGTCCAACTTGCTAAAAGCTTCATCTAATTTATTTTGTACACCTCGGGTTGTGCTGTTTTCATTGTTTATCAGCAGACTCTATCCGCCCACTGCACATGAAAACATGTTTCAAGTTAAGTCTTCCAACCAACATATTTTGTTCATTTAAAATCCAGCAGTGGTTGAATTGGTGTTAGAGTGTTCCAGCAGAAGAAACTCCTACACAAGACTCCTGCGTTTATTTCCGCTGTTAATCATCATGCATAAATGCATAGGGTTATGCAAACTTATCCATATACTATATTGAAAAGCCCATATATTGATATATGCACATATACTCAAAAACACAACTGCAAAGCTCTTACATGAACTACTCTAACCTTTTACACACACTAATGAAAAGCTTCCGCAAATACTAAATTGAGATCATATACACAACTGATCCTTTTCACTCACACACATGAAACCAAACTCATTCACATGCTATACCTAAAACACAAGTGAAGCACACTCACACAGAGAAAAAACATATGCTCACACACAACTAAAAATCTCTAATAAGAACAAGTGAGCTTTTACATAAACTAATGAAAAGCATTTAAATATACTGTTAAAATGGGCTCCTGCACACAGCTGAAATGCTGGAGTCTGGCAGGATGATGACAATAACAAAACACTGCTTCTTTGAATCTCTGAGTTTGCATTCCGGCCGCAGCCATCTTGTCTTTTTGATGCCAAAACTAACCATATTTAGATGAGAGGTTGGAGTTGGGGTTCATGAGAATCAATCCAAGGTCACTATGCATGTACACCAGGCTAACTCAGACATAATATATCATAAAGGCTTAACATTTATTTACACACACGTGTATAAGGTCACACATAGTACCCTCTACTGATAACATGAAATGGTTAATCTTCATGTATGCAACTAACTACTACACCCAACTTTTATGTTGACCTCAATTGAATGTAGCTAACTTTATTGGTAATAGCATGGCAGCAGCATGGCAAGTGTAGTGTCATCAGGTTGGTCCTTATTCAAATCCTTTCCTTGCTCCTCCACAGCTCCTCCCATTTGTAAAAATATTGTCACTTCTAGCTTCAAAGTATTCAGCACATTTTAATAGTGCCGCGATGATACTGGTTACATGGCAGTTTTGGTGTCTATAATGACAGTCAAACATTGTCTTTCTTTCTTTTTTTGGGGTGAAAGCTCTTATGTGATTTTAAGTGTTATTGTTATCATGATCACTGAAGGTTCTTGTGGGAATTATCTAACGCAGAGCTAGTCAATCTTAACAACTGCTTCAAACTATGGTGGCAAAGAGGTCTTAGGCAAGGACATACATGGAAAACATTAGTGCAAAAGAAACTACCGGAATGCAGGAGCCTCAGCGTAACTTTTGTTGTTTACCATTATATTAGCAGAGTAACTCACTGTGGCCAAATTAGCTGTCGTTAGTAAAAAAACAGTCGCTGCCTTAAGTTGATGGGTGTCTACTTGAGTTACAGTACAGTTGCTTAAGAGCCCAAAAAACGATTGTACCATAACAACCTAAATCCCCTGTGGTTTAATAACTGAGTTATAGACGGACGCTAACATGAGCAGTAACACATGTCACAGTATAGCTACCACAAACATATCCACACCATCATATACTGAATCACATTATCAGTCATAATCTGAGCAATTACCACGTCTACAGCTTCGGCTTCACGGTGAGAAGAGGCAGATCAGCTGCTGTCAGAGCCTGCAAAATGTTGGATAAAGCAGGAATTTGAAATAAATCTGTCACATAAGTGCAGGACAAAACAAAACTTAAGTTGAAAGAGTGTTGATTTTGAATATTTTAATTATTTTCAGCGAAAAAAAATAAATGGATGGTATAGCGACTTTGGATGTTGCGTAACAAAGTTAAGCAGTCAACAAAAAATACAGCGTCCCCCCCCTCCCCCTCTTTCCTTCCTACATCGGTGAACAGGAGCTTAAATCAACTATGGCTCCCCCCCATCCTTATGACCTATTTCCTGTCAAATTAATAGGATCACAAGTAAACAATAAATAACAAATTAACCAAATAACACACCCAAAATACAAACCTATTACATATTATATCATAACCAACAAAATAATAATATTTTTCTTTAACTTATTTACGGCTCCTGCAGATTAGAGAGCTGATAATTGTCTGTAAAATGATTTATGACATGACAAAATATTTCATATGTATACAGTAATACCATTCTCTCTCTGCAGTCCTATGTTTTGTTGTTAGTATATGGAGAAAAAGAATAAGGTCAATGAAAGAGGTTATTGATGGTCATTGATGTACTGGTTGTTCACTGGTCTGTTATCGGAGTCAGCAAGCATGTGCAGCTGACAAATCTGCAGAAAGTTTGTGATGCAGTGTGAAAACAAGTTTCAGACATGTTGCATCAACACTATGAAGAACTGGGTCTGAGCCAATACCCATGAATGGTGAAGTGTTCTTAATAAACTGATTAAAGAGCACAAGATACATGCTTACTCTCCGATATGACCTATAGGGACAGACAAGCAGCAGGGGCACCAGACCTCTGTTGTCGTACTGACAATAATAAAGGTGGCTAAGTCTGTTTTGGCACGAGTACTTCTTGGTTATGCCTAGTAAAAGATTGTAGTTTGAAACAGTCATGGATGAAGGAAAATAAGGGCAGTCTCCTAAGTCAAAGTCCAGTGTCGTCCATCCAGCTCTCAGACATTATCATTCTTTTGAGCACATCACCTGACTTCCTCCTTTGCTCCCGTTACAATTACAACGACCACTAGAGGTCACCTAACAATAAAATCTAACTATGTGTCTTTATACGCTGCTGCACAGACGACCTCTGGGGTCGTATTTCACAGGACAGTCTTGTCTTTACTACTACTGTACCTTCCCAATCAGACAAGTGCTCATTCTTTTTTCGGTGCCCAAACTTCCTCTGCCTGAAATCAGAATTTGTCATACTTTACAAAAGGTCTTCAAAATTCCAAATTGCTCCATTTAGCCAACGTAAAGACACTGGAATTGGCCAGCCGAAATAAATTGCCAAACTAAAAAAAAAGCAAAATAAGTCTGCATAAAGGCAGTGACATCACATTTCATGTGGTTCACATCATGACACAAAGCACTTTTCGAAGTATGTGAATCCCAGAGCAGCCTCTGGCCTTTCAGGCCATGGGCCAAACTGGAAAATTGCATTATTACACAATTCTTTTAAACATGATGTTTTTAGGTAACAAACAGTTCAGAATAAAGAGGAATTTAGAAAGACCTCAAAAGAGTTTATTTTGTTTTGATAATATAATGTGATACCTATGTGTGGGAGGAGAGAGGTATGAGTCCTTTCTTTCGAGGAAAATAAATTATAAAATATATAACCTTGAATTCACCAGTCAGTTATTTTTAATACAAAAGCCAGTGCAAACAATTAAAGACAGCATATGAGCTGTACCGATGAAAGGTCAAAACTCTGACATAAGACATTCTGATAAATAAGCCTCTGTTTCCCTATACTCAGGGTTTCATACCTTAGATACTAAATACATCGTAACATGGTTTTGATTCACCTTCTTTTCTACATTATCTCTTCTGTTACCTCCAATGTTGCAATCCCCTTTTTTAAGAACTGAAAAAAAAATTCTGAATTGATTTAGATGTTACCTGAACATCTAGTGCCTAACCGTTTTCTACAATGTAAATCAAATTTGAACTAAAGCACATTAAACAAAGCGCCCTTAAATTATATAGACTATAATGTGTCTTCAACAATGTAGATCTTTCAATTATTTCAGCTGCCAACATGTGAATTTATCTGCACTTGACAGAATAGAAAAGAGAAACTTGATAAAAGGTGCTTATTCAGACAAGTTGTCTTGTTGCTGCAACTGACAAGCCGAGGTCGGAGCCATTTTTCAAACAGACAGCCCCAAACACTGGATTCCTCCAGCTGGAACCTTACATAGCACCTCATTTAAAGCTCCTGATTAACAACCTTTGTACAGGTTATTGCTCAGGTGAAATTATTAGTGTTCTTTAGTTTTTTCAGGAAAGGCTGTGCTGGTGCTACGTATGCATTTAGAAAAAAATGCACACTGTATGCCTACGCTGGAGTCTGAAAGCATTAAAATCTACCTTCCTCTAAAAGGATTGACACTTCCTTTGAATTGCATTATTCTGAAGTGCAGCGTGACAACAGCAGCTTTCCTGCTTCCTTCAGTGACTCAACCTCAAAGCACACTCCCTGTGTGACATTTCAGACTCCAGCAGGCAAGGGGATGAAAGTATATTTCTTAGCATCAAAATTAATGAGAATTAAAATAAATGACTATTGATATTGTTATCGAGCTTTGGTGTCTGCTTGAGTATGAAGGACGCTTGAATCACATTATTTTTGGAACATTATCATTAATGGGACATCAGCTTTCTACCACCTCTCTGAAATCCATGCGGCTGTGTAAAGCCCCAGCGGTGCATAACACTGATGAAGCAGCCAGAGAGATAATCAAATAATTATAAATGAGAAACGTTATGCTTCGTTAGGCTTCCCTTTGATAAATGCACTGCCTCATCTTTTCCATGACAAATGAAGATTACTTTCTATCAGAGGCTACAGGTTGTTTCATGTATATTTAGCTGTGATTAACACTGTGCTGGTGACGGTACATGAGTTTACAATTTAATTTCCTGCACAGACATGAGCCACCGTTTTGGTTCGTATCGGGACACGTATCTGGTCGGGACAATGAAGAGGATTTCTCGGTGGGGTGTCCATAAATGCTGTTGACCACTGACACTGACAACAGACCAGAATCTCAGAAGTCTACTCCTCTAATGAGGATCTGCACGTGGATCTGGCAGTTTTGGGCAGCTTTATTTAACCTGTTTCATAATATGTGTTTTCAAAATACACATTGTAGGAGTGCATGGAAATATTAACTTGACTATGTGTTTTACTTGTCAATATTATCTCATGTAGACACACTCTCTTAAGATAATAATAGAATAATCAAGGCTAATATAAATTATGTATAATAATAATAAAGGTGCATTTTTTTAAATAACATATGACTTTAAATAGAGTAAAGGCTCACTGTTCATTTTTGTTGCAGCATCATGTCAAACACGTTTGCCCATCCAACACCATCCCATAAGACACAGGAATAGTTACAGAAGTAGAAACTATGTCTACGTGCGTGTGTGTGTGTGTGTTTTTAGTTTACATCTGCTATTGCAGAGTTTTTACATAAAATAACAAAATATTATTAGATTTGTAAGTACCATTAAATCTCCTGATGACTGTGTTGTGGTGAGTGACACTCGAGTTAGCAGGTGCTCAGTGTCTAGCTCCAATGACGTGGGCTATAACGATTGGGCATACAGTCAGCTAACACGTTTATATATTGTAGTTTGGTGACTGTAAGACTCATCACTCTGCTGGTAGTACCTTGTGCATAATGAAAATACAGCTATCAGTGTCAAAGAAGCCAACATTGGAGTAATGCCAGCAGATTGCATCAGCCTGCGGTGGGTCACATATTATGAAAGCAGTTTCAGCCGGCTGCTGCTGACAGGCTCCACAGAGACACCGGTAGTGGCTGGAGCTGCTCACTCTGGTGCACAAATGTAACCTCACCCATGGTGTCAGTGGTAGTACCAGAGTGATAAGAAGGTCATCTGGGACTCAGCTGCATGTCTGGGTCTCCATTATCATACTTTAATAACGTGATACCTTCGCGTTCAATTATATAGGAGGAAGATTAGGCCTTTTTTCATTAACCTTCATTCGCTCTTACATGGAAAAGAAGCTTTGGAGCGGTCACGCAAAATTGCAAAAATTATTTCTGATAGCTGCCATGTGCAATTTCTACCTGGAGCTGATGAGTACAGAATTTTAAAGCGCAGCTTTCTGAAATACTGTGGCCTGTAGTGTTTTATCTTTGGTATTTAATGAAAACACATTGCTGTGCTTCTTTTCACTTGAGGGGCCATGCATGAAATCCACATGCACCCATTACAAATAATTCTGTTAGCTGCCTTACGATCAACTTGTCACTTTGTGTTTGTCTTTTTTGTCCGTTCGTAATTTTCCCCGTAACACACCTGTCACGGTGTGCTGGAGGCCAAGTTTCCGGTTTACTGCAATTCATAAATTATAGTTTTTTAATGAGCTCATTCTAACTTACCTCAGTGCTCTATTCAAAATAAATGTCACGGATTGCTCATGTTAATATACAGTACATTGAATTATAGATTGAAACACTGCTGAAGGTCACCAAAGCTAATAGGGCTTTTGTTGTTGATATTTTTACCACCTCAGCAACATTTTTACGGTTGATCTGGCCTTTGAAACATCCACTGAATAGCAATACTTACAACAAGAACCATTATCATCATATTGCATGATATTAATGACAGGTAATTATTCTGCCCTTATCACCCTTTCACGGGATGACAGCATTTTGTTTTGGGTCTGTGCACAAACCCTGTGAAGGGTGGACAGTGACTGTGCATGGGAACTGCAACAGGGGTGAAAACTGCTTTACAATGATACCATACTGTTCAAAAGCACCCTCCGACTGAGTGTCCAATTAAGTTGGACACAGTCAAGATTTGTAAAACTTAAAATAAATGTGAGCACAGCGTAAAAAGTCCAAATAGCCACAGGCAATGAGGCTATCAAATTACTGTTGAGCATTATCACTGTTTACAAAGAGCCCTCAAGTCAGACAGAATTATCTGGAAGAGAACAATTGCAGTGTTTTTCTAATCTGCAGAAAATGATAAATCGGACAGAAAGAGTTATATTTATGTCTGAATGATAAGAATAGACAATGTGCTGACTTTGTAAAGAGTAGAGAAAACTTTGATACTAAGTGGGACAAATAACATGTGAACTTAGAAACTAGAAATGCTGCCGTTTAGATGGTGAACTTAACTTTGACTACAACTGAAGACTGTTACGTTTACTCAAACTGAATCAGAAAGACAAACCCACTCAGCCCGGTTTTGTCTCAGCGAACAGATGGAACATCTAGAAAACAAACACACAAAGGTATTGATGAAACATTCGTTTGTGTACTTACTACACTTGAGGAATACCTGTCCTGACGTGGTTTTGATATCCTGCTTTTCTATTTTTGTTCTTCTCTGACTGTTGGAACATCAGAGAAGCAACAGTGCAATTCGGCAAACGGCCCAAATTTAACTACTGCGCCCTCTCACCATTTTCTGCTCCATCTGCCATTGTTGCCATCCGTTGGACTGGATCAGTTTAGTTGCACTTAGCTAATACAGTGGAGACATATATAAGTATGAAGATATACAGGAACGTCGTACTATGGCTGTATGTAAAGAGGAAGAAGTTTAATAATGTGGGATGTCAAAGTATCTCAATGTGCCCTCCTTGTACTGATAACACAAATGTTAGATTTGATTCAACACCTAATACTATCCTAGAATTGACTGTGCTATGCAAGTTAACGGGTAAAATATTTTTAGAATGAATGAATCCCTACGCTTTATTAACAGAAGCTAAGTGACCAGGAGTCACTACTAGTAGTTGTCAGATGTAAAGAGCTCAGCTGTCACCAGAGACAGACGTTAGTGGTTTTGTTGAAATGTAAACAAAGTTGTTTATTTTTTAAGTCATTGCAAACTTTTCTGTATTAAACCATACCAGGATCTGAGCCTCTGAACAGAACCATAAAACCCTTAAATGAAGCTTGAGTCACTACAAGTGGAGATTGGGCTGCAACATGTCCGTGGACATTTCGTTGATGTGCATCAATGTCAACATATTGTAATACGTAAATTAACAACTTGTCCTTGTCGTTTAAATTGTGTTCAGAAGTGTATTTGAAGACTGAAGTAAAATGGATCCACGAGAAATGATCTTCATGCACAGAAGGTGGTATGTGGATTATGGGAGAAAGTAGAAAAAAGTGATAAAAGTGTAGCCGCAGAGCAGGTGTGTTGTGTACAAAAAGAAGGCTGTCAAATGCCTGAGAGCCATTTGTTTGTTTACTTGGAAGTTATTACATTTTAGTAACTGCATGTAAATTGTTGTCGACATTTTTGAAGGACCAGGTGGTGCGCAAGTAAATACACTAAAGTATGGCTATACGCACATAACACTGTGAATTATTGAGCCGACGTGATACACAGGCGATGCATCACTCAGCAAAGTAACGTAGAGCAGCCTGTCAATGGCTTGTAAGTAGGTTTTGGTTTTGCTAAGTCACTAACATTATGTTAATAGAAACACTTTGCATAATGCGTAGCTACAAAACATTTTTAGTGTTAAAATTTAGATGATTAGAATTTAGATGATGTTTTTTCATAAGGTAAAATTGGCCTCAGTAATACAACTTTCTCTTGTGTGAAGTCTTCCTTGGCTACTGAGGAAATGACTCACTATTTCCAGTGTTTCTGGTGTTTTGGGCACTTTCATCTCCACTTTTTACACCCATTTATTTGCATTAGATGGAGGAACTGTCAGGAGGACGCTGAGATGAAGCTCAACGTAAAAACTATATGTTCAGACTTATCTCTGCAGCTTGTACATGTCAAACTTGGTGCAAGTTTAATTAAAATGGCACCAAATCCCTCGAGAGTGAGGCGGTGTCATCCACAAGTAAAGATGCTGGAGCCAGTTATTGAATGATGGAATCGAAGTGGAGTTCACCTCTGGTTCTGTCCTCAAACACATGCTATGTGCCTCAGCACCTTCTGCTTTGATATTGCTGTTGTTTGATGTCCCCGACTCATTTCTCTTCCCATTGTTGAGCCCTATCATTTCTTCTGTAAAAGCCAGCGTGTGCTTCTGTTTTAATTTCAAGCTTATTAAAAAGAGGGATGAAACTGAGGGAGAAGTATTAAAGGGTAGAATTAGCATGTGGAGACAATCCTCTGTGAAATTACTGCGGATGGGGGCAGCTGAAGTTACCTCTGTAGGCGCACTGTGTCAAGCAGATTCACTGTTTACCTGTTTCCCCCGAGCCTTAATTAACCCATCACTCACTTCTGAGCCCCTCGTGATCAACGTAAAATCAGACAAGCCATCATCAGACCCACGTGGAAATGTGAAGTCTCCACATTTGCCACGGAAGTTTATTTTCAGAAGAGTCACAGGGGCATGAAATGATTTGTATAATTTCTAAAATGGAGGTTGGTCAGCTGTTCTTGCAAAGGCAGCAGGCAAGCTGCTTCAGTCGAGCTGGGCTTCAGTGTCAGGAGGGTGAGAGGAGGAACGCGATAGCTACACATGGTTATTATGTGATGCACACATGAGATATGATCATATTCCAAAGCTATCCGAAAATATTTATCTATAGTATTGTATTCTTCTCATTCTTATTTCTTGTATTTCATGTCTCTATGTCCTACTTTTGATGTCAGGTAAAGGAAAAATCACAAAACTATAAATAATCGGGCCTCAGACGCCTCATTTAGAGAAGCTGAAACTGACTTTTTGGTGAAGCTCAATGTGTTTTTAGTTTTTTGCTTTTTTCACTGCAGACTTTTGTAAATCCTTGGTGATGGTGTCAGGTTGCATCATATCCTTATGCACCTTGTCAGGATTAAGACTACCCACCTTTCTGTGTGTCAAACATTGCTTAATTTATTGTGATAAGAAATTTCAAAATTACAAAGACCATCGTTGGAGGTCATTTAATATATATCAAATTCCTTTGTGTTTTCAAATTATTTCCTTTAAAATCTCACCGGAATTTACCATAACTCTGCTGTGCACAATATTTGGTTTTCTGCAGAAAAATATCTGACACTTGTAGCTTCAGCCCCTGGTGAGAATGCGTGGTATGTCAGTAAATGATAATCTTCAGAGACATCTAAAACACAATGCTGATAACTGTCTTTCCACTAAGGTGGCTTTTAGAAGTCCCACCCGTCATTAGGAGTCACAGATGACACCGCACACTGAACTGCATGGGATTTTATTTGCTGCAGCCCTGTAATTTCTTGCTTGTTGCAAATGCTGGGATCATCAGACGTATTTGGAAGAGACATGAAACATTTGGGAAATAGTAGAGACGCACAAATGCAATACACTGTTAAATCAATAGTGACCTTTTACGTGTGTTGCCCTGAATACAGGCTGACCATATATCCCTCCATTCTCCCACAGTTGTTTCAGAGAACAGTTCTGGTAAACTCAGAGACTCAACTGTTTATTTTCGGTTTTGTGTACCTGGCAAAATAGTATTTTGATGCTTTGGCAATGTTGTTTCATTTTAAACTTTCATGCCAATAAAGCACATTTGAATAGGAATCAAAAAGAATAAATTCAAAATGCTGAGAGACAGACAGAAGACTGTGGTTGATGTAAAAAGGAAAAGTCTTAACTGAAGCTTAAGCAGGTCACACTCCGACAATCAGACCAAACAGGAGCAGACAGGGCGTAGGCAGAAATCCAGAAAAGAAGTTAAAGTGAGAGAACAAACAAAAGCCAGAAACTGTGGAATCAAACAATGTGAAGGGAAACTGGAGAGCAAGGCACACAGGAGGCAACAAAGACAATCTGGCAAAGGCAAAGGGATAATATAGGCAGTGTGTTGAAAGACAGGTCCACAAGGGACAGATATGTAATTGGAGGTTTGAGACACACAATTTTCTGACTTCTCTAAGATCACATTAAGTCAAGAAGAAGAGTCCTCCTCATTAACAACTTAAACATGAAAAACAGTAAACATTAAACCCACAGCAGTGTAGCGAGGAAAAGTACTGTTTTGAAAATAAAGCAGTATGAAAAATAGAAATGTTTCTGCTGAAAAGGAAAAAGCACAAAATTTATTTTTTAAATTTTAAACTAAACTGGTGTCCTCCACTTTCTTATTTTATATTGAGATTAGATCATTTCAGCCACATATATTTTTCCATGGGAAAAGGTAGAAAATGAAGCCTGTACATAAACCATAGTAGCACATCAGGTTTGCATGATCCTTAACGTCAGCATGTGGCAGTATAGAGACATCCCCAGGTCCCCTGACAGATGCTCATAGGGCCGATATCTCCATTCACCAGAGCGAAGTGAGATATATAACTCAGTCCCTCATTTCAATGTAAATGTCTCATGTCAGATTCTTCATATAGGCCAGTGAGGAGTGATGTTTAATCATAAATTCCCCTAAATAGAGATGTGTGCGCTTGTATGCATGTTTTTTTCTAATTCATTTAACATTTTTACCTCTTTTTTCATAATCTAATCTAATCATGACAGAATGCAAAACGAGTTGTAGTTATTAAGCATTTTATACTCTGTGTATTTAGTACAGTGTTAAAAAACTGCTCTCTGATAGTTCTGTGTCAACATGGTTGCCTGACACACTGACTTCAGACCAGTTAGCACTGCTCTTCACTACTGTGGTCTGTGTTAGAAGCAATGGTGACATTAAAAAAAGTTCTGATATTGGGATAGTGCTATGTGTTTTATAATCAGCAGGGACACAGCAGACAGTAACAACGCTCTCACCAGGATCTAGTCAAAACAATACCTGCTTGAGAGGAACTACTTCTCCTTCCACCTGTCATAGTCATATGCAAACTGCAGCTCTCTAAATACGAAAGCCGCTGAACAGTGAGTTGACAGTGATGATGTCTGACCTTAGACGCAGTCATGTGTGGAACTTTTCCATTCTCAGAACAGTGACTACGCTGTATGCGATGTGTGTGGGAGGACTGTGATGTGAGGTCCTGTGGCAACACCACAAATGCTGTCAGGCGTGAGGAAGAGATGAAGGAAGATGCTGTTGGACGAGATAGAGCTAGGCTTCAGTTTGTGTTCATAGTTGAACAGCTGGAGCTCCTCATGTTCTTAAAACCCCAGTATGGCATTCCATCCAAACTGATATGAATAAACATCCCAGCTGAATTAGTACATGCAGTTATGGAGTAAGTAATGAAATAAATGTATGCAACAATAAATACCTTTAGAAAGATCAGGGCTATAACTTTTCTGCTAAACTTGTCTCCTTGCATGAATTTAATGTTATTCGATTGATGTGAGGAAATATGACCATTTCTCTATATTTCCATTGCCCAGTTTCCTTCAATGGCTCCTTCAAAACATTCTCTGGAGACAACAAACCTAATTTCACTAAATGTATGCCTATAGGGATGTTTTCTGTTTTGACTGATATCATGTAATACATATCATTCTATATATAAAAGTAAAGCTGAGAAACAGAGTGCACCCGTTTAAGGGTTAGAGTTACAGGTACAGTTCCAACACGGTTCTTAGGGATAGGGATGTTAGTCTGATATGATGATGACAACGCATGGTGCTTTCACTGGTATACTGATATAGTCACATATTTCACAAATACAGCCTGTATATAGAAAATGTTGAGTATACACACACACACACACACACACACACTATATCAGATAGTGTATATATTATATCAAATTAACACAAAATATATGTTTTATTAATATTTAGCCTTATTTAAGAAACATACATCCATATCAATATAAAAATATATATATATTAAGTACAGTAATATAGAAAAATATGCTGTAGACATCAGTAGGCACATACCGAACATCCTCAACAGGTTCAGTATGTTCGGTTTGAAACCTGTATAATTGAAGCCACGTGCCAATCACATGATTGAGAAAGTTCAAAGCTTTGTATCTTGTAAGCTTTTAATCTGAAAAGAAGTGAGAGGCCCTTTTTTAATCTTAAAAAATGTATTAAAATTAAATAATAGGTGTTGCAGTAATACAAGCTTGGAGCAGGGTATTTTAATCACAACAGTGCACTGAAATAGGAAAGCTCTAATCTGGCACAATTACACTTGCTTTGTTCATAATAGGGGAGTTTATTCATGTGTTTAAATGGATCCTGCAGCTCATAATTTACGGTCCAATAATAATAACCAAGTTTCAGAAGAAACATGTTAAATGTTAAACAGTTTATTCTCATCATTAAATATGGAGGAGAGGAGCCAAGTCCAGTTAGATTTTACAACTATGTCCATCTCTTCATTGAGACTTGACAAGATCTCAGCCCATTTGAGGTGCATTGGTTTGGACAGTGATCATATAAGGATATGAATATCTCATCGAAGTAGATACAACTCTTTTAAAATGCTGTGGAGAATCCCTGAGTGACAGAGAGCAAAACACTGTGATGCTCAGTTCATCCTTTGTGCTAATAAAGATCATCAAATGAAAGCTGACAGCATCACCTCGCCGTCTCTCTTCTATACAGCTTTCAAAGTCGTGCTTTTACTGAAGCAGAATATTGAACTTTTAATAGTTTCTTACATGCGAGTCCCTTGCATTCCAGATGTGCATTCAAGAGCTTTGGCAGCTAGGTTAATTATGTACAACATCTTTGCAACTCAAAAAAATCTAATTCTAACGTTAAGAGGCATTTCAGGAAGCTTTTCACACAACTGATTTATACTGTAGTCTCGTTAGTCGTCCTGTTGCTCTCACTTTTATTGTAAATAATTAGAAAGTTGTAAGTTAACATTTTGAGGGCTACACCTTCAAGAAAACATTTTACTTTTAAAACTATCATTTACGCTTGCTTCCAGAGTACTTATGAGTTTGGAAAATTTAGACTTTGGGAACACTTCTGGACCATTTTTTGTTTGTCACGACATGACCACCAACACTGAATGCAAAGCGCTGCCACCAGCTGTCACAACAGGTCCTGTTCTGTTGATCCAACATAAGAAATCCCTGTTTTTACTTGTCACAATGGCTGTCTCTTTTTGTTAAGATTTGTGAAGAGGCCCCTAGTAGAATAGGCCTGCAGACCTGCTGGAGGTTGAAAGCCCCTACTGGCATACATGTAAGCCAGTGCAATGGCCCCCACTATCAAATGGGAAAGTCTCTACTTATAGACTTGTTTTCCCTTGTGAGGTTTTCGCCCAGGACACAAGCATCTGCTCAGATCCTCAGAATACAGCTGTTTTTTCCACATATGTCTGCAGAGCTCAGTAGGGACATGAATTATGTAACCGTTCCTGTTCCGTTGAATCAAAAGGTGGTTAAAGGCCCTTAACTCTATCTGAGTGCAAATTCCAACCACTTTAGGAATAAAGGCTGGGTTAGGATGAAAACCCATACTCAGACCATCAGGTACAAAATGCTAAAGACAGAGCTGAAATTCCCCCCACACTTTTTGCTTTGGTTAGGCCGATCAGAAATGTGGTCTTTTGAAGTCACCACCCTCACATCCACCCACCCAAGGGGTTCAAAAGGTGCTTCCAGGACTATCTACAGATCCCATGATGGTGCTTTGGACCTCACTGAAGGCAACTTTCTACCTTCCCCCTTCATAAACCGAGCAGGGACTTAATCAACGAGAGCATATTCCACATTGATTTATTCCCTTTAAGAAGGTATCAGGTGTAAGGTGCCATGCAGGACCTCGGTTCAGTTCAGTCTTTTGCCACCTCTGCCCACAAGAGGGTGTTGGCCCGTTGACCGCGGCAACCCAAATGGCAAGCCAAAATGGCAGCTGAATAAACCTCTATGATAGAAAAAAGCTTAGCCTTTTTCCAATTAGTTTAGCAAAAATGACAAATTGGTCAGTACACAAAATTCAGAATAAAAAGAAGTTTTGCATAGTCATCTCAATACATAACAGCTAAGCACCCAAACATGTCTCTGAGAGCAGCACATTTTAAATGTTAATGACAGAATTGAAGGAAAACCTTCCTCTGTGATATTCATTAAGAGTTTGTCAGTCACTGTGTGGGTGTGCTGTGATCACATTTGAAGCCAGTGACCCCATAACTGCCATCACATTTAAAATTCAAATGTCGCTACTGTAAATTGAGATTGAGTGTTGCTACATGACATTTGAAACCGAGCTGCGCCCACACCAGATCTGAGAAAAGAAAAGAAAAAAACTAAAAATATCATGAAATAACCAGAGCTGCTCCTTCACTCAGACAGAGGAACAAAAGGTTTGCATGGCCTTCAAACACAAAGCCCTGATTTCCTTTATTATTCATAATATTCAAATGTATTTATTTGTGCTCTTTATGTAGTTCAAATGGTAGAAATAAAGTTCTCCATTTTTTAATAAACAAATGGAATACAAGACATTCACCGGCAGATTCCAAACGGTCTGTACAGCTGTTTTCATTCAAATCAATTCTGTTCTATTTGAATAGCACCAAATCCCAACTTCATCTCAAGGCACTTTACATGGTCAGGTCGAGACCTTACAAAATTAGTATTCAAACACCATTTTAATGATATGATATAAGCTATTTATCTATTATGAAGGTTTTTTGGGTTCCTGTTTCTTGTCCTGACCATGAATAAAACCACAATATTTATATTGTTTGAAAATAGGTCTGTGTGATGATACATAAATCTCTTGAAGTAAAATTTGCATATTTAATCAGATCCCCCTCCGGCTCAACACATTCTGTATCATGCCCTCTCTCCCCGTTTGTATGGCCTTCATACAAATGTCCTGGCTGTACCTGTTTGGAAGATCCCATAAACATGACAATATAAATACAGTGATCTGTGACAAACCAAAATAAATGATAAAGGCTGTAAATAATATTGACTTAGGTGAGCCAATAAATATTTTCCTATCAATATTAATATGCATTGCACAGCCCATTAAACAGATTATAACCTAAATAATATCGGTAATATTGATATTGGAATGCAGAGAGAGTTAAAGTGCTACATAGCTGGTGTGGAATTATGAGAAGAAGTCAAAACACTGTTCGGGACCTCTCAAGATGCTCTTATTTAGCAGCATGAGCTTCTGGGAATAGTTGACTAGGAGTGCTCATGCCAGTCCCGGGAAGGTTGGTCACTCCTATTTAGGTATCTTGCCAATCAGAGAATAGTCGTAATGAAAACTTTGCGGTGGCGAACTGAACTGGAACTGGAACAGAAAGACATGCAGCAGCCAGGACACCTCGGCTCACATCACAGGACACATAACGATTGAATCAGCAAACAACACTTTTAAATGCAAATACAATGTGTATTATATATAAGAGGCAAAATTATGCAAATGTTAAAATCACCTGTCAGTATAAATGCTTCCTTAATATCTTAATATATTAAAGTACTATTACTAACAGACTGAGTCCAGGTAGCTCCAGTGACAAGGGTCACTGGAATTCAACTTGAAGTAAGAGACTTCACGCTTAAATGCTTCTGGTGAAAAAAAAATCTTAATTGCAGACAAGTGAAAGCACTCAGCAGTGCTATCACTCTCTGTGGCTGCATGAGCATGTTTTGCTGAGGTTTGTGAGTTTAGTACACCGGCAATCACAATTTAATTATGTCTTAATTTAATCCCACAATCAGGCATGGCAAGGAGGGTGTAGCAAAATGAATGTATGAGCTGTTTTTCCCCACAGGCAGATGAACCATGCACATGACAAAAGGGTAGCAATTCAATTATAACCATAGTGAGGGAGCCAGATGATAGAAGCTATCCAGGAGCTCATGAACATGACAATTTAAGAGCCTTGTTTCCATCTTCCTTAATGTTAAGCACTGTCTGCGAAACAGAAAAAACACTGCGTAGCTCATACAACAGCTTCTGGCAGCAGCTTTGTTTCGCATCATTACAACTCACCTGGAATACAGCGGCAGATAGCTACATGCACCGGGGAACAGGAGTCACTTTGTAAAATTGTGCAGTTATAGAACACAGCACGGCGATGGTTCAGAGCAGCAAATCCTTGGTTGGCAGTGGTAGGTCAAAGACAGGAAGAGTTAACACACTCTGTGCCGCTCTACAGAAGGGAATGAAGTAGGCCCCGTATTGCATATCAATAAGGGCATCGGTAATGCAATATTTTAAGTGCAGGTTGTAAAAAGTCTTTCTTTGGCTGTGTCTACCCACACGTTCTCCCCTCCCTCTCTTCATCTTATTTTACAGCTGCGGTCAGCTCTCTTGCTGTAGTTACACAACCACCTCATAAAAATATAAAGTAGGCTCTTCTCATATAACCAGAGCGGCACAGGAATATCATTGTCAAACGAGTTTACATGGGCACCTGAGCTATACACTGCAGTTTATCTGATGTCTCACTAAATCACTATCATATTCTATACATTCATTTTGAAGAAATCTAGCTGCGCATTGTGAGATTGGACAGAGTTGAACATTTTTTATGAATTTGTACAGAGCTTTTAGAAAATAATTAATGATTAAAATTCTCCCAAATATTTTTTTGATTTTGATGAATGTTCAGTGCAATATGGTCATATCATTCTCTTTCACATGAGCTCCCAGCTCGTGGTTCAGTGGTTTTTTTCCAGTGAGAGGTTTGGTTTTCCTGATTTACTCCTCATGGTGGTTGCCATGAGCCACTGGCTGGCTGCACAGCATGGTGAAGGAATACTTTATTGTTGCTGCCAGCAGAACACATGACTGAAGCTACCAGCATTTCAAATCCTCTGTGTGTTAAGGAAGTTCTCTGACCTCCTGGGGTTATAAAAACCTTCACAAACCCACTGGATTGACTGAAAAATTCATGGTTGTCAAGCTGTCAAGGCTGCTTTCTGCCAGTTCCTGAAAAATTGTCATATGTGGACATATGAGGATTTCCTCCAGCAGCGGTGAATGTAAATTTGTTGGTGCCTTGTCTGAGAGGGTTTAATAACATTCATTCATTTCAGTGACAGGGCAATGCTGATTTTATTAAATGTTTTCTACAAAGAGCCTTGTTTAGATAGCATGAGAACTTTCATCGGTGTGATGTGGATCATATACGATCAGGAAAATAAAACATGACATCATAACCTCCATTTTAATTTGTGGTTGTTATGAAAAGCCATTGATTCAGATGTGCCCAGCTGCTGCTGCACCGTGCCTTAGTCCTGGGGAAGTGATCAAATCTGACATCTTTATGTTTATATTGCTGATAAATCGAAACATTGTAACAACAGTGTTTACTAGCGGTTCTAAATCGTGAGCTGCTTGTCCTTTTTTTTTCTTCCACAGGAAGAATCTGCCCGCCTACTTCTCCCCACTCCCACTCCCTCCCCCACCTGCAGCACCATGATGTGGAAAGTAGTGCAGACACCATTACCTTTCTAATTTACGTACAGGCAGTCTATGTTCTGTGAATAGAGAGGAAAGTAGCAGTGCCTTTTTTATATATGGCTCCCTCACAGAAAAGATATTCCTATAATTGTCCATTGTACTTCAGGTTCATATGTTCTATTAAAGACCAAATATTACTCAGTGAATAACAATTTGAAGGACCAGTGATGTTCCATCCTTAAATCAATGATCCAGCTGCAATATATCAATGCATATCTTTTACAGTTATCTTGCTTTTTTAACAATGAGGAAGAATATACATTTTCTGTCTTGTCTCTTTGTTACCATAGAAAAACACAAACTGAATTTAGCCATGGCTTAGTGAAGAGTTTGAATTGTTTTAACAGCACAATGGTTAAAATCTGTGACTGCACTGTGTCAAAATCACAGCATCCTTGTGGACTGGAAAGCTTTGTCATCTCTGAGTTGTCAGGAAGACGTCTTTCTGCATGATCCGCATTCAGCAAAGCTAGGTGTCATGAAGCTGAACTTGGTTTGTTTTTTTTGGCTGAAAATGAAAGAAAGTGAAGGATTCTGCATCACTTTCCAAAGGATGTAACTAATAGTGCTGCTGAAGCTCAGGAAGACAGATCATGAGAAGCCTGAGGATGTGTGAATTATGCTCCCAGGGTTTAATTCATGTTTTATTTTAAAGGAGCACACTTGGAGTCAAAAGCAAATGTTAATGCACATAAGGGGGGATACTTTCAAAATGAATTGTCTGCAGAATATGTTCTGGACTTTCTCAAAGGTTTGCTTTTCACATATGTAATACACAGCAGCAGGACATTCTCCAATCAGACAAGTTCACAATAACACAGAGATCTATTTCTGCAGCATTCAGGCGAGGGGTGGTGCAACAGGCAGACGCAGGACCTGACATATCAATTCAGCTGCAGAGATCACAGTTTTTTTCTTAACAGCACATCAACACTGGCATCAAACCTTATCAATAAAAAGCGTAACCTCTTGGGTGTGATCTATGTGTATGGCACCACTTTCTCATTGGGAGATGTTTGTTTCCTTTGTCTTTCAGTATTTTATCAGCACCCCATACTTGCTTGTGGTGAATCCTCCTAAGACTATTGTGCTGTTTTATAACATGGCCTAATTCTCTGGTGTTTTTACTGTAGGGGCCTAGCAGGAGAAACTCCAGATAAACGATATTTACCTTCTCAGATTTTGGCCCCTGCTGAAAATATCAGGAGATTCTCTGGAGATGAGTGCTCGTCTGAAGGCAGTTGGAGCAGTCTTGTCTCTTTTCCGCTGCAGATTTAGTTTCAGTGTCTTCTGTGTCTGCATTTCATCGCATTCTGACTCCTTGATCTAGAGTTCAGGGCTTTGTGGGGGCCACATGGTCTGCTGCAGGACTCTTTGCTCTTGTCTCAGCAGACAGTTCTCTGGTTGTATGATTTGACTTGTCCCCAGGACTGTTGGGTAGATCATGGTCATGCAAAATGATGTCAATTGATTCCTAAAACCAACACTGACCATCTAACTAGTTTATAACTGGTTTTAAGTCTAAAACTGATTGGAGTTAAGGGACTCCATGTTTTGTAAATGCACCTGAATCGAGGACTACACATCCAATTTCCCCATAAAAAACAGTCACTGTCACTCAACATTGTGTAGCTTCATTCAACAGAAACCTTAAACCTGGAAAAAGAAAGCAAATACACTGAACAAACATTCACTGGAGAGGGCTGTGCATATGAAGGAAAAACATTTGCATAACTAATACTGTTGATAAATGGGGAACTGTTGTGATAGTTGCACAACTTCATGTGTGTGTAGCGTGTGCAGGAGAGAAGCAAACCATCAACGTGACGGCATCTGTTCACTGAGCTTCTGCTTCTCAGAAAATAAATGCCACAGGCAGAGTTTCCAACTTTTGTGTAGCAGCAGTTGAATGGTGACGAGGATTAACCCCAAACTCAAAGCTGCAGTCTCAGTCATGAAACAGTGGAAAGAGTATTTGCTGTGTTTGCCCGGCACAGTCTTTAGGCAGGAGCAGGAACAATAAACAGCACATTGCCGCTACAGCAGTCTCTTCCATGAGCTAGTCACATATCAGTGCATATTCAAAACAGCCCACAGATGGAATGAACGGAAGCTGTAGGGTGGTATTTGCAATATGAATTATGGTGTTGTCAACAAATGGGAAAGAGAAATAGTTTTTTACTTGAAGGGCTTTCAAGAATTGAATAGGCTTATAAATTATGCTATAAACTATAGTAATGTAATCAAAGGGAGCATCATTGGCAGACTTCATGTGTGATTTATAATGTGAGCCATGAGGTCAGGTTCGGCATCAACTGGAAGACCTTTCAGTACATAAATAACAGCACGGAGCATGTTTGTGTCCTGGAAACACTGTCTTGTCTCTGAGACTCTTTGTTTTTAATGCTCCGGGGTTTAAAGCTACTGGCTTTGTTGACTCATCCTCTGTTTAAAACATGCAATGTATTTAGACTCACTATTTGGTATCAGAAGGTGGTGATACCGTTTTCTTGCATCCAACATTTAGAAATACTTCTAGGTGTCATAGAAGATGTAGTTGTCTGAAGACTTCATTTTTTTCCTTCCGTCACCTCGCTCTGCTGCACATTATCGGCTGTCTGCACACTTTGGCCCTCTAGACCATCTCTGTCTCCAATCTCAATGACCAGAACAACAGCTTCTCCTTATGGGTGGATCCAATGACCCGCAGGCACTGAGTGTAACTTGCCACCATATCATAATCAATCCCTCACTGTGATAGCATTGCCCCAGGACACACAGGATGTTGAGTTTATAAATGTTGGCTTTTTCTTTGCAGGAGAAAAAAATAAATAAAAAACAGTACCTTCTCATAGGCTAAAGCTTTAGCATATTGAAAACAGATCATGAAATTTAGTCATGTTTACAATATAAATGGTGCTGCCAATTGTCAAGCTCCTTCCTGCCAAAGTGATTCATGAAGGAACAGCTGCTGCTCTGCTGCTCCGGCTAAATGAGTAAGACCAGCAATCACAAGGGCTTTGAGTGCTGCAGTGATTGCATCAAACTGTAGGTTTCATCAAACTGCTGAACATGGGTGTCCATATTTTCTTTGCAAAAAGTGGATCAACATCTGCAAGGAGTCATTTCCTGCCTAAAGAATGTCTACGTTGAAGAGGGGTATGAAGGCCAATCAGCGGCTTCAGCATCCCCGTGAAATTCATTTTGTTCCCGAGCAAGGATCCATGTTGACCTTCAGCCGAAGATTTGAGGCCACACGGACTGTCCACACCATGAGATGGCATGCAACAAGTAAACACAATGCACATAGTGTTGACTGTAATAATATATCTTTTATTTCCTGCAACCCTCTCCCTTATAAAATAGGCCTATATCAAATATACCACGACAGCCTGTTTTGTAAAAAAGGTAATAGTGACCCTGGGGGCACGGAGGTTTCAGAGAGCACCTCCACCTGGACCAGAGGATTAATCAGTGCAGCGGAGAGCTGTTAGCTGATTGATTCTCTGCTGCAAAAGGTAGCAGCAGAGCTGCCGAAGGGAACACTCACACACATACAAGGAACACACAGGGGACACACATGGGAGACAGGAACAGAGACACAAGAAACACATGGCAAGAGAGACACTCACTAAAAAAGAAACTGAAGAGAGCTGCCATGCCAGCAGTGATTGCTGGCACTTTAGCTTTAACTTTACCAACGTTAAGTTATTTAAATTAATGTTTGCCCCTGTGGTCTTTAAATAAAATGCAGATAAGTTAATGGTTCGTCTCTGGTTGCTGTTGGGACACCCTGGTGGCATTGTCATGTACAACAGACCTGATTGTACAGTGTGTGTGTGTGTGTGTGGGGGGGGGGCATTTCCATGGCTGGTGTTTGGCTGGAGAAACAAGAAAAGTTGTGAACCACTGCTGATACTGCATCCAGCAATGCAGCCATTTTCAATTGCATCTAAGATGTCTGCCTCCATTACTGAAGACAATATATGTATTTTTATGCTGCTCACATTTTTCTATGCTGCTCACAGCATTGTGAATTATAAAGTTGGACAAAAAATAACAAACAATGATCCTGTTTATCTGGCTAGTCCCCAAAAAAGATTTTTTAAGAGTTTATATAGGTGCTATTTCATACTCACAAAGTAGTTCCAAGACATACACTTGTGTTGGATACATTCTGCATGTTTTTAGTGAGCCATCCTTTATTTATGAAGCACCCCCACCTAGAGGCAAATAGTTATCTATTTATAAATAAAAAACATTTAGTGGCATCTTCAGTGAGCTGTGATGTGGCACAACTGACTGTCAGTTAATCTACAGGCTTGGTTAGCTTCACTCATGGTATTACTTCCTCCCATTGTATGTCTCCCATTTCATTTTGGCTTCTACCACTGACATGCTCCGATTGCCACTACATTTGTTTTCATCTTTTCCTGATATGGTAACAAGTACAGTGAATTTCTATGTACAAAAAACCCCACAAATGACCTAAACAACGCCGCCCAATTCTTTGTGTCTGCTGTGGCTGATAAATCTTCCTGCTGCCCATCCCCAGCATGCTTTCCTTTTGATTCTTGTAATACTTGAAGACGCTGGTGTAAGACAGATAAATACAGAGTTTCTTCCTGTCCTCCAATGTTTATTCTCGGAGTTTGGTTTACCCGCCCCAGATACCATTGCTTTTCTCCCTCGGCTTTTAGGTCCACTTAAGTCAGAATCGATGTTCATCAGCTGAGGCCAGGGGTGACTGTAAAGACCTGACAATTGTGCTCTATTGATCAGCATCCACCCAGACTAATTTAAACTGCACATGGCATTATCAATACCTGCTGCTGACCCAGATTCAGTATTACTATTCAGGAAGCGTTCGTCAGGGTAGCTGATGGGTGGAGCAGCGTGTAAGAGGCAGCTGAATGCTGTGTAATTACAAAGGAGACTTGTGGAATCCCTGACGATACCATGGGCCAGCGGAACTTTTGTGTGCTTGTTTGCCTGTTTATTTGAACTCTTTATCCATCATGGACCACCGTGTAATGAGGCCATGGTGGAAAACATGACGACAAATGAAGACCAGCTGCTTTTCTTTCTCTTTTTTGTCCCCCTAAAGTTTGTCCTCAGGCTTCTTGTGTTCCCAAAATCCTCAATATCTGGCCTTCCTGACAGTTTAGGTCTTCTTTTCTCTTTTTATGAAGCCGAAGAGATAAGTGAAGGATAATCACTTCTTAGGTGATGCCACCAAATAAGCCCTATTGCATTTGTAATAGCCTGTATTCTAATCTGCTCTCCATGGTTTTCTGATAATATTGTATATTTCTTTTTATATTACTATAATACATATTTCTTTGTAAGTAGACTGTCAGACCTCAATGCCAATGTGAATGTAACTTGCATTTATACTCTAATCTGCAGACAACCAAACCATACACAGCTCATGAAGCTAAACTTCTGACTCCTCGCACAGACATTCTCTGAGTCACAAGAGCATGTTGCACAGTGTGGAAAAATCCCAGGTCGTACTCTCCACATTTGGAGAGATCTGAATGTAGACGGCATGTCATTGACCCACAAATGGCAGACTCCTTTTGTATTCCACGACCAATGTCCACTTGTCCAGGGTTTCTTCCAATTCAAGCAACTGGAGATTAAAATCCTTCAGCTTCCTTCAGATGTGTTTTTCAAAATTGTAAACTTGCCGATGGGTAGCTCGGTCTGTTTGAGAGGAACTGAGACATGCAATACAATCTTGATTAACTTTTGTGACATTTCTCAATATCTAGCTGTATAGAGAATAACCATTTAACAGCCGAGATTTCAGTTTATGTTGTAGCCTTCTTAGATGAGTAGCAGGGCTTTTTGAGCCACTGGCACAATATATTGTGGATATGGTAATACTACATATGCAGCATGGCAGGTAGGCAGAGCGGAGATCAGAATTAGAAGCAAATTTAAGGAGGTGACCAGTTGCAAAGAAGCTGAGAGTTTCAATCGAGTTACCGCCTTGGTAGTTGTTCTGGCAATGGGTAAGAGAGACACCAGCATAGATGTTCCTGCAGCTGATTGCACTCTGATGTGCTGCTGATGTGAGGAGCTGGCTGAGGCGGAAAGCCCCGCTGCACACATTCGCAGAGAGGAAGCCAGGGTGGTGAGAAAACACAGAGAGGGCGCAAAGGGAAGCTCCGCTGCAGATCTTAACAAGTTAGAAGTCATAATTAATAGAAAAAAAAAGATGATCACAGGAAAACATTCAGCGGCCTTCTATGTAAAAGTGTTTTATCAACACATATTTTACTCTGTATATTACATGAATAACTTATTCATTGTGTAAGACAAATCCAACAATACAAATACTATATAGAAAACTATAAAGAAGGCTTTCCCCTCTCTCTGATACAGATAAGCAAATAAATAATGTTAATATTCCACTTTCTTTCCCCCTTGTGAAGGACACACACTGCGGTACTTAAGATGGCTATGCAGCCTTTGCCCTTCTCTCTCCTCAACCCCAGTCATTTTCAAATGGAAATCAGCAGACATCCAATAGATTTGTGAAAAGGCCTCTGACAGTGACACCTGACCTGTGTGAGCAAATTAAAACGTCAGATCTACAAAAAACCCTAAAGGTGCAAATCATCCAACCAATTTAATGAAAGTCAGTCAGTGATAATGTGAAGGGCTTTTCCTTTTGTTTCTCCAGATGCATTGAGCCTGAACTGCCCATGTTAGAATCTTCAGTCTTCACTCTAAAATACACTTTGTTCACGCAGGGTAGTTTTTTCTGAAGCCAAGAAACTTTCCAAGGCCAGAGATTTAGCTGTGGAGTTAGTTAACCTTGTCCAGAGTCAGTCATTCCCCCACTTCCACACTGGCGTTAAGTGATGGGCCTCTCATAGCAGCCAATTAGGCTGTGTCATTTCTCGTAGTGTACAGGCCCCCAGTTTGATTGATCATGCACCAGAAGCATGTGGAGGGGAAAGGCAGCCAAGCATGGTCTTAGGTCAGCTTCATTCAACATGCACCACTCCACCCACACCCCCACTATCAGTCAGCCAAGGCTCTGTGATCAATGGGGAGGAAACTGTGTAGCTATTATTTATAGAATCACCAGGCCATTAGACCCAACTATCCACTTAGCCTTTGCCACTGACTGTTGCTGTGTGCCAGACTAGAGAGAATTGGAGATTGAGGATGGAAAGCCAGCCCATATTGTAGAAACTATTCTTTTCATTTATCTCCATCAACACTACATTTACACTCAGCGGCATTGCCTCTTACAGCCAACTCACCTTACTTTTGAGAGTGCAAACAATTCAGAGACCGCATTTAGTGATGTATCATCAACTTGTCTTGCACAGCTAAGATGATAGTAAATGGTTTTGTATTTATATAGCGCTTTTCTAGTTTTACATTCACCCATTCACACACACATTCATACAGTGCATCTATTTGCAGCACTTTGATATTCTCTGGGGGGCCAATCAGGGTTCAGCATCTTGCCCAAGGACACTTGACCCAACCTTCAGGTTGGAGGACAACCACTCTACCCCTCAGCCACAGCCACCCACGTACACCATGCTAGCCTCATTTACTTCAATGCTGTGTTTAAAAAGTTTGTGAGGCAAAGTCAAAGAAAGTTTGCAGAGGTAAGAATAAATGTGAGTATTTGTTTCTTAGTGCTGTAAAAAATAAATTATAAAAATCTGCTCCCATTTTCCAGGGAAATACCTGTGGGAACCCTCAGCCCCTCTAGGGGGCACTTTAGGCTTCAGACGAGCCAGCCTTCTCTGTACATCCTTTGGAAGGATTGTTTATTGTAAGCGGATGCAGCATCCCCATTCTGTGTTTCTACTTCCAGCCTTTTAATTATTTATGACTGAATCCAAGCTGCACTCTCAACTTGAGCTCATATCCAGTAATTGCCTTTGTCTTTGCTGCTCAGATCACCAGAGAGATCAATACAACGTTTGAGAGCATCTAAAGTGCAACATGATGTCACACAAAGGACTAACGTTGGCTTTGGTCTCATCTCTCTGTATATCTGATTCTGTGGGTAGAGAGCTGACCAAAACTGTCCAATTAGATAGTTAGCTCTTTCTTTCTAGCTCAGTTGACTCCAACGTGTAGGTTCAGGGCTTGAATTAGTTGGTGTTGGTGTTCAGCCTGGTTTAAGCTGCAATCATGCTTGAAGGACTGGTCGTTGCAACAACTGTGAGATCAACATGACCCCTTTTCCTTCTTCACTCACGCTTGAGGCACGAGTAACTCGGTGCAGTCTGCTCTGATATGCCTCAGAGAAAAATACAACAGCACTGCCACAATGATGAATAAGAACAACCAGAACAATCTTGAAATTGTTTGTTTTTTCACCCAGGAGCATCGCTTCAGGCTTGTGTGCACTACTTTGCCAAGATTAACCGGGTGCAGGGTTTTTCTCCTAGTTTTCTGCAGAATGTCCTGAAACAGTATACGTGCAATGTCCCTTCAGGTGCCATCTGCTAATGTCCATGCTCCCTCAGACTCCGATAGAGATCAAGGGTGTAAATATCAAATTTCATTACAATTCAATATGATATTGATTCTTTAGACAATGATTTGATATTTGTCGATATCAGCAAAGTCAAGATTCCATTCATGGACCTGTGATTAATATGGAACATTTGTTATATGCCCATTTTGAACTAAGCAACTAAGACGGAAGGAACTGAACAGTCTTGACTTAAACAATGACAACTGAAACATAGCTATTCATGCTTAAGTCAGAGATAATACATTTTAAACAGTTGTGTTTACTGCACACAGAAAAGAGAAAGTACTTCATAAGAGAGGACCAAGCAACCATTGAACATACAGCATTTAGTATGAATCAGTTTCCTCAGAAAACAATTCATGTATCTGTAAAATCTGGCATGTTCAGGGTTTTAAAGGATGTCTGACCTTGGTAGTGGTATGCACTCTACCATTCTGATTTCTGTATGGGCCTGGGAGTATGAATTAAGGGATAGACTACCTTTAAAAATATGTACCTCAGCTAAGAAGGTTAAGTTTTCATCATACCCAGAAACTGTTAAACCAATATCAATGAAATTTGGTGGACGGGTTGGGATTAACGCAAGGAAGAAAACTTTGGGGTGGATCCAGAAAAAAGAGGCAGATACAGGAATATTTCTCACTGTCTTTAACATGGCAAGACCGGGCATTGACAGAGGTATGTGCTCTTACAGTGCCATTCTAGTTTGATTGATTAGTAGCAGGATTATGCAAAAAGTATTGGATGGATACAACAAAACCTGGTGGAAGGATGTGGTATGGGTCAGAAAAGAACCCAGTAGCTATTGGTGCGTCTCTGGATCAGGTGATGGATACTGGAATATTTTACACTTTCTTTAACTTCGAGAGACAGGGTCCACATATTCATAGTTTATCAGAGGATATTCAAGATCCTGAACAGATTTTTACAAGTATGTGTAGTCCAATGCAGATCCAAGTAAAAATCTGAATCCATAGTGAATGTAATTGTCGTCTCATAAGGGGATTGTTGGGCCTTGCCGTAGTTATGCTCTCTGAGTGCCATTCTATTTTGTACATTGTATTAGTCTTTTACCCTCCTGCATATTAAAATATTGATGTTCAAGGTGAATTTGTTGCAGAATTTAGATTTTAAATATGCTTTCTGATTCATGTAAAGTAGAAACGAGGTTATTACAATCCCCAAACAGTGTGTAGGCATTGAGTTCTCACGTCAAGCTATTTCTATTTCTGTTCTATTTCTCATTCATAATCCCCTATCCAAGGATTTCATGCAAGCCATGTCACTAAAACGCTCCAGCAGCACAAGGAAGCTAAACCAGTTCCCGTCTTTTCAGTCCCTCAACTCTCTTTGAACTCTGTGACTTCATCAGTTAATGAAAGGCCAGTGGGTATTATTTGCAAACGCGCCACTTTCATTTGTGCGTTTGTTCAGCAGTCCAATGATATGGAGTTGAAGCAGAATTTAGATGTGACTTCTGTGATCATCAGTCAAAGTTCATTCATGTATTCATTCTCCTCCGTCTGCCTTCCCCATGTGACAAACTCTCCTGTTACTCTGGACCCTGCCATGCCCTCATGCTCTGTGGAGCCGCTTGACTCCTCCCATCCGACCTACTCACCTGTCCCTAACTCCCAATCAGTGCCTTCTATTTATACCTGCCCATTTCTACTCGTTCCCTGACAGATATTTTTATCATGCTTTCCAGTCTTCCTTGCCTGCCTAGTTTTGACTACCTGCCTGATTTTGGATTTTGCCTTTGCCTCCTCCCTTTGACTGTCACTTGGTGAATTGCCTGCCTGTTACTGAATAACGGCCCACGCTGGGACCCTTCTTACTGTTTCCCATTGCCTGCTTCTGCCATGTGAGCCTTTATAAAGGAGACCTGTGTTTTAACTTTTACTGGCGTCGCTGAGTTTGTGTCATTGAGTCCTACTAAAGCTGAACCTCAGTTCATTGCTTGTCAATCCGGAGCATGAACGTTAATGTCATTAAAGGTTGTGTCTCAATTCAAGTGTAATTTATAATATTAAATTACAAGGGCCTTGAGAGAGTGCATACATCCACTAAAGCCCAACAGTCCACTTATGAAACCAGATTTAAATTCACTACATTTTCAGATTTTTATTTGGACCTGAATGCACTCATAAAATGATTATAAGGAAAACACACTATCTTGCATCTTAATGAAAGGGAAAAAAATAAGATCTCCAACAAAATTTCAACTCACTAAACACCCAACAAAAGTGAGAAATCATGTTTTGTGTTTTTACACCGATCACAGTGTAGGCTGTTCTGTTAGTATATGTGAATTTTTTTTCCCCCAAAGCCCTAATCCAAAGAACAATGCATTCTCTTTTTCTGTGATATTATCAAAAGGCAAAAGTTACACTATTTAGAGTTAGTGTTGTTAATGCCAAAGAATGCACATGGGTAATTTAAGAAGTTACAAAGTGCTATTGGGCATTGTCTACTGTAAATTCTATTAACTGCCTCTGCAGCAGCAGGATGTTTTTCTTGATGACATTGTGAGACCTTTGTCTCATGTCTCACATTTTTGAAAGTTTTGTTCGCTTCCATCAGACAAGACCAAACTATCTGAGAGATAAGTATCACAGCTTTTAATGAATTTGGGCCAGAGTGGGCTGATAAATGAACCAAGTGATTGCTGCAAATAGCCCGGCTACTCGCTGACTCTCCCGAGACTAAAAAATGTCTGACATATTCTTTCTATTAGCCAAATTAAATACTTTGAATCTTTAATTTTTGATTTTTGTTGCAGGGGGATGGAAGCCAAGAACAGCTCTGCTCTATGGCATCTGATTTATTGTAATTACTGTATGATGTGCAAAAACGTTTATGCAAGACAAGTAGAAGTGAGTGCAATCGCAAATTTGGCCTGATGGGTCGAGCAGTGAGAGTGCTAATATTATTCAAAGGGGCACTTTTATTGCTGGCTTTGCTTTGAGTCCAGCTGAATTAAGCAAAGCTCACACACTTTCTCAGACGCTGGGACTCGATTATCATCGGAGATGCTCCTGGCCAACTTGTGTCCTCTTCCTCTCAGCTTTCTGAACACAGAGGGTGGGAGAGTGGTACTGAGGTGGTGGGGCTCGCACTTCTTTTCCCATTTGTCAGTTTGGGACACACCGCACATGGGAGAAGTACACATTTGAGGCTTTCTCCCAGAACACCCTTGTGTGTTGTTGACTTTGTGAAAGGGTATATGTTGATCGAAACCTTGATCTTTTTCCTGAACCTAACCAAGTGGTATTGTTGCCTAAACATAACCAACTGCAATTTTACACTGAAGCCAACAGCTTTCCTGTCAGTACGGTTTTTCTTGCAGAAAACCCCTGAAGGCAAACTTCTCCCAACAGCGAGACACACTGTGTGTGGATATTTCTTGGCGATGTAAATTGCTCTGAGCCTGCTAGAAAATCTTCTGGGACAAATCTTACGCTCCCCAAACAAGTGTTTCCTCTTATATTTTAAGGGTCCCCTTAAGGACAAGAACAAGCAGAATCTGATTGCCACATGGCCCACGAGTGACCTTCAAGCTAGGGGGAGATAAACTGGAGCAGTGATGTGGTAATGGATGAATCATGAAACAATAGGCCCCTGGGCATGAGTGAATGGCTAAAATGCAAGTCATAACCCCCCCCCATCATGAGGGGCACTACTCAGCCTTTAAAAACAGTTTTAGAACTGAATATTGAGCTACTGTTGCAATCCTAATACCCTGTGAACAGCTCCTAAGCAGTTGTACAATAAATGTAAGACCTTCAATGCATTTCTTTACTAGACGGGTGTGAAGCATTATGGAAGGTAATTTTCTAAGGTGGGGTTAATAATCTATCAGCATCACACTCTTTGTGTCTTCTGTCTAAGGTTCTTGCTCACCCCAGGGAAGTACATATTTTACTCCAAACCTAACCAAGTAGTTGTTGTGCCTGGACTCAATTGAACTGTAACCTTTCCACACAGTAGCTGCATGTTTGTAATGCATGAGAATGAAAGTCGTGGCTGACTCTCCTATGGGTTCTATCCAAGTTTATGGACAGGAAGCCTACATGGTCATTTAATTTTTAACATGTTGACTACTACCAAAACAAATAGCCTATTGCAGATTGACACTTATTAGGTGGCATTTAAATGGTGATTGATATGTATTTATATCATTTATCTAGACCTGATGACAACAAAAATTGCTTGACAGTACAATGTGGTCTTTTCGGGTTTATTTATTTGTATTACAAAAAAATCTGACACTGCCAATATTTTCTTTTTTCAAAACCGCTAACATGGAAGTTGTTCTAAGTAACCGCTAACATGGAAGTTGTTCTAAGTAACACAAAAAATAGAACAAAACACTTTAACCATGGCTGTACTGCCTCAAGATTTTCCCCAGTTGTCTTCAGTCATCACCTTCTGTCTTTCTTTTATTTTAATGTCAGCAAAATTGAGGCCATAATAAACAATACAAAATTTAACTTCCTCAATGACGCCTTGCTCAAGGTAATAGTTCCTTTTACATTCTGCCTCTTTGCTCAATCACTGCTTAGACTGAACTGACACATCCAAATAATGGCAAATGTCTGGTAAGTGTCAAGATGGAGCAGTGCTGCCATCGTACAAACGGCTCAGCAGTTCCTCTAAGGATGCACTGCTGCAATAATGAGTTGACTTTTTGTGAGACTAATTCTCCCTGGAAGATGTCCAAGCTCATATATTATAACTATTTATAACGCTGGTGTCACTGCTCTTAATTACTCCTGCCTAGACGATATAAGTATATGAAAGCATAGACTTCTTGCTTGCAAGGCAGCCCTCTGCTGCTTTGGAATAACCACTCAGTTTAAGAGTTCACATATGCTATTCCTGTGGGCAAGGATGGTTGAGTTAATAATTTTTGACACATTAAGATGCCATAATATATCACAGAAATGCAGTGTTGAATGCTGCTCTTGGATATGAGGGTGAAGAGGCTGTTGGATTAGGATGTAAAAAAAAACACCAGAGAAAGGCTTTTAGTTGTTGTTCTCGCTTAATTTATGTAATTTCTATGTTTTTTTGTAATTGAGCCGCTGCATTAAATATGATATTTTACCAATAAAACAGATCTCTTGAGCTTGCAGTGGGTTGCAAGTTTCTATGTCAAATAAATCATCGACATAGATCAGCAATCCAGGAACTAAAATGTATGAAAATGTAGGTGATGAATTCATAAGCAGAAAGATGTGAAACAAAAGTTGAATGATCTCTATGGCTCAGGGAAATGCTCGGTTTAAGTTGCAGACATTAATTGTTTTCTTATTATCTTTTTATATTTAAATGTCTTCTACCTAGTATATGCACATTTTTTTCATTGCACCTTTTTACCCTTTTATGCTTTTTTTTTAAATATTTATATTTTGTACCTTGAGGATTGCTGCTAATTTCGTTGTACACTGTGCAATGACAATAAAAAGTTTTTTTATTCTATAAAGCGACCTCTACCCTGACCGACACAAAAGACTGCCATCGATTGTCATTTTTCATTCCCTTCACCTCAACCATGACTTGGCAGTTCTGCCCGCAGTCTACACATAAAGCATCCTCATTCATTCCTCGAACCAATGTTCAGGTAAAAAAAACACTGGCAATAATCCAGGGACAATGTAGACAATCTGTTTGATGGATCTCACACTGCATGACCTTCACACAGTGTGACCATACAAATCATTTTAGCTGAGCTGCTTTACACAATATGGGATATGATCTTATTACTGTAAGTGATGCTTCATTTTGCTTCAGGTTTAATGCTGAATTAAAAGCCTCTGCTCTGTTCAGTTAACATTCATAATATTTATTTGTCCCATATTTTGCAGTTGTAAAAGCAATGATACATGTTTGCACTCGAATATAAACATGCAAACCAATGTGCAAGGCCTATGCACAGGATTTACACAGGTCGCTGAGCATGGAAAGGCAGAGTCACCATTCTATATTTTCACTTTCTCTTTGTTGGACATTTGTGGCCACAGAGGCTCTCGCCTGAGTGTAGAAGCTGTAGTTGTGAGTGTCCTCTGGAGCTCTGCAGCTTCTGCTGTGTAAATCCTGCAGCAGATCAAATGGTGCACCATCTCTGTAGGACAGTTCTCAGACCAGTTGGTGATGTTCCCTGCTCTGAGAATTTCCAAAGGGCCACAGTAGCAGGTCTGTATAATCCTCTGGGATATTCTGGGGTGGTAAAAAACATTGCATCACTAAGATGATGCCTTGTTGTGTGTGCGATGTGAGTGCGTGCGTGTGCGTGTGTGTGTGTGTGTGTGAGATACTGCACTGCCAAGTTGAAGGTGCTTACCCCTGTGTCAGAATTCTCTCTCAGTTTCAACATTGTTCATGGTAACACTCTCAACATTGTTCATTCATTATGCATTTGTAAGATTGTATTTCAACCTTGTTAATATTTTGCAGCTTGACAGATTCTCTAATTGGAAACATTTCAAATTGCCAGGTGAACAGCTCGATGAATATAATTTCAAACTTAAGGAGACAGGGTTGGATCCTTAGGTGCAGTGGAACAAATAGTATATGGAATATAGCCTGCACCCACCTCCAGGCAGGAGGATTGACTGCATATACCTCCCAAAAATAGTCACATATCCATGCTTCTTTCTTGAAGAATAAGACTCTGGGCAACCACGTCCTTTCCGTTTTTATTCATTAACTGCAAGTTTATTCCCTGACTTTGGCCTTCGAGGCATAATGTTCTCCCAGACAACTTAAGTACTTTCATAAAATGGCACCAAGCATGGACATAAACACTTCCTGAGTACAAACGGAGGAAAACAAATTTTACTTCTATCGCATTCATTCTATAAGAATCCAGCAATGTAACCACTGTATAACCACCTACAATGAACCACAATGAATCACTCAAGGCTGCTTTGAGTCGCAGGTCTCAAATCTTTTTGCCTGAATACTAACGAGGCAGGTTCAATTCAATTGTTTATATACACACATAATATATACATTATCTCAAGAACCTTTACATAGAAGGGTAAGACTTAAAACAATATAGAGAAACCCAACAGTTCCCACAATGAGAATTACTTTGGCGACCGTGGACGGCCAACTACCTCGACTGGTTTGGGTGATAGAAGAGAGAGACCAGGAAAGGTTTTGCACTGTCGTGTTTCAGCTCTGACAGACTAGTTTGTGTAATATCACAGTCCTACCTAAGAGCGCAGAGAAATCATTATTTATGTCAAGCTAGTATTAATGTTAGCAGCAACAATTCATATATAATAACAATAATAACAGTAGTGTTTGTTGTTTGAATCTTGTAGCTCTGAAGTCAGAGATACCTGCAAAGAGAGAGAGCGAGAGAGAGAGAGACTATGAGAGGAAAAACACACAAAGTTAGTGACTCAAGTAAAATAGATAAATGTGTGGGGATAGGGACAGGAAGAAGTGCTCAGTGCATGATGGGAGCTCCCCCAGCATTCAAGACCTCTAAAAGCCTAACTAAGGGATGGTTCAGGACTCACTTGATCCAGCTTGAACTATACGTTTCATCAAAGTTGGAAGTCTAACCTTATATGTAGAGATGGTGTCTGCCTCCTGAACCCAGAGTGGGAGCTGGTTCCAGAGGAGAGGAGCCTGGTAGCTGAAAGCTCCATCTCCTTTTCTACTCTTACAGGCTCTGGGAGTCACAAGAGAGGCTGTATTCCCCTAATAAGTGATATATTGGGACAATACAGTGTTATGAACTCTTTGACATATGAAGGGACTTGATTGTTAAGGGATTTGTAGGTGAGGAGCATGATCTTGAATTATATTCCGATTTTTAGGAGCCAATGCAGAGAAGCTAAGAAAGCAGTAATGTGACTGATAAACACTGACTATAATAGAATAACTGTCCAGAGTCAGTATAGTTAATAAAGTTAAATTTAAATGTAGTTTAAAAAACGGCCTGACATAATAGGGTTTCGGGAAATGTTATTAAATTTCCAATGTCTGTGCCATATGTCAGAACAAGATCAAGAGTGTGATTGAAACAGTGAGTGAGTTTATTTACATGTCGAGTCTATTAATCGATTAAAAGCTGAAATAAGATTGGCATTGGCAACATCTACATGAATGTTGAAATTACCTACAATAATGACTTGATCTGTCCTAAGAACTAGCTCAGATAGAAATTCAGATTAACCAGATGAACTGGTTTATGTGTTTTCAGGCATGGATGTAAAGTGATTACTCTTCACTAAAAACATTTTTAATAATAATTGGTCCATTAACCTTCTCAACTCCCTATAATATTCATCATTTTGGTGTCATGGAAGAATCACTGTACGGCCGTCATAAAGGGAGGAGTCCAAATCAAAGTGTACGGAAAATATCACAGTCCTACCTAAGAGCGCAGATTTATTCCACCCACTATGTGGAGACAAGTATGTTGACACAGAAATGTGTCCTAATGAATGCATGGTTTGGGTTAATTAATGGCCCCATCAGCATAACTGGTGAGGCTTAATATATCACTGTGATTGTGGCGGGACATTAGGAGACTCGAGTGGTTGTTTTTGTATCAGGTCACGACAGCGCTTGTTTTTCCGATTTGTTCAACACAGAGATGGAAAACTTGAATACAGACTCATAGCACAGGGTCCCCAGCCTGGAGACAACACACTTATAGTAGTGTATTCAAAACAAGTATAAAAAAACAGATTGTGTCTGTGTCAGCCACAATAGGCAACACATTACTTGATTAATTTCAGATTTACATATTGCCTTGACCTATTTCCAGTGATATTTGCATCACTTGATTACAAAATGGGTGAGTTTTAGCCAGACTATTTGTATGACCTCTGTTGACTAAACAAATTAGGAAGGAAGCTCTCAGGCTTTACATGCTGAGCAAGGAATATGTCATGACTATAAGATTTCATCACTTGAGATGCATAATATTCAGATCAAGGTACTTTGTTGTGTGATGGACAGATGACCAATATGGTCTTTTCTTTTGAAGGATCTGTTTCCTGTTGCTCAGTAAGATCCTCCAGGTATTTTTTTTCCCCTAAAGACATGTTGACATGCCATATAAGGTAAAGTACATAAGTTGACTGTCAACAAATGAAAATTAAAGAAAACCCAAGGTTATCCAACCTTGTATTGAGCATCATGTTTGAGTTATTAGGCACACCTCATACCTTCTTGAGATAAGGCTCTCAAGAAATTACCCTGAAATTCTATGGAAAAAAGCTTTGCTTCCTTTAACAACATGCCAGATATTATCATATTTCAATACTGATTCTGGTTAGTCATTCAGAGATGAATCCCTCTTAAATTCAACTCTGTATTTTATATTTACATTATATTTATTTATATAGATCAAGTTACATTATAAAAAAGGCAGTACACATTATTAAATAATTTTATCATGCCAGTATTTTTAGCTTTAACACTTGAGGACTTTTAAAAGCTCAGAAAACATTTTGACATGCATTGACAGGTCATTCGAATGGAAACAGACTATGATGTGTCTGACAGCTTTATGACACCCAGTTTTGGCTCGAGTTGCAACAAGCAACTTCACAACCCAGACTGCAGGGTGTTAGGAACTGACTGCTGAGGTAATTTCACTGACAGAGCAGTGGGTCTGTAAAGCACTTCTTCGTTAGATGGGAACAATAAAACCGGCAGGACTGTCCGACAACTTTTCTGAGGTACTTTTACAGATAGTTTGAGCACAGGAGGCACTCAGCCAAGTCCTAGGCCCTGTCCCAATTCCTCTTCCTTGGACCTACCCCTAGATATGAAGTGCCCTTGCTCTGGGAGTGCACCCCCCTCCAAACGGAGTCACAAGGGAGAAGGCTAGGACATTTTCCCCTAGGAATTGGGATCAAAGGGCAACTAATTTTATTACAGTGACAAACAATATACTTTACTATACTGACGTCCAGCTGAAATGTAATAACATGTGCAGGGAAGTTAGCAAAATTTGCAGCTTGACCATTTTTCAAAACTTCATATACAGGACACAGGAGTAATAATTTGTATTTGTTTATCTCACTCAGACTGTTCACATGCTTGCTTAGCAATTTTCCTGAGACAAATGTCACAGCAAATTTAATAACATTTTCTACTTGATTGAAAAATATTTTTAGCTGGATCATGGTTATTTTGCAATATTTAATTTATCCACAGCGGTCACCATGTTGTTCCGCTTTGTCTGTTCGTAAACCATTCAGAAATTAAAGTCTAACCCTTTGTGGTTTGGGGGTCCTGAATACACCCTTGTTGAAGGGGTTTTTGAAGAGCTAGATAACCACTACCCCTACATGTCATAGACAACAATACCCTTTCACAGCCATGCGCAAAACAGAGGGCTAAGGCCAAGTGGTAGGGCTCAGGGGTGAATTGGAAATGCGGAGTTATTGAGGTGTTTGTTGTGTAGGCTACATACATGTCTGTTGTGAAACCTACTTGGCATCATGGAAGCAGTTTTTAATATTTATTTAGTCTACACAATATTTGTAATTACACAAGAATCAGTGATTTCATAGAATTGACGTTTGTTCTATACTATGTCTGCTCTACCCTTAACCTTTCACCCAGGTCATTACATTTCCATATAACAGTAAGTCCATCATGACACATATTCTATTATCTTAATATGTAATTATTATTGCTTTTTAACATTCTGATTCACGAATGGCTAAAAAAACTCAGGTACATCTTGTTTCACAGAGCTAATTATCTGAAACCCAAAGCACTGCTCTACCCTTAACCTTTCACCCAGGTCATTACATTTCCATATAACAGTAAGTCCACAAAGACACAAACACTTTTGCATACCCTGGCTTTCTGACCATGTACAAAACTTTGAAAAAACAAGGGTTTTCTTACACCAGACTATTGTTATAACCAGTAGGTTAAGGAATACAATTGAAAAAATTGTTAACAACCCAGATCTTTGTATAAACCCTTAACAGGTAAACTAATTTTAGTGGGATCAGTTAATACTCAAAATCGTCCATATATTTTTTATGTAGTTAATGCATCTCAAAGCTCCATTGTTCTAAAAAGGGTTCACAATCATTCACTGCTCAGATAAGAGCAGTGGGGTACCCTCACTTCAAAGTCAGACAAAACAAATGTGAAGTGATTTTGTCAGGACTTGATTTCTCAGTTATTCACAACCTGCGTGATTACAATTTAAAAACTACAAGCATTCATTTAATGTAACCTTAACTGAATATCTCTGCAGGTTCTTTTGTTTCACGTTTTCCCTTTTTGAAAGCACATTTAATTGCAAACCAAGGGGAACAATCTGGATGCTGTTACTGAACTAGAAATGTTGTCTTCTGAGGTTTAGAAGGTTATCTTACCAAGGTCCCCCCACTGAAGGTAGTAAAAAGATCATGTATGTGTCCAGTTTTGCTCAGAATGCATCTTCCCAATCAAAGCTCCAAGAACAACTTATGTGAGTCTCCCGTTTTACCTTGTAAGTCTCACAGAAAAGCATTTGATGGTCATCTGTACTACGGAACATCCTTTCAGACAAAGATAGAAATGGAGGTTAAAGAACTGCTGACAGTTTACAGTAGCTGTGCTGCTCATCATCTTCCTGATAAACTCAGATACAAGCTATATAGGTGGACTTGCAGGCACACTTTCTATTCATACTAACAATAGTTGTAATGTATGTAGTTTGGATAAATGTCGGCACAGAAAGTACTAGCAAAACACTGTGGTTTTGAAAGAAGTTCTTTGTCCTATTTACACCTGACGTTCTTTGTGCTTCTATCACAATTAGATCGACAAACAAATTGTGGGTCATAATTATGCTGCTGCTCTGATGACCCATGGGTTAATTTACCTCAGGATGGTCTCATTAAGCACAGCACCATCTTGTCGCAGGCAGGAATTGGATTGTTACCATGGCTTGCTCTATTTATATCTTGCCTGCACAGGATGTGGCTACACATGAGGGTTCATGCACAGTATTAGGTTGTTTATCCTCTGCATTTAGGAAGAGCTCAGAAAATTATACACAATAAGTGCAGAATAAAAGAAACCTAAGGCATAAAGAGTAAAATGTTGTCCGTACACCTTTCAAGCTTCCGTCATTGCATAGAGACCCAACTGGTCAATTGTGCCAAAAAGTCGAATGAAATGGACATCCCATCACAGATCGTGGCCCTAGAAAAAACGTAATCACTAAGGATTAATATATATATACATATTTCATCTGTGAAATATGACAAGCTTTTATCAGCAGCACAGATATCAACCGTCTCACATGACTGATTGATCTGTAATTTCACACTACTGTCGTTGAGGAGAGGAAAAAGCATACAGTGTGTCTTCCCACATCCATTTTAGATGTCTGTAATGTACAGTGCATGATTTAGTAAAGTTGGTGTGTAGCTGTGTGTTTTGTATTATAACAACCAAAAGATCTAAAGAAAAACATTGAAAAACATATAGCACCGTTGTGCCAGTGTAGACAGCTGGACTGATTAAAATAAAATTGTAGCTGTCAGACCTGTGCAAGACGGATGACTGGAAAATGCAGCAGACTTGCAACAGCAAATATGTTTTGTAAGTCAAAAAATTGTTGTATTATGTTCAAGGCTGGTTTTTACTATAAATAAAGTTGTATATTTAGAAGCACTTGGGACTGATGAAGATGAGTGAGATGGGAATTTTCTTTCAAGCGGAGTCTAATCTTTTAGACCCTAAATACACACACATTGTACTAACTATCATATTAAGGAACTTTTGAAGACACATATACATTTTCCCATTACTGGACCAAGCCAACTTGAGACGTGACAAGAGACAAACCCTTAAAGAATCATGCATGGATCACACAAGTATTGCCAAGGGTAGCAGTTATTGCCCTCCTTCTAATTAATCTTCTTTACGACTGCCGAACAGAAAGAATATCAGGTTGGTCGTGTCATTGCACAATCTTACACATGTGTAGTGGAAGTACAATAATTTGTATCCTTTTGGGGGGCAATGTTCTGCAACATTTTTGGAAGCTGTTTTCATCATATATGGCTAGAGATTTAAAAGTTGAAAGTGCAGTTGTTGCTTAATCCATTTATTTTGATAGGGGCTTTAATTAAAGGCCTCAGCCCATCGACAACATGGCTGGTGGGTGGGGAGGCACACTGTTGCTTTAGATGTTGTAGGAAGCACCAGTTCAGGCGCATGTGAGTCATTAGAAAGTAACGCTAATCTCTTCAGTGACAGAATGTTGACAGCGATGAAGGTTGTACTCCTGAAAGCAAAGCTACTGATGACATGCAGTAAATATTAGCTCAACTGATCCACAGTGCAAACATATTCCCCTGGTGACATATAATTGCAGGGAAACAAGTATCATGTAATTTTAATGTTCTGCACATTACTGTCAGAAAAACATGGGAGGTGGAGAGAGGAGAAGCTGTTTGCTTACGGATGCACTTTCAACGCCCAATCTGACAAATCTCTTCTTCCCTTCCTTCTCTTCGGCTTTTGAGAAGACTGACATTGTATTTTGATTTCATTTTTCCTTCTTTTTTGCCATCTGTGCAGAGGTGATAAAAAATAATAACTGGTATGTAAAATATTTATCCCTCCGTCTTTCTCCTTGTTGCTCTCTGGGGGGATGAAGCTAGTGAGGCTTATAGTTTCTATAACATCCAGAGTCAAACCAGATTTTCTGTTCACTACAGCAACACATTTTGAATATATATATATATATATTTATTGAGGGCCAATCCTGCTTTACCATCACACCGGATGGTAAAAGAAAAAAAGTATTAAATTCCCCACAGACGTGTCAATGAGAATTTTTGCATATAAACTTATAAAGACTGCAAAACTTTACCATTGCATTGCAAAGCAGAGGCAGTGGATCTTTACTCTCTCTTTGGTCCTCATTTAATGACCATCGGGAGACCAGCAACTGCAATTTTATGTCTTAATGACTTGTTTTGTACTCTTTCATCGCGTTCAAAGAGGCAGTACTCCCACTCACTCAACACGACTGCACAGAGTATCTCATGAATTGGAAATTGGAAGACGGTCTAAACACATTGCCAGGATACCCTTAACTGTGTCACTGACCCTCTCAAATTAAACAGGAACCCCCGAGGGCTGCGTTTCTGTAGGAGGCACTGACCATGGCCTTGACTGTGAAGACTGAAAAGTAAACAGTTCTTTAAAATTCATACAATCGTGATTTTCTTCATTTGAAGGTTGTCCCAGGTTCTGTTGCACGGCAGCTCTTGTCAGATATTTTATACTTCACAGTATGGTCTTTTGAAAATGTCTTCAATGTGGTGCTGGTGTTAGCGGACCTATAACATTTTGAAAAGTTATCATGGTCAAACTGAGCAATGTTTTATTGATGGAATTTTTTTTTACATTTTACACATTAGTGAGCAGAATGTCTTAAAGTCAGAGCCACAATAGACATCATGCAACTTTTTGTTTTGTTCCGCGTCGCGCTAACGAACATGACGAACTTCACACAAACTTGTGCCTCCTCACTTAAGCAGCTGTGTTTCCCATGAATAATGAATTATAAGCAAATGCAATAAATGCAATGGCCATATGTTACATCATGAAACATGTCCATAAAGTAACGAAACCCCATGGCCTACACAGTCCATTAAAGCATTCATGCAGCAAAGTGCTCACAGTCTGTCGGCTTCGGAGAGACAGCTGAAATCCTGACTCTGTGGCTGTGTAAGACTCCTAAATGGAAACCTGTGTTTTACTGAGCCCTCGGATTGAAACCACAGTCGACTGCGATGTCTCAATGTTCTAAAACGTTGCAGTGCACTTCCACATCCCTGCAGGTGTTAAAGCACTTAAAGGCACTTCTCGCAACGCTGTAAAATTTAATATAAAATAAATATAATAGGCTGGACTGACTGTGTAAAAGACTGTACAAACGCAAAGTAAATTGTTTGTGTGCTTTTAACAACATGAGCACTTGGCATATTTTAGTGTAGTCCATTTAAATAAAGTGGGAAGAAACTCAATAAAGAAGAGTTGCATGAACTTAATTTATTGTGCTGTGCTTGTAGGAAAATGAAAACTGTCCAACTCATAGTAAATGGTAATACTAAAATTGACTTTGCTTAACAATTCCAGGGTCTACTCGGGTTAGAACTACAGCGGAGCGATCATTTCATGAGTAGCTGTATTTTCAGTGGGTAAACACTGTTGTATGGTCCATGCGCTCATATGACCGAGCCTGAGGGATGTTACAATCCATTCTGCACTACACTGAAAAATAAGAAAATGGTTTACCAACTGAAAACTGTTAATTGCTTATACAAATGAAGTAAGTTTGTTGAAAATGGATTTTATCAAGTTATATTAACACATTCAACTTTTGGGAAAAAAAACAATCATTTACCAATTGTAGTATTTTTTATAAAGATGGTAAACTCTTTTCTTTTGTAAATGTGAATAGTGAGGCTGTGTTCTATTAAGCTAGATCTAACAATGTCACGCACAACAGCGCTATAATAATATCACGTTAATACATTTGAAGAATTAAGGTAAACATCATTTTTTGTTGAGCTTGAAATGGAGAACTCTTGAGTTGTTGTGTTTAATTGGATCCTGTTTCCTGTGTTTTAGCACAAAGGTGGGGAAATGACATGTGCTTCCACAAGAATCCAAGACGGTTTCTCTTTATGTATTTTGAAAACACGTCTCTTCAGGTAATGGCCTAACAAGGACACAGAGGCTGACAGTAGATGTGCCACTCACCAAAGAGCCTGTTTGTTGGATCTCCTCCAAGAAATGTTTCATCCTTCAATTTGTAAATGCAGCCATTTGTCCTTAAAAGTCTGCAGGTGACCTTAAGATGATCATTACATATCAAGTCTTTTTCATTTGAAAGCAAAGTTACAGGGAAAGCACCCCTGCTGATGTTGGTGTTATTTATAAAGGGAAACATTTATCATTTTGGCTGCTCTGCTAAATACATTTACAGCTCAGAAATGAATTTACTGTTGCCATAAAAAAATGAAAACACCACTTTGAATTGACTTTATCATAGAATATTGATAACCTTACCATATTGCAAACACTTTGAAATCCATTTTATTTGAAAGCCATTGCCCCTGTGTATTGATTACATACACACACACACACACAAACACACACATAGCTTCTGTTCTCTTTCCCCACCATAGCACCACAAATGCCCCAAGGATGCCATTGACCCTACTGAGGCTGCTGAAGTGGAAGTGACTGATGCTGTAACAAAAGCTGTGACAGCGTAAATGGAGCTGAGAGTCTTTCAGCTCCAGAGCGTTGATCTTACATTGCCACCACTCTAAACTGTTTAGATGTAGAAATCCCATGTGCTTCTGCCCACTGGTAGATTAGCCTACTGAAGGTTAAATAAACCCAGATGATAAACACCACTTGGCAGCCAAAAAGTACCCAGTTGTACAAAGTATGAATTTCTTCCTCTACTGGCACACTCGCTTGTAAGTTATGCTTTTTTTGTATGATATTTTATTCATACGTTTTTTCTTCCTTCTGCCCTGGTGGTACATTCTCAGTGGAATCTAAAGATTTTTGTGAAAATAACATATAGCAGCTGTGTTGCTCCGTGGAATCAGTGAAAGATCTGTGACCCAGCTCATGAAGTGAAAGCTGCATTGTGTGACTGCTGAAACCAATATGTTGTGATGCAGCAGAGCATAGCAACCCAGGTTCAGTTCATTGTCTCACTTAGTTTGGAACTTGTGTTGCGGGCAGATGAACAGAAAAAAAACATCAGATGACTGATCGAGCGCCCTAATTGTTGAGTGTACCTGTTTAGTGTCCTCACTGAAACATTTCAAGCAAGACGTTAACATGACTGATAAATGCTCAAATGCCATTAGTATTCCCTTTGTAATTCTGTGTAGCCTAATGTCAGTGTGCATTAAATGTTGCTCCTTTTTATACAAAAACCCCCCACAGAAGTACATTTATGCTTCCAGTGATATGTATATGTATTTTAAAAAAGTAATGGTGGTGAGGTACCTGATAATGTCCCTAGGCTGTGGGAGGTGAAAATGACCCAGGGCCAATTCTCTACACTGCCCTCTGTCACACCTTTGGCCTTTCTAAGTGCGGGTGAGGTTTTAGAGCAGTGGTGGAAACCATGTGCAGTGAAAAACCAAACACTTCATCCACTGGTTTACCTAATTAGTTTCTCCTATCTGGTCGAAGGTTAGCTCATCAGTGGGATGAGTGTCCACCCCAGCCGGAGAGAAAATAAATAAATCACTCAGGAGTATGCGATGAATAATAAAGAGTCCTTGTGTCCACCCAGCTGTCACTTTAATAGGAACACTTTAGTGCTATTTAAACCACCCCCACCATATAAATGAGCTGGACTGAATAAAAGTAACACCTGTCTATTAAACACAATAAGGTTTCAACTGCACCAGAAGCATCAGCCCCTGAAAAGTCCATGCATTTGAGTCAACACCGATCTGCGAATTTCAACACAAACAGAACATTAGATCCTCCATGAAAGATGATTTACTGGGAGGCTGCATTATCTTAGCTAGGTGTTCCTAATAAACTGACTGGTAAAGTGTGCATATGTAATGGAGTTATAGTAAATAAAATGTTTGAAAAACATTTTAATTTTTTACTTTGCCTGTTTCTATACATTTTATCAAACGCAATGTACATTTCTGTCACGTCTATATGTACCTCATGTGGTTTTAAAATAAAATGGCCAACTTTCAACATTATTTTCATTCCTTCACAGGTGTGCACAGGGTGACGTTGTCACACACACAGCATGGCTTAACCGGTCGAGTATACTGTACGCTGGGGAAGACAAATGGTCTGTGGATCCCCGGGTGAGTCTGGTGACCCTTAATCAAGAGGAGTTTACCATCAAGATTGAAAACGTGGATATGACGGATGAGGGGCAGTATGTGTGCGCAGTCCAGACAAGCAGTCGACCAAGAACCACCTCAGTGCATGTCCTCGTCCAAGGTAACTCATACACTTCTCTTCTTCTGCTGTTAGCATCCTAAATACCAGTTGTAATACATTTAACAAAAGATTGGTTTTAATTCAGTATCAGGTGGGCCGGTTGTCTAATAAAACATCCTCTGATCACACTGAGGTAGTGCTCTATTTATGCACATGTATATTCTATACAGTAGGATTTTATATCACGCTGATTTCCACTGCATGATTGATGACTGTTGTTCCTGAGCACCAGCACATGAGGGCATAAGTGAACAAACCCGCGAGGAAAGACAGGCTGTCTTTCTGGAATCTCATCTCTTCATTCATTGCTCCACTGGAGCAATTAGAGGGTAAATGCCTTGCTCAAGGAGAGGGAGGGGAGTGCGTTCTTCATTGACTACGTTAGAGGAAGTTCATGGGGGAATACCATATGGTAAGATGCTGTGGATAAACTGATGTGTGGATTAGTACTAGTGTCCTCGTAGAGATGCAGGGCACAGAGGCTCATGTCTGTAGGCTGCGAGTGCTTCGCTGAAGAGCCAGACTGGCTGGTGCAGACACTGGGTCACTGCTGGTCAGAACCAAGCTTGACCTGCGGCTCAACCTTTCTCTTCATTAGAGGAGGCTACTAACAGTGTTGTAAGGTTAAAGACTAAAGACACGTCTAATAGTGTTAATAATACTCCTACAAAGCCTTGAAGTACTGAAGTCTTTCTTCTACTCCCAAGTTATTATTTAAAAAATATACAGAATCTTTGTATCCAGTGTTGGTAGCATTCAAATAAATAAACAGCATATGTTGAATCTGACTTAAATAATTGTCATTTCTATTCCATCTATCATGTTTTATATACCTGACATTTAGATTTTCAAGGTACCATATATGGCATGGACAAAAATATTGGGTCCACTTACCTTCCAATTTATTTTCTTACATTAAATCCAATCAGGTACTTTTGGGAGCTTTTGATGACAATCTTCAGCTTCTAAATTCAAGATAATTACAATAACAATTGTGTCAAATCTTTTGCTGTGTGTGTCTCTGGGTTTAATGTTCTATACAGTTGAATATTGCATATTGTTTGTGAAAGAGTGAGTTGTAGGAATTATTTACTGCATTGGTCCATTTTCTGGGCAAACTCTTCTATGAAGGTTTGATGGCGTCTGACTCATTAATATCAGGAAGCATATCAGGCCACTTAAGAAATGTCCACCTTTTCTTCTCATCCACGCTTGGCTGCTTTTAAATGTATGCTGTGCATCATTCTTCCTCTTCGTGAATACAGACATCTCTAATTCTTCCCAGTATGATTTCCTTCAGAACATTTTTCTTCTGATTCCATTGCGGCGCTGCACACATTTAGGGCTCCCTGTGCCATGTACAGCCCTTTAACATAACATGTGTCTAAGTGGACTCCTCTCTTCTTTAAGGGCTACTTCTGTGAAAAAGAGCTGATGTGACTTAATCAAAAATATCTCTCTTCTTTCTTTTTCATTTGTCCAAACGACATTCTCCCAGAAGTACTGTGGCTTGTGGCTCCTCGATCGGGCCTTCTTCCCGAAGAATTCAGAAAGCAGTGTATGATGTTACTAGACACTGTTGTACCTTGATCTTGGAGGTCACCTTGAGTCTTTTTTGAAGATTTTCCTGGTTCTTTTCTCACCATTCTACACGTCCTTCTTTTCAGGACTGACTGTCATGTGGACCTTGAACGTCTCAATAATATAAATAGCTGTAGTCACATGAACATCAAGCTGCTGAGTGAGGGTTTTGTTGCCTTTACCTTGACGATGCCTGGCAACTATTTTCTCCTTTATCTTCAACAGCTCTCTTTTCTCACATTTCCTTGTTTCTTGTGCTGCACACGATACTGAGCACTTTTCTTTATTTAAATAGATTTGAATGTTGAATCCACCTCTGAAGCTAAATAAAGAATTGAAATGTTGAAAACACCTCTGATGCTAAATAAAAACAACAGTTTGCTTGTGAACAATATCCACTTACTTATCCCCACTTCTAAGGGCAACCTATCACTTCAGACCATTTTCCATCTTTCTAGAACAACAAGGATGCAGCTCTTTCCTTAGGTACATGCATGCATGTTATGCATTTAATTTCCTTTGTTGTAGGTTTCAGGACTAGTTTCATCTTTTAAGTCCTGTAAGAACGCTGATGAAATGTCTTCATCAATTATTAGACTAGGAAAACCTCACTGATTAGGAGTGTGGATGGTGGCACTTGAACTGTAAATTCATATATTTAACCTGGAATAATGTCATGCCATTATTTGCAGTAATTTAGCAGACATTTGTGTTTTGAGTCTAGTCATTCAGCTGGAATTCTATCGGATAAAATAAAGTAAGAGGGAATTCATTAAAGTTTTACATATTTTTCCATTGTTTAGCACAATTCCTTGAAATATAGTTTCTACATGCAAATGAGGAGCTGATAATAAACCTTGTCAATATACTGTGACTAACATTTGGTGTCATTAGTCAAGTGGTAATTTACCAAAATTCCCAGTCGCTGTCATTTGGTTGTTGTTATTGTGAAGCACTGTGCATCCAGGGGATTTTCAGACTGTAAAAAAATCACTGTATTTATGTATGAATCGTCATTTTAAGCAATAATGATGTTGCTGCCACTGCCGCAGTTCTTTTTTGCTGTTGAAGAGTTTAAATTAATCGACTACTCTAATTAAAATACCTGCGAAACTGGCTTCATATGAAGGACAACAATGTCAAGTTTGGTGGAGGGGATCGGCACCCCAGGGTTTTGGATGTGGTTTGAGCTGATGTCAAACCGCAGCATCAGATAATTAGTCCCTAGATCTTTATGCAAGTAAACATTAAACATCCATTTTAGTTTATCCATGGAATATAACCCCACTGGCATTGGTAGATATAGGTTTTACTCTCTGAAATTGCTGTGCTATCCCATTAAATTTGGTACATATAACAGCATCCACAGGATATATCCCAGTGACTGTAACAGCAGGGCAGAGCATTCATGCAAGTGTATTTCCCATTGTGTTTCATAGACCATCATTGTTTTGCCTCCATAGACAAGATACGATTAAGGTCACTTTCATTTCCAGGCTCTGTTACAGATCATCTCCTTAAATTGCTCTGACGATAAACTGATGTCTATTGGTTTCTTGTCTGTAAAATAAGATGCTGGATGTTTCGGCTGCATGCACACTTCCCTCACATGATCTTACATTATTATACATTAAACTTTTTAATGTCAACCAAATATACACAAATCTTAAATAGATTTATAAAATGTGTGCAATCTGAGACTAGTATATAATGTTTAAAAACACATTTGAAACCAAATCCATCTTTGTTTGTTTTTTCACCGTGTAACAAGTGTGCATGTCTATTCAATAATGTGCACTTTTTAATTATTAGTAAAAGTAACAGTTTATTACAATTATCCAGATACATTTTTACTAGACTGGTAGATAGTTCCCATAAACCAAAAGGCTTAATATTGTTTTCCTTTGCTGAAACACATTATTATTTCAAAGTTTTACAGTTTCATGAAACTTCATGAGTGTGTCTGAGAGTATGAGCCAGCCATTGTTGAAAGTGACACATTCCTACGTTAATTTAGGAGAATTTGCACTAGATGCAGTGTGAAATCATGAGAGATCTGTTTTTGTCAACTGATGAATCCTCTTTTGTCTCAGCCACAGTATGCTCATTAATTCTGCTGCTGAAAAATGGAAGCAAAAAGTTCACACTGTGATTTCTGGACAAAACCCCGATCCATGTTAACTCTATAGACTTCAACTATACTGTAAATGTGTAATGTTCAATCATTCCCTAGAGGGAAAAGCCTTTTTAATTCACCCCCACTGTAGGAGGTCGGAGGTCAGGGTCTGCTACAGACTTGCTGCAAACCTTAGCAAAGGGTGAGGATGAGAGAGCAATACTCAAGTGGTATAACTCTGATACCTCTGACCTCATCATAACAAGCTTTTTTGTCTTATAGGAAATTAAAATATGGTCTTATCTGAGTAGTTCAGTAACTAATATTTTAATAACAATCCTAACAATAGTAGTTTTTATTTGTATAGCAGTTATCTAAATGAGGTTAGAATGTGCTTCACACAAAAGTCCATGGAAAAATGAGGAATGGATTGTAATAACAGATATTCTGACAAATCACAGCATAATAAGGTTGATACCTTAAACTTGTAGAGAAAACCTAACAGTTCCCCCAATGAGCAGCACTTTGGCGACTGTGAAGAGAAAAAACTCCCTCCGTAACTGGGAGAAACCTCTTAGAGATCCAGACTTAATGTGGGCTGACATCTGCCTTGACCAGTTGGGGTGAGCAGAGAAAATGGGTAAGAGAGGAGATGGTGGGGTGGGTGCTGGGAGAGGGGGAGAGAGAGATCAGACACATATCTGACAATAATTACAAGTCACGTGTTAGAAATGCTTTCCTGTAAAGATGCGTTATGAGAAGGGATTTATGGATCTGTAATGAGTTGGCGAGCCTCATTTCGTCAGGCAGGGAGTTCCAGAGCCTCAGAGCCCCTGTCAATTTAAGTAGCCAGCCTAGAGTAGGTAACGACCGGGATTATAGGGAGTCAAGAACTGCGAAATGGATGTGGGGCCAGCCCATTTAGAGCTTTAAAAGTTAATAAAATAATCTTAAAATCTATCCTGAATTTAACTCGCAACCATTGAAGGGATGCAAGGATTGGTGTGATATGAGCCCTACCATTTGTTCTTGTTAAAATAAGAGCAGCAGTAGCTGCAAACGAGTAACTAGGATTTGGCTGAGGCATGTGTACAGGGCGTTGCAATAGTCCAGGCAGCAGAAAACAAAGCATGTATTAGCTTTTCTAGATCAGGGAGAGGTAGAACCAAATTGATTTTAGAATGTTTTGTAGATGGAAGTGACAGGATTTAATTATACAAATCTTTAGCTTTAGTTTTAATATACGCTGCCAGGGAACCAAGAAAAGATAGGGGTCTGCTGGAACTGAAGATCCTTATTTCTGTTTGATTTAAATTTAACTTAAGGAAGTTAAGTGACATCCAATCTTTAATGGCAGTAAGACAGACTGTTAGGACATTCATTCGGCTGAAGTCTGCCTTGACAGACAAGTAGATTTGGGTGTCATTGGCATAGGAATGTCAGTCACTGACAAGTTTAGCAAGTCGCAGACAAACGCCTCTGACTTGCACTTGAGCAGCGAGCCAAACAAGGTGTGTTAACTCTTCAAAGGTGTAAGAGGGCTTCCCATGTGTCACAGACTGATCTGATTTCCAACCTTCTAGTTACATTACATGTCATTTAGCTGACGCTTTTGTCCAAAGCAACTTACATTTTTAGTACACTCAGCATTTATGAGGGGCCATTCAGGGGTTCAGTATCTTGCCCAGGACACTTCGGCATGCAGATGGGGAAGAGTGGGATTTGAACCGGCAACCTTCGTGTTGGAGAACCCCCGCTCAACCACCTAGGCCACACCGCCCACAGTTGGTGAAAACTACAGCCAATTAGATCTAAGGTACATGTAGCGGTCAGGTGCCCCCTGCACATGTCTGTAATCTGGGAAATCATGGGTGTGAGGGACAGGGTAACAATGTTGGGGGACCAATGTTCCTGGTGAAAAATCATGTAGTCTGAGACCCCATGCTACCAGTCAGTTGAGTAGTATACACTCACAATGAGTGCAAAACTCCAAATTATTAGTAAGTAGGTCAAGAAGTGGGAAATCATTGTAAAAATGTATTGTTGTCTATGAAAAGATAGAAAATTAGATGCATTACAAACAGAAGTGTTCCAAAGGGATTTTATATAACAAAGTGCTGGGATAGATGCACTGTATGAATGTGTGTGTGAATGGGTGAATGTGAAACTGTAATGTAAAGCGCTTTGAGTGGTCATCAAGACTAGAAATGCGCTATATAAATACAAATCCATTTACCATATATATAATTATTCATTTATTATTTATAAAACTTCACTTCTCAAATGGCAAACTGAATTTAGCACTCATGTGCTGTAATATAGGCATTAGATTGAAACAGTTACCAGTGGTTAAGTAACATCACTGGCCAACAAACTACGCAGCCTCTACCCAGGCCACCCGATTATAACCTGAATCACACGTAAGACAATTTCAATATACCAGTCTTAAACAATTAAAATTAATTTAGATTAGTAGCTGGGTTGTGGGAGATAGTCCTGGTCTGTGGAGTAATACATAGATTTTGTATGATACATTTGCATGCAAATTCACTAAATTATTTAATACACACGTAATACTGTTATTTTCTAAAACATTATTTTCCTAAGATTGATTCCCCAAATCAAAGTAAAATAAAACAACATTAACTAATTCTGAGACTCTCCTATGTCTATTTACATGCACACAATTATTAATGAAACACAATTGTATGTAATTTTTATTTTTTTTCTAGAAATACTCCTACATTTGGATTTAAATCAACTGAAATCAGTTTTGAAAATAAGCTTCTGCAATCCATATGGTGGATGAAATATGTTTTTACAATACAGCCTGCTAGATGACTTGGGGCAGTTTTTGAAGCAATGCAGTACTTTCTCCGAGAAGATGAGAGATATCACCTCTATTAAAAGGAAATTTGACATGCTTTAGGTGAGATTGGGGCCACACAAAACCAATCTGATGGCTCAGCAACACACATTCACACAAAGAGTTGTCTGTGCACAAACATTAAGAAACAGATAGGAAAGGAATGGGAAAACTCATTGCCCACTAACCCTAAAGAAAATAAAAATGCAAAGGAAAATGGCAAAATAGGTTTGGTTTCAAAGCATTTAGCTCTAGTTTAAAGCTCACAGTACACAGCCTGCATCTGCATACACACTTTTGTCAGTCTTCCATCCATCCGTTTTCTGTGCCACTTATCCTTTAAGGGTGGCGGAGGGCTGCACCCCTCAGAGGTTACACCCTGGAGCGGTTGCCAAATAAAAACAACAATCACACTCAAAATTCACAATTACCATCGATTTAGAGTCTCCAATTAACCTAAGCCCAGTCATAATGTCTTTGGACTGCGGAAGGAAGTAGAAGTACCCTGAGAAATCCAAAAGCCCAACACAGCCTTGCTTTGAGGAAACAATGCTGCAAATATGCGTGATTTGATTTTTTTGGGTACATTTTCTTTTCCAAGCATGGAAGCACTGGTTACATTTGTTATGTCTTTGTATTTTGTTGGACACATTTGACTTGAAACCATCAACAGCGGTGGCAGGTACAGGTGTTATAATTGCATTTTTTTTACCAACAGAGATTTTATTGTAATTAGAATATTTCCAGACTTTTTTTTTACACACATTTTGAAAACCTGACGTTTTGTATTCAACAAATCTGAAACATTGTTTTTATTTCATGAACAGAGGTGCTGCCTTGGCCTCTGGTTCCACAGCTAAAAAGAAGCAACGCTGAAACAATTGCTGTATGTTTTTGTCATTGAGGAAGGGTAAATGCGGATCAACGGAGATTGCCTGGACAGATCTGTCAAAGATAAATAAAATAACAAAACAATATTCATCGAGAGCAAGCTTTAATAAGTGGGTTTTCTATTAAAAAAATGTCAATAAGACATTGTCATTGTACTTAGCCATCACCTGAATCTTCAGATGTTTTTATGTCTCACAAATTCAGATGTTGTTTAATGTGTTTGATTGTGAACATTAACATACCAAGTAACACAGCTTTCATTTATACAGTATGTGTATATAAAGGTAAAGAAGTGCGATAAGGACATTCATTGAATTGTAACGTCTTATCACTTCTCTGCATTAGAGTAATTTGAGTAAAAGTAGCTGTTCAACATGATCTGCTCAAGGAAGCATGTAAACTGATCCTCCCGTGTGGAATCACTTTTTTTTCAGAAAAACATGTTCTTAAGTGATGTGGCACGGTTAAGTTCAACCTCAAAATGTTTTGTGGGGTCTAAACTTTTCAGTAATTGGCTGAGCTGTCAAACTGGGGATTGCTCTCTGTAGAGTGTGTGTGTGGGGGGGGCTGTATCCTCGGGTCTTGTTCAGGAGTGAGGGGACGATGGAGCAAGGATATTAACAGGTGAGAGGTGTGACATCAGCATTAATGGAAGTGTTATACTGGGCATTTGTGGTGAAAAAGAACTGATCCAGAAGGAAAAGCTTTAAATTTACCAGTTGATCTACGTTCCGAACCTCACCTATGGCCACGGGCTTTGAGAAGGGAAGGGAAGCATTAAATCTGGTATAGAATAGGTAGTCTGGGCTCAGCCTTAAAGATAGATAGAGTAGAGGGTGTATGGAAAGGAGCCAGTTGGGGTTTAATTGGGATGCCTCCTGGGCACCTTTCATTGGACCTTTTGGATACCCTGGGATGGATGCAGGATTTTCTGGAGGGATTATGTATCCCATCTGTTTGGGGGACACCTTGGGGTCCCAGAGGAGCGTTTGTTGGGTAAAGGGAAGTCTGAAACGCCCAGCTCAGTTCCACAGTATGTCGAACACTGCATTGATGTCATGGAGGTCAAATGTGCAATGTAGTAACAATCAAAATTCACATAATCACAGAAAGAACATGTAGTCTATTTTCAAAACAAGAAGGTTAGTGCAGGAACTGAGGGAATTGACACAAGCATCATTAACATATTGATGGATAAGTAAAATGAGGACATTTCCCCTTATACATAATGAAGTCAAAAGACAGTCAAGTATTTATTTATGAAGCCTCATTGTTGATATTTGATGCAGAGCTTATTTTAGTGTTTTTATAAGTAAAATTTATATATAATATAATAATTAATTGTATTACTATAAGAAACACTCTGTGTTTTGTAAGCCTTCGCTGGGAACAGCCAGTTGACAATTCTTTCAGATTTGGCACAAACATTCACGTGAGCTTGGTTTTCATTTTGGTAGCCCAAGGTCAAAGGTCAAGGCCACAGGGTCTTCACAAAGTATATTTATGTTTTTCTTGAACATGATTTCTTATCAGCTTGGGGAATTGTCTTCAAATTGGACTCAAAGATGAGTTGATTCCATTTTCGCTCCTGGAAGTCAAATGTCGATGTGACATTTTAGGACTGTCCCTAGCAAATGTTATTACATCCGACACATTTCACTAGGACCAACTGATAAGTTGATTGGATTTCAGTGGTCAAAGGTCAAGATCACAGTGACTCCAAATGTGTTTTTAACCTTTTTTGATCAGCTGTCACTTTTACTGAAAGATAAAGTGATTATGTTGTAGTTGTCAGAGGTAAATACTACAGTGAACTTTATAAGAATCTGGTGTATTTGTATTCACTTATGCATTGGATCATTATCCATGTCATATTGATGACACTGCTTGTATTAAGTTTAAATTAATTTTTAAATTACTTTCAATTGATTCAATGCTGGAAAGTAGGTTATAATCGTTATTATTTGTTCCTTTTTGCAGGTGCAATATGATGGTATAAACTCAGTCCCTCAACCCATGTAGGTTTTTCAGAGAATCACTTTCAGTAACTTTTGAATCATCCATAAAGGTAGAAAAAGCATCACAACACAACAGGTTAACACTTCTGATTATGACCATCTATCTTCAGCTTGGAGCTGTGCTCTCAATAGAGCTGCTAAATCTGCCCTGAACAGTGCTCTGTATTATCTATCATTTTCTTGTTCAGAAGCAATTTTCTCTGAACTGCCTTAAAATTGCTGAGAAATGGTGTTTCAAGGAGATAGTTTAAATACAGTTTGGCATCATGAATAGAAATAACTTTCAAATTTTCATTAATTTGTTATCTTAAAACAGGATTTTATTTATATTGAATGATTTAGAAATAAATCTGCTTGGTTAGTGCTGCGTATTACATTATTAAACTTTATTCCAGAGTTGAATATAACAGACCTTGGTGAGTCCCTGTAAGATTTTATCTTTAAACCACATCGTTTTATATAATGTAGACACCTGCAGAGATGCCTCAGAGGACCTTTGTATAATAGTTCATTTCAGTTTGCCTTGAGACTGGTAGCCCAAAAAAATTGTCAGGCCTAAATAAATCAATACAATTTTGCAGCAGGTTTATAAATCAGTAAGTGCAAGCACAACACAACTCAACCCGCTTTAAGATTTTGAATCAATGGACTATAGTGGAGGAGTAATCCTCCATCAAGTGACATTGGGAACAGGTGGACTTATCAGATTCAGAGATTCTTTGTGTTTGTTTGAAGGAATCAAGATTTTCAGATCTATTGAGCATTCTTATGTGCTGTGAAAATATTGTTCACATGCTCTGAATAGGATTCCATGGGCGACAGTATGGTTCTGGATAGAGTTCAAAAAAGCCTATGAGATTTTTTTAAATGGGAAAACTTACTTTATAATATGAATACAAAAGTAGAAATCTATTGCCATGAGCAGGATTTGTCTCTTACCATTAACGTTAACATCTGAAATGATTCTGGACAATCTGAAGAGTTTGCAAGAATCCTGTTTTTTGTTCATAATATTGCATTTAAATGTCCATAACCATTTTCCTTTAAATACCACTATAGTGCCATATGTACAGTGAAAGTAGACTTAAAAATGTGGTCTTCTTTTTAAAATAATTATAATGTTTCATTTAAAAGATTCAATTAAATACATGTAGATGGTGTGGTTTTAAGAATGTTTATATGTGTTACTCCACCTATGACTAATATACCTGTTCAGAGCAGGCAGGTGGTGGAATATCTTCTGAATATCTCCTCCCACTAGGCACCATCACATGTCATCAAATTACCAAACTGGCTGAGACAATGACATAACCTTAATCAAAATGTTTTCAGGCAGAGCTCGCAGTACTATTGATTATGCTAATTGAAGCTATACTATCACAGTAAACAAGTTTTTCTTAAGAAGCTATGAAGCTAAAAACAATATTTTGCTGTTGAATCACCATTTTTTGACATTCTCGTGCATCATCCTGTACGACTGCACTTTACTGAAATAGTAGTTTACTGTAAAAACAGACAAAATTCTGTAGGGGAAGGTGTATATTGTGTACATATTCTATATTTTTCTTTTGTATTTTTCATCTTCTGTCTACCTCATTCTGACTTGTCTGCTGCTGTAAAAGGATATTTCCCTGGTGTGGGATCAGTAAAGTTGTATCTTATCTTATCTTAAACCAAGAAACATTCCATTATACAATTCATAGGGGGAATGGTGTGCCGTTCCTTTTAAAACAAGTACAGCACGAGAGTACTGTGTGTGCAGAAAGAGCATTTGTATGTGTAGGTGAGCATCCTATCAGTAGTGCTGCTAACTAAATCTCTCTCTCTCTCTCTCTCTCTCTCTCTCTCTCTCTCTCTCTCTCTCTCTCTCTCTCTCTCTCTCTCTCTCTCTCTCTCTCTCTCTCTCTCTCTCTCTCTCTCCCCTACACAAACACACAGTCAGTCAGCTGCAATGGGATAATCCTGCTGGAATTGATGGCCACTGTGCACGTTTAGTTCTTTACTACAGATGCTGCCTTCCCCCACCCCACAAACCTGACCGATTAACTCCAAAGGTTTATTATCTGAAGATACATTCCAAAAATACCATTTACACCAAGTTTGGTGAATATCTCTGTATGCATTGTTGAGTTATTCTGCTGGCATGCACACACTCACACACATACACACAGACAGGGGTGAAAACAATACACACAGCTTGCAGGGTAATGAAGCATGGATAAGCACCAGAGTCGACAAACAATTCCCCCAGTTTAAAAATCAATCTATGCACGGTGTTAATCTTTAGACATCTAGTTACAACAGCAAATTATAACAACTTACCTAAACTGACTGCGGGGGGGTGGGGGGTAAACTAAGTCCTACTGAGTGATAACTACAGAAAAAATGGAACTAGTTAAACTTTAAAAAGTTGGGGGTATAGTATAACAGGCTACAACCACAACACACATACATTAACACCATTTAAGTTGATATGACAGACTGGTAGCAGTTACAGCGCAGCATGATCATTCATTTGGAGTTTGCTTCTGGCTAGCTGATGAAATTTTGGTCTGTACCAACTCCTGAGGGAAATATCTGGTGTGTCTCACTGCGTAGTGTTCACCAACCAATCTCTCGCTGCTGTGTGCTGCTGAGAACCAGACAAGTCCTGTTGTCGACCGGAGAGCCACTGTGACCAGGAGCGACTCTGTTTGCCTTAAACACTGGTTTCACATTGTGATTTAATGGATTGTAATTTTGAATGATTATAGCCATTTTTTTAACAGTGGCTCATGTGAAATAGCTTCCATGACAAGGCATCCCATTGCAGAGTTCACATAGTGGAATATGTGATAATATATATACTGCCTTAAAGAATATGAAGTTACATCTTTGTTTTGTACAACTCTTGTTTGTTTTGTCACCTTTTCTGTGTTTTATATGAGCAAAGAAATAAACAGCCGAAGTAGACTTTTTCTTTGATGTTACAGAAAGGGAAAGTGTCATATAGCCAATGGATTTATATAAAAATTTTCAGATGTGGTTTACAGAAACATGAGATAGAATTTTTTTATAAGTATCTAAAAGACAATAGCAATGACAGGAAAGGGAATCATAAGATTGGTATATTTTATGATGTAAATGAGCTGTCCGTTTCATCAGACCTTAAATATTCAGGCAGATTCTTCAATTGGTGGGATCAGAGAAACACAAAGCTGCTTCATTTTGCTTAGTTTTGATTCTGAGAAGATTAAAGTTGTCCCAGATGGCCGGAGGGGTCTGGATGCATCACAACTAACAAGCAGATCAGAGTTGTATTTGGGTCAGAGACCATTTTGTGCTTCATATGCTGGTAATAGGATTTTAAAAAACCCTTCGACACACATGGAGATGGTGCAGTGACTTAACAGCCAGCATGATGTGCTCTACTTTCTAAGTGTTAGTGAAGCCTCTGGATGAGCTGCAGCTTACTGGTTGATTTTCACTAAAACCTGTAAAGACACTGTTACAAAACTCTCACCTGCTGATCTGTATATTCTTTAACAGACATTCTTTAACGCTCGCATTAGGGAGATTTTGTACTATGTGGCTTGTAACATTTATCTCGGAGCCCATAACCAAGCCAAGGTTTCTGACTTGATTAGTAGATTTTAGTGTGTAGTCAAGGTGGTCACTGATTTGTTGTGTTTAGTTGTAGAAACTAAACAGAATCACAGACCAGGCTCCTCATCAGTTGTGTGCTGTCAGGGCCAACAAGGCAAACAGTGATTGATCTGTTCAAGCTAAATATGGTCAACAATTAGACAATGACAAAGTCTAGGTGTCTCTCGGGACAACATTCTGTCCCAACAAAGGTCTAATTATGTAATTTACTGCCCACTTGTGGTGTCAACAGTCAGATTTCTGGAAGCCAGTTTCATTACCAGACTTTACATTTATTTATTTTTTATTTTCATGTGACCAAGTTATATTCACGAATTCTGAGGCCTTTTGTTTTTGTTACTTGTGAAATTTTTAGATAAAACCTATATTTCTGAAGGTTGACTGACTACAGCTAGCTACAGACCAGTGTGCTTGTCATACTGTGTTTGACTCTGCTTCCATTGTTCTGAGAACAGTTCATCATTATACACATACACAGATGTGATTGGGGTTATAAAATTACTTCTGCAGTATTTTCTTCCTAGGTGTTGAGATGCAGTAGCAGCAGCAGGACATTAAACTGGTTCATCATCTCTCTCTCATGAAATCTGCAGTAAGTTTGAGAAGTTTAAGAGAGAATAGCTTTACACTATTCAAAGAGCTGCTTAAAGAGATAGTGTGTAAGTCATGTGTGTATTAAAGTGAGAAATGGTGTGTGATGCTGTGGCTGGAGCAGAGTTAAAGCAGCAGTATAGTTGTGCAATGTGGAGTTTAGACTATTTACCAGTAAATAAATGCTGCTACTGCTCAGGACCCAAACAGAGTCACTGCTGTCAGATGCCCTGGTCTGTCTCACTGCTGCCTCTGTTTAAGGAGGAGAGGATGAGATACCTCTATCGTTAATACTCCCAGATGCTGGTCCACCTCACAATGATATTATACAATAGCCGGGTGTGTGTAGACATAATTACACCACCTAGGTGTTTCATGTTTATTACACTCACAAAGCTCCTTGTGTAGTTACCTCTGTTAGCTCTGTTTGACTATTTGTTATAGTCACTGTTGCCCTTTATTACAGAATTTACCTTGTGCCTAGTCACACAATCCTTAGTTATAGTGTGGAATCACAAAACAATACCAATTATCTCAAAGTACCTTTCATAGTATTGTGAAGTTACCCAACATTTCCCACAATGAGCAAGCAGCAAGCAGTCTTGGGACCATCAGCAAGGTTACTGTAACTCCGTGGACTGTACTCTGCTCCGAGTGTCTCTTCCATTCTCTTGTGACCTAATCCACACACCTCTGCATGTGGTAGACGTGCCCCTTTGTTTCACCCCTGCTCCCCGAAAGTCTGTGCAAACCACTGAGCTTCATGGTAGCCAGTCATGAATGACAAGCAGTGCTGGTTAACCATTCATGGAGTTCATTTCCACCGGAGTAAGGCAGGAAAGAACACACTGTAACTCACTCTCTCTGTGCCTGCTGCATTCAAAGCTCAGTAACACATCTTAACTTGTCCATAGACAATCACAACCTTCTGTCATGAGTGAATTAAACATGACAGCCATTCAAATCCTAAATAAACCTAATTTCCCTTTATTGATTTCTGTGCTGCAAAAAGAGGTTATTAAGTTTTTGTGATTTAAATCTTTTGTTGTATCTTTTATCTGCTCTGTTGTAACTGTAGCGCCTATCTTTATGTTCAGGAACAACTGCTCCGGTCAGGTGCTTCCATTATTCACCAGAAACTGCTTTGTTGTAACTGTAGCACCTCTAAACGTCACATATGTACAAACATACACGGTTCCTCCTGAAAACAATTAAATCAATTTGAAATTACAACAAATTATAAAGTATAAGACCAAATCATGCAAACATGATAAAAATCAGATATGACATCAGCAGTGATAGCAAATGAAGACAGATGTCTAATCAAATGACAAAATGTTACTAGAAGCAGGGGATAAAATGAAGCTCCTGATCCAACACATATGGTGCATGAACGATTAGGGTCTGTGCATCTCAGCTTCATAAAAAGGTCCCCAGATGCATTGCTCAAAGGGTTGCATTTTGTCTCCCAATTAAATGTGTTTTGGTGTTATGTGTGATAAATAGATCAGAGTGTCAGCTCCTATTCCCTTTGAGCCATGTGTTTTTACACCTACACAAGACTGTGTCAGTCTGGAACAAGCAAAGACACTTGCATTGCACTTGTTACTCAGTGGATAAAAGACAGAGAGTAGGTCTAGTGTAAGAGATGCCATGCCTGCAATACAGTAATTAGATTAGATTAGATTCAACTCTATTGTCATTGAACAGCATAAGTACTTATACAAATAATGCAGTTTAGCATCTAACCAGAAGTGCAACAAGATTATGGAAGTAAATCTGTGTCATCGGGATTTGAAACAAAAAAGACATTGAATTTCTAGCACTGAATATTTATGCATTGAAATTATGTATTTGAATGTTTTTCAACGTTTAAAATTCAACCGCAAAAAATTCAACCTCAAAAAATTCAACCGCAAAAAATTCAAGCTCAAAAAATTCAACCGCAAAAAATTCAACCGCAAAAAATTCAACCGCAAAAAATTCAACCTCAAAAATTCAACCTCAAAAAATTCAACCTCAAAAAATTCAACTGCAACATCCGGGGATCCAAGGAGGAGCAATCGATTCCAGATTCAAGATCGGGAGCGTCAAGCAACGAGAGCGAGCGGAAGTGACCAACACCAATGCAGCTGTCCAACAATGGTGCTTTAAACTCTTCTATATGCCATCGGTGTAGTTTGTTTCTGTAAGATGTAGTAATAGACAGCTGACATGTGTACATTCACGGACTTTATTGGACATAAACTAAGTGGAACTTAAACGAGATGACGTTCGGATTTTTTTTTCCGAACGGGCCAGTGACTGGCATGGGTAACGCCAGGATTTCAATTTTGGATGGGCCACTATTTAATAGGAAAAATAATACTTATTATATGATCCCTGCCTGACTTGTTTGTGTTTATCTGCTGTAGACGAGCTTTAACAGCGCGGTGCGCCGCTCTCTCTCCCGTTAAAAGTGAATGTCGCTCACCCAGCTCTCTCTCTCTCTCTCTCTCTCTCTCGCTCCACTGTCTCTCTCTCCTGTTACTACATGTGTTAAACCAAATGCACGAAAAGCCAAATCAAATCAGAAATACGTAGACCCCTTCTTTTTAACTCGCATACATATTTATTTTCATCAATGCTGCCTACCACACAATCAAATCCGAACATCCCTTCCTCTCTTTGGAAAAGACGGTCGCTCGGTGTCGACGTCGGGACACAATATTGCTCTGATGTTGCATGTCGAAGGTGAGTTAGCTTCAGCGTTGTCATAGCTGTCAAAGCGTCTTGGTGTAACGTGTCTCCCACATACCTGGGACACCGTTCTCCACCGGCGGCGTGAGGGCGGAGGACGGGCACGGCTGGGCTGGGGAACTTTATTTTGAAAGGTTTCCCGGCCCTGTCAGCTGTTTTAAGACACGTCACACCAAGACGCTTTGACAGCTCTGACAACGCTGAAGCTACAGCCGAAACAGTAAGGAGGTATGATTACATCCTATCCTTACTTCTCTGATCACAAGAAACTTTTCGTGCATTTGGTTTAACACATGTAGTAACAGGAGAGAGAGACAGTGGAGCGAGAGAGAGAGAGAGAGAGAGCTGGGTGAGCGACATTCACTTTTAACGGGAGAGAGAGCGGCGCACCGCGCTGTTAAAGCTCGTCTACAGCAGATAAACACAAACAAGTCAGGCAGGGATCATATAATAAGTATTATTTTTCCTATTAAATAGTGGCCCATCCAAAATTGAAATCCTGGCGTTACCCATGCCAGTCACTGGCCCGTTCGGAAAAAAAAATCCGAACGTCATCTCGTTTAAGTTCCACTTAGTTTATGTCCAATAAAGTCCGTGAATGTACACATGTCAGCTGTCTATTACTACATCTTACAGAAACAAACTACACCGATGGCATATAGAAGAGTTTAAAGCACCATTGTTGGACAGCTGCATTGGTGTTGGTCACTCCGGCTCGCTCTCGTTGCTTGACGCTCCCGATCTTGAATCTGGAATCGATTGCTCCTCCTTGGATCCCCGGACGTTGCAGTTGAATTTTTTGAGGTTGAATTTTTTGAGGTTGAATTTTTGAGGTTGAATTTTTTGCGGTTGAATTTTTTGCGGTTGAATTTTTTGAGCTTGAATTTTTTGCGGTTGAATTTTTTGAGCTTGAATTTTTTGAGGTTGAATTTTTTGCGGTTGAATTTTAAACGTTGAAAAACATTCAAATACATAATTTCAATGCATAAATATTCAGTGCTAGAAATTCAATGTCTTTTTTGTTTCAAATCCCGATGACACAGATTTACTATAATCTTATTCGTTGTTTGAATGTCTAACCTGTCATGTCTGTCAAACTCCATGCATTAGATTCACCTGTTTTTTTGTTTTTTTTCATTTTCTTTCAGTACCACCAAAAATCATCAACCTGTCAAGAGACCTTGTGGTGAATGAAGGCTCCAACGTCACCCTGATGTGCCAAGCCAGCGGTAAACCAGAGCCTTCCATCAGCTGGAAACTGGTCTCCTCATCAGGTGACTTGCTTGTCTTTAAATAAGTGCAATACCTACTCTGTATTTCCCCCATAGATGTATCATATTTCCTGTAGTTCCTGTTTCATCGCTCTTTTTTTTGTCACCATCCTCCTCTCTGCCTCACTCTGTTTTCCTGTCACCCCTCTGTGTTTATCGCGCCATCTTTGACTTTGTTTGACCCCTGGTGGATTTCTCGCTTCACTTATTACCCATCATTACCTGTTTTCCAGATCATCATTACGACGTAATTGTTCACAGGAAAATAAACTGGCCCTGTTGTAATTGGACTAATTAATTAGGATAATTGGATGGATGTAAATGTTGTGGAGGCACTTTGAATGACAGGATTAATGCAGAGGACATTAACACTGTGTGAAGCATTATGCAAGGACAAGCGAGTCCTCTGCAAGTGGGACCAAAATCAGGTCTGTCACATTGTTTATGATCAGAGGTTTTATTCTCGTATTCTTTCGTGGAGAAAGAAGGAAACCAAGTGTTAGTTGCTATTTATGTTCCCCTGAGTCAAAGCATCACTTAACAAGCCAAGAAGCCTGCATTCGTAACGAGCTGCATTTAAAAGCCAGCGCTTTCATTTGTGCTGTCTTAATTGTTGAGGTAGGCTACAGCTAGTTTTGCTGGAGCTTTTTGTTTTCTTTCTTTTGTTATTGAGTAGATATGGTGGCTGTCTGCTACTAGTCTAACTCTCTGGGTTAAGGATTCAAAAGTCTGGGGACTTTGATATCGACATGACTGTGACACCAACAAGGTAGTCCTTGTAGAGACTGGAGTATTTTCTTGTTGACTCTTGTTGTCGTGCTGTGATGTGGGTCCCGGGAGCTTCTCTGTCATCTGTGCAGAATTTATTAGTAACCGAACCCCACAGCCTCTGCATGAACAACAGAAACTCTGAGTGAGCCTCACATCCTGCTGGAGCTTGCTCAAGGCTGGACTCACAGTGTGACCGTTGTTGTTGTACATCGTGCACTCTTAGTGCTCAACAAGTTAATGATATTGCTCATACTGGATTGAGTGACATACTGACCAATTAAAAGATTATGTTTAATGAATGAGTATTGGAGCCTATTGTTCAGCTCTGTCCCTGCACTATGAAGACTGCTGCTGTATGCCGATCATACAGTATGCAGTAAGATGCTTGTATATTGTCTATAGACTGGAGGAAAAACTGCTGCACTGAGGTGAGTGATTCTTCAGCTGCTTCCAGACATGCACTCAACTCTGGAGTTTCTCCGGAGGACGTGTATGTGTGAACGCAAATGTCCAAGTGAGCACTCCTGGGGTTTCTCTGGACTATCTTGCCTGGCTCCCCCTAGTATTTAAGTCTGCAGAATCTCCGGAGGAGCTTATATGAAGTGTTGGGGGTTGATGACCCTTCTATCAAGCAACATACGGATTAAATGAAGAGTAGAAAAACAATCGCTCAGGATGAAAATCAGGGCCATAAACATAGAAGACACTGACAAGGATACTAAGAGAGTTTGTGTTGATACGAGTCACTTGGCTCCAAACAAAACACACAATCTCTGCAGTGGAATCAATATGTTACGCCCTGCCTCTGCCTGCTGGACCACCTTTCACCCGAATCCTGCGTTGTGCATGTGTGAAAGGAAAACTTCAGAGAAAGTCCGGACCCAATTCTCCAGAGTTCCTTCACAGGATATGTGTGAAAACAGCTCGGCAGGGAGGATACCAGGGGAATACAGCGGCTCGAGTCTGAAGACTTTTTTGAAAAATTACGAAGAACAGTGAATAAGACTCCCAAATGTTTTATAGCATAAACATTCAGTTCACTTTTAGGACATTTTTATAAATCATTCAAGCTTCTCCATGTAAGATGCTTCAAGCTGTACATTCCGTTTCTCTTATTTCTCAATGAAGGAGTGCTCTCAGAAACCGCATAGACATCTCTTTGAAAGGCCTCCAAATATGGTCAGGATAAGGAAAGACATTGCAGAAGTTAATCCATGGCTCCAAAACTACATCAAAACTACATTATCCAGAAATTTAAATGCATAGTGAATGACCTGTGATTTTGTTTGAATTGTCTATCACACAGCACAGATGAAATCACTGTGACAACACTTTGATATTGTTTAAGAATAACTGATTGGATAGCTTTCCTTAATTACTACAGTTAAAGTAAAAGAAATCGGCAAATAGGTGATTTTCTGTAAACTTTTATTTGCAAATGATTGCACGCTACAGACTGGTTTAGTACCGACTTTAATTTTGAAATATTTTATTAATTTGAAGTCAATGAGACAATATTGGTGTTGGCCCACAAAGACTATGCATTGCTGCACAAATGTATGTGTTACATACTCTCTTATGACCTTGTAACCATATAAGTATACTTCACTCAACATCTTAGACCCAACAAGGTATGGCATCCCCTGTTTTGCTTCTTCTTAACCTTCTGTCCCAAATAAAAACATCCTGCAAAACCATAAACGAATATTTCTGTGCTTTGTCCTCTCAGTCAGGGATACACCACTAACCACTGCTTCTCCCACTAGACTGTGGATCTTCCATCCTGGGCTCACAGATCACAGACACCTGCTCATTGTCCTGTCATACCAAGAAAACATTGCAATAATTCATGGCTTATCCAGAAACATTTTTCTGGGGTGGTGAAGACGTCTAACCTAGTTTCTCCTGCGTTGCTTGGGATGATTTTAAATACCCATACGTGTGCACTGTTTTGAAGGGGCAAGCTTCAAAAGAAAAGGCTAATTAGTAACCATGTCCGCCCTCACCCCCCAGCAGCCCAAGATGAGTTCAGTGACAACAGTCTCTTTATTCATTATGAACAAATGTGACTGCATCTGCCTCTGCTGATTCCAGTGGACTGTGGAGGCTGGAGAGCCAAGAGATCATGTCAGTTGGAACCATGGCCGATGGGTCTATTCTGGAGCTCTGTTTTCCTCCTGTTTTCTTCCAGTCGGTTGTACAAGAGTTTAGCTGATCTTTTGGAACAATAACCCACTGTCATACTTTGACTTGGAGAGATTGTCAGCTCAACACTGCAGTCGTTTCTGTACTTCCGCAACGCAACAGCCATAACTCACACTGAGAATGTGGCAAGGTGGTGGTGGCTATGTCATTCAAGCCTGTGGTGAGTTATGGCAGACTTCTATCATCAATCACTGTATGTCAGCTTGTAAGACAAATCTGCCAAGTCCAGCTGCAGACAGTTAAAGGGTATTTCTGGCTGCGTGACACAAACAACCTGATTAACTACATATGGGCTTTGGTTAAAAGGTGCAATATTCTACTGATTCTTAGTTACATTAACAGATTTGATTGGATACCCAAACAGTAACAGTGAGAATGGGCTATCAGTAGTGGTGATATAGAGTTTACAAGCAGGGAGTCATACAGCTCGTTGAGAGGCGGTGATGCAATGTGGCCCTGTTCAGACATGGTTCTTCTTGGATGATCCGACGGACAGATGTCTGAAGGATGCCGTGAGATGAAATCACTCAAACAGTATGTGAAGTTGCAGGTGTTGATATATTTTTAGCATTGTTTATACTAATGTGTACCACACCACGGTGAGGGACCGCCTCCTCAGCTGACGTCCTCTAAACCAGTGGTCCCCAACCTTTTTTGCGCTACGGACCGGTTGGATGTCAGAAAATATTTTCACGGACCGGCCTTTAAGGTGTGTCTACGGAGCCTCATTACGGAGTCCCTCTGGTACGGCCTCTGGTGACAGCGGTAGATTTTTTTTTATTTAACGGAATTTGGAGAGGTTTTTTTTGGTTATTTAAAATAAAAAATTAATTCGTTAATTAAAAAAAGTTCCAGCGATGTCACTACAGACAGGATGTCGGAAATGGCAACAGAGTTTTTAGTGCTGTTGTGGCGATCTCAGGTTATTCTGCTGTGACTTTAATCCAGGACACCGGCAGAGTTATTTTCTTAAACATACTTTTAAGGCCGCTGTCATTGGCGATCTCCAGCAGCTGATCTTCTTCTTAAACAGACATGCTGGTTTCACCTGGTTTGTTGACAAATGGGTCCGACAAATACCGTGTTGGTTTGTGTTCAGCGAAAAAGTGACGTGACCGAGACAAGCGTCTTGAAATGCGTAAAGCATGAGTCATAAAAGAGAGGATCTGGTAATTTTTCAAAATAAAACACCGTTTTATTTTGAAAAATTACCGGATAATAGATAAAACAGAAAAAATTTAAATTGTTTATTCTTTCTGTGCGGCCCGGTACCAAATGACCCACGGCCCGGGGGTTGGGGACCACTGCTCTAAACCCTGTGGAGAACTAAAGTATTTTTAAACTTCTCTGTGTCCCTTTTTACATTGATTTATTTGTTGCCACCATCAAAGTATCAAAACTGACTACATTTTCCTCTTCCTTTTTTTATTATTTTAAATGTGGACAATCTTATTAATTAGAGTTCAGCGCAATCGATTGGCTTTGCCCTGCTCACATATACAAACAAATTGACAGCAGACCTATCTATCACAATCAGACTGAATAGAACATAATTTGATCTGTGTTTAAAGAGCTGGAGCTGAGATCTGATCACAAGTGGTCACAGGAGACACATTCTGATCCCATGTGTAAGCAGGGCCTGTGTCTCTTGACGATTTGGGTTAACTCCATTATGTAGATATAAATGGGCAACTCTCTAAATTGCTTGCCGGTTTTTCAATTTTCAGATCATGAGCAGCTTACTTCATTGTTGCAGACAATATGTAATCCTTTGTTTGTAATTATGTTAATTACATTCATACATGATATTTATATTGTAGCTGATGATATATTTTTTATTTCAAATGGTGTTTTGCCGTCCTTTGGTTTTGGGCAAGATCTGACATGTTGCCTTCAATACAAACAATGATTTGTTTCTGTACAGCAGCCTTTTATTAGACTAAATGATGGTGTTGGGCAAAAGAGAGGAAGTACTCACCAGAACTTGATCTCTTCTGCAAGAAACCACGTTCTGTCCATTGCCCCTAGTGGTTTGTTCTTTTAGTATGTAGGCCATTAAGTCAGCATCATCTACTTGCTCTGCAGCCATTGATTGACCAGTCCCAGACACTATATGCTTCAGTTAAACCTGATTGTTGTCTCCAGGGACCCTTGCAAGGGCCTATAGGCCTGAGGGTTAAAACAGAGATAGTTATCTTATGATCGGACATCATCTTAATGCTTTTCTCCCCACAACTTCCTAATGTTGGCATTGGGGGAGACCAGGTCCAACAGTTTATATGGCAGAATTTAAGAAGGCATTGTTAATGCCCACTTCAAACACTGATTGGTTGGTAATGCCCATGTGAGAAAGTAGGAGGAGTTTAAGTCACTTTTTATGTGTAGAAACAAGGGCAGCACTATGAATGCATTTGAGGATAGACTTAAAGTGAATGCAAACAGTTATATTTCAGCTCTAAGAATCAGATTGAATGAACTTTGACTGACACGTGTATCTCTCAAGGATCTATTAAATGAACTGAGAACTGGGTCAGTGATTCCAGTGACTGTATCGACTCTGTTTTACTGCTGTCAGTAAGATTTTCCCAGTTTTTTTCAAAATTACAATGCTTCATGAAATAAATATCAGAGAGCGGAATATAAGTGGTTCATAAGTTCACAAAACAAATTGCTGACAAAAATGGTCTTGCAATTCAACAGAATTCACAGATGTTGGAATACCTATTGGAGTCAATCATCAAGGCTATGGAAAAATGATACATGGATCACAGTTTAATGACTATACGAAGAGCAAAAAACGTAATACAATGCCAAATTAGGAAAAGCTGTCTCATTAGCGCTTACTCCTGAACAGCCAATCAATAGCCTTGTAGTTTTTATTCTTAATTAGGCGCATAGCGAATTAGTGAGTTGGACAGAGGAGAAAAAGGTCTGACAGGGTTGATTGCTGGGCCCGAGCCGGGGGCCTCGGTCGACACGTGTTTCTGACGCGTGGGACTAAACCACTCAGCTATCTCATGGAACTATTGCTGTGAAATCTCATTAACTGGATCCAACAGCTCGTTTCACTGCTGCCTTAACTTCCTGCTCTGATGTCAAGAACAGAGCTGTTTTCTCCTCAGTCCCCATAAAGGTGCCGTCTATTATAATTGCCTATAAATACATTGGTATGTGGGACTGAGGAAGCTGAGTCATCCACGGGCCAAATTATACAGGTTTATTTTCGTCCCCCACACTGAGCTAAAAAGTGGTATTTTCACACATGTCAACTGTGTGTAGCATGGATACTAGATCTTTTTGTTTTTGTTCATACTACCTCAGCCAGAGTTCTTCCAAAAACACAAAGGTATTAACACATCTCCCCCATTCTCGACTCATTGCACTGGCTACCTGTTACGCTCACGATTGATTTTAAAATGTATTGGCGACATTTCCGCCTCTCATATCACTGGCCTTCGGATCCCATACACAGATCAACTGATGCCTTTGGATCCCAGTGTAATTTGTAAAACTGAGGGCTGTGGAGCGTTTCCAGTAAGGGCTCCTCGACAATACAATAACCTTCAACTGGGAATCAGACGTTGTCCTCTTTAAGATCTCATTTAAAGACTTATTTGTATTATATGGCTTCTACCTACATCTCATATGTCTGTATGTAATTTATCTGTTTCTAACTTTTTTTTTATAAAGTACTATATAAATAAAGTAATTATTATGTGATTATGTATATCTTTATATGAATATCATTTTTTATTATCATAAATCTCTCGTCGGTCATGTTTTTTTCATGTTGTATTGTCCTATAAAGCAAAGGCCTTAAAACTCTCTTTAATGCAGTCAGTTCCGATCACAAACCCTGATCTCTGCCGTGCTTGTGCGCACTCTAAGATATTTCTCTCTCTCTGTGTGTGTGTGTGTGTGTGCCTCTCCGTGCGTGTTAAGTCTGAGCTTTTGTGCAATACTGAGCTGATTGAGAACGTTTATGTAAAACAAGCCATTTTTCAGAGCGGCAGACCCAGTCCGAGGCATTCTCTATTCCGTGCTCATCTCAGCACTCTTCATTATCAAAATGGATGCAGTGACTGGTTCCTTATGTTTATTTATCCGTTTTGTCTGTTTTTTGAGCAGGCACCAACAAAACTTCAATTCAGGGACGTCTATTGGCTTTGAGTTTCGTGTGGGATGAAAATGTAAATACGAGAGCTTGCCCGAGAAGCTGTCATTTTGATATTCCTCCTGCAAGATTACTTGTTTTCCCTCAAATGGTTCACTTTCAATGTGCTGAATTATAGCTGCTATTCTTCTTCCAGGTCAGTTTCATGGGCAGTACTCGCCAGAAAAATGTATAAGGAGTGTTGGGATATACACAGTCACACTACACAGTTGTCCCCCTGACTCAGAGAGAGAGAGAGAGAGAGAGAGAGCAGCAGCGCAGAAAATGTCCCAGTACTTGGTGAAATCCAAACTTATGTTCCAGTATCTCCCAGCTGCAGAGCAACTCTGCTCCAGCCTGGGGCCATTCAATGTGGGCCCAGCTATTGCAAGCACTCGGGGGTGTTAAAGAGTGAATTAAATAAATAAAGATCATGTGTGAGGGTGGCTGTGTGCGTGTGCGTGCATGCATGTGTGTGTGTATGCGTGTCTGTCTGTGTGTGCATAAAGATTGATGATTTCGGGCTGTGGCAGGGGCTCTCACACAGCCGTGACCCAACTCCCCCTCACCTTTGATAGATAGATGGCTTAAGGGGGCTTGTGGCGGATCAGAAGTGATCTTTGGTATCTTCCACAGACCTCACAGTCTGACTGCAAAGTTTGTCAGCCCAGGCGGCCAGCCGACAACCCGGTGCATTAGGGTTAGGTGAAATGAACATGCACATGATTGAATCTGGGTTCAGAGCAATGGAAGTTTCCCAGATTTGCACAGGTCCGGTTGCTTGGAAAGATTAATTTGAAGTTGGAGATGATGGACTCAGTGGTCGTAGTAGATTGAAATCTTTTAGAATGGGGAAAGGAAGAGGTCCTTTAAGATTTATTTGTATGTCTCGACATTTTGATGGAATGGTCTGTGTCTTCAAAGCATTTTGCGGCTATAGCTGTCATCCTCTATGATGTGAAGTATTACCATGTTGAGACGTATTGTTCTTTTAAGCCGAATTTTATAACAGACCATAATTCACACAGTGTCTGTGTCAATCGACTCTGTAGAAACAGAACAGACTGACACTCCTTTCTAATTACCGTCCCTAGACTATGCTGTTTCCACAGAGCTGCTCACTTCTCTCTTATTCTTGCTCACTTCTTGTCATTACGGCAGCCGCCACCACTCTCAACTGCAGAAGTGCCAGATTTTTCAGAGGCTGAATTCTGTCACTTTTTCCATTAAAATATCCTTTACTGTTTGTGTTTAGCTGTTAAAACACTGGAAACCTAAACAAATGGTTTCGCCTTTACTCACCATCTAGTGGAAGATTTACACGGTTGACAAAGATGTTTGACTGAAAGTTACATCTGCGTTACCTCCACAGCCCCTGTTAATGTTGTATTATCATTAACTTGTACCCTTTCGTAAATGTGGCCAAGCTGTCTGCATGTTTTTGTGGTTTGTCCCAGCTGTTGTGTTGCCGTCTCATCTCATTTGCAGGGGAACCATTGAATGTTATTGTTTACTTACTAAGAACTGACTAAACTACTAGATGTTACATATTAGTGCCACAAGCAGCTTATGAGAGCTCTGATTTAGAAAAAAAATATTTTTAAGCAATGAGGACATTTCAGTTGCCACGGCGAAGTCCTTACAATAAATGGATCTTAATCTTAAAAGAAAAAAAAATACCTGTAGGTATATATACATTTATATATATTTGCCTAATCACATTCAAACTCATTTAAAATAGTAGTAAGTACACTCCAGCCATCATTCTCTGATTAATCCCAAATAAAGTTCAGCCGTTCTAGTAGGATTTTCCTGACATTTTTCTTAGTTGCCACTGGTCTGCAGAGAGCTTCCAAAGCATCAGAGGGATCTCATTGTTGAAAGTTGTCAGCCAAGAGAAGGGTACAAAATAATTTCCAAGGCATTAAATATATCATGATAAACAGTGAAGACAGCCATCATCAAGTGGAGAAAATATGGCACAACAGTGACAATACCAAGACCTGGACATCCCTCCAAAATTGATGAAAAGATGAGAAGAAAACTAGTCAGGTAGTTTTCCAAGAGACCCTCAGCAACATTAAAGGAGCTGGAAGACGTTCTGGCAAGGACTGGCTGTGAACTACACATGACAACAATATTGCGTATTCTTCGTATGTTTGGGCTATGGGGTAGGGTGGCAAGACAGAAGCATTTACTTACGAAGAAAAATATCCAAGCCCGGCTACATTTAGCAAAAACATACATGAAGTCTCCAAAAAGCATGTTGGAAAGTGTGTTATGGTCTGATGAAACCAAGGTTGAACCTTTTGGCCATTATTCCAAAAGGTATGTTTGGCGCAAAAACAGCACTGCACATCACCCAAGGAACACCATACCCAGAGTGATGCATGGTGGTGGCAGCATCATGCTTTGGGGCTGTTTTACTTCAGCTGGAACCTGGGCCTTAGTCAAGGTGGAGGGAATTATGAACAGTTAAAAAATACCAGTACATTTTGGCTCAAAACCTTCAGGCTTCCCTTCGAAAGCTGAAGATGAATAGGAATTTCACCTATAAGCATGACAACAATCCAAAGCATACATCCAAATCAACAAAAGCATGGCTTCACCAGAAGAAGATTAATGTTTTGGAATGACCCAGCCAGACCCCAGACCTGATTCCAATTGAACATCTGAAGAGGGCTGTGCACAGGAGATGGCCTCACAATCTGACAGATTTGGAGCCCTTTTGCAAAGAAGAGTGGGCAAATATTGCCAAGAAAATATGTACCATGCTAATAGATTCCTATCCAAAAAGACTGAGTGCTGTAATACAATCAAAAAGTGCTTCAACAAAGTATTAGTTTAAGGGTGTACGTACTAGGTTAATGTAAGTTTTTTAGAATTTTTTTTTCTTAGCTAGTCTTTCTTCATCCAGTTGATGAGGCAAATTAACTTGTTCACATTCTCTGACAGTAAAGCTGACCACTTCTTTTGCACAATGTGTCCTGTGAGTGAGTCTGTTTTGGCGCATTCCACTTGAACGCCCCTCGCTGACCAACTCATGCTCCGCGTTGAGGTGGAACTTTAAGCGGCTTTGCTCCGGTGAAACAATAACGTCTTCCCGCAGAGTGTGCATATCACCTTGGTTTAATTGAATGTTCCATCTTTGTTTTTTTGGAACACTATCTTCCCATCCAGAAGGTTCTCAGATTCTTCAGAATTATCCATGTTGTTTGTTTGTTTGAATAGCAGCTGCCGTCTGACTGCATTAGAGCGGCGACTAGTGCAGATTGGGCGGAAATGTGGGTATATTGGAAGGTCCTTCTGCGCATGTGTTAAATACGTTAAAAAAAATTATCGAATTAATCCTGTAATTTAATCATAACGCGTTAACGCATTATTTTTCACATCTCTAATATATATATATATATGTATAAGTAGGTTTAAAAAAAAATTGAATGAAATGTTAAATGAGTTTCAGTTTTGTACACATTAATTCTTATATGAAATGAAACAAACTTAAACATATTGCTTGAACTTCCTACCATGACAGTCATCAATTCACAAGTTAATTCAAAGAACTGACTGTAGTAGACCCTCTTACAAAATGGCATTTACCTAAGATTACTCTTTTTCCTTTTACTGGCTTAACAACCGCAACACCAACATGACAGTCCCCTATGAACTCAGATCATTGGAAGTTGTTGCCATTTGAAGCTTGTCGTGTCGGAGTCCAAGGAGCTAACCCCGAATCCACTCAGGTTCTACTGAAGGCGGCTGAAGAACTACTTAATGAAACAACCTTGTCAGGCTCTTAACCGACCACTTGCACTGGTGGACCGTGAACACCATGGGCTTGTACATTCAGCAATAGGAGCAACTGCAATAATACAATGTTAATGATACTGTGCTTACGAGCATTGGTCATCTGTCCCAAGATCTATGGACACCATTAGACGTGGATTATTAAGCACTGAGCCGCTTGGTAGAAATTGCATTTTCTTTTCTTTCTTTCTTTTTTTTCCACTTATTGTTGAAAGTGCTTTAATGCTTTGTGGCAGATTTAGGTGTCAGTCCCTTCATGTGCTTTACCGAGGTGAACAGACACTAACACTTAAATGAATGCAAATAACGTTTTCAGTAGATCTTTTTTATGACAGACGTGTCTTAAATGATTCATAGACCAATCTTACTGTGTTTCACCGAATCAAAATAAATGGTTTGAGTCGTCAACAGTTCTTTGAAAATGCGGACTGAAAATGCTCAATACTCAAGGGGAATGTACTCTTCATCTCTACATTTGTCTTCAGCTCAAATACTGTATCCGTCTTTTACACAGCCACTTCCCCAACAATGTACCCTACATACAAAAGGGCTTCTGGCCGGAGAGATTAGTAGTAGCCATGGTTTTCATACATCTTTGTATGCCCAAAAGTATGCATGCTATTGACTGGTCCAATCTAAACCGCACTGTCACAACAGATTCTCTTCTCCGGCAAATCACTTCAATAGAACAAGCTGCCTTATTTCAATATGTAAAACCCCGAGCTATAGTGTGTTTATGCGACTCTTTTTCTGCTCGTCCTTTTTTATGTTTGATGGTGAGACAAATGAGGCCTGGCACATCAAGAAATTCCCGAAAGCTGATAGTCGGTGGAAAAGTAACTATCAATACATTTCCCTCTTGGGGCGGCAGCAGCGGAGGCAAAGATTAAGACTCAAACTGCAGCAATTAGTCGCCGTCCGTCATTGTCTTCTTGGACACCTTTTAAATGTGTCTTTTTCTCTTTTTCTGTCTGAGCCACAAAAGCAGTGTCGTGTTTCTTTTAACACATTTCACTCAGACTACCTTTCCCTCAAAACAACAGTTGTAGCATATCCAGTCCAACTCTCTCTTGTGTGCTTCTCTGTCTATTAACAGCTCCTATCTGTGATTGTGTTTCTATTCCGTTCTCGGTCCCATGTTTGGATGCGTCCAATCAAATCCCAGCTCCCCACATCCCCTTGGCCTCTTCTCCTTAAAAGTGTATATCTCTCATGCATCGGCTCTCCTGTCTTTTTTTCTGTTCAGTAGTTGCTCCCCTTGCCCTGCACACAAATAACTTTCCCTTTTTCCATTTTCTTCTTTGCCCCTGAGTTTCAGACTTGGAATTTCAGGGACACACCAAGGGCACATATTCTCCCTCCGGCCTCTCCTGAGATTTCCTGGCTCTCTTTGCATTCTCCTCCTGACTACCTTCTCTTGAGAGGTCTCCCTGGCGTCTTGCCATGTCACTTTGATGGCAGCGCAGGACACAGCACTGTCTCACTAATGACTTACTCACGAACTGAGATGTTGTCTCCAACAAAGACTCAGAAATGACTTTAAACCTCCTCCTCCACTTGTGGAGTTACGGAAAATGCTCTGCCCTCAGGTGAAAAACTGTAAAATATTGGTAGTCATTTTCTTGTTCTCTGTGAACACATACCCATTAAAAACGAAGAAGACTCTAATGAGGAGTTCTGTGTGTGCTTTTCAGATCTTGGGTAGTGCTGGGCAGTGGTTAATAAAGTGTCCTGTGAACTCTTTGTTTCTGCTGAGACAACATTTGCTCTCTCTCTAGTGCAGAGAGAGGGAAACTTTCTTTGGCAACTGGTGTTGGTATTTGGACGAGCGGAGCAACTGACAGCAGCAGCACATGAAGAGACTCAGCAGTGTGACCACAAGAGGACGGACAAACAACATAATACTGATTCATCACCTCATCTTTAATGTGGCATAATTTGGCAAAAACAACCCTGGCGCTGGCTCAAACTCTAAAGGGATTTGACACTGCATCTCTCTCTGTCTCTCTCGCACACAAAAACACTTACATTTGAAATATAGTGGATAGGAACTAAGGAAACCACTCTTTTCTGACTGATTGAGTGTCAACACTTGTGTAGACCAGCCCACCAATCAAATCTCAACTCTTTGAGCAATTGTTATCATAATCATCATAATCAATAAAGGTAGTAATGATGACTTTAAACTATAATTCTAAAGTTGAAATAAGAGACACATAAAACAAATAAAGTAATAAGTTACAATCCCAGACAACCACTGATGTAGCTCATAGAACAGTTAAAAGTAATGATGAAAAATAAGGATAAAGGAAACATAGTTATAGCTACTAGAGTTCCTCAGGTGAGGTATTCCAGAGGCTTGTTATTCAGCCTCGACAGGGGAATATCTAACATGGCCTCACTCAAAGTCACTCTAGACCATAGTATACTGATGTATGCAGTGGGTGGGCGGACAAAGGCCTTAATAATTATATCTTCTAAACTTTCTATTAAGTTATTGTGTTTTATAGATTTTGATTTTTTGTTGCAGGTCAGACAAGTATCGACTCATGCTAGACACAACAGATTGTAAGTGAGTGAGTCTTAAAGCTTTGTTGCAGCACTTATCAAGCTTTGGTTTTACCTCCATTACTGATGGAAACACATTGATTCCATGTGTCAGTCTGGAGGACAGCTGCTTCTGTGCCAGCAGCCATACAGATGTACTTTGGGAATGTGCATCAGCTGGCAACCTCGTCTTGATTAAGCCTCCTCAGAGGATCACAGCGTGGCTTGAACTGACACTGCGTCTCTATTGGCCAGACGCACTCTCTCTTGAGAAGACGCCAGTAAGAAAAGCAGACGCACGGCTGAGTGAGAGAATGTGGCCTGGAACCTGCGCTAGTCCTCCTGATACTCCTTGTCAGGTGATCCGCGTGTCAATGAGGACTTCTCTCCATAACAATCTTCCCTTGTATGCCTAAACCCAGCAAAGTGCATCCATGTGCAATTTATTACTGTCACCTATCAGCATCTTGGGAAGAGGCTTGAAGTCAATTATGTCTTTTGTTCTGTGTGTTGAGTGCTGTATTAAGTGTCTCTTTCAAGTGTGTCGGATTGATAGAAGAAGAATACGCAGGGGTTGGCATTTCCCCCCACTCATATTCTCTTATCTCTGCAGTGGTCTGGGGTTTGCTTGCAGGCTTGAAAGACGCACAAAAAAAGTGAGGCGACATATGAAAGTTGCGACAGACGAGTGATAATGAGTGGGGGCAGAACAAAGCACTAATCACCGAGTGTTGTAGCATCTGCCGAAAAATCGAAGCTCAAGAATCGGGTTTGTAAATGTTGAAAGAAACAAGAGAGGCACACTTGAGAGAGAGAGGCAGTATCCAGCACATGTCATGATATTTATTGGTGTAAGCCTTGACACATGTGTAGCTTAGTGAATCTTGCCTGGCATGTCGGATCAGGTTACAAGACCTGACAGGCTCTGTGGTTGACATTGCTCCTGAACTTAGATCATTGATTTCGGTTTTGTCGTTCGATTTGAATGTCTTCCTTTGTTTGGTTAATATCAAAATAAGCTTTCTTTTCGAGATGCTTGAAATAATTTGTTATTTGATTGCTGCAGAATTTTTTAGCTCTTTCTTCATAGGAAATCCTCAAAATAAAGTCATATAAAATCTGACTGCTACATATTCCTCACCAAAACGTCACAGTTCTTATTGCCAAAGCTTACCATTTTAATTCAAACCATATTTAACCATATTCATAGTTTATATATGGCAAATGTCTGTAATCAACACCTCCCTCTCCCTTGCACCAGAGTGACGATGACTTTCCCACATGTCACACAGCCAGGGACACAGGGTGTGAAAATATCTCTCAAGGCCACAGCTGTTGAGTCATCGCATTAACTGCGAATGACCATCTCACGAATCATGTTGTGTGTGTGTGATCTTTCACAGGGGACCTGGCATCAGACGACGAGTACCTGGAAATCCCATCCATCAGCCGACAGAGAGCTGGGACGTACGAATGCTCGGCTGTCAACGAAATTGACACAGATGTTCAGACTGTGGACATCACCGTCAACTGTGAGTCTGCAGCTGCATTAAAGAAACATATTGTTTATGAATTAGCTGATTAGTCCATTTGTCAATAAGTCTATGGACATAAATCAATACACTAGCTATGTTTGTATGGTCTTGTAGTTTATTTAAAGGATTATCATGCGAAAAGGCTTCCAGCACTTTGACATGAACTGTTGTTGCCTTACATATTGTGAGTGCAGTGCTGTTCAAACTAAATTCAATTGTATTTGTATAGATATGTATTATCTCAGGGCAGTTTACATAGAACCAAGAGACCTTAGAAATTATAGAGAAACCCAACAATTCCCACAGAGAGCAGCAATTTGGCAAATGTTGAGAGAAGAAACTGGTTACACAGTTGTGCACACCTCTGACAGACTGTTATATTATAATGAAAACAATAATAGTCATATTTATAGATGCAAAGATGTTATTAATGATAGCAGCAAAAGTTTATATACTTATTATAATAAAAATAATATGTTTTGTTTTTGTCTCAATCTTGCAGCTCTTTAAGTCAGAGATACCTGCAAAGAGAGACAGAGCAAGATAAAGAGAGACTTTTGTTTTTAATTACAAAATAAATGATTTGATAATTTTAATAATGACTATTATTTATAAACAATAAAGTAATGTAAAGAAAAACTTGTCCTTACCCTACAATTAAGAAACATATTAGTGAATATTGGAACGTATCACTCTAGATAAGATAAACCACCGCCTTTAATTATATTACACTACTACCTCATGGATTTACTTTATATTCGTATTCACAGTGAAACTAAATCTGTTAAAGAAGAAATGCAAGTCATGAGCTGCAAAGTTACAGTTTCTTTTTTTTAATTCCAGTTTTTTTTCGGGCTCAGGGTTTTATATTTCAGTCTACTTTTTTAGGCTTTGTTCAAACAGGAAAAAAAAATCTGTTCAATAATCAGCAGTTTCTTTGCTGCAGGAGAAGGAGAAAGTACTTCATCACATTAGAACCTGAACACTCGCCTCCACCTCATCATACCCTGACACATGCACTTTCAGCACTGTAATAAATATTGTACATTATTTGACCTCATAATTCCTGTTGACCTGCAGTCGTGGTGCAGATCACAGTCATGAATCAAAACTGTAGCGGAGGAGGAGAACATGCTGTGACCCCTCTCCTGATTTCCTTGACTCGTGCTGCCTCGTTGCCCTGATCACTGTGCTCCTGTGTGCAGATGCTCCGACTGTGTCAGAGGGCAGAGATGTTGGAGTGACTCTGGGACAGAGAGGAGTGCTGGAGTGTGAAGCTGATGCAGTGCCGGAGGCCGCCTTTGAGTGGTATAAAGACGACCGCAGGTGAGGGATTTGATATGAGCACTACGCGTGTGTGTTAGAGCATGCTTACTAATTAGTTTTCAGTCGCTGATGCTCATCGATCAGCTGCCAGTTACACAGGTATCGAGATAATTACATTAATGCAAAAACTCCTTGCTTGTTGATTAAATTGTTATTATTTTGTACCTGGGTCTTGAAGTAATTTGCAAGACTTATGGAGCACTCACGTGTATGCATAAGAGGCTTTACTGGAAACGCTGTTCATTCACTTTGACTAATGTGTTGATGTCATGCATTGCCAAACTGCATTGTGGTTATGCTGCTTTACCTCACGGTTCCAACACTGACATGGTTATTTGTATTCACCGTTTGACAATGCACATCTTTACTCCTTACAGGATCTTCAATGGCTTTGATGGCCTGGAGATTGTGAAGACTGCATCACTGTCGCAGCTGGTGTTTTTTAATGTTTCTGACGGAGATTACAGCAACTACACCTGTGTTGCCCTCAACAAACTTGGGAGCTCAAACACAAGCTTCCTTTTGTATGGTGAGTACTGTATAGAAGTAAAATCAATTATGATAGGAAACTAAATGAAAATAGATACAACGAAATATTGTTCTCAAGCCATGGACCATGGAGTATTTGGTGCTGGGCTTCAAGATGGTGTCTTATTCATTCTGATTTGACTAAAAAGTTTCTTCAGGCTCATGTTTTTAGTTTTTTGGGCTTTCAGAGTTATGAGAAGCTCTAGCTGAGCTGTCTGGTATCCAGCTGGCTCCCCACTCAGATAAAAAGCCCCTTTCAGATACTCACCTCTGCACAAAAGACCTAATGGCAATTTTAACATTTTAGTTTCCTTGGGGGTGCAGCAGCAGCCTCACACACATTTGTTTGGGAAAAACTTGTGGAACTCACATGAAATGTAGTAGCAAGAGTTGGCAGTGAACTGTAAAAAACTTGCCCAACAACATGGAATTTTATTTCATTATTGTTCATGTTCATGACCAAAAAGTCAGTTCCCATTTCCCAGTAAAACAAAATTAGCAGAATTTCCAAAACTGCTCTCATCCCCATCCCTCACCCTGAATACTGGTTCCTGCTCCAGGTAACTGGTGAGCAGGTCTGATCTCCGGTGAAGAGTGTGTTACTGTCTGATAGTCACAGCTGAAATGGTCACAATCAGGCCCCCTGGTATTTCAAGAGTATTGCTAAACTGTTCATCAATTTAAAAAAAACTATGTTAATCTCCAATATTCAGGGAACTTGAAATATATTGAATTGTGAATGGAGTTCAGTGGATCTGTTACAGCAGCAGCTCTACTGGTCAAGAATGCCAGAGGTCATTGGTAAAATCCACTATTCACTTGTGTCTCAGTTCAGTGGGTTGGACTATACAGTCAGAGCTCTGGTCTATAGAATCAGCTTTTGTTGCAAAGCAAGCACTCACACGTGTGGCTGCAGAGTGCTGCTGCTCAGTAAAATTCTCACTGTGTTGTGCAAGTGCAAATCGTGACAACATCTGTGTGCACAACGCCGTCCGTTAAAGGAGATTTCAGTGGTTCCAAACAAAAGTGGTGAAAGTATGGGCTGCTTCACTAAGAAGCACCAAGGTTCTTAGAAATCCTAACGGAACCTGTTCAAGGACCAGTCCCATTCACCCACTCACACACATATTCATACAGCTGCACTTTTTCCATCACACACCATCCACACACTGCTGGCTCAGCCTTCAGGCACACTTTGGCGTTCAATATCTTGCCCAAGGACACTAAGGGGAGCCGGTTATTGAACCACTGACCTAAGCCAAAGCCACCTGAACCTCCAGCAGGAGAAACACTTATGCATAAATGCTGTGAGCTGCACAGAGCAGCAGCAAACCTGCAAGCTAGAAGATATTTTGGCTCATGTGCTAGGGGAGCAATATTCATTCAAGCGAATGGGCGCCATCCTGAGGTCCAGTATCCTTTAATAACTCGATGACGTAGACGTTACCAAGGGAACGCAAAGGTCACAGCTGGAAGGTGGAAGGGTAAATTATGTCAGTGATTAATTATAATGCTTATTTTAAAGGTGCAGTGTGTAAGATTTAGGTGAAAGGGATCTATTGACAGAAGTTTAATATAAAATATTTATAGTGTTAATTTCACTTTCAATTGTTTTTATTTACCCAATAATGTGCTCTTTATATTTAAATACATTATATATACATCACGAGCAGGTCCTCTCTACGGGGGCCCCAGTACAGTGGCCCAGAATGGACAAACTGATAGTGAACTGAGAGTGAGAGCCTTCTCTGGACTTTAGACTGTGTCCTCCTGTGTCTGCACACTCACCATCATCATCTCCTTTGCTGCAGATACTGATTTTACTTCTTTAGTTTGGTCCTTTACCACATCTCACTCATCCCAGAGATGAAAAAACAAACCAACTTTAAAGTAAATTGAAACAACGGTTGAGAGGAATCCAGGCCCAACTACCTTTTTACAGTAATGAAAGACGTCTTCAACTCCTGTTATCAAATGTCAGAGCTGTTCCTGTGGGCTTGTTCCAAACCAATGAAATACATATATATATCCCTTTTTAGACCTAGAAGTGTGCAGATAATGACTTTTGTATCAACCGGGAGTGAGAATTAAGATGTTATGGATTCAAAATGGACCTTCCACACCACCTGCTTTCTTATCAATTTAAACCCTACACTATGTAACTGTGTGGCCAACACGTAAAAGTATATACAAGCAGCTTAGTTCTCATGCTTTTCACAAGTGTTGCCAGTGTTGCAATTCTGTTTCCAACGTGTTGCTCTGTTTCATTTGTTCCCCTGGTGTAGTGGTAATTGAGCCCACTAGCTCAACGCTATTGCAAGGTTAGTATTCTGCGCCAGCATGCACTTGAGCTGTTGTGGATCGAAAGTATTAACTGCATGCTGGGACATGACTAACATTACCATTTTCACAAACTTGATGCAGTGTCACTGTATTTGTTTCTTCTGTGTTTCACAAGAAGAGACTAATCATTTCCTGGCTCTTTGATCCTTTTTAGAATTGTTGTGGTTTGATGACCCTATGTTCCTTTAATGACCTGACATGTTGGCAGCCTTGTGAAAATGGTCAATGTAGCCTGTTGCACTAATCCTGTTTCATCTCTGTCCTTTGCAAACCTTACTACCTCTCCATTGGCTTCATTTTGATTTTTGCATGCTCTTTTTACAATGTAAGTATTTGTTTTCTTCTTTTATCATCACCATTTCTGCTCGTGTTACTGTTTGAACATGTTTATATTGTATTTTAATTTGAAACGTACACAGAAATCAAAACAGTGAAAGCCAACACAGAGAGCTGCAAAAACTCATTGCAATGTTTCTTGTATCTGCAAATAGTGATTGTAGATTTTAGACTTGTGGTGTCGATTATTCTTGTGAATGTCTCTAGAAGTGTCTTTTGAATGTGTAAAGCTATTGTGCAAAGAACACCTCTCCCATCTCGTCCTTTAATGTGTCCTTATGAGCCGTGGTTGCAGCATCTTGTAAGCAACCTGACTCCATTCACGACAGAACTGTATTAATGGCTTTGATTTTGACTGTGAGCGAATGTCATTATTCTAATTAGCCATATGCAGGATTAGGGATAATCCACTGTGACAGGGTAATTGGATAGATGCCCCAAAGGAAACTGTGGTGAACTCATGGAAATCCAAAAGGAAATGAGTGCTCATTGTGTGACAAGCTTCAAAGAAAAAGTTCAAATTTGTCCTCAATCCTCGTACAATGCTTTCATTTATTCAGCCCTCGCTTCATCCCTGAAAAGAGCATGATGAAAGTAGCATGTGTTTTTCACTCTTGCGTCATAAAATTCCATTTATATATTAAAACATTGTAATACTAAGCAATACCTGAACATTACAGGTGCATGAACTAGGTAAAGATTAAGCTTATTTTTGAATAGAAGGTCCATATTTTGGATTTCATTATTGTTAAATGTGATTCTTCCATGCGCCTACTTTATTTCTAATATTTATTCTGTTCTAATGGAAGAAATGGCAACATGCAGATAAAGTGTGTTTCTATATACTGCACTTTCTTTGTTTTACACTATATATATAAAACATACTTATTATTAAATGCACTAAGAATCGGGCGAGTAAAATAAACACCAACACATTAGTAGTAACATACATTTGCTGACTCCCAGTTGCAACTAGCAAAAGCAAACCTGCAATTGAAAGCGTCATTATGCGTCTTGTGGGTTTTAAGACCAGTTGTCAGCCCCATGAATGTGAAGATTACCTTCTTTCAGCAATAAATGCTGAGCAGTGCCCAGTTTTAATCCTTTTAAAGTTCAGTACAGATGGTCACACACAGGTACTATCTAAGTGTACTTCACCTCCTCCCTCTAATGGAAGCATTTACTGAAGCCTTTGCATAATCATCATCACTTATGTGCACTTTATTTATAGTTCCCTACAAAAAAATGTTTTCTCCTGATCTCGGGTACCTGCTTCCATCAACCACTATCGTCTAATAAATGCAAATGAAAACGGATTTTCAATTATTAACTCAATGTTTCACAAGCCTTCATTATAGCAATTATCAATCTGAAAGTATATATCAGACTGTGATGCCTTTATGACATCTGTCACCAATTAACATATATTATTTCACAGATACGGGCATATATAGCTGAATTTTGAAACCAATCTGCACTAAAAAAAAATGATAACAAAAAAAATACCATCAATATATATTAAGGACATAGAATGAAACAAACCAGGGTATGTGTCTATTTAGCATTAAGATTAGTTTAACAAAAAATACCCAGCAAACTTTTTAGATATTCAAGTCTCAGATGGTTAGTTTACCAAAATGGGGGAGGGGGGGGGGACGACATGAATTGATTATGTTCAGTGGGAATGTTTATTTCCCCCAATGATTTAGTCAGGTTCATTACGGATGATTGGCATATTAAATGTAGTACTTTGGGGTCTTTTGTATGGGGTTTAGTAAATTTTAATACAATCAGTTTGTCGTGTTTAATTGTTCATGTCACTGTGGACCACAGTCTTTGCATGACCTTAACTAAACGCTATGAGTTACTTAAATTGACAAAAGTATTGTAGCTTTTTAGAGAAAGGTTTGATTAATCTACAAATTCAATTTTTTCAGCAGAATCCATTACAATTTAAGTAAATTGTGACTTCTCCTTCAGACAGAAATAAGCCACACAATGCCTCCATAGTGCTAGTGTGGTGTCATCCAGGTGTCCTCAAGCCCCGGCATCATATCGGGTTTGAAACAGCGTCATTTAGACCAAGTTTATAGCCAAAGTTTCCTCTGATATACTTCCTCTGAGGCACGTTCACGTACCCTCGGTCACCTTCAAACACCACAACAAGGGCTTGCGCAGGGTGTGTGTTTTGGCTACATCCACTAGAGTTGCCACTTCCTGTGGACTTCTAGGCTTAAAGCACAGTGTAAAGTTCCTCGTTTCGGGTCGAATATGAAGTTCAGGGCGTGCAGACACTTGCATGAAACCACACTAGCAGTATGAAAGCATGTACTGTTGCTTCTGATTTATTATGTCTGAAGAAAAGGTCGCCTTGGCTGTAACACTGTTTACCCCTGAGTTTACTCCTTAAGTGTTTTGTGGACTCAAACACTTCACTTCATTTCACTTTCATTTTTCAGTGTACTGTCCATTTAAGTCAATACTAGCAGCTAGCTGATATAACCCACCCCCAGTAGTGATAACACTATGTTGAAACCTAACCAGGTGTCTTTTCTTCTTTCTCCCTCCTTTCAGGACCGAGAGCAGTTCAGGATGGTAGCGGTGGCGCAATGGGAGTGCACTTACACACCTGTCTCCTCCTCCTCGTGTTCCTGCCATTCCTGCTGAAATTTTAAAGAGGAATGGATTTGAACATAAACGTGTGTAATTGTATGTGTATGTGTGTGAGTGTGTGTGCATCTGAGTGTGTGCGTGTGTGCGTACATGCACATTTACACTTTTTGTTCTTTTGGTTGTTTTTTTGTTTTCAACCAGAACCATAAACGGATGCACAGTTAGTGCATGAAGTACCAAGCTATGTAATAATGTTGACACATTAGAACATAATATAAGTACATCATCTTTTTAGTGTTGATTTACTTTTTTGTTTTAGTTTTTAAAGATGTTACAGATGTTTCATATCTTAACTGAATTATTTTGGATATTTTTCTCACTAAATTATGGTATTCTGGATTTTACTCTGTAAAAAGTTTCTGTTCTTTAAATGAGGCATTTCTTATTCAAATAGAATTGTCTTAATTTTAACCAGATTGCATATTCATCTCAAATCCAGGAAAAGGCAAATTTTTTGTTAAAGAGGTGAATGTTAAATACCTCAAAGTCAAACAGAGACAATGAAACAGAAGGAATTGAGGCTACCCTGAGGCTGAAAGCCGGGTATTATCATATTTTAATGTATAATAATTACCATTCAGTCTGGTTGAAAGCAGAATTGTTTTTGACCTTCAAGTCTTTTTGTTCTCATCATTATAGTGGTATACTTGCAGTTTCGACATGCTAATATTTAAATTTAATTTCTCTGTTTTGTTTAGATAAAAAATGTTTGAGAAGGGTAAACAAGCTGTAATTATAAGGACAAATATCCCTGTTTAACAGCTTTGTTGTATTTTTTTTTCTTTACCAGTACAGTTGTACACAATAATGGTGTCAAGAATAATTATGTTATAATTAAGTAGTGAAAATGAAAGGAGACACTACTCTGCTTGTGTGGAGTCAATGTCTGACTTGAGTAATGCAAATTGACTAATGCTGTCGCTACTTGTTTGAACACCATGCAATTTCTACACAACACGGTTGTTTGAAAAAAAATTTCCTGTTCATGTCACAAACCAGCAGTGGAAGATTAGAGACCACTCTAGGACCGTGTTAACAAAATAAACACTGCATGCATTTAGACACCAAGAACCCAAAGACTTAAGAAGTTTGTACAGCATCACACATCACACATGTCTGTTTCCTTGTCTCAGAACCAAACTAAGAACACAAACACCAAGTTTTTCATGGTGTTGTCTTATCACAAACATGTTTTGATGGGGTTGATGGGGTTGATACCTTTTTAACCAAAATGTATTGTTTGGAACATGACTGTACATGGCAGCTCTAGGTTTTACTGCCAAGAGAAAGGATTGCAGCCTTGCCGCACACTAAGGGAGCCAATTGCAATAACTGAGATTCACCAGAGGTCTGTGCAAAAAAGGCTCAGACGTTGCTTATCACTCAATATATAGCCTGTATTATCCAAAAAGACCAGGTCTATACGGAGACTTCTCAGTGTTTCATTATGGAGAAGGATCAGTGCAGTATCCCAGACAGGAAACGAACGCCGCACATCTGTTATACTTCCTTATTTTGTTGCGAGCGTGAGGATTTTATGCAACGGCAACCTATCACATCACGGCAGTAAGAAATAAAGCCGGCAACTTGTGTTGGCAAGTGATTCACACCAACTACCAGATCGCACTCAACAAAAAATAGAAGGATTTGGTGTCGGGCTACTTGTTCAGTAATGTGGAGGAGATCTTTCATTTATTGGGATAGCATCAATATCTTGCAAAGAGCACCACTCTTAGACTATATGTTCCTCAAACACAACAATCTACGGCTGTTGGGTTTTTGTGCGAGCTGCACTCCACGCCATTTGACTTAGTGCAGCTGGGAAGCATTTGTGTGATTCCATTAACACGACATCAACCAGGAACAGTGGGTAAAAACAAATGAGTGTGCGTCTGTTCAGTGGTGGGGCAGTGATCCACTTCTTCTAACAATCTACCAGTGCCGATATTGTGTATTTCCACATGTGGTTATTTTCTAAATGCATACAAGCTTGGTTGACAGACCCAACAGGAGAAGAATAAGGCAGAACCATGAATCTATGTTCACCATTTTTCTCCTTTCTGAAGAAAATTCAATTCTTTTTTTCCTGAATTACTGGTTACTTTTTTTCTTCATACTTCATGGATATAACAAGGTTTGTGCTCCTTGAGGTGAACAAAGGGCCACTATCCAGATCCAAAAGCATGAAACAGATAGGGCCATTATTGATATTGATCAGGGTGATCATCAGCTGAATCCGACAACCTATTCATGGTTTGTTTTCACAACCAAGACAAAGGAAGACAGACACTGCACACTATCATTCATCTCCAGCACTGTGATGTTTGGATTTGACATGGTAATTTTTTCCTCCTGGCTTGAAGGATGGTGAAGAGGATTTCTCATCTATTTTGCACCATCACTTTGTCACCTGATGAACCACCTCTAAAGGCTGCTGCACACTAGAGGAGAAGTTGGCCGATTTTAGCCCCGTTCCGCCCTTTTCAACATTCATGGGGGGGGTTTCCGACTGGAGGTTAGTTTGTGTCTGTTACCTGCCCAAAGTGTGGAGGGGGCTTTACAAAGTAATCGTAATGTTCCCGATTGAATTGGAGCCTCCACGATCTTGAATAATCCAATCGGATCTCGAATATCAAACATGTTTGATATTTAGAATAATCGGGGCGAGAGAGAGCTAACTAACTGCAAAGCGTCACCAACTGGATGTTGAGTACTTGTACAGCTGCGACTAAAAGCAACCATTAATGTCCAACTCTTCAAGATCGCGCTGCAAAGTGTTTACCCATTCTCAGCCATGACCACAGCCAAAACAGACACGTGACGTTGGTGTAAGTCATCTTTAATCACACAATTGTTCCACTTTCCAGTTCAGAAGGTGGCAGTAATGAGCCTGAAGGTTGATTGCAAACCACAAAATAAAATAACTGAAGAAGACGATAATGCGAATTTCTGTGAGATTTCAATCCTCTTGAATTGCAACTGTGAAATTGTTTCCTACAAGTGTGTGGTCTGGCGTCCTGGCCAAATTTTCCAGTGTGTCTGTTCTGAAGATTAAGAATCAGTTAAATCTTACATATCTTTGGTCTCCCTTTAATGTGCAGCAGCTGTAAGATAACTGTAGTGCGACCACACCCAGAGGAAGTCTGTTCTCGAGCCCCTTGAATTGGTCTCTGTGACGTAGCTGCTGTTAAAAGGCACAGACAGTCACAGCCTCATCCCTTGGGAGTTCACTGGAAAGGCTGAAAATGAACTGAATGTGAAAACACCTCCCTAAATTCTTTGCCTGGAAATATAAATTAACAAACACACACACTGCATATATCATACTCTTCTCACGTACTCAAACACATAACACCCATTCTGCTAGGGTAAGGCAGTTTAATCTATATACATTTTTGGGCCTAAACTGTAGATCTGCCGAGTAAAGCCTGGGTCATTCATTTCATTTCATGTTTTTTTTTGTTTTCATTTCTTTACTACCTCTTAGCAGTTGTTTAGCAATGTGTCCAATTATGAATGGCACAGCAATTACATTACCTTGAGTGAGTTTGATCTGGTTATTGATGTGCATTTGTGTGCACTGTAATGACAGTGTGAGAGTGATGCTCATTCAGAGAAACCTATGCTCTACCATGCAACTGTATTAGTCAGTAGGTGTATCACGGGACAGGACAATGCACACAGCAGAATGTTAATACAGTTTATTGCTTTGTCCTTGGTAATTGTGATAGTGTTGTTGTTTTTTTTAATTTTTCCTTTAATTTAAATGCAATAAAGTATAATTTGTTGCAGGACAAGCCCATGTAAGTGCTTACCTTTAGAGAAAATATGGATTTGTATAAACCAGCAGGGCTGCCGGAAAAACCTAACAAGTTGTGCATTTCTAGATAATATGAAAAAGAAAGGATTTTCTTGATAATCAAAGGTGTGGAATTGGTCGTATAGCTGACTGACTTCACCGAATAGTTTCCACTCAATATTAGCTCTGCCACATAGCCAATCTGGCAGCGATTCAGAATGGAGACTGAACTGAGCAGCGCAGACTACAAACTAAAACTGAGCACAGTGCAATTCTACATTTAAGTTGCATCATTAAAAAGTTCCCTGCTAATTCTCAATACCAAACAACAATGTTGTTTAAGAGCGCCATGAGATCTGTGGTCACAGACAAAATGTTGCGAACTGGGCGGAAGCAGCAGCATGGAGGAAAAGAGCAGTCTGATCTGGGATCTGAGGATGAGGTCCTCTGCCTTTTCAGAGGAAATCGAAAGCAGTCGGCACCTGTCAGATCACTGCTGGAAATCCCGCAAGATCACATTTGCTAAAGTTTTGGCCTTGGTCTGAGCCACATGCAGCCAAAAGGAAAGCATCATCTTCATTTCCTTGATCTGAAATCCCTGCTGTTCCCAATGTGTAAGAAGAGAAGACATGGAGAAATCATAGCTCCTTCTTTAAAGCCTGTGTAAAGGATCTCCAGAGATTTGTTTGGTTGTGTAAATAAGTTATTGCTAAAACTGAAATTAGCACCTAGTTGTGGAGTTAGATGGTTTAACTGTTAATATAATTTTTATGTTCAGAAATCACAGTTAATTAAGCACTCTAGCCACACTTAGCATAACCCCTCACCTCATACTGCAACCTCATGAAAACTAGAGTGCATGTAGTTCTGCAACTGATTTTGTGAAGAGCTGCGTTAAAAACGCACTGAGGGTCACCTTTGACATCCGCCTCTGCAGTGACCTTTTGCATTTAGTAGATATACAAGCTAAACCGACCGTCTAATTCCTCTGCCTTCATATGTCCTGTGTAAGGCGCCTTGTGTGCCTATGAATCACATTTTGTGTAAAGGCAAACATTGAGGGACCGGTCACCTTATTAAGACTTAGAGCTAAACAGTGTGCTGCATTTAACACACTTTCATTCTGCACGACATCAACAAAAAATAAATCGGCCTCTGTGCTTTCTTATTAGAGCAAATGCTCCACATTCCCACCACGCTTGACTTCTCAAAAGGTTATGCAAGATGCACAGCGATCCCCATTCAAGCCAAACTTAAAACCTAAAAACCCAGGGAGTGGATGTCGGAAAAAATACTGGTCTTTTCCCAGCTCAAATCGGAAGCCGCACTAAAAAGGCCTGAATACACTTACATTTTCCTGTTTCTGTCTGACTCCAGTCAGCCAATTCTGAATCACAGCCCATGAAGGCTCATATTTTGGCAGTAGCGCTGCATATTTATGTTGATATGACCAGTTCCACTGTCTGTTTGAAGACTGCATAGGGATTGCAGGGCACATTCTTTCTTTTGGCCCAATCAAGCAGTTGTCCAGTTGGAGCATGGGCTAATTGGAAACAATGGGTATATTTCTTGTCTGTGTTTCCATATGTGCAAAGTAAGCGAACAACCTTTGAGGAGAATTTGATACCATTCAAGAAATAAGGAGCTTGTGTCGCACTTACCAGATAGTACTATTGATTTTAGGTGTCGTGACATTTGTGTGATTTGCATTGCAGTCTGGAAGAGGGGATGTTAGGATGTGAACTTTGGATGGACATGCAAAACCCAACCTTTTGTCTCTCGCTGCCAGGATATGATCACAGCAGCCACAAGAAGTAGTCCCATCATGTGATGTTTGCCTGGCTACCAGTTCACAGCGCTCTCTTCGTTCGGACTGTTCACAAGCGGAGGGAGACATCATGCTGTTTGACTCCCTGCATTGTAAAGGATTGTTGGTTCATATGTATTTTCTTGATGACACGTGTGTGCTCATATTTAAGACAATAATAATAAAATGTTGTATCTTAACCTCATGTGTATCCAATATTATTTGTGGGGTTTTACTCACTGTCAATGGACTATTCCTCTGTCCATGTGAGCATGCAGCATCTGATGTGCTGCAATGCTGCGCTGCCAACAGACTTTTCCAAGCGACCAAAAAGCAGAGTTCCTTAAAGTTACACATATCCAGTAACAAGGCAAACCTATTGATTTCTGTATCCCCGAGAAGTCCCGACCTTGGACTGAGCTCATTGTGGTCGGTGTGCTACATTACCAACTACGGCTAACTGCAGTGCTCTAAATGACACCAGTGTGTGTTTGAGGCTGAACACAGTGTGTTTTAAAGATTCTGCTACATCAATTATGTACAACCTCAGCAGGAGACCTTCTATAATGCTCTGACTCTTTTCTCTCCCTCCGCCATGAATGTTAATTGCACGCTATAGCTGCATGCAAAAGGTAATTTCCTATTCTCGTTCATTTTCTGTATAGATGATACATGTAACAAGAAACTGCGGCCTCTGCCATGTTGTCCCTGGCATTGATGCTTGTGACCTGGAGCAATGCTTCACAGTGATAAATAATTTAAAGCATGTTTATGATATGTACAGTATTTCAGGTTTGTGCTTTTTTTGTTGCATTTTCTGAGCAGTGATGGGGAGAAAAGGAGAAGGCCCTGGCAGTTGATACCCTACCGCTCTTGTTCAGCCTCAACAAATAATTAATTCATGCAAACATCTGCTCTGCAACGGAGAGTTGCTCCGTAAACCAGAGACCAGGGGAAGGCAGTGACGCTGTGCGAAACTTAAAATGTATTTTATTTGCCTTATGTTAAATGGCAGTGTTCCTAAAATCAGAGGTAAAACAGAAATGCAGAGCCTTTCCTCTTTTAAGGAAAACAAGCTAAATCAAAAAAAGGTTGGACCCGAAACCACTGTGCAGCAGCGTATTACGGCCCACGGTAGGGCTGCACGATTATGGCCAAAATAATAATCACGATTATTTTTGATCAATATTGCGATCACGATTCCAGCTAATGTACACGTCTCGGCATCTAAATAAAACTTATATGGTTCTTATTTGACTGAAGCAAAGTATAAATACAAATTTTACCCAAAATAAAGGGCTAACTAAAAATAAATATGCCATCAAAGAATGCAACCGAATGAAAACAATTCAGGCTATTTCCCCCTGACGTTTTTCATACAGTGCAGGTAATGCCTATTTGGAGAAATAATTGTGCGAGGGGATCACGTATCTTTTGTCTCGTGTCTTGACCATTTTTCTGAAGCCTTCATTGCACACTGTATTTATTGGACACATGTCTTTTGCCAAATGAAATGCGATTGCATCGGTTATTTCAGCGTGTCTTTGGGAGGTGGATGGATACAGTGTCACGCTATGCAGGGTCGCTGTTATTGTTTTCTGGGTTGGCGTCGGACATGGACGGAGGTTCAGTGAGGTAACGTTAGCTTTGGCCTTAATGCATTCGTCGTACTGTGGTTTGTGGTGATTTTTCAGGCGGTTGAACAAGTTAGTTGTATTGCTATGCACCGCAGACACAACTCTAATGCACTCGGTGCATATGATTTGTTACTGGTTAACATCGCTTGCCGTAAATCCAAAAAAACTTCCAGACAACGGATGATGATCCTTTTCGAGGGACTAGCTCCTCGTCTTCTGCTCCTGACATTAACTTTCACACGTGAACCGCGACCGTCTGCTCTCTGTTCTCTCTCCTCTCCTACAATACCGGAGTCGACTGCAGACGGAACTTTTTTTGAGTCTGCCGCTGCAGGGTGAGCGCATGACACCGCCTCCTCGGTGTCCCCCTGGTGGTTGGCTGACTGTTAGTTGAGGAAGCACTGATACCACGAGAGAAAGAGGAGCAGCAAGGGAGGTTTTTGTTAACAACCAAGATGGCTGCCATTGATGTGGTGAAATACTGTCAAGCCTCTATCGCAGCTGTATTAAATAAACCAGACGTAAAACCTTCTCATTGAAAAAAATAATATGTAATTTCACTTGCTGTGTGCCTGCGTCATATGAATATAAATATATATATATATTTTTCTTGTCTTCATCTGTAGAGGTTACCTTAATGTTTTGTGAAAAAAACTATCATTCCACTATTCTTATGTCTATCTGACCACTGTTTCCCATAGTTTCATCATTATGTATGGCACATGACTCTCATAGATTTTGTACTCTCCCAACAATGTCTGTATACGTGTGTGTCATTTAGACAGCAATGTAAGCCGATTACTATATATATATATATTGTGAGAATGTATGTTCCTAATTATTATTTCTTTGTCACCCAGTACTTTATTCACTATGAGAATGTTTGGATCTATATATGAATGCTGTCATCTTAGTGTCTTAGAGCTCACACCCGGAAGTGGTAGTCTAATGTTCAGTCTCTTGTCCTCACAAAGTGGGAGGCGACTTATCATTGTTCTTGAAAAGGCTTTCATTGGTTGTTACCAGTTTCAGACAGGGTTACATTCAAACCAGTGTTGTGAATGAATGTGTTCCAATTTTTTGTGAATGCGGAACTGAACGTTTTTTCTTAATCATCACTGTGTAGTCCAACATGTGAAATGTCAGGAGCGGGTGAAAAAGTGTGGGTGTGTGGGTGTAAACGCCAACTGGTTCCGAGCACACTATATTTCACATGGTGGCCTATACGAACGCCCCCACTCACTCACAGGGACACAGTGAGATAAGAAGAGCAGCTTGTTAACATGAGTCCGCTGGTAAGTTTCTTTGTTGAAGAACAGTGGCAACAAACAGTGTAAATACAGTTTCCACTATGGTCTAATGCTTCAGCATCAGAGCAGAAGCAGCCGTTGGTTTGCACCATGCTGGACTTTCCTGTTTCCTCCCATCACATTCCTGCTGACCTGCACTCACTCACCAAAAATTACTAAAGCATGATCAGTACATGAAGTTTACTTTGTGTTGGATTCACTCCAGAGTTCATGAAGCTGCAATTAAACATAATGTGCGCTTTCAGTACAACACATGACGTGCACAGTCAGAGTCAGCGTTAAAGTGAACGCAATATCCAGTCACGATCCGACACCATCGTTTTTATAACTTATTACAAGCTCATAAGTTTGTCATCTAAATCATAACCATCCCATAAAACGAACGGAAAAAATGACATGAAATTATACATTTTTGGAGCCGTGAACTTTGTTAATGTACTATTTAAATGAATTAAGATGGTGAACTTGTTCGTTTTCAACTATATGAACTGAACTTTGAACTGGTTTATTTTAAGTGTGATCTGAAACAACACTGAGCAAACAAAGGTGAAACAGAGCTACTATGACAGTCTCATCCATTTTGTAATCTCAGATTTTTCCTTTCCCAAAGAATGAAGCCCAAATTCTGAGCTAACAATACCCCAGCTGACTTTAGGCGGTAGGCAAACCCTGGACAGGTTACCAGCACATCACAGGGCTGATGTGCCCTTCACAATTAGGAGTCTCTCTTTGGATTGTGTGGGGAGAGAACCCACAAAAACCGGATGCAACATCCAGCCTCCACACAGAAAGAGAAAATGTTGAACAAGGCAACTTTTAACTGTGAGGGCGACAGTGCCAAGTCTTTACATCTAAATCTACATGATTTATGTATGCAATCTATATAGTTATATTATATGTATAACTTCTATACTTTGTATACACCCACACACATGAACAAAGTAAGATAGTACTTATTGAATGTATCTGCAAATGTTCATTGTCACTGTATTTTATGGGTTTAATAACTGCTTCCTCCATAGATCTTAGTTGTGATTAGGGAAAGATCATTGATACCCATTACCGTACTAAGATACCTACAGCGATAGAATAAGCAGACTCATTCCACCAGCAGATATACCGTGGATGCTAATTGTCAAACAGTAGGTACAGTACTCATGTTGCACAGCGCCCACTTAGAGGCCCATGATAGACAGTGAAGCACTGAAGAAATATCTGGCTGTCTCTCCACCCTCATGCTATACTCACTGTATTTCCACTTAATTAATGTCAAAATGGAGTAGAAACGATTAGGGATCTGTATCCAACCGTTCTTGATTTTTCTTTCCACTCTCCTCATTTCCTCCCTCATTGAGGCGAGTAGACGATCTTAATAGCTGGTAAACATCTTTTGATTGGCCTGATTGTCTCACTGGACTATGAGTGCACTGTAGCTGAGCGGAGGAGAACAACTGAGGTGGAATGGTGCGGTGCTTATCACAGCCAAAGATAATAACATCTGTGCTGAGAGGAGCCAGACTGCAGCTTCCTCCATGCAAATTCAGATGAAAGAGCATTTTTCAGTTGGATGTTGTTGCTTTGCCACATTTCACTCATGTGAGGAGCATTACTCACAGTGTACTTACGAACTCATAATAATTTACATAAATGCAGATTGTGAGGGAATAATTTATGTTTTACAGGATCTATGAACAACTTGTTATTGAGACTTTTGGATAAAGTCATATTTGGAAGAGCAACCACCTACATCATGGTTTTCTTCAGCGAGTCAAACACTATGGCAGTATTTCACCCCCTAATTTCCAGATCTGGTATTGGACTCCCAACACATGTTCACTTTTGTATTGCTTCATCCCAGCTCTTCAGCACGGGTTAAGATCGAGGTCAACTCTTCCCTGCTTCCTGCTTCAACGGGTAATGCCTAAGTGACGGCAATTTAATGGAGAGAAACTCCTAAAATGGGCTGGTCAGGAAAAAGTTTCACTAGAAGATACAATATTTCTGCAAACTCTATATACTTTTGAGATCTCTATTGATTATGCCCTTCTCGACCAGTTAGTTTGGTTATCCAAATTTTCACATTTTCAGATACATACAGGTGAATAAATAAATACATGACTCAATCAAATCCACCTAAACATGCTATTGACACATTAATTGATGACCCACAGAAGACAAGGGCTGGAGACAGCTTATTGGGTCAGGAAAATACATCACTGGTTCTCATCATGTATGTATTGAGTTCAAATGAATGATCCTAATATTTGCTCAGCCAGTAAGGTGTGGCAATTAACAATGCCGCCGGGGTCTCCCAACAGCATCCAGAGACAAACCAATCGCTTTACAGCATTCTTTGTAATTATTATGCCTCTTAAACCTGTGGAGTAAGCAGCTAACAGCCCTGAGCTGTGCTGATTACTCCCCTGATACAGGTGGAGGTGCTCTCTGAGCCACCTCCACATACCCCCATCACCAGAGTCAGGCAGGGAGCCGTCCAGCCTGACCTACTTATCATCGTTCTTTTATTTTTTAAATGGCCACCAACATTAAATCAAACAAAACTCCAATTAGAGTGTCCAGCAGTCCTCGCTTAGCAGCTTGCTCTGTCTCGTATCATATCTATCCCTCAGTGACATGGATTTTTATTTCGGGGGGCAGATATTCCACCTCATCTTTTGCGAGTTTGGGGGTCCCTAATAATACATCCACCATAAAATCAGATATTGTTTTTTTGCCTCAGGGCAACAATGTTCTACAAGGGTACTGAAACACCAAGGTTTTCTGTTGTGCTAGTAATTGTGCATGGACTGACCATGCATGCAAACAATCTCACACACACAAACACACACAAACACACATGCAGAGGAAATGACCTTAACTAGTCAACGTGTCCCGGAAAATAATCTTTAATCTATTTCCTGTAGGTAAATCTATAGACTATGAATAAATCCAAGCACATGGCCACGCCCACATCAGGCTGTCATTGGAGTAGACACAGACATGTCTGCAGAGCTTACAAATGAATAGTTTCATTTTTAAAATGGTCCGATGAGAGGTCCAATTAGGTATATTGTTACCTGAAGGCAACATCATGCCAGATGGATATGACATATGGACTTTGAGCTTCTTTTTTGTTGTATATTTTAGAGTCTTGAAACTGTCTGGATGAACTGTGCTGACTTGTTCAGCTGGTTCTGATATATTGTGTGTCTGGCTCAGATTCACTACAATTCCTGTTATTTGAAAGCAGGATTTTACTTATTTATCTTTTTATTTAAAGGAGTATTTAGCCCAAGGTGATGTTTCAGAGCCTAAAAGAATATAAACAAACTGTTTCCTTTGGTCTCCCTGCATGGGTGTGTTATCTTTTTTGTGAAATGTTCAGCATCTTTACACCTGTTAAGGTTTGTATTACTTTTCTTTTGGAACATTCACAGGTGGCTAATTAAGAGGGTATAATGAACATCACTAATTATGGCAAATTAAACTTTCCACAGAGATGTAGATTACTAGCAGTGTGAAACACATTTTTCAGTTGGAATTAAAATGCATTATAAGATAACTTGATTTTAAGATAAAACTGCACGCCTGTGATGGAGACTTTAAGATTTGTGAATAAAAGCTGCATACCTGCTATCTGGTGTATCTCGTTCGACAGGGGTCTGCCTGCTTTTTTTGTCTGTCTGTATATGGAACGCATTTCTTACAAATCAGTCATCTTGTCAACTGCACACTTGGCATGTGTGTATTAATGGTCATGTGAAGTTCAACGGCATGTTTGGTGCGATTTGGAAACGTGATATGTTAAATATTAATACAAATGTGAATAAACCAGCACTCTGTTGCTGTCAGTGTGTGTGAGTGTGAGTAGAGGCAATGATCAGTCCTTTGACCAAAATGAACATCCTCCTATTGTCCATCCTCAGATTAACTAATGCATTAGTTGGCAGCTGCATCAAAAATCTACTTTAGATCATTTTGATACTTTGATTATTATTATTTCACCATATTACACTGACACAGACCCCGATCGTATGAACCGAGATTGGTGCTGATCTCTTTTATGGCAACAACATTCGTAGAATCATTTCAGGTTTGGCGGTTTTCAAAGCATAATGTTTGTTGTAGTGCTAAAATGCTTAAAGGGATAGTTCACCCAGAAATGAAAATTCATTCATTATTTACTCACCACTATTCCGATGGGGATGGTTGGTGAAATGTTTGAGTCCAGAAAAACACTTAAAGAATCTCAGGGGTAAACAACGTTAGAGCAGAATCCATTATTTGAAGTCAATGGTGACCTCTTCTTCAGACCTAATAAAACAGAAAAAAACATAACATGCCTCCCCACTGCTGATGTGGTGCCATTCGAGTGTTATAGGATATCGAAGGACATATAGGCTTAAAACACGGTGTAAATGTCCCCATGTCAAGTCAAATATGAACGTCGTGGCTTGCAGACACATGGATGAAACCACATGAGCGGTATAGAGCCATGTTGTTTTTTTTCAGTTGTTTTAACACATCTGAAGCTTTGGTCACCAGTTACTACAGTTATATTGGATTCTTATCCAACACTGTTTACCCCTTAGACTCCTTAAGTGTTTTGTGGACTCAAACACTTCATCCACCACCTCCATCGCCATAGTGGTGAGAAGATAATGAGTGAATTTTCATTTCTGGGTGAACTATCCCTTTAATACTGAGCAGAATTACATAGCTTTTATTTTTAAAGTTTTGAACTTGGGTCTGAAGATTGTGTCGATGTCTTAACTGTTCTTTGAAATAGCCGACACGTATTGTATGAAAAAATAACACCAGTTGATTAAATCATTCAACACGTCGTTTTACTCAAGTGAGTCTGCTTGTAGTTTGGACACACAAACATGTTTTTTTCCTGTATGATATCAATTGTATTGATTTAGCTTTCAATATCTTATGCCAAATAAGTATGGCCTATCACAAATCAAACAAAAAGTCTTAGTTTCTAACAATCAAGCAGTAAATTCTAGAGTCCATGACCAAGTCCTCAGTGCTCAGGTCCAAGTCAGGACTTGAGTCCGAGTCCTGGCCTCCAGTGCCACTACACTGTCTCTAGTAATAGGGGTGAATTAAGTTCCTAAGGTTAATGCAAACAGTTCTATCAGCTGTCATAACTTTTATTGATGACCTATTCAGCACAAAGGAATAGTTGGAAGAAACTGTTTTACGACACAGTCTATTGCATTGTTAGGAATATAGTATACTACAGGAAGTAGAACTGTATAGAGTGGTGAGAAAAAGACAAGTAACACAGGCATAGAGACTTATTGGCCAGAGCTTCATCCTACAGCAACTTAATGAGCCAAACCATTAGAGGAACACAAGCAGACGGAGGCTTCACATGATGGAGAGCAGCACATTCTCCAGATTAAACCTTGTGGAGCTGCTGTGGGATGAGCTGGACTCAAGGAGAAAGTAAAGTAAACTGAAAGTGCAGCACAAAGAGGAAACTTCTGGGACTGGTATTGGAAAAAAAATTATGAAAAATAGTAAGACATTTCCAAGTGTGTCTCACTATGTATGCAGAACAGATGATGTCAAACAATGTGTGGCCCATCATGGTAGTGTAGTTGGTATTAGGACACATAAATTCCATCAGCGAGGAAGGAGAGATGGAATATTGCTTTTTTCCCCCCGTTTAATTATCTGGAACTTATCTTGGATAATATCCTATAACCCAAATAAAGTACATATATAAGATTCATATAAATAGAAATCTTAGCAGCATAAATATTTAGTTTTCACATCACCGAAAAGATGAACTGAAATGGGAACTAATTATAATAATGAAAATGAATAAAAAACAGAACCAAACACCCATTCTAACTTAGCACATGGAGCAGCAGAGAGTTTCTGCACTACGAGACCCAGACTTTTTCCATACGACACAGCAATAAAGAAAATACACTGACACTCTGCCGCTGCTTTGGATAACACTGTGTGTGATATCAGAAATAGCTGAACCCTGGCTTCCTCCTCGTCCTTCCATTTGCATGCACACATAACGCAGTATACCCGCACCACTGTCACGGCAGTATTTATTTATTTAGAGCATTGGACCGATTCCATCACATCAGTGGATCCTTACCTCCACTCTGGAATATTATTTGATAAGTTTCTTAATTTCTTTTAAGTGATCTCCTGTGTGCTTGTTGCGCTGGGTGCTCTGTGCGCCTGATGGCACGGTCACGTTCACTACAGTGATTTGATGATACACGCACAGTGTTAGAAGATATTATTAAAACCTATTAATGATTCGGCTCTGTAACTTCACTGTTAAATGGAATCTAAATGTAATTTACTGTAAGTTGTTTTATATATTTTTTTATAAAAAGGTTTATGTGGACCAGGTATGTCGCGCGAGCAATCTTAGCTGTTGGTTTTAATGTAAATTATGAATTGGATCAATAATCTGCTTCAGTTTACCACCTCAGGTCTAAATCGCCACTTTCCCGTCTCCAAAACCTTTGTACGCATGGGTCAGAGTTTGGGTAGAAATACGCACATTTTCATAGTTTGTTTTCATAAATCCCAACGTTTGCGTGAGAAGTGGCGTACGCACGTTTCAGGCCCCATTTTGGGCGTACGCAACGGTTATAAATGAGACCCCTGAGCCTTCAATTGAGGTGTGGCACAGCATTTAATGAATGTAATGTATAAATCACTCAGGAGATCACATGTTTTTTGCTTTGAGCAAATCAACATTAGCACTGGCCCTTTCTAACAGAAGCTCTCAAATCTCGTCATCTTCCCAAGTTGCCATTTCATTAAGTGTCTTCCACGTGTATGACATCTCTTTTTAAGATATTTGTATTGGTTTTTGCTGTTTTAATTTTTTTTTCAGTTTAGCATCTGTTGCATGTTAGAAGCGTCCTTAATGCACCCACTGGCTCACAGTAAATCCTCAAGAGAATCTCCTGCTATAGTCTCACGTGAACTCTCTTGAAGCCCAGAGCTCTTACTAAGAGGCTGGCTGGTGAAACTCTGGAGAATGTCCAAAGCAAGTTATTCATTTACCTTCTCACTTGCAGCCTGTCTGGGTAATGCCAGGAGATTATCTGGAGTTCAGTGCAAGTCTGAAAGGAGGTTTACAGACATCAGCAAGTGTTTTAGGTTACTAGAAAAGTTTGTATTGTACTATCTTACCTGTAGGGTCAAGGGTAATTAGATTGTGTTGGATTGTATGCAGTTGCACATTCTCAATACAGACAAGTAAAATACCTACAATCTGTTAAACATGCAAAGATACAAACCTGATGTTGGACACCTTCACTTGCAGTTCTGTGGCCAAATTATCCTCCTGCCCTGCTGAGCAGCACGCACACACAAACAGTAACGTTCATAATTTCAATCCACCACATAAAGTTAAAAAAATAAATAACTGAATTGATTTATTTAGATTGGCTCACCATGTTGACAATCTCAGGCAGTGTATTTGCTCTGTGGAGAGTCGTGCATGAACAGTGAAGCATCAGGACTCTCTGGAAATATGATTAATGGGCTGACAGCCATCAACCTTCACAGCCCTCACTGCTTTCATCCAAGGCCAATAAATGTGCTCTGAGCAACAAAATGCAAAGACTTAGGAATTGTTACACTTCCCAGTGTAAATCCAAAAAGAAATTCAACCAGCTGTCTTCTGTGTGCATGTATCAAAGGGAACTACCCTCTGGGCCAAATGTGCAGCGGCGACACAATAGCAAAGCACTTGTACACACAAATACACAAATGCAAATGTTATTATTTCAAGGTTTTTAATAAAATTGGGTTGAGATTTATTTGGTTAGGAGAGAAAATAACTGTGGCATCAGGCATAATTATGTAAAATTATCTATTTAAAACCATCTCGATGCACAGAGCTGAGATCCAGTGTGGCCTCATTTGTTGATACATTATTCAATGAGCTGTTAAATAAAATTGGATACTATTCAATCAAGTAGATTTAGGCTTTAACTTTTGGACAAAAGTGCCTCCTCTGGCATTTATGCTCTAAGATGGGGTTAAAAGCGTTAAATCAACGTGGCTGACTCTTGAGATAGAAATAATTTATTTGATGGACAATACAATATAACTCACTCAACTGAAAGGTCCGGAATTCAACTATCTTTTATGGCAATTGTGTCGATTAAATTGTCAACTACAATGGCTGTCTTTTATCAGTCCATATTTTAACACCGCTCACATAAAACACAAAACTGCTCCATATCCAGAGAGCATTGTGAAGTCTTCCTCATCTGTGTCATAGTGTATCTGAAAGTTACATTTTATTAAGCTGAAACAATGTAATTTCGTTGGGATCAGAGTTATATGTCACCAGGTTACCCTCTGCATTACCCACATTAAACAAAATGGTATTTATATTGACCTTTTCTAGTCTTGACCCCTCAAAGTGCTTTACAGTAAATGGTAAATGGTAAATGGATTTGCATTTATATAGCGCTTTTCTAGTCTTGATGACCACTCAAAGCGCTTTACATTACAGTTTCACATTCACCCATTCACACACACATTCATACAGTGCATCTATCCCAGCACTTTGTTATTCTAAGGGGGGGCCATTCGGGGTTCAGCATCTTGCCCAAGGACACTTCGGCATGCAGATGGTTCAGACTGGGAATCGAACCGCCGACCTTCAGGTTGGAGGACGACCACTCTACCGCTCAGCCACAGCCGCCCCTCAGTACAGTACAGTTTGCCATTCACCCATTCACACACACATACATACAGTGCATCTTTGGGCAGCACCATTTTCTATTAGGAGCCATTCAGGGTTCAGTATCTTGCCGAAGCATCCTTTGGCTTGCAGATGGGGAAGACTGGGACCGCTCTATCTGAAATCAGGTAAACATATTCTGTGCTATATTGCACCACACATGCAGTCCATATGTGTTCCACAAGTTCATACCTTCTTACAGATGAGGTCCAATGCGACATCTATCAATGTTGAGTAGGAGTACACTGAGGGGGTGTTAACGTCACAGGAAGGGGTCATGGGGAGTTAGATTCACAGATACAATGCAGATCTGTGAAAGAGTGCAACATACGCATGCTTTAACCGCCTGATCTCATTGCATCTTTCTACCCAAGAAGCAAATACAGTCCATGATATTGATCTAAAAGAGAGAGAGTGATTAAAAAAAACTTCTCCAAAATTATTGTGTTAATATTCATTAGGCCGAGGTACAAAATTGAACTGGTAATATGTGGCATTTGAAGAAGATAAAGCTTCATTTAACAAAGTTTCGATATGATCAAAAACACAGAGGAAGAAAGAAAAACATGATTTCCCTTTTAATTTTCTCTGGTAGTGTCTCGTTATGTTTTTGATCTTTCTGTCTCCTTCCCAGTAAATGGTAAATGGGAATGGACTGCATTTATGTAGTGTTGTCTAGTCTGATCACTCCAACCGATTAAACGTAACATTACTCGATTCAGTTTCTCTGTGTGTGTTACTGTGATTTGATTTTATGAATTTTCATAGTTGTCACTGTGATTTGCACTTCAGGGTCAAAATAGCATTGCTAAAGAGCATGAATTATTAATATATATTTCCTGTATATATTATATCTAACACGACAACATGGATGTAATCAGTGCCAATTAGCTTTTTAAACATTAAAAGTCATTCAAACACAAGAATGTCATAGACACAGATTCTAATTCCTTCCCCACAGCTCTAATGCAAATCTGTAGGGTCACTGTGATCTCTATTCTTAAAACTACACACCGTTTAAATTTCTTTATTTATGTGTGTTTATTTTTGTCCGTCTTTAAGCAGGATTAAGAAAATAAACACTAATTAAATTCTTGGGAAAATTATTGGAAGGGTAGGGGATAGAGGAGTGAAGAACCCTGGGAGAAGATTCAACCAAGGGGTGGTATCCAGGATTTCTATTACCTTAACATTGCATGATAGGAAGTTTTTTGAGAATGTTTAAAAAAAATGAAGCAGAAACTCTATGCACATTGTATATGTGTCGGATCTCAAGACCTGTATGTGCACACCCTGAGTGACCTTTGTGTTATGGTATTATGTTGTCAGCAGCAATATATATAATATTATTTTAAATATGCCCTATTAATATTATATTTAAAAGGCAGTGCGTATAGGTAGAACATCAGACTTATAAAACATGTTAAGTTTTGCCGGTGATTAAATGGCCCCTGATGTGGCGACAATGTTAATTAATTAAGTAAATATAAATCAAGAATAGAACTGAATCTCCATGTGAGCTGATGGCTCAATTTACCCTGATATCGATATTTCTAATCTCAAATGCATTGTTATGGTCAATAACGGTGCTTCAGCGTTGGTTCCAGTAAGACAAATAACGCAATGTAAATATTTCTGTTTTGTCATAGTCACCAGTGAATGAGATGCATATTTATTAGAAAGGATTCAACCAATCACTATCCTGGTCTCGAATGTTCTCCACCAATCACTCTCCTCTCCCTGAAGTATTTGATCTGCATGGCGCCTGTTTTCGGTGTATCAGCATGCTTCTCTTTCATGGTGCCCAATACTCGTCAATAATCACTGCTGAGAAGCTTCCAAAAGCTCCCCGCTGTCAGTGTGTGCTGCCGTGGCGACTGCAGCTCCCGGACAGATCACCACTCCAGAGTGTCCGTACCCGCAACCTCTCACGCCAAGCCTGGATGTCAGATACCAGTTTGGCTCTTGCCTTCCTCCCCTTGCCACACATACCAAGCATGCTCCTCCCCTCTTCTTACCCCCCTCAGCGGCACACATGAAGACTCTCCTATGCCTTTTTGGCTTTCTCTCCTCCTTCTCCTCCTCCTCCTCCTCCTCCTCCTCATGTGTCTGTTCTTCACAGCCGGTTTATTCAGAGCTCCTTGGCAACACGTTCACACCTTCACAGCTCCCTAGTTCCAGCATTCTCTTTTGGACAAGCAGCCGATCCCTGCTGCCCACCTCTGCATGAGACAAGTCTCTGATCCACACAGACTCACCATCTTACCAGAAACATCACCTCCCACTATCTCGCTTTGCCCCTTAAGCACCACTTCTCTGCACAGCTAACCTTCTTGTTTCTCTGTTGAATTTGAATGCGCTGGCAATAGGGTTGGGCGATGTCAACTCGATTGGCATATGATGCCATGTAGGGGGTTAAAGTGTTAATAACAGCAATATATTGATTGGGAGGCTAACTGTTTAAGACGGAATAATAAAGAGTGGGAAAGGTCATTGACTTTCTGCTGTACGTAAGTTTTAATAGTCAGTTTTGCGATACAAACACACCCACGTCCTGAGAGGCAGGAGCAAACCAGCAAGATTAAGAAAAATTCAGATGCAAGGAGTCTTTATAAGCTAATGATTACAATAAACGGATCTCATGCCTGGGCCACACTGGCTGCGGAATGGCCGCAGAACAGCTTATTTTTAATTCTGCTGCATGTTAACAGATTAGACCTCCAGCACTGGTTCAGCTGTGGTAATGCCACATTGTTGTTTTCTAGAGATGATCTTTTACCACTGTTCAAATGTTTCTTTCGACTGAATCTGTTACGGCCAATTAGTTGAGTACATAACCCAACTTTTCTTTGAGGAAATACATAGTTATACCAGCAGCTCATCGTGTTCTTGGCTCAACACCGTGATTACATCATCCATCAGCCAAACCCTAGCTGGCATACATAACCTAGATCTATGTTAAGCCACACATTGCTTGCTCTTTAGGCACTGTGCTTCCTCACATTTAATTTGAAATGAAATAATTGAAACTACCGTAAAGTCTTTAGTACAGCCGTCCATCCATTCCATTTATCCTTTGAGGGTCAAGGGGGAGGGGGGGACTGGCACCAAAGCCAGCTAAAATGGGGTGACTCAAATGGACACTTTGGACTGAACATCAGAGAGAGCCAAGTGAGGGATCCCTCTCTCAGGAAGGACAGAAGTTCAATAGATACCACGTGTAACTGAGAACATCTACAAGATTACAATAATTACAACTGTTATTGAAAGACATTTTTGTATATATAATGGGAAGCAGTGTCAATGTTTATAGTCATATCACATAAGAAAATGTCTGATAGAGATGAAGGGAGGATCAATGACATTAGTTATGTCAGAGTAATGTTAGTAGCAGTGTTAAAATAACACAGATAATATATTAATTTCACAGTCGGAGTAAATGGTGTTTGAGACATAAGTTATGATATACAGCATATTTTAAAGTTGTTAGTGTAGAAATATACACATACCAATGCATAAAACCCTTCTCTGACTCAATGGACCTGACAACTGCCTGCATGCTGGATAAGCCATTAAACTCTGTCCTTAAAGAACATTTAAGTGTTTTGTGAGTTATTGCTCCTTACAAATTATGTAAATAGTTTTCAGCTTTGTTGACATTTTTTCTTGGATCAGACTTAGTTCTATCCTCTGCCGTCCTTAACGGAACTTAGATCCAGCAAATGCCTGTCCCAATAACAAAGGGAGAGTATACTGTCCCTGAAGTGGATCCGGTCCAGAGTTGAAAGACAGTTTATCTTGTGTCTGACTGTCTGTCTATAAACTTCATCTTAGAGCCTATATGTTTGAAATAGTCTTCTCAATATCAATGAAGATATATATATATATATATAAATATGATGGTTAAACAACTGACTCTGGTCCCCCTCTCTCCTCTCCCCTCTTTCCACACACTCGTCCACTGTCCCCCATTTTTTTACTTTTCACCCCAACCTATCGAGGCAGATCACCGCCAACATTGAGTCTGGTTCTCTTAGAGGCTTCTTCCATTTGAGCTGCTCATTGTGGGAACTGTTGGGGTTCTCTATCATTTTTAAGGTCTTGGCCCTAGCTTGTAAAGTGCCTTGAGATAAAGTATGTCATGCTTTGGCGTGTGACAAATAAAATTGAATTGAATATAACCATCATTTACTACAAAATTTTATTGACTACATTTAAATGGCAGATTTCTCTTTGGCATAGTTAATCTCATCTCTTATTTCAGTAGGATGTTGTCACATGTCAGACTTTGGCCCTGGTGACCGAAGTTCACTTCCTGTTTCCTGCTAAAAGGCCAGAAGTATAATTTCCATTCTGAGGCACACTTCCTCCTAACTTTTTAAAATCCAATTGTTTTTTCCCTCACATAGTTTCAGTTCAGGTGGTTTCCTCAGTGAAGTCTCTCTGAACAGAATAATAGTCAGGTTGTCCAGTCACCACATTCCAGAAAGGAGAGAGGACACAAAATGTTGATCCACTCATCACTCACAGTATTGAGTTTAATGAGCAGCAGTGAGGAGGTTTGACTTTTCTGACTCAGGTCTTAATGTCTGCATGCTGTGTACACATTTGTTACTTTCAGACATGCACTGAACTCCACAGTTCTTCCATATTTTCTGCGAAGGAGGTGAATGTGTGAAAACAGATGTCCTGAATCGCTGAGCAGTTTCTAAAGAATTTCTCCCCCTGGCCTCCAAGCATAAAGTCTATAGAAATTGTGGGGCAGACACAAATATGACGCAAAATTGACTCAAAAAATTCAAAAGGAAAACAAATATCTCAGAGTGAAAAAGGGTAACACAAACTAAGGCCCAATCCCATTTCCCTCCTTCTCCCTACCCCTACAAGGGGTTGTGGTTGAACATCTAATGCAGGTGAATCAATGACATTTGCCATTAATCCAATAGTGTATCTACCCTGGTTAAAACGCTATACGCCTCGTACTGATGTCCACAATCACTTTATTCTTTGAAGATATGGAACACCGTGAAAACTGCAACAACATAAAACACATTTCACATACATTATTTTCACGGACGTTTCTAATTCAATACACAATACATACATACAATATTATGAATAAGTACCGTTTCGCCTGCTTAGCCAGTAGTAGATAGTCCCATCTCAACTCTTTCTGTCTCTCTCTCTCTCCGACGTACTTGGGAAAGCAAAGGTGCGTCACTTCCAGCCTCAGACTTCACTGACTATTTCCGGTGGCGTTTGACTTTGACCATTAATCATTTAGATTGACAGCAGAACCATGAACTAGACTCAATTTACTTTCCATCATTACTTATTTAACGTAATAAAATAAACATAATAAATAACAAATCAAATGACAATTGTACTTGTACTTCCGGTGTTGTCACAATAACACATTGCCGTAACCATAGTGACAGCTACACTCCCACCAAATTACCTTCAATAAAACAAATGGAGATGTGAAATATATTTACACTCTTCATTAATGGTAATTTCCAAGCTCTGATCTGTTTGTTGTTGTTTTGTTTCTTTTTTCTTTCTTCGAAAATGAACCATGTGACCATAATCACCATCTCCACAACAACAATTCAACAACAGTTAGACAACACCTAAGAATACTCATTTGAAAATGAACCACAGTATAATGATCACCTTTAACTTAAAGAGGATACATTTAATCAATATCTGACCTTTCTCAACCTATTTTTCTACCACTCCTTGCTCTCTACCCCTTATTCACTACTCTTCACTAGAACCACTAGCTTCTGAATGGGTCTTTGAATGATGGATGGTTGATTGAGACGTTCACCCCTTTTTCCTAACTTCCGTTCTCCAACTTGTACTGTCACTTTCCGTACCAGTCCATCATCGTCCTCATGTGCTTCGACAACCTTGGCAAGTTTCCATTCATTGCGAGGAACGTCCTCCTCCTTAATGATCACAATGTCACCCACATCCACGTTACGCCTTGGCGCATGCCATCGCTGACGCAAAGTGATATTTGACAGGTATTCCTTCCTCCATCTGTGCCAAAATTGCTCGGACAGATATTGGACCCTTCTCCACCGTTTTTTAGCATATAGGTCTTCCTTGACAAACTTTCCTGGCGGAGGGTGTGGAATCGAAGATTTCATTGTTATCAAATGATTCGGCGTGAGCGGCTCTAAACTTGTGGGATCACTGATGGTGTCGACAGTGAGTGGACGATTATTTACAATGGCCATAGCCTCGTAAAAGAATGTTCTTAAGGAAGCATCGTCCAACCTTCCAGCGCTGTTGACAAGGACTGTGCTCAGTACACTCCTTACTGTTCTGATTTGGCGCTCCCAGACGCCGCCAGTGTGACTTGAATGTGGTGTATTCATCTGGAAGTCGCATTGATTATCTAATAGGTATGCCGCAACTCTTTCCTTATCGAGCTCTTTCAGAGCCTTTGCCATTTCATTCTTTGCTCCTACGAAGTTAGTGCCCTGGTCCGATCTTATGTGTCTGACGCTACCACGAATAGCGACAAGGCATCGTAAGGCATTGATGAACGCGTCAGTCGTCATATCCTCCAACATCTCGATGTGCACTGCCCTGGAACAAAGACATGTGAAGAGGAGGCCATACCGTTTTTGTTCTTTACGACCCTGCTTGGTGTGGAAGGGACCGAAGCAGTCCATGCCGCAGTAAGTGAATGGTGGTGTAGGCTCAACACGGTCACTCGGTAAGTCCGCCATCCGTTGTTCCTCTGGCGGTGCACGCGCCCTCCTGCACCGTACACACTGCCTGATGTGTTGGGCTACCGCTTTACTTCCACCAACTATCCAGTAACCATTGGCTCTTAATTCATTGAGAGTTTGTCCTCTGCCTTGATGCTGTATTTTATCATGATAATGGGCAATGATGAGCCTTGTGACAGCGCCATCTTTACGAAGGATTACTGGGTGTTTCAACTCCAGAGGCGCAGATGCCTTCCTCAGTCTTCCTCCCACTCTCATTACTCCATCTCGGAGGAATGGGTCAAGCGGATAGAGTTGGTGAGTGCAAGGCAGCTTTCCTGACTTCTGGCTGAGCATGTTCAACTCCTCTTGGAAGGCATTGCGTTGTGTGAGCTTGATAAGCGTCAGTGCAGCTTGCCTTCTCTCTTCGACGTTTAAAGGTTCTGTGGTCTTGATTCTCTTAGCCAACCGTTGGATACGAGCAATGACATTGACTGCTATGGTCCAACTTGAGAACCGTGACAGGTGTCCCTGGATGTCAAATTGCCTCACAACCTCAGTTTTTAGCACCTGTATAATCCTTACCTCTGGATCTCCCACCAGTAGATCTGATGTAACCTGGTTTGTGGTTATCTCTCTTTCCCATAAGAACTTAGGACCAGAGAGCCAATTCGAATTGATGAGGTCGGCCACCTTGAGGCCTCTGGAGGCGTGGTCAGCGGGATTCTCTCCTGTGTCGACGTAGTTCCATTGTCTTGCTTCAGTGGTTTCTCGTATTCTCTCAACGCGGTTCGCGACAAAGACATGAAACCTTTGCGCTTCATTGTTGATGTAGCCGAGAACCACTTGAGAATCAGTCCAATAATATTCTTCATCGATCTTGAGCTCTAGCTCCTCCCTCAACATGTTGCCCACTGCTGCTGAGGTTACTGCAGCAGTTAGCTCTAACCTCGGTATGGTGACTATTTTGGTTGGCGCGACTCTCGCTTTGCCCATGACCAGGGAGCAATGCACTTTTTCTTTGCTCAACAACCTGATGTAAGAGCACTGGCCATACCCTTGACTGCTTGCATCAGAAAAATGATGCAGTTCAGCTCTCTGGACCTCACCAAAGCCGTCAGGTGTGAAGCATCTTGGTATCTCGATCCTCTCAAGGTTTTCCAAATCCTTCATCCAAGTCTCCCACCTTACTTCCAACTCCCTGGGCAGTGATTCATCCCACCCCGTACCTCTCTAACACATCTCCTGCAGCACCCTTTTACCCTCAAGTATGAATGGCGCTAAAAACCCTAGAGGGTCATATAGAGAGGCCACGATTGAAAGAATCCCTCGTCGTGTTGCTGGCTTCTCATCGAGTGTCACCTTAAAAGAGAAGCTGTCGCTTTCAATGTTCCATCTTACACCAAGCACTCTTTGCACTGGTAATTCCTCATGGTTGAGATCGACATTTTTCACCTCTACAGCGCGTTCTGCATTGTTGATGGAGTCGAGTACCTCTCGGTTATTGGAAAGGAATTTGTGAAGGTGCAACCCTCCCTTGGCACACAGAGCTTGAGCTTCCTTTACTAACTCAATTGCATCGCCAACTGATTTCACGCTTATGAGGCCATCATCAACGTAGAAATGCTTCCTGATGAAGCTAGCTGCAGAGGGGCATTCTTTCTCATTTTGACTGGCGAGGTGTTTCATGCCATAATTGGCACAGCCAGGGGAAGATGATGCTCCAAACAGGTGCACCTTCATGCGGTGCTCTGAGGGTTCTGAGTTTGTGTCCCCATTTTCCCACCAGAGAAATCGCAAATAGTCTCTGTCTTCTTCGCTGACATGAAACCTGTGGAACATTTTTTCCACATCGCACATGACTGCAATGGGATGTTTACGGAAGCGACACAGTACAGCTGTGAGACCATTTGTAAGGTCGGGTCCTGTTAGCAGATGATCATTTAATGAGGTGCCTTCGTACTTTGCAGAGCAGTCGAAAACCACCCGAATCTTGTCTGGTTTCCTGGGGTGGTAAACTCCTTGATGTGGGATGTACCAGACTTTCCCAGGCTCTGGTTGGATGTCTACTTTCTCTGCATCACCATCCTTGAAAACACCTTCCATAAACCTCACATAGTCATTTTTGAACTTGGAGTCTCTGTCCAGCTTCCTTTTGAGGTGCTTCAACCGAGCTGAAGCCAGCTTCTTGTTATCTGGTAGGTGAGGACGTACTTTAAAGGGAAGAGGCATCTCCAGGTGGCCAAGCTCGTTTTGCTGGATTCCTTCCTTTAAGATCTGCAGGAAGCGAATATCTTCTTGAGATATGCTTTTGTCACCTGGTTTGGTGTCTGCAAAGTCGGACTCAAGAGCCTTAATGATAGAAGATGGCGTTACAGGTGGTAGCTCTCTTACAGATACCCGATGACAAAGTCCAGTCACATCTTTAGCATTCACACTCTGTGGCACGCTTCCCACGATGCTCCAACCGAGGTCAGTTTTAATGGCGTAAGGCTCATAGTCACCCCCAGTGATGACCCTTCTTGGCATTAGCGCTCTGGAGCAGTCATAGCCAATCAATAATCCCACACCACAGTCCATTAATGGGGGTATCTCCTCGGCCATGTTGACAAGGTGTTTCCATTTTTTGGCTGTTTGGCAAGTGGGAATATGAGTGCGTTCAAGAGGAATGAAGTTTCTCGTGTAGGCTGGAGGTAAGCTGATGGAAATGTTTGAGGAGAGACCTCTGACTTTGAGATCACATACTCTTTGACTCTTCACAACTGAATCTTTCCCCATCATGGTGGAGAGCTTCAGCTTCACAGGTTCCATCGCTGCCTGAAGCTTTTCACACACCTCTTGATCCACAAATGTGTGACTGCTTTGAGTGTCCAGTAGGGCATATGCCAAGGTTTCATTATGAGGAGCGTTAGGGGCTGAAATCCACACTGGCACAATCATAGATGTGCTCCCACCTTCTCCATTCACGCAGCATGATAATGAGGATGTACTTTCCTCAACTGCACTTTGCCTTGAGTCTGCTGAGAAACGATCTTCATGCAGTGGAGTTGGGTGATTCTTTCTGCATATGCCACACATGGCTCTGTTTCTACAGTCTTTAGAGTTGTGACCTTTTCTTAGACATGCAAAACACAGTTTGTTTTCGTGTATGCATTTTTTCTTTTCTTCTTTAGACATTTCGGTTAGCTTTGTGCATCTATGTATGGAGTGGTTTTCTCCACAACAAATACACCTGGTCGGGTTTGAGTTTTGTAGTGGTGTGCTCCATTTCTTTGACTTCTCCGTATCTCTCAACTGGATTTCACCAAGGTCTGGTTTGGATGTGAAGCTTGATAGAACTGGAGCTTTCATATTTGTGGCAAACGTGTTTGCTTTTGAGCGCTTCACCTCTCTTACTGGTGTCTCTGCAGAGTGCCTTAAAGCATGTAAGGATGACACTGGATTACATGCAATACGTGCCTCTTTGGCGATGTATGAAGCAAACTCATGAAAACTTGGATACTCCTGGCCTCGATCCAGCTGCTCCGTGACGTAGCGGTTCCACCTGGACGTCACCCATTCAGGAAGCTTGGCCAGCATTTTCTGGTTCTCCTCGCAGTCATTCAGAACTTGTAGACCCTTTATAAGAGACATGGCGCTACTACATGTTTGCAGGAAGTCACTGAATTCTCTCAGTTTGAGGAACTCTTTTCCACCAATCCTTGGCCACGTATTAAGTTTTTCTCTAAAGGCTCGTTGCACTACAAAGGAATTACCATATCTTGTGTTCAACCTATCCCATGCTTGTTGATAGGCTTCCTCATCTTTCCTGTAGAAGCTGCCTTCTAGAAAGGATTTAGCCTCCCCTGCTATGTACCTTTGCAGGTAGAACATCCTATCTACAGGGTTGGAGCATCGTCTCTCTATAAGAGCCTCAAAGCTTGTGCTCCATTCTGTGAACTTCAAAGGATCACCTGAGAATACGGTAGGTTCTGGGGTTGGAAGGCGAGTGAGAGCTAATGATTCCTGTAACGCCTGGACTAAGGATGTCTCATTTTTTACAGCTTGCTGTTCTTGACTTGAGATGGGGTGAGTGAATGAGTTTGTATCATCAACTTTGCCGCATACAGGACTGTGTGATCCATCCATTCCTTTTCTTTCTTCTTCAGTGTAAACATTTAGCTTTGCTTGAATAACATCAATGTCTCTCTGATTCTCAAGTTTTCTCAACTGCTGACGTTGAACTTCGATAACAGCTTCCATGTCAATTTCAGCTCTCTTTGCAGCCAGTTGAGCTGCTGTTTCTGCCCTCTTAGCCGAAATGCTAGGTGATTCTGAGAGTTGCTCTGAATGGTGGCAGCTGCGTGCAGTAACTCTGGAGGCTGTGGATCCATATATGGACCTAGCATATTCATTATCAAGAAGCATGCGTAACCTTGGTCTCTCTGCCTCAGCATCAAACTCACCTCCTACTTCGGTGAGGCGCACTCTCATCAATTGCAGTAAGTCTGCTGTCACAGCTGAGCATGCATCTACTTTTCTCCGAATTTCTTGACTCGGTGCGGCTTGGAGTCGGATGCCATCATACAGCTCCTTTAACTCTGAGTCCTGCTTCTCAGCTTCATCCATCATGTTATACATGTCACTTTCAGAGCAATCTTGCTTCAACCTTGTACGAATGTCTCTTACATTACTTTTCCATTTCTCATATGTTGCTTTAAATTTCTTCTCCCTTGAAATTAACTCTTGTTCTTTCAGTTCTTGCATTTTAGGTGTTAATCGTCTTTCACGAGAGGATTTTCTAATTTGTCCCTCATCTAGCTCCTCTGCATCTAGCTCCCCTGCATCTTGCCCTTGTGACATGACATCAGACTGATTATCACCATTTTTAGACATTTTTAACCTTTTAGAACTACCATATGGAGAAAGTAAGGTAAGTTATGATGGCTGTAATTAGCAGAGATTAACCAATTAACACCTACAGTAATACATGACACCCTTAATACCTAGTTAGCACTTGAGATTAACTTTCTTATGCAATTTAGCAAACAACAAACAATTGCAGTTATCAGAGCATTCAATATATACATATATATATATTTCCTTTTCAGAATCCTTTTAATATCTTGGTTGTTACGATTTCAAAAACCGTAACCTTCTATCCATCAACTTCCTGAGGCATTATAATTGCACCGTCTGACCTGTGGACCAAGTTGTAGACTGGAGCTGCTCCACTTAGTGTCCAGAGACCTGTAGCTTGCTGCAGGACGTGAAGCAACGATGTCGCCTCTTACCGCAGCAGGACGAGCGCACCACTGCTCGTAGTAGCTCCTAGTCGGTAGCTTGCTGCGGGATGAAAGCACCGCTGCCCGATGTAGCTCCCGGTCGGTAGCTTGCTGCGGGATGAAAGCACCGCTGCCCGATGTAGCTCCTGGTCGGTAGCTTGCTGCGGGATGAAAGCACCGCCGCCCGATGTAGCTCCTGGCCGGTAGCTTGTAGCCCGTTGGAGGATGTAGACACCGCCGCTCCTCTTTGCCGGGACGTGAAGCAACGTTGCACTCGGAAGCCTCGTGATGGATTAGGACACGTTTTCACTGTATCTACCCTGGTTAAAACGCTATACGCCTCGTACTGATGTCCACAATCACTTTATTCTTTGAAGATATGGAACACCGTGAAAACTGCAACAACATAAAACACATTTCACATACATTATTTTCACGGACGTTTCTAATTCAATACACAATACATACATACAATATTATGAATAAGTACCGTTTCGCCTGCTTAGCCAGTAGTAGATAGTCCCATCTCAACTCTTTCTGTCTCTCTCTCTCTCCGACGTACTTGGGAAAGCAAAGGTGCGTCACTTCCAGCCTCAGACTTCACTGACTATTTCCGGTGGCGTTTGACTTTGACCATTAATCATTTAGATTGACAGCAGAACCATGAACTAGACTCAATTTACTTTCCATCATTACTTATTTAACGTAATAAAATAAACATAATAAATAACAAATCAAATGACAATTGTACTTGTACTTCCGGTGTTGTCACAATAACACATTGCCGTAACCATAGCGACAGCTACAAATAGGAATTGAAAAGCTTGGATGCTCTGCATTATTTCCAAACTCACAGCTTCAGGCTGCTGGCAGTGGTCTGTAGGCAACCCTGCCGGTATCCATTTTTACAACAGGGGTCAAAAGTGACCGATATTTATTCTGATATCGTTGCAGTAAATTAATTTCATCGCTAAGAATTTCAGGTATTGCTCAATTAACTTGTTTTTGTTCATCTCAAATCCAAATTAAAATGTTCTTTTTGAATACAAATCTTTTCGTATCACGGCACGTCAAATGCACATCATGGGTCAAAAGTTACCTGAATTAATTTCATACGTTTTTCATGCAAGGCTGTGTATTTCTTTGCTATATCGTTAAAATAAATGTATTTTATCATTTAGTATTCCAGATATTCATGAAATATCTGGAATACCCTCATCCCTCATTACTTTATGAGCAAACATACATTTCATATTTCTACCTCAATTTTAAACAGATGGGTCAAAAATGACCCCTCTTCATCTATGTTATTTCATGCATGGTTGAGTGTTTCTTTGCTATGTCTTCTAAATCATTTTATTTCATCATTATATATTCAAAGTATTCATTAAATATTGTGTTTGTGACCATAAATCATTATTTGTATGGGTCACAAATGACCCAGAGAGTATGTATTCACAACGGAACACCTGCCATTCATTTCATACAGCTGTTTCATCACAACTGATGCTTATAAGTCTTATATAACAATCCTTTACTAGTGAGAAAGAGAAATATGTACTATACTACCTAGCTACTGGTGTTGGTATATTATTTTCTAGCTAGCTAACCATAGCTACATCAACAAACCAATACTCGAAATAGAACAGCATATACTAAATAAACTAATGGCATTTTAATATATTTGTGTGATTTGGATTTTTCTCTATCCAGAATCTTAGTTCCCTTCCAGATTCATGGCTAAAGTGGTCATAATGATGCTGCATGAAGAAGGGGACGAGGAAGATGAGGAGCCAATTCTGTGTCTTGATTCTGAATCTGAAATATTTGCTGCTGATGACCTAGTCTATGTTCCTCAATGATGTTCTCACTGATGAACATATCCCAGGCCTATTTCAATGAAACAGCTGTTGAACCAGGTTCAGGGCAGCTCCTCAGTATGTTGTTGCTTCCTGAGCTGGATAAGTCAATTGTATAGTGAAGGTCATCAGCATCAGAGATTTCAAACTCAGAATCAAGACCAAGAATCTTCCTTCTCCAGTTCTTCATGCAACATCTTTATGTCCGTTTCAGCCGTGAGTCTGAAATGATTGTGACCACCCTAACTAACACTCTGGATGAAGGAAAATATAAGAAAAATATTTTTTGATGCCATTCTTTGAAGATTTGGGGTGTGTGACATGAAATTATCACAAAAAACGGGATTAGCAGAAAAAAAATTCAAATTGCTAGCATGCAAACCATTATTTGTTGTATTATTTATATTACATTATTCTTTTTTAATCGCTAGCATTCTAGCGATAATCTTTTTGTAAGGTTGATGTGAAAAAAATGGCCATAATACATTGAAACTTTATTAAAAGATATAAAATTATTATCGTAATTTTCTCTCCTATCTTGCTGGTGATTCGCACGGCATTCTGGGAAATTATCATAGCCCTCTGTTTGAGGCCACTCCCCCTTCATCCCAACAAGGATCTGGACCGCCTACCCCTACATGCGAATGCGCAAAACTGGAGGGAAGGGCTTATGGGATTGGGCCATACAAGACACCAACAAAGATATCAAGAGAATTGTGGTGTCAGAGTAATGCAAACATCTTCACAGCAGAGTTAATACGTCACTTCAGAGAACCTCCGCTGTGGTGTGCATGTTTGAAAGGCAAACTCTGGCCAAGGTCACAGCTGCAAAAATGGTTTTACTAGTGTGTGTTTGCCGTGTGTGTGTGTGTGTGTGTGTGTTTCACTGAGAATTGATGGCAGTTAATCAGTAATGTATTTTGCTTTGGATGTTTTGATGTTCTGTTTTACCAATTACCTTTCAGCATCCACTTATTTTATTCATTATTTATCTCTCTCTTATGTTTTCATTCTGATTTTTCTTCATAACTTTGAAAGAAAACCCAGCAACAATAAGATTCAGGCCTGATCATGTCTTCTCATTTTTTTGTTCTTTCTGCCTCATTTGCAGAGAAGCAAATTAACACTGTGATTCTGCGAAGTGTGGTCTTAATAAACCCAAATGAGAGACATCCTAGACTTATTCGATATTAGGCTGCTGCAGTGCAACTTCTTGTTTCCTTCAAGTAAGAAAAGATTTTTTTTATTTTTCGATAAGGACCAAATGCTATGTTGTTTACAAACTGTTTGAGTTTGGTTGATCTAGATTTAGATCATTCATTTTAATTTATTCTAATTTCACTTAATTACATTCACTTTTGTTCTGGAACCCACCCGACATTCCAAGATTACTCAAATATCTGGATCCAAAGAAGGGGTTGGAAAAAGAAGGGCAGAAAAAAATTCAAGTGGAGCCATAAGTTCCTGTTAACTGGAGATATTGTAGAACTTCTGCAGAGGAAAAAAACATGTCGTGCATTTAAGAGTGCATCCATGGGATTCTTCCAGTCGGCTGTCCAATATCAAATCCGCAACCTGATACACTACCATATGCCACACTACTAGCTCGACTTATCATCTTGCTCAATTGAAAATGTACTTTCTTGCCCACCTACAATCATTGGGTGTTACGGCTGTAGGTGTTCCATGTTTATAAAATGGGCTTCCAGTGCTGGTGTACTAGTCCTCAGCCTGGGATTTTAACATTGTATTAAAATGTGTATTGTGTCGTTTGAAGTTAATATATCCCATGGTTCGGCTGTTTTGAGGCTTTCTGTTGTTGATTGGTGTCAGTGGTGGTCAGTTATCTTAGATGTTGTTCGCCCCATAGGGCCACATAATTGTGGGGCATAACATTGGGTCAAAGATTTATCGGGCTGCCTAAAGCTGGAGAAACTTAACTTCAGCTCCAGTGCAAAGGCTCAATGTGTAGCTGCGTTGTCTCCATTCTAGGCCTATTTTGAAGATGTCATTTTATATTTCTCCTGCCTTGTGCCTACAGTAATGACCTATGGATGTGATATGAATCTGTTTGGATAGAATGTGTAATTTTATAGTTCTATTTTGGTAACATGCATTTTGGTTATTGTCCTGTTCAATTATGAAAACCAATGAATATCATTTTAACAGTTCAAAATTAGAAACCTTTGGATTTGTTCAAGTTCACTTAGTTCCTTAATCGAGTTCAGTTTAGTTATTCTAAAAAATCTAGCCCAGGCGCTGCCAACTCTTGGCACAGTCAATTAAATCCCTTTCCTTTATTCAGCATAGATAACCAAACTTATCCATTACCTCATAGTTGAACTTGAACAAGTGTTTAATTCACAAGGCACCTATCTATTCGGGTCTCCCCATTACTCTGTGCCTTGTAAATAAAGCTTATAGTTAGAGCTAATTAGTGCGGCAGAACGTAACTTGTTCTATTTTATGACACATGGAGCTTCTTTTTCCAGCTTCTCCTTCCTCTTCTCCATCCCTATCCCCCTTCCCCGGAATCCCTTTGCTTTATCACCCACAGATCCAGGGCCTCTGTGGCCGCACCATGGATTGCGGTTTGTGGATCGTGCATCGGGGGTCGCAGTGGTGGACCCAGTGTGGCGGATTCTGTGCCGTGTGGGCTGATCGTGGTGCTGGTGGCGGACCCTGTGTCGCGTTGGCACTGGGTACAGGAGGTGGACCAGGACCGCGGCGGTGGCTCATGGTGGGTCCTGGTGGGCGGCGGTGGACGGTCACTGAGGACTGGAGTGGCGTCTGGTCTGGATGGTGGATCGTGGTCCTGCTGGTTTCTGACCATAGACTGTGATTGTAGCGGGACTGCATCTTTGCCTGTACTCTGTGTAATGACAATAAAATTGAATCCAATCCTGCTAAAAACTTTAATCTGGATGACGTTATCTACACGTGGCATCTATTGCACTTCTGTCCGTCCTGGGAGAGGGATCCCTCACATGTTGCTCTCTCTGAGGTTTCTACGTATTTTTACCCTGTTATGTCAGGGGCTGGCAGAAGTGGCAGGCGTGGACCCAAATGCACGACACAGAAGCAGACTTGGATTAAGCAAAGTTCTTGGTTTATTACTAAGCAGAGGTCAGGATCCAGGCAGACAGTCCGATGCAAACAAAACCAATAGGGAGTAGGCGAAAGCAGAATCCAGAAAACAGAGCCGAGGTCAGGAGCCAGGTGGTCAGTCCAAAGCAAACAATGTCCGACAGGGAGTAGGCGAGAGGAAGGTCCAGAGAACAGGCAGGTAAATCACAAGGAGGTCAGGCAGGCGATCAGTAAGGAGGGTAACGCTGGAAGGTAAGGTACTAAACACTAACGATCTGGCAGAGGGCAAAGGGAACTAGCAGGCAGATATACAGGGGAGAACTAATAAGTAGATAGAAGGCAGGTGTGTATGTGGGTGGAGCCGGTGCAGAAGTGCAGAGCAGGAAGGGAGTGGCCGAACTCTGAAATGACACAAGAATTAGTAATTGAAAATATGACAAGTGAAAACATTAATAGGAGGGTGAATTTGTGACATGTTAAAAGGGTTTTTAGTAGTTTTTCCTTACTCTTGCTGAGGGTTAAGGACAGAGGATGTCACACCCTGTTAAAGCCCTATGAGACGAATTGTAATTTGTGAATATGGGCTATACAAATAAAATTTGATTGATTGATTGATTGATTGTAACCACCTCTCAGCACTCCTTTTCAGGATATCTGCATTGCCTGGAATAAACAATTAGAACCAAACTCAAACGAAAATAGTCTGACACAGTTTTGACAATAAGAGATTTATAGTAAATACATATTCTGTACCTGGTCAAATTTCTCTTAAATCCACTATAACATATCTTTACCTGTTATGTAAACTATGTAGATGCTGAATCCTACATACATATACTAAATCTATACATAAATTGGTTATTCATAAATGTTTACTTAAATGAATCACCTCTTCATTTATCATGAGGAACTTGTAGCCGTAGAGTTCATGGATGAAGTGACTGAGCACAGTTTCAATTACTACGGAAACAAACAACATTTACTTGGATTAAAGTATCCATCACAGTAGTTTTCTCCAAAATAAAAAAAGTCCCTGTGTAATACATGCTGGGAACTAATATTATAGTTTTTCGCTTTCTTACAAAAAGAGAAACCCAACAGTTCCCACAACGAGCAAATACAAATACTGGCAACTGGGAGGAGATAAAAAACTCCCCTTTTTTACAGGAAGAAACCTTTAGCAGAACCAGACTCAGTGTTGGTGCCTTTTGCTTCAACCGGATTCCAATCATTTAAACAAAATGTAAAAAATAAAGAAACAACAATTAAATTAATTGAGATGGAATAAAAAACATTTATATCTTTAAATAATCTTAGAGGAGCAACTGGTTCCACTATGATGATTTACAGGGTACTGTCAGTAGCCCTCACACATTCAGAGCAGATGAGCATCTTTTATTACAGATGGCTTGTGCCCGAACAGAAGTAATGGTGGATTCCCTGTGCAAGCCTGGAAACATGTCATCACTTCAGAATCAAGGTCAAACCGAACACCAGGGTTTAAAATCACTTCAGACAGATTTCCACAGCAGCTGCTCCTTAAATCACAGAGCGCTATTACACAGTGTTTCCTGCTCAATAGATTAATAATTCTGAAAACTGTTCATCAAAGTTGCCTGTATGACTAGATCGGTTGTTTTGATTTGATAGCTGGCTTTAGATAGTACCAGATCTTCATAAAAAAATAATTTATATATGAATGCTACGCCTCTTTGCAATTACAGTTCATGGGTTTCATTAGTCTGCCAATACATTTTCATATTATATAAAAATGTATGACATTAAAGAAAAAAATTACAATGGCACCTATAACAAACAACGACACATAAGTATTTATATATTTTTAAAGGTGGTGCAATATGTAGTTAAGATGATGTGAGTTCTGTAAGTGTTCTTGCACATAATTTGTTGAAATAGACAATGTATGCAATACTTTTCTCCCATTAGTAGATTAGAAGGTAGTTATGTTTTGTTATGCACAATCATGTGCCAATACTTCCCATATGGACTCAAACATATTGGATCATGGATTGTGGGTCATGCATCATGCTGGCAGCTGATGTGGGATTATAATAACAACTGCTTAGATATACAACATGACTGCCCACATACACTATTACTAGATAGATAGATAGATAGATATTTCCTTTAATAGTCCCACAGTGGGGAAATTTGAGGGTTTACACAGCAGCGCAGGTAATGCAACAAGAGCAAAAGAAAATGCAAAAAAAAACCATAATAATAAGAAACAACAATGAGCAAAAAAATAGTAAATAGTAAATAAATAGTAAATAAATAAATTATTATAAGTAGTAGAACAACAAAATAATACAAATAAATAATTATCAATTAAATAAAATAATTAAATTAAATAACTAAATTAATTGCACAAATTGTGTGTTCAATGGGTTTCATAGCTGGTTGAATAGACTGACAGCCGCAGGAAGGAAGGACCTGCGATGCCTCTCCCTCACACAACGGGGATGAATCAGCCGGTGGCTGAAGGAGCTGTTTAGAGCTGCCAGGGTGTCGTGCATGGGGTGGGAGGAGTTGGCCATCAGGGAGGATAGCTTGGCAACAATCCTCCTATCTCCTACCACCTCCAACGTCTCCAGTGGACACCCGAGCACACTGCTGGCCTTCCTGATAAGTTTGTTAAGCCTCTTCCTGTCGGCTGTCGAGATGCTGCTGCCCCAGCAGGCCACTCCAAAGAAGATGGCTGATGCCACCACCGAGTCGAAGAAGGTCCTCAGGAGTGCTCCCTGCACACCAAAAGACCTCAGACTCCTCAGCAGATAGAGTCTGCTCTGTCCCTTCTTATAGATAGCCTGTGTGTGATCAGTCCAGTCCAGTTTATTGTTCAGGTGAACACCCAGGTACTTATAAGATCTCACGATGTCAATGTCCGTTCCCTGGATGTTCACTGGTGTCGGAGGAGAGTGTTTACTCCGGCTGAAGTCCACCACCAGCTCCTTGGTTTTACCAGAGTTGATCTGGAGGCAGTTCCGCTGGCACCATGATAAGAAGTCCTGGTTCAGTTCTCTATACTCCTTGTCATCACCGGCTGAAATGAGGCTGACGATTGCAGAGTCATCAGAGAACTTTTGCAGGTAGCAGTTAGTGGAGTTATAAGAGAAGTCCGAGGTGTAAATGGTGAAGAGGAATGGAGCTAGAACGGTTCCTTGTGGGGCCCCCGTGCTGCAGGACACCAGGTCAGACTCACACCCCTGTATCCGCACATACTGTGGACGGTTGGTGCGGCTGTGGCTGAGCGGTAGAGTGGTCGTCCTCCAACCTGAAGATCGGCGGTTCGATTCCCAGTCTGAACCATCTGCATGCCGAAGTGTCCTTGGGCAAGATGCTGAACCCCGAATGGCCCCCCCCTTAGAATAACAAAGTGCTGGGATAGATGCACTGTATGAATGTGTGTGTGAATGGGTGAATGTGAAACTGTAATGTAAAGCGCTTTGAGTGGTCATCAAGACTAGAAAAGCGCTATATAAATGCAAATCCATTTACCATTTACCATTTAGTCCAGGATCCATGTAGTGAGGTGGTGGTCCACTCCAATCTGCTCCAGCTTGTCACTCAGAAGTAAAGGCTTGATGCTGTTGAAGGCACTAGAAAAATCAAAGAACATGATCCTCACAGTGCTTCCAGCTTTTTCCAGGTGAGAAAGGCATCTGTGTAGCAGGTAGATGACAGTGTCATCCACCCCGATGCCAGACTGGTATGCGAACTGGAGCGGGTCCAAAGATGAACTCACCAGGGGGCGGAGGTGTACAAGGACCAGCCTTTCTAGCGTCTTCATCAGGTGAGATGTTAACGCCACCGGTCTGAAGCTGCTGAAGTCCTTGGGTCTTTGGGACTGGAACCACGCAGGAAGTTTTCCACAGCTGTGGCACTATCCCCAGCCTCAAGCTCAGGTTGAAGATGTGCTTCACTATCCCACACAGCTGGACTGCGCTGGACCTGAGGAGCCTTGAGCTGATCCCGTCTGGACCCGTGGCCTTCCTCACCTTCATCCTACTCAGTTCATTCCTCACCTGGGCAGTTGTGAAGGACAAGTTGGGGAATGGGGGCTGAGTGCCATGGGTTGTTGGGGGGGGGAAGGGGCGCTCATTGTGGACTGTGATGTATGAGGAGTGAGGGAGGGGAGCTGAGTGTGGTGGGAGAGGGAGAGGGGGCGGGGGAGAGGGGGGGCAGTCCACAGAGGGTTGCAGCAGTAGAGAGGACTGGATGGGGGAGGGGTGGGTGGCTGATCGAATCTATTGAAGAACAAATTAATGTCATTCGCCCACTTCTGGTCCCCCGTAGGCTGTTGGTTGGGCCCCTTGAAACCAGACATGGTCTTCAGGCCCTTCCAGACCCCGCTGATGTTGTTCTGCTGCAGTTGGTCCTCCATCTTCATCCTGTAGACTTTCTTCCCGTCCCTTATCTTCCTCCTCAGCTCCCTCTGCACAGTCTTTAGCACATCCCTATTACCTGATCTAAAGACCCTCTTCTTTTCCTTGAGGAGGGCCTTCATTTCAGGGTTGATCCATGGTTTGCTGTTTGAGAAACACCGTACAGACTTGGTGGGAACAGTGTTCTCCGTACAGAAGTTTATATAGTCCGTTATGCAGGTAGTGAGACTATCGATGTCCTCCCCATGGTCATCACTGAATACTTCCCACACAGTAGAGTCAAAGCAGTCCTTCAGAGCCTCCTCGGCTTCCTCGGACCATCTTTTTACTGTGCGAGTCACAGCTGGCTGCCTTTGCACAAGAGGTTTATACACAGGCAGGAGGTGCACCAGGTTGTGGTCAGATCTTCCAAGGGGAGGAAGAGATGATGAAGAATATGTATCCTTGGTGTTGGCATATAAGAGGTCCAGTGTCTTATTGTCTCTGGTGTGACAGGTGACATACTGGGTGAATGTGGGTAGAGTGGAGGACGGAGGGGCATGATTAAAGTCACCAGAGAGAAGGAGGAGTGCATTGGGGTGTTGGGTCAGCAGCCTGCTTGTCACCGAGTGGATGACGTCACAGGCCGCCTCAGCATTAGCAGAGGGAGGAACGTACGCAGCCATCGCGATAACATGCGAGAATTCCCGTGGTAAGTAAGTTGGCCTCATGCTAACGGCTAACAGCTCAATGTCTTTGGTGCAGGTCTGCTCCTTAACAGTGATGTGCCCAGGGTTACACCATCTTTCATTAACGAACAGTGCCAGACCTCCTCCTTTTCTCTTCCCGCTCTCCGTTGTCCTGTCCGCTCGTATGATGCGGAATCCATCCAGTAAAGCATGCGTGTCCGGAGTAAGCTCCGTTAACCATGTCTCCGTAAACAACATGAGGCTGCACTCACGGTAGTCCGTTTGATGGCGAGTCAGCGCTGATAACTCGTCCATCTTGTTGGAGAGAGACCGTACGTTTCCCATGATGATGGAGGGGAGAACAGGTTTAAAACGTCTCCTCCTGGCGCGACGTATTGCTCCTGCTCGGCATCCACGTCTCTTCCTCCATAGCTCGCGGGAGACCTCGGGTCTCTCCCCAGGTAGCAGCGCCGTGTGCCGGTAAGCTAACAGCTGTTCCCTGGAGTAAACAATGGGCAACGGCTGCATGCTGGATCCTCGGACACGGTGGTGAAAAGTGCAATAAGCAGAAAAAAGAGAGCGACAAACTTGACGAGTCCTGTTGCCATAGTGCTCTTCAACAATTACAAATGAAAATAAACAGAAAGGCTCAGTGCGAGCAAGAGCTGCTGTGTAAGGCAGCCACTCGTGCGGCGCCCGTTTAATATAATAATATACTGGCATTATTGTTAGTATTCTTGCTGCTCCCTTCATTTCTACCAAACTTTTTCTGTGGAGGATAAACATTTATACACCTCAGTTTATGTTAGACACTGTATTTTCTGATAAATGTTCTCATTATTTTGTTGACATGCTCTGTTCAATGGGGCATCTCTGGTGCGTCCTGGGTGAGGGATCCCTCACATGTGGCTCTCTCTCTGAGGTTTTTATGTTTTTCTTCCCCCAATAAAAGTTGCGGGTGTTAGTTTTTTTCACTCCAGTAAAGACAAAGTCTTATCTATGCGTTTCAATTATGAATTGTGAATGTGGGCTGTACGAACACAACACTCGATTGATTGATAAGACACCAACAACACTGTTGCACTCGAAGAATTGTCTAACATAAATATATATTTCATTCTGTATATCATAAGTACTGAAAGAAATTCTGTGATTATATTTGAATTAACTTCCTGTTTGAATTTGAAATCACCCCCTCCTGTGTCTGTTACTTTACATTCTCCCTTGATTACCTCAGTTAGTCCAAGCCTGCCTACCCTGAGTGTAGCTTTGATGTTTACATTTTTCACATTTGGAGTGTCTTGCCTATTCTTGCCATGTGGACATATTTTCTGGTTACTGGCCTGGACTGGTCATTTAACTTGAACTTAGTCTGTTAGCCCTATCTGATTTCTAAGACTGAGTCTCTGTTAAGTATCTGGTATTTACAAATTCACATGATTCAGTGTTGGGAATAAAACTAACTTGAGACAGATCCTGGCACCCAACTTGAGGTAGCAGATGGTCAAATTGCCCACTTGTCAACTTCTGGTAGCACTGGAGATGACAGTTATCTAGACTCAGCTCCTGGAGGAGAATAATTAATTTCCCGAGCTGTATATACTTCTGAACAGTCTTGTGGAGCCACACAGGAGGGCCTTGGCTTCTCAACAGGTACAACACAGCAAATGCATTCCTTTCAGCCAGTAGTCCTCTCCTCCTCTCCAGAGAATGGTCAAAGAGGGATTGTGTTTACTGGCATTGCTCACACAAGTATCACCAATAAACACAAATTATCATGCAACCAATCTTAGATGACTAGCATGATGCTAAACACAGCTAAACCATAGCTATTTCTGATGAGGCAGTATTTGCTCATATTAATTTTTTCGTTTCTCTCTTTACGGACACAACATTTCCTCTGTGTATTAATGGTGAAGTCATGTGTTTTAACGGCTTCTCTGCAAGGTCACTCTTGATTGAGTCCAAATTCTTTTGAGTGTCCTTAAGATGGCTAAGTCACGTTCATGAATCAGAAGGACACAAACACAGTTAGAGATAGAATAGTGGACATGGAGCTCAGCGTAAGTTCAAAAAGGAAGACTTAAACCCCCTACAGATCAGCCGCCTGAGGGTGGTCCTAAACATCGGTAACGCCCACAAGAGGGCTTAACCTGCGCTCTGTCAGCTGATTGTGGGCGTCCCCAAACATCCAATCAGGCCTGCGCGGGTTCTTTCAGCCAGTCACACAGTAGCTGTCAAACTTTAAAACTCTCCTCTCTCTCTCCCTCAGCAGTGTCAATGCAGCGACTCACTCAACCCCTCCTCCACCCCAATCTCCTCCAGTCCCGAGAAGAACACCATCACCTCTTCCGGATCCCGACGTCAACCGATCACAGTCTAAGGCAGCAGTGACGGCCTGGAAACATACTTGGTCCTCGTGGCATCCATTGCACTTCTGTCCATCCTGGAAGAGGGATCCTTCGCATGCGGCTCTTCCTGAGGTTTCTACGTTTCCCTCAAGAAGGGTTTTTCGTAGTTTTTCCTCACTCTTGCGAGGGTTAAGGACAGAGGATGTCACATTTAGGAAGTTCAATAACACAATGCTCTTATGGACCATCGAAACAAACGATTGACCAATGAACCACCACCAGTGTCTAGACCCCGGGGGGGTATTCCTGAACGAAGCTTTGCTCCTCCCCCTTCTAATCCCGATGACATCACACAGGGGTCTAAAATGCCAAAGACCACAAATATTCACATTCTCTGTGCACTGTAAAAATAAACTCGTTAAACTGAAAACCAAGTCTCTCCTGATTGAAATACACACAGACACATCTGGTTTAGGCTGTGAAACAGGAAACTGACCCCAAGCCAAATTAAAACTGGAAAGGCTTCAGACAACCATGTGGAAGTCTTCGAGAAACCTTGGTCAAAGCCCAGACTTCCTATTGAGAATCTGTGAAAAGCCTTGAAGATAACTGCTCACTACGCCCCCTAGTCCAACTCAGTCAAGCTTGAAGGAATCTGAGAAGGCAGAATAGGAGAAAATCACAAATCAGGACATGCCATGCTGTTGCACATGTTTCCAAGAAGCCTTGAGGCTGAACTGGCTGTCAAAGATGATTCTATAAAGACATGAGTCAGGAGTGAATTTTGTGAAATGAGATATTCCTTTTTTTAAGGGCTCAGGGTTGCATTACCAAGAATTTTGTTTCGAATTATGAAAATAAATAGAAAATTAATACATATATGACACAATGTACTCTGCTCCAAGCTGTAAAATTTGAAATATGAATCGAGTCTGGGCGTTGGAAAGTTGTGGCGTGTGAATACACAGAGGGATAAATGAATGATCAGTCAAAATCAACAGCGTGAAATTGTTACAATAATAAAACATTTAATTGTAAAACCCTTTGAATACCAAGTGCTTTACAACAAACAATAGTGAGGATGGTGTTTTGTTGTTGTGTTGTTCTTGTTGTGTCTCCTCCTTCCCTTCTGTTTTCTCCCTGTGTGTTGGGTGTGGCAGGGGGAGTGGCTGGCTCCTGAGTGCAGCGGACGAGGCACAACTGCTCCCAATCCATCCAATCATCCCCTCCATAAAAGGCTGGTCTGCTCACCACTCCAGTTCCAGATTATTTCCGTCTACTCCGGGAGCTGTTGTGCTGCAGAACTCTCGACCCTTGTGTCCTTTGGATTTCAACTTATCCTTGTTCTTTTCCTCAACCCAGAACCTTTGTGTGCCTCTTCGCTCGGCTTCTCGTCCTTGTCCCGTCCAGGATCCTCAAGCCAGCCAGCACCTGGCCGCTCCAGCCTGCATCTACTTCTCCTTCAAATAAAAACTGTTCACTTACCAACTAACAACTCGTTCGAGTCTGCTTTGGAATCCAAACCTAACTCAAACCTTAACAACATAAAATATTTTGTATAAAGATGTATCTTAAGAAGAGAGATAAAACAGGCAACTTATTCTTCTTGTGTAATCTCTTCTGGCAGATTGTTCCAACATGTAGCGGCCCTCACAGCAAAGGCTCCTTTGGTTTTCAGCCTTGATTTTGGAACGGCTAGCAAGCCTTTACCAGAGGGAGATAAAGGTCTGAGATAAAGGGAGGGGTCAGCCCATGCTTGGCTTTAAAATAAGTTTGAAATCAATCCTAAAAAAAACTCAGGCAGCCAGTGCAAGGGTATTTAAACAGGAGTGATATGGTTACGTTTTTTGGATTGTGTTAAAAGTCGAGCGGCATTGTAACATGAACTGAATCAATCAATCAATCAATCAATCAAATTTTATTTGTATAGCCCATATTCACAAATTACATTCATCTCATAGGGCTTTAACAGGGTGTGGCATCCTCTGTCCTTAACCCTCAGCAAGAGTGAGGAAAAACTACTAAAAACCCTTTTAACAGGGTAAAAATAAGTAGAAACCTCAGAGAGAGCCACATGTGAGGGATCCCTCTCCCAGGACGGACAGAAGTGCAATAGATGCCACGTGTAAAAACATTCATCATTAAAGTCTTTAGCGGCATTGATGCAGTCCCATATGCCACACATGATCCCATAAAAACATGTGTTAGGTCTTCAAATGAAGAGTCTGTTGATCTGTGCAGTTTTATAATGACGAATTAAAGGCTGGTGGATTTTCTTCTTAAGTTTGTCCGAAAGGAAAATGTCATGTTTAGTGTCCAGGACCCTGTTCCACTTCTCCAACTCTGACCCTGCAATGTTTTTGCTGCTGTTGTCATAGCAACACAGGCTTTAACACAAAGCCGCTTATTTAGCAGGATCATGACTATTTTCAGATACAAATGGCTCCTTTGATTAGACATGCCATTGCATTCTGCTGGTGCCAGCAGTTTGCTTATCACAAGAGGTCAATATTTATATAACCGTTATGGCTCAATTGTTCGAGTGACTTGTTTTATTCGTGCACAAAACATCATGAACATCATCATCAGTATGTTATTTATTATAGATCCTCCAACCTGTGCAGCAGTCAGGGCTGGAAGAATGGCAAGCATGAACCTAAAAGCATGACAATGAAGCAGAGTTGGAATAGGCAAAGTTTGTGGTTTAATAACGAAGCAGGGGTCAGAAGCCAGGCAGTCAGTCAGGTCACAAACAAATCCAGTAAGGAGCAGGCAAAAGGGAAACCAGGGACGAGAAGGCAGGTCAAGGTGATGAGCAGGCAAAACAGGAATGCGCTGGAAGGCTAGGTACAAACACACTAAACGATCTGTCAGAGATGCCTGTTTCCAGAGAGAACAAAGGAAACAGGCAGGTAGATATACTGTGGAGACTAATGAGTTGATCGAAGACTGTGGGTGGGGCCGCTAAAGGGATCTGTGGAACGAGGAAGTGCAGAGCAGGAGGGAGTGGCTGAATCCTGAAATGACATATGGATTAGTATTTACAAAATATAAGAAAAGACAAATACAAATATTAATAGGAGGGTGAATTTGTGCAACCATAGGTGTTGTTTGTCTCTCTCCACAGTTTGGGTTTGATGAGACCAACACTTCACCGAGGTGATGCCTCCGTCCCTGCAGGTCACTCAGAACCCAGGGAGAGGAATGTTGTGACGAGCTGCTGGCAGTGACTGATGTCGCAGCTGAACCTAAAGATGAGCACACAATGCAGGGCAGGGATTTGAGTGCATTCAAGACAATTCTGAATGGATGGCAACCCGAAGGCCAAAGGAGGAATGACCCGGAATGACATTTGTTTTTCACCAGACAGATCGACACTTTCCCAAGTGTGCAACACACTCACATAAACATTGATTTCATCCAATCATGTGAGTGATGTCAGCACGGCCTGTATTCAAACTGGCACTTCTGTTTTTTTTTAAAGCTCTCAGACTGGGCCTGTTTGTGTTTTTTGTTGTTGAAAGTCATTCTTGTAAGTGATGCAAAAGTGAATGTTTTTTCCTTGAATTCAATTTTGTTGAGTGAGGAAGCCTCTAAAAACAAACCCCAAAATCTGACCAATATGAGACACGAAAGCCCACTCCAAATATTATTTCAGATTGGTTAACGCTTAGTGTCACCTTTTTTCCATCACAAATGTTGTCATGGATGATCTTCTGATTTCCAAAATTTATAAAACACCTCACCGAGATGAACTTTTAACTTAACAATCCCTTGAATGTAATGGATCACTGATGGCACACCAGCAATTAGTGTATTAAGGGAAATACTGCGGGACTATCCAATTGTTCTGTTGGCAGAAAATACATCTACAGATATAGTGCGAGGTGGTGGTCCGGGCTGCATTAACATGTGGTACAATAAGTCATCCTATTAATGTGGGAGAAGGTCCCACTTGTCTGCTCTAATGGCTAATGTTTATCAGCACAGCAGTGTATCTCTTTAAGCTATTTTTAATGTGTTTTTTGAAGACAATAGGGGTCTATGAGTCCTGAGAGAACAGGAGCAGGGGTATGTAATGAGAGTGAGTCATGGAGGTTGAGTGTCCTCATGGCAAGACAGTAAAAACAAAATTGTATCTTCTAAAGCACGATGATGCAAGTTTTGTAGTCTGACGTCCTGAAGCTGGTCAGATCCTTGTATCAGTAACAGTGGTGGTGGATTTCCATGCAACAAGAAGTGCTACTGGTTGTTATAAAAACAAAGCAAAAGCACCTTGTGGAGTGAATCTTCTTTTCCTCGATGGAAGATGGGGGAGTCTTGGATTGAATCGTCTGTCGTCCAGTCGTTTTAAATTGACCACTTAATGCCACAGAAATGGCAGAGACAGGATGACGTGTGCGTAGGTGAACGAGAAGACTTAATGGTCTGTAAATGGTCTGTATATATTTATAGAGCTGTTCTAGTCTTGATGACCACTCAAACTGCTTTACAGTACAGGTTATTGACATTCACTCCTTCACACACACATTTATGCAGTGCATTAACGTGCAGCACTTCTTCCTATACGGGACAAATCTTGGTTCGGTATCTTGTCGCCCAAGGACACTTTGGCATGCAGATGGGGAAGACTGGGATCGAACCGCCGGCCTTCTGGAAAGAAGACAACCGCTCTATTCCCCCTCGACCACAGCTGCCCTTCGTTGTGCAGTTGTGTGGCTGTGTGCACGCTCCCTCATAAGGATGTGATTCGGTGTGGTGTGATGCAGGCAGACATTAGCCACACGGTCGACTGGGGACCTCAGCAGTTGTACAGGCATCTGATCTGTTCACTTCCCCTCCAGCTATGGCCTTGACCTGCCTTTGCATTCAGACAGCTATGCTTCCCCTACACAACCATACGCACTCAATATGATGCACATTGATCAGACAGCCAGTGAACACATCATCATATTTTTGTTTTCTTCCCAAATAAAGTTTCTACATTCCCTGGCTCATCTTCAGCTCACAAACATGGATTCATCTCAACTGGCCTGGGAAGCTGCATAATACATTCACAAAAACTGCATTAATCAGATTAGATAGGAAGCTGTTCCAACTGAATGCGTGTTTGTGTGTCCAAGTGAAAGCCAATGACTATGCAGTATTGTATCTGAATCACTATGGCTTCTACCAGTAAACACTGTTGTGTATTTAGAATAGTCGTGAGCAAGTTGTCTTACAGTGGCCATGAGATAAAAAAGGCTCAGTGTGCATCATTAAATCTGGTTATTAAATACAGAAGAATTTACAAGGTTAAAAATATGGTTAGGCAGGAAATAAAAACAGAAAAACAAAATAAATCATGAATAGTACAAGGACAACAGGAAGGCAGAGAAGCTGCCAAACATTTTCCACTATTTACAAGCAGAGATGTGGGGCAGAACTCAAAGGCTCAGATGAGTCAAAGATGCCTCCGTGTTGTTAGCACTGGCAAAGAGTCAGAAGTCATCAGAGAGTTGGATTTAATAATCTTTTTGCAGTTCGCACAAAGCCGCACCAGTAGGAAGGCCGTGACATATTCCAGTCATCCTCCCATAATACAAGCTGATGTCTTCATTTTCTATTGATAACAGGGCAGAATAAATACTGTAAATAGATGGAAATTGTTTTTTTCTACAGCGCACTGTATGAAGTACCACTGTAGTTAGAGTTTGGTTGAGACAAAATTGTTCCAGTGATTTTACAGGGGACATTAGACTTGTCGTTTGCATATGTGATCATTTCTTACGTGAAAGCTTTGACTTGAGCCTCTTGTACTCAACTTTCATTTGAAGACTTCAGATTGATTCTTGGAGAACCCCTGTATCCGTCATTAAAGCCATTGTGAAATAATTCGGCAAAGTTGTCTATTAATCTCACTTTGCTGCTTAAGTTAATGAGGACAAAGCTGCGGAAATAGTGTTCTGACTGATTCATGATTCATCAGCCCAGCTGCTTGCAGTGCGAGCAGGATCCTCACCTTGCGTTACCCTTGTTAGCCAATAACAGCCTCATTTATTATCTCTGCTTCTCTACCCATGTTATTTATTTGTGACAGAGGAGAGTGCAACGCAAGTAAGGTTGTTATTTTTCACTCAGTGTTTCATAAACAAGCTGAAGTATTACTGCACGTTGCCAGGAAATAAACTGATATCATCAACCCTCATGAGAGCGCTGTAACAAGACCTCTGCTTGTTACACGGGTATCTTGCTCTTAAAGAACGCTTTTTCTATGCGCTCTGACCTTTCATCCTCATTTCAAACAGATTCTGACAAGCACATTGTCATGTAGACAGGGAAAACTGACTGGGAATGGCTTGGGAAATCCAAATCGTACATTAACAAAACCACCTTTGGACATAAAAAGGACTTTAGGTTTTTCTTTAGAGAAGCCATCGAGTTGTAATTGGAGCAAGGTTGTGGTTGTTAATCATCATGAGGGGTGACCACTGGCAGGCTAGCACTTCAGGCTCCTCGGGTTGTTATAAACTTTAAAAAGCTTTTCTGTCGAGAACCTTTTTAGAAAACATGTTTATTCAACTTTGTCTGGATGGTATGGGAATTTGAGAAGTCTGCATTGTACAACGACTAGTATTTCATGCATTTCGTTGGGAAAATGTAGGAAAATGTCCTTATTAGCTTGAAAGGAACTGGCAGTAATGCAGTCGCACTGGTGGCTTATGACTGATGTGACAAGAAGTATTCACGCACCCAAAACCCTGAGGCGAGAATCTGCATTAATATATCACAGATCCTTCACTGGAGTGGATCTCCTGCTGTTCATTTAAAGAAATAAAGAGGAAGCTTGCAGCTTGACTGACACCAGTTACCAAACTTGCCCCACATTTTACTTCTTTGTACAGTTTTGCTCTGTTGTCCTGAGACTGTACAAATCCCTATCAGCTCTGACAGCAGTGACACTGAATAATCCTGTTTATTGAAAGCAGCGGTGGAAGGAGACAACTCGGGCACTGAGGTACAGAGGCAGTGCTGATGGGAAAAGGAGAGGGGATGACAGGAATAGTTCCCTTTTAATTACAAGCCTTGTGTATGTAGATCTGCAAAGTAAATGATGACTACAGGCGGAGGTGAAGCATCCGGGTGCAGCAGCCAGAGGCAGGAAGTGACGTACTAACTCCACTGCGGAGATCAGGTGAATTTCTGGAACGTGTCGGCTCTTATCACCATGAACTCTCTTGACATCTTCGACTGTGACTTCAATGAGAATCACACCGCTTTTTCACACTGAGACATTGTTCTTTTTGTTTGTTTTTTAATTTCTGCATCTGTCACGCGTTAGAAGCTTCATCAACCCCTTCACTCGGATATGACAACTCCACACAGAAAGACATTGAACAAACCGGGATTCGGACCAGGAGCCTTCTTGCAATGAGACAACAGTGCCACCAAATCACACCCCCATCACAAAACCACTGTGCCTTATGAATAAATGCTCCACATTTATATATATATTGTTTAGTATTAGAGTAGTATTGCTAATGCATACTGTAGCTGGTAACTACACAATTCAAACCTGTTAGTATTTAATATTGTATTAACTGTAAAATCTCTTTCACTTTAAAGCTGCAGACATTATTGTTAAGATTTTAAATTTAGCACCGTGATCGATTTGATCAAACGCTGTCCTCCGAATAACATAGCAGACTTTATAGGAAAAGGTTTTGGTCATTTAGTTTTTTCTCTGCCACATCAGTTGCAGTCATAATTGATTTTTCATCTCCTTCTGCTTCTGTGTCTTGTTGAAAAATTTATCCAGACCCCTCAGATCCTTTGATCAGTTTCTCCTCATCCAGTAGAGCGTCCAAAGATGACTGCATCTGTGCAGCACTATAGCACGAAGCCTTCACTTTCAGGTACATTTTGCTTTTTAGAATAGGACACAAAGATGCATCTATTTTTAAGTACCTCAAATACCCTCTTTTGTCAATATTTTTTCCCCTATGAACTACTGAGAAAAATATCAATGGAATTAGGGCTGCACGATTATGGCCAAAATAATAATCACGATTATTTTTGATCAATATTGCGATCACGATTCCAGCTAATGTACACGTCTCTGCATCAAAATAAAACTTATATGGTTCTTATTTGACTGAAGCAAAGTATAAATACAAATTTTACCCAAAATAAAGGGCTAACTAAAAATAAATATGCCATCAAAGAATGCAACCGAATGAAAACAATTCAGGCTATTTCCCCCTGACGTTTTTCATACAGTGCAGGTAATGCCTATTTGGAGAAAATAATTGTGCGAGGGGATCACGTATCTTTTGTCTCGTGTCTTGACCATTTTTCTGAAGCCTTCATTGCACACTGTATTTATTGGACACATGTCTTTTGCCAAATGAAATGCGATTGCATCGGTTATTTCAGCGTGTCTTTGGGAGGTGGATGGATACAGTGTCACGCTATGCAGGGTCGCTGTTATTGTTTTCTGGGTTGGCGTCGGACATGGACGGAGGTTCAGTGAGGTAACGTTAGCTTTGGCCTTAATGCATTCGTCGTACTGTGGTTTGTGGTGATTTTTCAGGTGGTTGAACAAGTTAGTTGTATTGCTATGCACCGCAGACACAACTCTAATGCACTCGGTGCATATGATTTGTTACTGGTTAACATCGCTTGCCGTAAATCCAAAAAAACTTCCAGACAACGGATGATGATCCTTTTCGAGGGACTAGCTCCTCGTCTTCTGCTCCTGACATTAACTTTCACACGTGAACCGCGACCGTCTGCTCTCTGTTCTCTCTCCTCTCCTACAATACCGGAGTCGACTGCAGACGGAACTTTTTTTGAGTCTGCCGCTGCAGGGTGAGCGCATGACACCGCCTCCTCGGTGTCCCCCTGGTGGTTGGCTGACTGTTAGTTGAGGAAGCACTTGATTTGATATGAAGCAGAGCACGCATTTTAAACGTCAATATCGCTGACGATCATGCTCATTTAATTGTGGCAGCCAAAATCGTGATCGCGATTAAAATTCAATTAATTGTGCAGCCCTAAATGGAATGCAGCTGCAGACAATGCAACCTTGGTAATTTAAAAATAGCTTTTGGCCTTAAAGTTTGAGCTGAAAGATGCTTAAATGCACTGTTCAGCTGAGAGAAGCTGGGGATTGCTCTTTGAGTGTCTGACGCAGATTAAATAACTAAGGGGGACTACATGATCACATGTATCTGTCCATGGTCAGGACAAATGATTTGCACATTGATTTCACATTTAAGCAGTTTATGGACAATGTGGCAATCTCTCCATCAAATAATACAGTGATTATATACTGCAATAGTGATACTGTTTGCTGAATACCCAATGAAATAAGAAAACATATAAAACATGGCAACAATGCAGCCATCAAGCATGCATTGTAAATTGAATAGATTTAATGAATTTTAATAACTGCAAACTTTCAAATGCCAAGAGTTGGACATTGGGGGAAATGGGAAATGATAGACTTTTAATAATGATGGATGACATGACACTTTCCAAAAGTGGAATCATATCATCTGGATCGCCCCTTGGTAGATGGCTAAAATATACAAAATGCACCTCCTCCATGTTGGCAGATGAGACATGGACCCAACTAAAATGTAGAGTAAAAGTTAATTATCGTTTTTTTCAAAAGATGGTTTCTGTCATTTTAGGTGGTTCTAAACACCCAGATGTATGTTCAAGTAAGTTTTTTCATTTGTAATTAGTTGTTTGATGCTATAAAAACAGGCTGAAATGTCATTGATGACAGCTTAGTCGACAGTAAGTATGTATCAGTGTGTCAGCCATGTATCAGCAGGATCTGGATACCATCATCACCAATGTGCAGGCTCCAAATGACGTCAAAAGTCCAAGATGTCAGCACCCGTATCTGGAATATTTTGGCTTTATTTTTATACAATGGGAGGAAGCGGAAACATAATGTCCAGCTTGACATACAGTCTATGTGTGGAATATATGATGTTAAAACCTTAATCCATAAAAAAGTACAACCTGTCACCACAATAAAGATACTCGTCGTTATATGCAAAAATACACCTTAAGTAAATTCCAGTATCATTTCTGTTTTAATTGGGATTTTAAACAAATTGATTCAAGCTCATTGACATCAATATTTATCATGTTCATCTATCTGAGATGAAAAGCGTTACAATGACCCTTAACTTTAGTTTTGCAGGCGTCTAAATCTCCCCTGTCATTCTGTGACATGTCCTGTCCAGTTGACTGGCTCAACCATCAATCACAAGCACATAACTTAACATGTGAGTACAACAAAAGCATTCCCACATACATCAATCTCAACCCTGTTGTTTTGTCTTCAAAACACGTCTTACTCACAGGTATGCACAGGCGTGAACTGGACAATAGCAGAACATCACATTATCAATCACTTGTGCTGTAAGAACTGTATATTCTGGTCGCTGGAAATTTCTGTGCGAGGCAAACTGTAAAACGTCCCACTAAAATGCATCCACCAACCACAGAACACAACAGTCACTCGGCAGCATCTGCCATTTATCTCGGGGCAAACCAGGTTAAAAGCACGCATCCCTAACACCGGGGCGGGGGGGGCTCATAGCAGCTACACGGAACATTCATTTGAATTGGTTTTACTTTCCTGTCACTCACAAAATATTCCTGTTTGTATTAACTGTGGCTTTAAAGGAGCAGTGCACGTTTTTATTTTTGATTTGATACTACCAAAACACTCCTCAGACTCCACAAGCCTATTTTACAAATAAAGAGGTTCTAAATGGATAAAATAGTTTATCCAGCTACTTCACAGGAAAATTTAAAGATATTTATACTCGGGTGAGAGAAATGATTAAAGACTTTTTTCTGTATAATAAACGAATAGTGATTAAGGTTAACTTTTAGTCTTGTCAGAGTTACATTATTGTCATTATTGTTGCGTAGCGCGGTGCATACTTTAATTTGCATAACCACACAATTAATAGCAATAACCATACATTTTTTTTAATAAAGAAATCGAGTTATACAGATATGAATAAAAAATAAATACTTCCTTGGTGAAAAAATGCATATTTACTGTTGTGTATTTTCATTTATTAACCTTGCAAGTTCTAACTGATTGGTAGTTGATACTTTAATCTAAGTATTTGAAGAGATATTTTAACAAAACAAATAAATAATAATGATTTGTGATCAGCTGCAACCTGTCTGGCTCTGCAAACCCAACAAAAAGTTGCATAAAAGTCTACTGACTTCATCCAATAAAACATGAGGATCACTGTGGCTGCCTGAGGAATTTACTTTCAAGGCTGTTATGTTGAACATGAATGAGTTTTTGCAGATCTTTATACATAACTTTATAAGCCAGGGCAAATTATATATCACTACAGTTGTTTAAGTTGCAGTGTTAAACGATCACCTCTGAATAAAAAAATAAACTAATGCATATTTTACAAATTAAATTAAGTTCTCTTCAACTTAAAATCAACAGAACCACTTAATAAGAAGTCAGTTCAGTGCCATGTTGCTAATTAGACCACCTACTTAAATGATAGTTCACTGATGCATCCTCACTAGTTAAACAGTTTGACTTCATATAAATGAATTGTGACTGGAGAAAATGAAGCAGCTCAGCCATTCGCGCCCTAAATGACACATCACAAAAATGTTAAGCAGAAAACTCTTTCAGACTTTCAGCATGAATATGCCCTGAAGCTGCTATGACACTGGGATTTGGTGTTTCAGAAATGCCATTTGATAAGTGTATGCCTTTTGGAGAAAAAAAAACAACAGTGCAGGAATTGTCTGTACACATTTGTACATTTTCTATACACACTACAACAGAAATATAAAGTCAGATGGTCTATGATGTAGGACGTTGCCTGAGAAATCAACTGTTTATCAATAATGATCTATTCTGTTTTGCATACAACTGTAAAAATACAGTAAAATTCCACAATCACATTGCATTTTTTCCCTTTTTGTTGTTTACTTAAAAAAAGCTTAATGGTATTGTACAGATATTGAACAGGACGTGACACAATAATAATAATCTGAATGTTCACTTCAATATTGGGCAATAAACAGTCAACTATCACCAGTTACATATATATATTTTTTTTCTTTTTTTTTCCCTTTCCACATACAAAAAGGTTTAGGGAGACACAAACTCAGTAGTTCTACCATCATCAAATTAGTGCATGATTCAACATTTTCACTTCCTCAGACGCGAGCTGACAGAGAGCAGACTCTGTTGCAAAGCCAAAAAGAAAAAGATAAAATCAAGATAACTAAAAGTGGACCAGTGTCGCTCTTTGATTTCCATTCTCCTAATTGGACTAATAGTCTGTTCTCGCTGTTCGATGCTGAGAGAAGCTCGAAGGTTTTCAATCTCACATCAGAACTTCAGCAGGTGGAGTAAGGTGACAGTCAGCAGGAGGCAAACGGAGCGACCGGGCAACACTGCAGCACCGTTCACATCATGGATTGCACTGGGACCTTGGGGAGAATGACACAACAAATTTTCCATCAACAGGGTAAGAATGTCTCCAGTTCAAACCAGTGCTGGGACCACAGCATTGTCTCAGAAAGAATGAAGATTGACTGAAACATATATGAAAAATGTTTTTTTCTTCAGGTGTCCATGGAAGTTAATGAATGGTAGGAATGAAAGTAGGAAATAGGAAAGTTTGTTAAATCAGTGTACAGTATAAAGTGGTTGACTTTTTGAGATGTGTGTACAACTGCTTGTATGGAAATAACATATATTTAACTTCAACAAAATTAACACATTATTGTATATATATATATATAATCTTACCGTAAAGGATTATGCTTGCATTAGTGATTCCCATGGTGTTCATGGCAACGCAGGTGTAGTTTCCATAGTCCTCTTCTGAGACATTGAAAAAGACGAGCATTGACTGTTTACCTTGATTCTCAATCTTAACTCCATTTAGGCCATGGAAGAGCCTGTAAAAGAAAGAGAGGAGGAGAACAGAAATAAACTTACATTTTCTGTATTGGTTTGGTTTGGCATTTTTTCAAACATCTTACACTTGTACTTAAGATTTGTCTTTGCACAAAGTTGGAGATACATTCACAGCTGCAGGGTATGAAGAGTTTTTTACAATAGAGCTAAAACTCTAACAGCTCACTGACTTATTGAAGTAATTGCCCATTTGTGGTCTTCATCCGTCAGCACACCAAAATGTTCCTTCTGTTGTCACTCATTGCTTTTCTTGTTCCTCTGCTCCTTTTTCATTGCCTTATTCCGTATTTAAGGATGCCAGTCAATTATTTTATCAGCCTCCTCCATCTTTTTATTCTTGAGGACGGATTTTGTCTTTCGTGGACTGACGGGCACTGCGCCTGTCAGCATCAGGGATCATTTCACAGTGCAACATAGCCTGTGTTTATATCAGCTCTTATATCTGTTCATGAACATCTTTCAAGTCTCCAGCCTTCAGCAAAAACCTGTACTCTCCTAGAATATCCTCAGAACATCCAAGGCAAACACCTCACTGTCACAACCTGAGTGCACTGCTGTCCAATCTACTCTGCAAATAATTTCTCTTCTTTTCAAGTGTTCATAATGTGATTAAATACATCTCCCGAAAAAATGCAGGGCATGAGGAATCAACTGATTACATCAGATACAGATAATTTGAAACAAGAATATTAGTAAAAAGGCATTACATCAACAAAGACGATCTGGTCTGGAATATTTCAATTAAAGTAAGTGCACACCCTACAGCAGTCAGTATTACAGCGTCTGGTGAAGAGCTCAGAGGAGTAACTTGCCTGCGGTCTTCTTTGTACCACTCAAAATCAGCCCTCGGGACTGCAGAGGCTTCACACTGCAGGACTCCTTTCTGTCCAACTGGAGTACCTGTACTCCTCGAGTTAGAAATGAAGGGCGGATCTATAAAATACAGTGAAAGAAGATTTTTAAATTGCTTTGTGTTTTGGGCTTCTTCATACTCCTATTTAAGTGTGAACTGACAATTTGATGAACAAGCAGAGACACATATATGGAGTGTGAGGGAGTTAGTTTCATTATGTGGGACGGCGTCCAGTTGACTCTATATTCAGCCATGAGGAACTACTAGACTTTTAAAAGCACGTAGCCTCGCAATTTTCATTTGTCTGTGTAAATCCTTTTATATTCCCAGCATATCTGTGAAAGCAGTTGCTTATTTATAAAGACTGCAGATACACCATAACAGTTAATTCAAAAACACTTTCAGCCTCAGTGGTTCATACATTTTTATCACAAGTCCAACGAGTTCCAATTCAGAAGTGGTGAGGATGAGGACTGTGGACAAAACGGTTTACAAACGCTGACCATTTGCAAGCTTGTTCAACAGATTGACACAGTCAGGGTTTATTTGAAAATATTGCTTTTCCATGAAAAAGCTGTTGGCTTTGTTTTGTTTGTGTGTGTGTGTGTGTGAGCCCCATGTGTCATGATCGTTGTCCCCTGAAATACTTGACCATGCATGTGATAACTTGGGCCCTTACAGTTGACGGTGACTTGCACTGTCCTGACATCGGCGCTCGAGATGTCATTCGAAGCAATACACTCATATGTCCCTGACTGCTCTTTGGTGATGGTTGTCAGCTCCAGGTTTTCTTCCGCCGTCACAAATGCATGGGTGCCTGTGAAGATAAGTTAAAGTTGAGTCAAAAAACAAAAAAAAACAATGCAGTTTCCACAAATTTACTCTTTGTTTGACAATCAACAACAGGTTATACACTTGCCATCCATATATCCAGTTCGCAAGTTTGTAATTCATGCTCTCTGTTACAGATTTGTTGGCTCTGGGCACAAGGTTGAAGTACTCAAGGGATGTGAATTGCTGATTTTAATATAAATTTAAAAACTGGCCCTCCATCCTGTTTGTCAAGTAATGAATTTGCAGACACAAGTGAATATAAGTTAGGTAGATAACCTAAGAACATGTTTGATATCTCCTCCTCTCTTATAATGATGTGTGAAATAATGACAGTCTGGTTATTCTTCATAAGGATCTCAAGATATGAATTAAAAAATTTGAAATAAAAATAAATCTCGACAGACCACAGTGGGAGGTTGTGAATTGGGGATTTGTCGTTTCCGAATGTCCCCAGAAGGCAGAGAGCCCAGAGCATCAACTCATTACACAATGAAAATGAATGTATTTCCTCGAAAAAAAGCCCACTTGAGTAACACCACAAATTAGCCCTGACACTGGGGATGTTAAAAGCATGTTCTGGTGACAGAGAGACCTTGAGATATTGCAGCGTGGGTGGGGAAATGGATAGGAGCACTAATCCCAATCAGTGGAAATGTCAATCCAGCAATAGCTCAACATTAGCATAATATCATTGTGTTTTCCAAATCCTCAGCTGTGGACACTGTTGGCTGGGGATTCACTGCAAAGGTTGTGGGCTGGGGATAATCAGCTTGTTACATATAACCCAGGGAACAACTAGCACTGGTAATTGAACATTTTCATCATGGATAACTACATTAGGCAGAGTGTGGGTGACAAAATGTTTTTGAGTTACTTACTATCTGGTACTGGCTGGCTGCTTTAATGATGGCCAAGGGTGGAGGTCTACTTTCAAATTATAGTTTAATTACCTCATTAGCTTTCGAGTACACTGGATTATTACAATCTAGGTTGCAAACTGCATTCCTGTTTGTTTGAGTCTACTGTGCTTTGGAATACTACAATCAAGAGGGAAATTATACCTGTTGTGGATACCTAAGTGGAAAATATAATATGTTCTGTTGTGTTTAAAACTGGCATATCTTATTTCAAACGTTGGTTGGTACTAGTACAAATATATAAATACAGCCAAATTCCCAGATTTAAAGTTTATATGCATATAAAGTAGTGATATCTAGTGGTGAAGTTTCAGATTGCATTCAACTGAAAACCCCTCCCCTCACTCCTCCAAACTAGGATGGTCTCAGTTTCAGGTAATTATACACCAATGAAAACACCATTATGAATATTATATTTCTTAATCCTACACACTGGTTGTTGATAATTGTGCAGTCTGCCTTTGGATTTGTTTGTTTCTTTGCTTCTACTTCCTGGTTTCTTGCTGCTGTTGCCAGTCCCCTACTGGGTCCTGTTCCTGGCAGTGTGTGTCGCTGGCTGAATGTCACCTCCTCCTTGGCCTACTCCTACCTTCTGCCTTTTTCAAAATCTTTTTGAAACTTCTGTTACTTACCTGTCTGCCTAAATATTACTCACTGTGTTTTTTGCCTATGTGGAGGATCTTCTACCTCCTGCTACTGCCACGCTGAGCCAGTTCTCACTAACTCTCTTCTGTACTGGACTGGTGCCAGCCCTTGTCTCTGCCTACACTCTCTGAACTCTGGAGCTGGATTCTGGAAGACTGATCACTAGCCTGTTAGACTCTGGACTCTGTGATCATTCACTTTGTCACCTAATTCGTTCTTTGTTATGAGTTTTAAAAATTAAACCTTTAAAAACTAATCCTTACTCCGCCAAGAGTCTGCCCTTCAAGTTATACTTTATCACTGGTCTTTTAAAATGTTTATCTCAGAAAAAAATGCCTGTTTTTGTTTATGAAACTATTCCCTCTTTTTCCCTATTCAGAGAATTCAGATTTAAACTGTGCTGACAGCCTGAGACAGTTTTTACTCCAACACATGGAGGCGGCTGCTGGTGTGTGGATCTGCTGATTCCCACTTAAATCCACTGCTGAGACTTTGTGTCTGTGTAAGCATCTGCATGTGTGTGTACTTCCTCACATTGTTATCAGTAAAGTGTCAGCATCCGGACCACAATTTGAAAACAGAAGTGAATACAATACAGGACTAGACTCCAATGTGGATTCCTTTTAGGAAATGTCAGTCCTTCGACTGCAAGCAGGTGACAACATGTGAAGGTTAAAATAAAGGATTGGATAATGACCTGGCATGGCTACAATATATGCATTATGATATAAATGTCAACCCAACATACCATAGAAATTAATATAAAGAAGTCATAATCCTCATATATTACTCTGGACAAGCAAATCTAAAACATCAATACGACATCAGTTCCAATTAGCATGACTGGATGACTAATGGGAGAGGAATTGCAGTGCCTGAGTGGCAGCCAGTACAAATGAGCATCGTAAAGCACTCAGTGGAGCACCTCTGCAATATTAGCCATTAGCTTAAGGAGCTCTGCTGCTGAGACGCCAATCTGTGCAGCTATTTAAAGAAAGATTACTGTCGTCCAATTACAGCTGTTACAATGGAAAATACCACATATTGTAGGATACAACTTCTTTTCATGACAGATATCAGTATAGGTTGTAAAAAGTCTATTAAAACTAAAAAGGGAAAATTTGTTAAAAATCTATGTTGACTTCACATTGATAGAGGCTGACAGGCACCTATTGGAATTTCACAGTCAAGGTTTTAAATTTTGTTCATGGTATAATTGCTAAAATAAACCCTTTAGCAGGCAACAGAAATGATGTGGCCCATGTTTGGATTCCAGATTAGTTGAATTTTACAATCAATATTAAATAGGATTTCAATGTACTATTTTTTAATCAGGGTAGTGATTGAAATTTACCAAAGACAAGCCGAGATTTTTGTGTTCAATTATTTTGGAAGTCTGACAGTGCAACCATTTGCAATGTGTAAAAGCAGTCATGTAATCACTTTGATAAAATAGGTATGCATTCTTTTTGAATCTGAGAATCCCCTGCGTGGTTTCTAATTGAACAGATAAAGTGTTCACCATATGTTGTACTTTGAATGCGTTCTTATGGCTATCTGTGTATTTAAATCATACTGGCAGCTTGGCTCTGAGGATGCAGGGACAATCAATCAGTCCATCACTTTGGATCACACTTATAATCACAATGTTTATTATGTACAAGGCTAGGATTTTTTTTTGAAGACCTTCTCGAATGATGAACTCTGTTACCATGAGGTTGACATTTTTGGTTTTGAGTGAAATAAATCGATTTATGGAAAGGACTGCTAAGGTACACTTCACAGATATTAAAGGTCCCCAGAAAGGAGAAGTTCTACTGACTTTGGCTGAGCCCTGACATTCCATTTAGCCAAATGCTAGTTTCCCATAAACCTCAGCTGCAGTTTGCATAGTATTAATTAGGACATTTTACAAGTTCTCAATCTAAATTGGTAATACTAAATATCATTTGATAACGATAGCATGTTGTAATTGTAAAAGTGAGCATCTTAATATGCTGATGTTGGCATTTAGCTCCAAGCACTTCTGTGTTTAAACCTCACTGAGCTACCAGCATGACTGTCGACTATAATTTGTTTCGGTACCTGACACAGTACAGCTTTCTGGGTGCTCCCAACACAACTTTCCTTCTTTATTTATATATATTCTAAAGATTTCCGCAACACAATGGTCACTACATAATCTATTTGGCTGTTACATAACCAACCTCTCTTTTCACTATTGTGTGTTTGTGCGAATTCTTGCGAACACATTTGATGATAATTTGACTCTGGCCTGCTGTGCTTGTTGAGCAATACAATGCATATCTCTAGCTTTTGTAAATGTGTCCCAGTGTATTCTTCACACAGCGGTGAGGTTCTGTCGGCACATTTTGCTCTGGCACAAACAGAAAATAAAAAAATGCAGAACAATTTTGAGAACTCGACACAGAGGTACTGGCTGCTAGCTGGGCTTGATGTTGTATTTAATTTTTCTGTTTATAATCATAAATGAAACCACACTTATACATGTTTACTTTAAATTGGAATCAGAATGTGAGTGACTTTGAATGTCCGAATGTAGTAAATCCTATATCATTACTGTAAAAGGATTCATGCGACGTTAGGGCTTTAATGAGGTAGGATTTTAAACTTGATGGATGGCACATTCAAACAGAAAGACGTATTGAAGCTATAGCCACTGACAGTCCACAGTAATAGTAGAAATACACATGAAGCCTAATATCTAACATTTTGGGCCTTAATTCCCTTTCCTCTTCGATCCAGACATCATCAGACTCTCTGTATCATCTCGGGTGATTCGTAACTGCAGCCTCCTTTAACTCTCCCTTTCATAACTCTCTTTGCCTTCAGTCTGCTCTTCTGCAGGTGGAATTTCCGTCAGCTGGACTGAGATCAAGTGACTGACTCAGCCAGTCGAAGATATTCCACCTCTTCAACTGTGTATCTTTAGGTTGTATTTAGCTGAATCTGAGCATAGATTGTTCATATATACCTCTGCACCAACATGTTGCCTTTGTCAGCAGTGAAAACTTCAATAAATGATTGAGCCAGTTCCATTAGAGCTTTGCCATCAAAACTGAGCCAGGACCATGTTTGACATGTGGTGGTGCTTTAGGCAAAGTTCCTTTGATATCTGTTTTGAGTCTGATGACTATCCTCTTTCCAGACCAATGAGCTATATCTTTCATACCTTTTCATATCTATATATGTAAACATTCTCAAATTAAAGGTGAGACATAGCACTTTATTGTCAATGTTGATTACATTCTTTTTATACATTTTCATATTACAAATACTAATGGACTGGACTACATATCTAAAGTTTTATTTCTGCATACAAATTGTGCCCATATGTCAGAACAAAAACCTTATGCAGACCCTGTAAGTATACGTGTGGTTGTGTTGAAGTGGGTTAGTCCTTTTCAGGGAACAGGGATGGTGACAGGATGTGGGACTTGAATAAGAACCTTGAGGACACTTGATTTGAAGTAGTGTGTCTTTGCAGACAGCAGCCAGCAGGTAATTGCAGACTTCCATGGTTTCTAACCACTGCAAAGCCCTGTGGTTATTCTCTAAGTCGAATTCGGTACCTAACAGAAGGTACTTGAAACGGTCCAGGGTCCTTTTGATGGCTAAAGACACTCCAGCTGCCCTGCCGAGCATGGTCCTCCCCCAGGACTGGTTTCCTGCTGACACCAGCCACTGGCCTTTTCTCTTCTCCATCACCTTGCGGTCACATTCCACCAATACCTCTGCCTGGGGCATGAGTCTGGGTGTTGAAGGGCACACTAAAGTTTAGCTGCATCTGCCATCGTCTTTATCTCTTTTTGATGACCCTCTTGATTCACCTTCACTCTCCTTTTACTAGTTTCCCCTGGGGGTGATAACACTACTACAATATGGAGGCAAGGGTTGCTATATTCTCTGGATGTGTTTGGTCTCGAAGGAGGTGGCTGGGTACAGGCAATCCTCTTACTGTGCCATCCTCCTTTACCTGTAGTATGAGCGCTTTTTCCAGATTGCACACTAGTTTCATACTTTTCTTTATTAGATGGCATTGTTTAGAGCATTTACCAAGCCAAATGTAGAGATAAACACAAGAATGGTTATCACACTCACAGATGTGACAGTGTCTGGAGAAAATAATTTTCATCGCTCAATTGTACTTACAAAGAGAGGAGTTTCAGGCGCTGAAGATCTTTGGTCAGCAACAGAAGAATTTTAAAAATAGACCTTAAAAACAACTCAAAAATAACTGAAATGAAAATCTTTATCTCCAGAGAGATAAACACTTTTGATGTCGACAGACAGAGCCACATAATTGGCAGCACTGATGCGGCACAATGCTTGTGAGACAGAGAATGTGATCAGTCCAGGGTGTGGTTATGTTAAGGGTAAGGGGCCATAACTTGTATTGATACTTTATGAAGCCTGTGCATTAGCCATGTATTCAACTTGGATACTTGGTATCCTCACATTATTCTTCACTAGTGTACCACTGCAATGTGATTAATGTAGTACATGGACTTAAGGACTACTCCCGCCCATGTCCCATGAGGGTCTGACAATTACCACACAGCTGTAGAGCTCCCCTGATAGCACCAATCCCATGGGGTGTATTACTGATATAGCCACAGTTTCCTGCTGTTTAATTGTTTCATACAGTTTTCACAGGTGAATTTTCCTGAAACACTGCATTCTTTAATGTGTCTAAATCAAACACATTAAAGTTAAACTATTATTTATTTTGGTCACCTGCAGTTCTTTAGGGGTTTGTTAACACCTGCACACAATGCTCTGTTAAAATTGGGTAAAGAACATGTACAAGAGCTTTGTAAATTTGGAGATCAATCAGTTTTAAACTATTATTTAGCTGTGCATGGAGGAAATTCATAACGTTTTAGCCCTGTCCTTCAGTTACTAGTACAACAATAACAACAAACTACACATAATGAAAAAACCTGCATGAGTAAAATAGTGTCTGTGACATTTGGTTTAATTTATCTTTAAAGAATAAATATGTATGCAAGAAATGCCCTTGCAAATTGTTTTAAGAATACACTGCTCAAATATGAATTGTAACAGTATAACATATAACAAATAAGTCGTTAAAATTTCATGGATACCAATCTGTGATTGAAAAAAAGTGATTGTGAATCAATGTCACTGCTTTGGTGCAAATGAAAGTGACATAATGTGCAATAGAGAGGCAAAAGCAAGACAACCCCCAAAAAGGGTTGGTTTTACATGTTGTGATCACATACAATTGCTTTTTACCACTGGTAGACTGAGGCGGTATCTGCAGCCCAATCGGGTTGCACAGGTATTTCAGCTGGCTGTTTCTCACAACAGAGCATGGAGGAGAGACCAGGAGACCGGCAGTTACATAAGGAAAGCTGGACAGGTCCATAGAAGGGCATCAACCCAGCAGCAGGACTGGTATCTGCTCCTTTGTGCAGGAGGAACCCCAGGAGCACTGCCAGAGCCCAACAAAATGACCTCCAGCAGGCTACAGCAGTGTATGTTTTTGACCAAACTGTCAGAGACAGACTCCATGAGGGCACAATGTCTTCTATTGGGACCTGTACTCACAGCTCAGCACCATGTAGCTCGATTGGAATTCACCATAGAACACCAGAATTGGCAGGTCTGCCACTGGTGAATAGTTCTCTTCACAGATGCGAGCAGGTTCACACTGAGCACATGTGACAGGCATGAACGAGTCAGCAGACGCCATTGTCTGTATATATTTTCCAATAAAGGACATGCCTGAGAGTACTACAATTCATCCATATGAAATCCATAACTTTATAATAAAGTTAAACTACTACTAAGTACACATCCTAAACCAACTGGAATATGTTCACGTCCGTGATCCTTCTGGCAAACAAGTGTAAAGATTAAATGTTGTTTGCATTTATATTATGAATCTGTTTATTGACATTGAGAGGTGTTTGAACAACAGGCTCGACTGCCTGGCGCACAACTTTTTGTTTCCAAAGTCAGGTGAAACTGAGCCAGTCGCTTTCCACATAGACAGATGGTAATTGAGGGAAGCCATGGTGGATAATATTTAGGGTGCATGCTAAACAACCACTCGAGCTTTGAAGGGCATATGGCACAAGTCATACAGGAATTAAATGGCTGGCAGGAACAGAAGGCCGATATCTTCTTCACCTTTTAAGCTGACAAAACAGCCCCTGCATAATATATTACAACGCATATTGCACTGGTGGAAAAGTGACAACATTGCTAACTATTAGTTTGCCATGTGGGAGCCCAGCAAGTGATGGATATCAAAGCGAATTACATAATTTTATAACAACATGATCATGCATTGCTTACACAAAAGAACTACTCATATTATGCTGCCGCCTGCTCCATGTGACATTCGCACCCTGATATAAATATTCAGCTGCCAGCTGCTCAGCCTCAGTATGAAAATAGGATAACACTTTAATGTAATATTATTACGAGTTCAGGATATGACAGTGCAAAAGATTAGGGATCAAAGATGGTCAAATACTCAGTCAGTGGCTCACAGAGCAGGACCAACCTACAAAACAACCCTTGGGCTGGCTTTGAAGAACAACCATAACAAGTATGCTGGCTGTGTTATTTGAAGCTGAGAAATAAATTGTGGTATTTTCACAAACTTTTGTCTCTGTATTATAATTGTGGCCACCTTAGTATCAGAGACATCAGGAATCACAACAAACAGTATGAGGCTCCAAAAGGTTTTCAACTGACCTTCGACTTCAGACCTTCAAAGAGAGCTATTGGGTGGCTGTGTGCCTCAGGGGGTAGAGTGGGTCGTCCACTTACCAGAAGGTTGACAGTTTGATCCCAGTATCCCACATGCCCCATGCTTAAGTGTCCTTGGGCAACATACAGAACCCCAAATTGGCCCTAATGGCTATGCCGGTAGTGTATAATAGAGAAAATGATGCACATAGATGCACTGTATAAATGTTTTTATGGATGGGTGAATGGCAATGGCTGTGCTTTAAAGAACTTTGAGTGGACATCAAGACAAAAATAGCACTGTATAATTATAGACTAAAAGCAGGTCAGAGGCTTAAGTATTTCTTGAAAATTGATCGGGTTCAAACTAAAGCCGCTGATTGTTCAACTAGCTTCTGATCTAATAAAGGGGTAAAATAGATATAAAGAATTTCCTGAAAGGTTTTGGTGTATTTCAGGTCGTTATTATCTCGGGATTGGGAGGTAGTGAGGTTGAACTGGTTGTCCGCTAATCAGAAAGTTGGGAGTTCTTTCTTCAGCTCCTCCAGTCTGCTTGTGTCTCTTTGTGCGAGACACTGAACTATGCAATCAATGTGGCCACGTTGATAGAGTGGTGGACAGGCGAGAAGGAGAGAGGGAGGAGCTGTATGAATGTGTGTGTTAAAGTCACTCATCATATAACGCACTTTGAGTGGTCATTAAGAGAGAAAAGTGCTACATAAATGCAGTCCATTTAACGTCCATTGTTAGGTCCAGACAGCCTGGTCCTCCAGTTGATTCGCAGTACACTGTTGGCTCGAGTGGTAAGTCTCACACAGCTGTAAAAGCTAGAGGCAGTTTAACTGGTCAAATGGGGTCACATGATGTAAGTAAATTAACATTTTAAGTATGTCATTACACAGATATAGGTGGGCTCTCTATAAACTGTATATGCACCTATGTTTCAACAGGCTGGGCATGGAAATTGTGATTTTGTGAAGACTACAACTTTGACGTCAAAAGGTTGGTGGATGGATGGCTCATCCAGTCCACATTCCAAAGTGTCCCCGGGCCAGACACTGAAGACTAAATCGCTCCTGATGGCTGTGACATCAGAGGGTCAGATGTGAGGTGGAAACGCACTGCAAATAGAAGGGCTATTTGAATGTGTATGTGAATAAGTGAATGTGACTCATAGTGAAAAGCACTTTGAGGGTTTTTTTATGGTGAGAAAAGAGCAATAGAAATGCATTTCTTTTTGGGATTCTGTGGCACTGTGTCATTTGATATCAATGAGACGATTTTTGATTCTGAATGAAGGACAAGTTTTTCTTTGAAAATATCGGTCGAGCAGCAAATGCAGGGTCGCATGTTATTGTTCCATTTTGTCCAACAGCACAATTTCATAAAAGGGGCTCTGTACTGTCATGTTTTCTGCACTGTTTAAATTCATGTTTATACAGACTATTTCCTTTGCTCTGCAGAATTCAGCCAGCTCTCAAACAAATGCTTCCTGACTGTAATGTGTAGGCCTCATTTGATTGTGGAAGCAGTGCTGATACAGTCTCGTGGGTGAATTGATTCCCTGATGGCATTAGGTCAGTTTCTTGTTAGAGGCCAATGCCCCTTTTAATGGATTATGCATATAAGCATTCTGAATCAATGAGTACCTGCAGCTCACAGTCCCTCCTTACACCAAAGGAAATATACACATCCGTAAAAATTGTTCATTAAAAAAGCATAAAGAATTAGTGAAGGACAAATGCATCACATGTGTAACTATAGACTACTGTTTTTAGAGCCAGTGGCAAATTACCACAATATTTATCACAAAGCATCAGTAATGGGACAGAGCAAATTTCTACATGGATCAACAAGATTCTTTAAGGTAAATCAGGGGACAGGGATCTCAAACTAACCCTAACAGCAACCATTTATCTTTTACCATTCATCATTAAAGTATGTTTTTATATATCTGACATTAAATGAAATGTTGGCATCTGCTTCCCACAACTTTTTCTTCCACTTGAATAACACTCACACCTGCTTTGTATTCCCTGTGGATTTGATATGAGTGAGCAGTGACAGCTGTTATTATATTGAATCCCCCCAGCTCCAGGTGTAAGCGTTGGTGTCTGTTGGTTGTCACCAGTTTCTAAGACAACTGGGGAGATTTTGTTACGAACGTTTATTTTAATTACACTTTCTGTGGAGGCATTTAACGGAAACAATGAACACACGCACACACGCAGACACACACACACACACACACATAAGAGGGTCAGGAAAATGGCTTAACCAAAAGTGATTATCACTAATAGTGTTAACCTCTCCTATACCCCAACCTGTCCATATAGGTGGTCGTCCAAACCAGAAAACACGAGGGTATCTCTGGCTCCAGAGCTGCAGGATTGACAATTAAAGATCTGCTGCTGGGGTCAGCAGTCACTGCTGCTTGACAAAGAGCTGTTCACCTGTTAATGCAAAGGTCAATGATGCACAACTCAGTGCGCAGACCCCAAAGTCAACACGCTATTGTCACGATCGACAATATCACTGATTAGTGCCAGTTACCTCTGCTACTATGAACAAACAGGCGACCGGCACTCTCACTGTTCATGTGTCCAAAGATCACAGAACTCAATACACTACAATTCAAGTGTGAACCATTGCAAGATAAAGAGACATATGTTCCACCGACAGCCAATTAGATCGATTTCTTTTATTATTATTCAAAAAAGCATTCTCAAGTATCACTTGTATTATTTTCATTATAACAACCGCTCTGGCAGTGCTTAAATCGAATACTTACACAACCTCTCCTGATCTCTCTCTCTTCCACATACTCCGTCTCCCCTCCAATTTCCTCTCACCTCTCCTCTCTAGCCCATTTCTGCTTTTTAAATACACTTAACTGATTTTTTTTTCACCATGACAATTTTCTTACTAAAACATAAAACAAAAGGCGAAGTGGTAACATGGAAACAGGGAAGCATGTTCGAATCTCCTAATGATCAGTTTTCCTCTCACCTCAACCAGTCAAGGTACATGGTCAGCCACTGCCTCACTGACTCCCCCCTCGGATCCCCTTTTCTCTTACACATTCACATGGTATTATGAGGCCTGAGCTATTTAGCTCATATGCAACTCAGTGAGCACAGCAAACACTTGACTTCAAAACACTGATGACAAGCAGCTGAAATAAACTGAAATGAAATTGCACACACTGAATAGTCTTAATTATTTGCTTACAGCATGTGTCTACACCATTGGCTGTATTTACTCAATAGATCGAGCAAAACTGAGGATGTCTAACAGAATAGTCAGAGAGAAATGCAAATGAGGTGAATACATATCAGGACAAGTGGGAGAGCCTGGGTGATATAAAGAAAAGGGAAATAGGAACTTTCAGTGGAGAACAGCAGTGGTCTGTTTACTTTGCAGAGCTTACACTGCAATATGAGGACACGGTGGATGGAGGCAGAGGAGGGAGGCAAACTGGAACACAGTGAGAAGCTGAGCATGACAGTGCACCCAGAATTCAGGTTTTCAGCCACATACACCATCGTTTTACTCAGTGAGTGCACCGCCAGGTGAGGTCATAGTGGTGCCTTCAGAGACTAAAAGAAAACACAAGTTAAGATCAGCAGTACAGAAACTTGTGTAAGACAAGAGGCTGCTTGTGCCATGATGATGAACCTTACACAATCTAACATATCCTCAGCTTTTATAATTGCCTACTGGACTATATTAAACCACATCTTAATCCCATATATATATATATATACGATTTTTAGCACTGCTGTGATCTAAGGTCAAGCCTCCACTTGAGAGCAACACTTTGCTTCATCACTGCCTCGTGCTACTGTTCCAGCCTGTTTGATCACGCAGCCACTAGTTTTGCCTATATCCTCTACCTCACACAGCCCCACATTTTATTGTTAATTAATGCTGACATGATACAGGGTATCATATGAGTAATTATTTCATTCGCTGGTGCAAATTATTTTACAATAAAGCACTGACCATCATTGTTGGCAGCACCTCTAATTGCGATATGGCTTCATCCATGGATGAGATGCCAAGGATAGGCTATTCCTTAGACAATTGTGACTCCTTTGTGCAGACTAATTAAGAGACTGTTGACATTTAATAAGTAACAAGCTATAGTGGAAATAAAATGAGTGCAGGGGGTGTGATCCTGTCATTTTATGCAGCTGAAGAACGCCCTCACTGCTTGATAGAAGTTACAAACCAATTTTGTAATAATCCTTATAATTGTGTTATTTGTATAGTTAAAAAATTGCAATTAAAAATGTATATTAAATATATAATCAAAGTACTCTACTAAACAATTCTCTCTGATACAACCATCTTCAATGAAAGCTGCTTTACTCACCTATTCGAACACAAAACATTTGCTCTTCATTTAATTTACACTAAATTAAGTAACTTTGTTTCTCTCTCTCTCTCTCTCTCTCTCTCTCTCTCTCTCTCTCTCTCTCTCTCTCTCTCTCTCTCTCTCTCTCTCTCTCTCACCCACACACAGGATGACAGCAATTATAATTATTATTACTTATCATCATCATTGTTATTATTACTATATTAACTGGATGCTTCTATCATTAAAAACACCTTTGCATCTACATCATATAATTATCACTCTTATTATTGTCAATATAACCCAGTATGACAACTGGTCGCTCTCCCCTTATCCTCCCTCTCCCCCATCTCTCTCTTCTCTCCCCTCTTTTCCACCGAGCTCTCCGCTCTTCCTCATTTTTCCCCACTCACTCCAAATAGTGGAGGCAGATGACCACCCACCTTGGGTCTGGTTCTGCTTGACTTCCTCGGTCACCAGAGTGCTGCCACACAAGCCCCCCCCATGAGTGACATCTCCAAAGCGATGTATCACAAGATACCCTCTAGATCAGTGGTCACCAACCTTTTAGAACCAAAGATCATTTTTAAATTCCAAACCTAAGCGGACATCTAGCACCCTGATATTTTCCAAGAAAACCAGTTAGGAGGGTCATATTAATTTGTTTTAGCAATTTCTGTTAAAGGCCGAATGTACGTGCATAAATATACACAAAGAAGTAATGCAACTTTATCTATTCAATGAACAATATTCACTTTATTATCAATTCATATCTAGAGCATCTGTTCAGTGCACAATATTTAGCTTCAGTTTAAAAATATGTTCTGCAGAGGAGCTGCTACTGCAGCACAAGGTTTTTACATAGGCTTTGACCTGAATATGGCCATAAATGTGACTATTTCCTTGTATGAAAGTAGTCCCTTGCGCTCAAATAAATAAAAGTCCTATACAGTGTACATACTATACAGTATACAATAAAATCTCCTTTTTAAACAAAAGAATGGATTTCGTCACCCGAAATACTGGAGTGATTTTATTTTAAAACATATACAGTAAGTGTTGCAACCATTTATGTTTGTAACCTAATTTCAACAGTTGAACATTAAAAGATCATTTTCTCTGTTTATTCTTCTGTAAAACACAACGTTTATATGTCTGTGACACAAACGTATTTGCAACACCATTTCAAAGTTAAAGCACTCCAGCGTTTCACTTTCTGAATCCATTCATCTGTTCTAAGGTTCTAACCGGGCTTTGATTATCATCGACAGACGGCAAGATGCATGTCTTCTTACCCTAGTTTCCTGGTGTTTAGTTAGTACATAAACCAGCTTATTTTGAAGGCAATGCAGTAGTTAAACCAGCAGCAGACACTCTGCAGTGTTAGCAACAGACACTGAGCTGACCTGCGGTGAAACTGCAGCCAGTGAGTCCAGAGAGTTTGGGGATCAACGTCGAAGACTGCCAGATCGACCAGTAGATCACCATCAACGGGTTGGTGACCACTGCTCTAGATGATTTTCCAGGTTGGCATCCATCCTACATCCCTGTGTCTTCTTTGCGCTCACCACCAGGTAAAAGCCAGTCTGATATTTCTAACATGAAGGTCTTAGTTATTGATATCACTTATATTAATATGGTGTTTGAGTTATATATAATTATTAGCCTGGCATTAATTTACATTTACAAATGAGTCCAAAACACTTCATTTTTGATTAGCAGACCTATACATAATCAGATCAATGAAACATGTGACAGAGCCAGAGAAAGGAAAAACATAAACAAACTACAATATGTTGCAATTATTTGTTTTTCTCTAAGAAAAAATGTAAACTGTTCAGTTATTTCAGTGGTGTCTCAATTGCAGATTCAACGGACACCTTGCTTGTTGAAATGAAAATACTTCAGCTGTTCTCCCGTTTTTTTTCTCTCTGTCAGTCATCACAAACCAATTTTCTGCAATATCTAATGAGGTCATCTCCTTTGTGAGGGGGAAATATATTGTCAACGTTAGTTTTAAAAAACAAACCCTTATTTAAAGCAATAGTGAGTAGTCTTACTCTATTATTTCAGATGAAAAATCCTCCAAAACATATATTAATGTGGAGAGGTTTTTCTCAGAGGCTTTTGCAACTGACACTAATTGAACAGCCTGGCAGCAGTACAGATATTCCCTTTGAGTGAGCCTCACAGAGGTCAATCAACACATTGACGGGATTCTGGTCTGATGCCTCTCTCACACTAAGGCTTCAAGCTGGAATCCGCTGCTGGAGGATGATAATGTGTCTGAGTCACAGGCTGTTCTAGCTCCTGACTCCTGCATTAGCCGAGACATCGAACACGATGAGGTGAAGGCTGGACAGAGCATAACGGAGCCGGGAGCAAGGGGCAGGGGGGGAGAAGGAGTGGTTTGCTTCCAAGTCGGATGCTGGACCGCGTGCTTGATAGCTGGAGTCAGACGATATTTAAAAAAAATTGGAAAAGTTTTCAGTTCCAGCCTCTTCCAGATCAGAAGCATCTTCATAGCAGTCATTCACTCCCGACATGCTGTAACGCCCACTGCCCACCATGCATTTCTCAGAATACCATCATCAGCTTCACTTTACAACAATAACCAACCTTGCTGCCTGGTTATTAACAAGGTTCAAGAAAAATTGCTCCCCTTCTCTTTTCAGGACAAAATTCATGACCCATCTAGTTGTGTACAAATCTCCCAGAGATGGTCTGACCACTGCATTTCTCCCAGAACTTCTCACCCCTTCCAGCATCACTTGCTGGAGGTTATTCCACAAACCTGTTGAAGCGTCTCAGATGCACCTTAATACCAAATTGTATTCTGTATCCTTTAATTGTGTTTAATATTGTCTGTTTATATCTTTTATCGGACTCATTGAGGTTTAAACTGTGTTTTAAATTGTTTCATGTTTTGTTCTCTTGATTTGACAACAAAACTACTTGTTCTCGGCCCACACAATCTATGATAAATGGACTATACAGTATACTGTGTTTTTCCATTGTTATGGACCACTGCTTTACAGTACAAGTTCCATGCAGTCACACGCACAGTCATATAGACAGCACCTCCTCTATCACACACCATACATACACACAAACCACTGACCAACCGGTTAGTGTATGGCCCTCTCTACCTCCTGAGCTAGGGCTGGCCAAATCTATCCAATGTCACAGGAAACAGAAATACAATCTGTGCAATGAATCACATTTTTGAATAATAATTAGCTGGACGCTACAGCAGCTCAGAAGAGCAGTTTACACCTTGTTATTTGAAAGCATTACAGCATTAGCAACCGGGAGCACTACACATCAAGTGTAACATAAAACAGCAGTGTAGTAATTGATTTTCTTGACAACCTAGTGGAAAGATTCATTACAAATGCCATCAATAACACTAACCCCACGCCACAGTCCCAACAGCCTGTGTAAACTGGGGATATGCTTGTCTGCAGGGGAAATGTTACAACCGATCCAGTATAATCCCATTACATATTTACTGAAGTCACATAGTGGCTGAAGGGGGGTAGGGCAGTCGTCCTCTAACTAGAGGTGGTTTGATCCCAGTCTTCCCCATCTGCATGCCGAAGTGTCCTTGATACTGAACATCAGATTGCCCCTCTCATAGAAAAAGTGCTGCCCGTAGATGCACTGTGTGGATGTTAGTGTGTGTGAATGGCAAAACATTTATAATACAGACCATTTACCTCCCACTGTGATCAGTTAACATGAGTGTTTCAGATAGAGAGCTCGGCTACTTGACCTGCTAGTTAGCATTAGCAACAGTGCCATTAGTGTGGGAAGCTAACACAGAGAGGAATTTATCCATTGTGAAACTGTTCTTATTATATCGTGCCATTGGATGCTATGTTATAATTATCTCCATCTAAGATGAATCAACACAAAACAAAAAAGCAAGCAACTTTTAAAAAGCAAACACTTATCCATTTACACACCTATGATTTCTGAACAAATAGTTACTGGTGACTGATGTACTGAATATACTTGGTTGACAAATTGTTAACTGAAAAGGCTTGAAGTTTGTGCGTTTAATGAACAAACTGGTAAGTGGCTAATGTGCTGTGTTGTCAAGGATATTTCAGCACAATAGTAATTCTAGATTAGTGGACCTTCTTGTATCTGCCCTTGCACTCTATTACTGTCAGGTATTCATTGGTTTCATTTCAGCAATATGGGAACCTACATATACTGTGCGATCCATTTGATAAAAATCAAAGTCATCTTAGATGAAAATCAATTAGTTAAAATACAATATAATGTAACAATTGACTAATCATTTATTCATTCTTACAGTTATAGCATGCAGACTGTTCTCGATTATTTTTTACTCCCCTTCCCCCCTAGAATTGTTTTCTATTCATAGAGGTTTAATATCCAGCCCTGTGTCCTACAAATCATAATCCGACAAACTAATTGTAATGTGTTTTGAGGAAAATGTAATACCAGGTAAATCACTTTTTTTTATTAGCACATTAAACATCATCATTGAACATATGTGGAAAAGCTTTGCCGTAAATGTTTTCATTTTCTCCCCCGGCTATAGTCGCTCATTGTATGGGTAATGCTTTTTTGATTTAGGTCAGGGAAAGAGGTCTTAGTGAAATATAGAAAAAGCCAACACAGACATGAACCATGGAACCGCATGTGAATGTATGGCGCTTTTATGCTTAGCATTAACAACTCGCTTATAATTCATCTGTGCCTGCACACTCAAGCCCTGAGAGAAACAATCAGGGGGAACTTCAGGTTCAGGTGTCTTGCTCGAGGACACACTGACATGTGGACTGGAGGAGCTGTGCATCAAACCATCCACGTTTTAATTAACATGACCAGCTCTAAGACCCGAGTCAGGCAATATGATCTGGGCACCATGACTGTGTCCTTCATCGCATCCAAAGCAGATGTCTTTGAATACCCCAATGAAGACAAGGTGAAATTTACATATCCCAAGAGAACTGCAGACCTCCTATAGGACACATACCAGTGCCTTGTTTGTAGATATCGAGTAATTTAAGACGCTAAAAGTGTTTTTTGCTGCTTATACAAAGTTGCTAAGGACATTTCCCGCAGCAGCACTTAAGTACATGAGTAGGCGCATACTTGATGTTGAAGATGTTGCAGAATACAGTTGAACTTTGGACTTCTATCCTTCGCTAAGCTGTGCTGTATATTATAAATGCAAACATGACAAAATGTCAGTGAGATGAAAGAAATCTTTTCCATAAATGAAGGTTTCATAAGTACGTTATCTTTTGAGAAAATCATCATTTAATATTATATCTACTGGATATAAGGATGGATAAACATTCGCTGCCTAAATGAAAAGAAAAGAGCGAATATGTGACCTTAAAATAAACCAATAGTGTGTAAGAGTACAGAGACACTGAGCTGAGCTTCTGAAGGTGATCCAGTTTTACTTTGCCACATTCTGCAGCCTTGGATCATCATGCTGCCAAAAATCCGCCCACAGGGTGCTCAAATCTCAAGAAACTCAGTGTGCTGGTGGAGTGTGAAATTCCCAAGCCTCTGTTACATCAGCCTGATAATTTTACCTGATGATAATTAATAACGATCCACCAGTGAGGCATTCATGCACACCACTTCAGCTGCACCCCAGTGGCATATGACAAAGCCAGTGTGAAGACAGTGGTTACACATGTGACACGAAAGCAAACATGATGTGAGGTGGGAATACGCGTTGCATTCAAGCTTCATCAGGTGTGCGACTGTCTTTATAATATGCAAGAAAAGAGAGGCAGCTAAGGGTGGCTCGGTAATGATCTGATATGGAGGCTTGATTTGAGGGGGTTTTCTGCAGCTCTCAGGAGAGATCACAAGCCATTAGCCATTGCTTTAGGGACCAAAGAGCCTAACACTGCTGAACAGTTCATTAATGTTTTTGCTCCTTTGAAACTTAACAAGAGGAGTAGCAGAAATAGGCCCGGAGGCATTACTGTGCAGTTGGGTTGGATTCGAAATGAGATTCGGGCGAAAATTGAGTGAGACAAGTGAAAGCGCTGCAGGATGGAGAGAAAGCATCCACCGCTTTAGATATTTATTTATTCAAGCTGCTGCGGGATGATGAATGGCTCTCAGGGCACAGCACCATTATGTTCCCCCTGACCAAAGATTAACCTCTATGTCAAGGAATTGATGTCACACGGCTTTAATGATGATGGGCGTCACTTCCACAATTTCAATTATATTTACCTGGACATCGACTGTTTGTTTTGTGATAACTATTACAGGTTAGTTCAACACAGCTTAATTAAAGACAAATCACTGGGATAAAAAAGTCCTCCTGATCCCAAGCGGCAGCAGGATTCCAATCCAAAAGGCTGTGGAGAACCAGCCCTGTGTTCCCTTATCACTTAGCCCTGAAGCTTCTGACAACCATGTCCACCTCTGTGGATAAGTGACTGTAATCTGCTCCCTTGCAAACCCATCGTGTGACAGGCACTTAACATGAAGCATCCCTCACCTTTCTACAGATGCCCTGTCATCCCTGTCAGCAATACTTTTCTGAGGGTCTGTCTGTCATAAAAGCACCGGCTAAGCAGTGACAGGAATCTGGCATTCAAACGAATAATTAATAGCTATGTCAAAAAAAAGGGAACCCTCGGACAAGGTGCTAAAATATTAAGAGACTAGTCCAGATGAAGGTGGTTGTTATAACTCTTTTTATGCTTCATTTCAATTAACTTACACAAGTACATGTTCAGCTCCAGCTCCCCCACAGCTGATGGATAGAAGGATGGTAGTACAAACATGCAACTGTCTTTTTGAAGTGTTTCCAAATTATATTTAAAGTCATCGTGGACATTTTGTGTATGTACCAGGTCAATGACACTAAAAGCATTTGAAGGGGATTCAAATTATTCCATGGATATTGCAGCAATGCATTCAATACTTGATTGGCACTCATACCAGTCCTCTTATAGCCTGGGTGCCAGACGAACTTAGCCCCGCCCACAACATTTGTTGTTCGGGAAGTTCGGTCTGGAGTCGCTCCGTTGGGGAGAAACTATGCTCGAACAGAAGCTGGTCGATCCAATCAAATCGTCAGGGCGGGCTTTATACGATGATGGACAGGTGATCAAGAGTAACGTAATCAACCACGTCATCAAAGTAGGCTTGGATAGAATGCCTGCCGCTGGAGAGCTGAGATGTGTAGATGCTGCATTTGAGTCTGTTTTAGGAGACATCGACAGCGCATTCATTTTGAAAGAGGAACAGAGAACGCGGAGGCGACGCCAAAGCGCTGCGTCGCGCTAATCCCTATCGCGCCGGCGCTTGGCTGTTAAACACCGGACGCTGAAGCGACGCTGACCCGCCGGGCAGCGCTAATAATATCACCGGTTGATCCAGTAGTATTCAAGCATACCGGTATACTTACTTGTTGCTCCAACATTAAGCAACAGCGTCCCAACATTTGTCTCTCTTGGTGTTGTCTTTATACAACATGTTCCGAGGATCATACAACTCACTGCACTTCTCCACTTCAATTATTAATTTAATGTCATCCATGTTGAAGAACTTCTCCTCTGTTTGCTCCGTTAAATGTCGGGTGTGGAGGGTAAATTACGTATTCTCCACTCAAGCCTATGTGGAGCCCCCCCCCTCTCTCTTTTTATCTTTATCACTGCTTGTGTGGCTGTAGTGGATGGGTCAGAGGGAGACATTTAATAATGTCATTGGTAAAACTCCAGGAAAACAGAAGGGGACTTCAAAGTATTTAAATTAATTTCAGTGTGTTTCCTGTCGCGATACGCTCGCGTCAAGCGGAAAAAATAGACTCGACGCCGAAACGATCGCTGCACGAGCGAGCATAGGGAGCGAGGCAGCCTCGGTGCAGAGCGGCGCTTCAGCCTCCGGTGTGACCCGCACAAAGGTTTAACATGGGAGTGGATGGGAGCCAGCTGTTATTTAAGGCTTGGCGCTGCGCTTCAGCGTCAGGTGTGAACCCGGCGTTAGTAAATAACTCACAATGATTCGCTTAACATACGTCACATACTACGTTGCTCTGATTGGTTGTAGGTCTATCCAATTGAGCGAAGAGGAATTATATTTCCTGGTTCGGTTGAAACACGCCCCATAATCACAGCCCAATGGAGCGGTCTCAGACTCACATTCTGACTAGAATTGTGAGTATGACAACGTCAGGCTAGTCCTCTTATGAAACCACATTGAAATTCACTCAATCCACATTATTGACTACTGCACCAAATTGCACATACACATTTAGTATGTATTACGTCTCAGTCCCCTAAACATGCATTATTATTATCAATGAAACTTTTTAAGATATCGATGGCGGTGTTAAAACCCCTCCTATCTTGCAATGATAAAGATAGCGGGGGGAAAACCCCATAAAATCCTGGAATCCCCCTTGGTCTGGACCAGCATCAAAATGTAATGGATTTTCACTTGGGTCAAGCCGCACCACTGTGTTTTGAGATTGTGCACATGCTCTATGGAGAGTGAATGATGGGCAGACAAAGCTAGAGGCTGGGACACAAAGATGAGGATATAATAAATCGCTGAGCAGTGTTGAGTTTTTTTTGCTTTGACTGACTTTCAATACATAACCAATCTTTGCCTAAGTCATATGAACGTAACATAAACAGCCATACGATGCATTCACTATGATTGAATTGGATGAACAGAAATAAATGGATTCCAGCTCCATTATTCATATTTCGAGATTTTGCAGATAATCTTCAATAAAATATGTCTTAATTATGCTGACAAGATCCTGGTGGGATTATGCTTCTGTTTGCTGTTCCCAATTGACTGTAGATAAACAGAATTTTAGCAGATAGGGCTTTATTTGTGAATTAATATTCACTGTGGGCTTATTTCAGCAGATACCATCTGCATTAAATGTGAGTTTATGCTTACTATGCTACTAATACTCCATCCACTCATTAATTGAATTAGTGTGTAATCCAGGCAGCATGTAAATTAATATCTGCCTGATCCAGATGTAGGAGGAAGAAAACTGCAATGTTTAAATGAGTCAAGACCTAATTTAATTCTAATTTATTCACAACTGTAATTAAAGCATCAATTAAAGTGAGTCCTTTTCAACCCCAACAATATGTAAATTATGAGTCTTTGTTTTTCTCTCTGCTTTGATTGTCAGTATTTTGGAAACAAAGTCACCACCCACTGCTCTCCTCTTTAGCCCCCCATCTCTTATTACGTTAGGGGAGATAAATTCACATCATCAATGACAGGCAGAGCATAGATCTCCATCACACGTCTGATGACATGCAGACTTCCCTCTAGCCCTCAGGCAGACAGTGGTGCGGAGGGGGTGTTAAATATACAGTATAATCACCCCTGAGAGACAGCCTCAGATCAGCTTGTGTGGATTTACTTTACAACAGATAAGTCAGACAAAGTCATGCACTCACTGCAATTCCCATATGTTTCATCAAGCGCCCACAACATTAAATGGCATAAAATAATTATTCACTGGTAAGACTTTCTGGGGCAGGTAGTTGCAAATGATGAGTTTACACTACAGAGCTGCCCTTAAAGATTGCTATTTTGCCAGGGAATTAAAATTTGCACCCACGTAGGTATCAGTCACCAAAGGCCCCAAAATACCCAACTCTGACAAACTGAGATAGATTAATTATATCAGTTTATTCAAATTTCTCTAATTTGAAGTCATGTTAATGGGATCTCACTTAGTGTACTTGTGACCCGCATTCGCCCAAAGCAAAAAGAAAGAAAGGAAAAAAAAACCTTTCTCAGCCAAGAAAGAAACGTCCATGTTCTTGGCTTGGTTTCTCACATCTTGACAGAATGGGGACAGCCTAAGTTGAAATATGACGATAAAAAAAAATTGCTTTCTCAGCAGAGCATAACAAATTATATATAAAAAATGGTTACACTTTATTTCACAATGCCCTAATTATGGCACGATAAGGCCTTAATTATGTGTGCAGGCTGTTCAAACGATATCTTACAAATACTGACTGGAGAACAGCTAAAGGTGTGGGGATAGTGAGAACCCCAGAGCACTCCGTAAATACACTTGAAAACTAAAAAAGCAATGTTAAGAAGCTTCCCTTTTTTTGGCGATCTAGCAGTGCTGAGTGTGATTTGCTACCACATTGCTGAACATATGGGGAAACATGCATGGCATTTATGCATATGAATCAACAGGCACTAAACCCAGCAGGGTTTTTATGTAAAAAGTACACACATTGAAAGGACCATGAAAACTAAAGTGCCCACAATTTCAGTCTTGGTCTTCTTGAGATAATATTATATATCAAAAGAGAAATAATGATGTGCTCTGACAAATAATAAATACAGGTTTAAATATACAGACCAATTTGCATACAGATGTGATTATGCCTGTAATTCAATATCTGACTGACATGAGGCAGCCTACTGAGTGCTGTCATTACCATATTTATGAGTGGCCATTGTAAAGCTTTATATGACAGAGTACATCATATTTCAAAAGAGCAACTTTGCAATAAGTGCCAGTACCTCACAGCCACCTCCCTTTCTCATTTCCACAAAAGGTTGCTATCACCACGGCTGGTCTGCAACAACATAATATCCTTTCATACTGTTCCCATGCTAGAATCTCCTGATACATCCAATAAGTTGCTTGAAAAAATTAGAGGCAGTCCTTGTGTTTGCGTGAGCAGCAGCATGCTCTGCACAAATTGTGAAAAGCAGGAGAGTCCCGTTGCGCTCCTTCGTGTACCTTTGTGCGCAGGCTTTTGTTTGTTCTATGTGTGCCGTGTGCGTGTGTGTGTGTGTGTGCGTGTGTGTTTGTCTGTTTTCTCTATCTGAGCTATTAAGCGAGGTACAACAGCAGCCTGGAGTCATGATGCCCTCCCTTCCTCCCTCCACACCGCTCCGCCTCCTCTGACAGCAGAATCGTTTTTCCTTTTCTTCCAATCGCCTTTGATGATGGCTTGTGTTAACTCCCCTGAATGTGTATTCCACTTGAAGCCTCCCCAGTTCCGCCTCCCGCTGCATCATAATTTAATTGCTGAGCATTCTCGCACCCACCTCCCACAAGCCATTTGTCTCATTCATTTTAAATGCATGACCTTTCCTGAGAACAATGATCAATCAATAGATGTTTTCCCCAAATGAAAACCGCTGAGTGAATTAAAAGCCTTTCAGTGCTAAATTTATGAAGTGCAAGTACTGTAAATCAGGCTGAGAAAAAGGTCAATCATTAGAGTCCTTTATAGTATTTTTTTTTGTTTAGCCCGAGGACTCAAACTTCAAATAATTCATTTGCACTGATGTTATGTGGGTGAGCTTCTCCATGCACCATGATTACCAATGGCCTCGCTGTGTAGTAGAGGTTTTCAAAAGAAAGATGGGCAAAGAGATGATCGACTCATGCTGTAGTAGAATCCATCATCTTTCCCAAACACGGGATTACAAGCAAACACTGAGAGACATCTTCCAGCTGGGCTTGCAGAGGATCCTCCAAGGAGCTGCTGCATTATTTATTGGATCTATTAAAAACACCTGCTTCTGCATCTGGGACCAGTTAAAGTTCCAACAAGGTGTGGCTCAAGTCGACCAACTATTCAACCTTACCTTCTGCATGTAGGTAGGCATCTGTGGTCCATTACCAGAACATTATGGGTAAACACATTTCGTGCCAAATTATCAACTTTCACAACTTAGAAACTTCATTTGACTTTCTGACTCTATGGCGGATAAAGGGTGGAGAGCACAGCCAATTCGACTAATACCATGTCCCATATCATACGTGAAAGGTTTACTCCAGGACTCCTTTGCTATTTATTATTGCACCAATAATTAATTTGCCAGATGCATTGTGTATAAACACACACACACACACACACACACACACACACACACACACACACACACACACACACACACACACACACACACACACACACACACACACACACACACACACACACACACACAAGTCGCTCTGAACACGGCTCTACTGGGTTGAAGGTTAGGGTTAGTAGGTATTTATAATGATATTTGATTTCTAAACAGAGGGCTCAAAGGAGACAGACTATGCTCGTTTCTTGAGTTATTACTAGAACATAAACATACCATTAGGATGAAGTACCACAACCCATTTCAACCCAGTAGAGATCTGTTCGAAGTGGCCTGTTTTTAGTCGTGTTCCATTAGAAGCCAACAAACTTCTGCTCCCCCCTCCCCTCTGTTCCACTCAGGGATGGCCACAACGCAGCAACGTCAGTGTTCAGTCTGCCTGCTTAGAACTGTATGCTTGCTGTCTGAATATACAATGTAAAGTAATATACTGTAAACTGAATTTCTGTTGAATTTTTTTGTCGGCCAAAGATGGTAAAACAATTTTGGATGTTTAACTACAAAGTGTCATGGGTTGGATTTGTTTGTGTGCTGCCAATGGGACTGTTAGCCTTGTTTGCTCATTAAGCTTAATGATGGCTGCTGTTTTCATGCTGTGCAGAACTGCCAGTGGTGAAAAAGGCAACTGGTTTTGAGGGCATGATCCTGTGTGATGCAGGGCTGAAGTAGTAATACTGTAGCTGGGAGCCGGGACTGCCTTTGTTTGATTCTATCTCCTGCAGCTGTTGGTGATGTTGAAGAGTGGACAAAGACAATCCTAGACCCAGGCACACACCACATTCCTACAGGTCCTACAGAAAAAGGGTGAACGTTTTGCGTAATTTGAAATTTGTGTGCATAGACTTGGGCAGTGTAATTTCATTACCTCCCTACTCCTGAAGTAGATTGAGGCTCCAAATCTGAACGGCTCACTGATTCATACGTTTTTAGACAGGGGCAGCCCCTTAAGAAATTGAGCTGCTACGATATTTATTTACATATTTTAATTTCAGTTTTAATAGTTTAAATGGTAGCCATCTGAGAGACCCAAATATGTGTTTATAAAATTGAAAACTAAAGTTTGCATGTATGATTTTACGTGTATTTACTCATGCTTCAAAAAAACATGGAAAGAAAAAAGTGTATTTATGTACTGGAACACAGGGGGTGTGTACTGGGCTCTCAGTAATTCGTAACAGCAGATGACCAATGATCAACACTGAAAGTGTGCTGCCGACCTTCTGATCACCTCTCTCCAGCAATCTTTTGTCTCTTCTGAAATGAACTTCTGCCTTCAAACAGTTATGAATGTCTTAAAAAAGTAAATTACTGCGGATGATTTCCGTGCCCAAGGGTAAAAGCTGAATGTCGGTGTCAGTCAGATGATGAATGTACAGTAACAATCTGTTTAGTCCCTTACAAAACGATCCTCTATTCTCTCATCAGTAGGTTTGCTTAGAAATATTTCTTCTTTCAGCTTAAGTACACGCTGGTGTCATGGAGATTTATTAACTGATCTCTCCCAGGATTATAGACCCAACTCTTTTCTGATTAGAAAGAAAACTTTTTTGTGAAGCTCGTTGTGGAGGAATATCCACTTTGATAACACATGTCTGACCAGAGAAAGACAAAGTGTTCGAATCCTTTGATTTGTGGAGAAACCACTGGCAACACAACAGGTTTAATAATTTTTTGTCATTCATGCCCAAATTGGAGGAAAACTCCCAGTAATTCCAGTTTTTTATTAATGACATCTAATTTCCATTTGGAGGATTAAAATACTGCCTTGTCACTATTGTGAAGGCAAACATTAAATTAGTCATGTCCCTGTAAGAAAACCCTCGGCAGTTTTATTTACATTGTTGAAATTGCTTGTTTAAAATGGGGTTCTATCAGCTCAAGATTCTGCATAACAACCCGTAATCTTAAAAGTCTTCCAGAATAAAATGTGCCCTGAATTTCATTGATAATACATGATTTTCAACAAGCAAACGGCAAAGCTGCTACTGCTAAACCTCTCATTGAAAAGGCCTTTTTACATCCAAGCATCTCATTCAAAAAAATTATAACCGATATCTCCCTCCCACTGAATATAAGCCCTCTGAAACACAGGTATTTCAACCACTCATTAAGTTAATATATAGGAATTAGGTTATTCTTCCTCTTCACCCACAGTCCATAGATAAGAAAGTGTTAACACGAGCCCTCCCCCCTAACATCCTGACAAGGGAAACAGCTACGAGTGCAAATGTCCACCTACAATGTGTAATTAATAGATTTGTTGTGAAGGAGAATTACTTACATTGCTTTTGTGATTAATGATGGTAGGACACATGAGAGCAGAAGCCATTCCCTCACAATAGTCTGCACCTGTCTGAAGCTTTCTGATGGCTTTTACCTGCAAAATGCACCGGATAAGACAAAGCTAGGATCCAATTGGGAGCTCCTTGGTGCACTAATCTTTCTTTTAGCCCCCTGTGCCCCTCTGTTCCTCCTCAGCTGCCCCCCTCTACATCTCTGGCTCACTGACACGCTGCACTCAGACCCTCTCCCTTTTCACTATCTCTCGCCCATAGTTTTTTTCTCTGAATGTTTGGCATTTCATTCTCACAGCCTTTTGAGCCTTGTGTGGGTGTAAGGCTAAGGCAGAAAGTTTGAGTGAGCCCTCCAGGTCCCCTTCAATATACACACACACACACACACACACACACCTACATTAGCACCCTCTACTTTTACAACCGCATACTACTTTGCCACCTTTAACAGCCAAACAACACCCCACACTCCCACGTTGTGATTTTAGAAGTGCATTTGGCCAATAAATTTGAAAAGAAAGCTTGCTTGGAGACTTCCCAAAAGTACACAGGCCACAGAGGAGGTTATTGTGAAATGCTTGTTTTAATGTTATATGCTTTATTTTCGCTAGCTACCGCTGTGCTTAGAACTGACTAGATAACAATCCACATCTCCAGACATATTCCCAAGGCTTAGACCCTGTTTGATTTATAGTAATTGGCTTACACTCCTAAAGCAATCCCTCTGCCGACATGACATTCCTCTGTATACTAACTACTGATTGATACTGTAGATTTGACTGTAGAGACTAGAATGGAAATGACTAACAATCAGTTAATGCTACAACCAATTGATATAAAAAGGGTTTTAAAGGGAAATTCCCTTCCACTCCGTCTTGGCCTCAAGAGATGCTGTATACATATTAATGCTCTGGATGCTGTCTGCCACAGAGCTACCGCTGTCAAAACTAAAGACCGAATTTATAAAAAAGGATTCCCTCAGCACACAAAATGGGTCACAAACCATATTGTACCTTCCTCGTTTTTGAACATTTAATCGTAGGTGCTGAGGGACAGTAATACACATAAGTGAGCAGTGCAGTACATAAAATCCCACATACATCATACCGGTCAGGAGCTTCAGTTACTGTTTAAAACAAACATCTGAATCAGGATAAAATGTGATTTTATTGATTTAGACCAGCCAGCATGTCACCCACACTCAGCTTTGTCACGTATTTCTAAAACCGCTGATCTCCTATGACACACAACAGTCTCAGGAGTTTAATCCAAAAGGGGCCAAACATCACAAACATCCAGAGAGCAGGCTTTCTGTGCCTGGAAACACTTTGCTGATGAGAGAGGTCAGACAAGGATGTTCGGACTGGTGCCACTCCTCCAGCCAAGAACAGATACTGGGGAGGAACTATCCAGTGTTAGTATGGTGTTCTCAATAAAATGCTCACTGCGTGTCGATTATGCATTTTTCCCCTTGTGTGCATTTTGAAGATGGTGTTAAAAACGAGGAGTAGAGCCTTTCTTTAAATGAGAACCTGATTGTAAAACCCTGTACCAGCTCTTGGGAGATTGTAGCTGACCCGAAGATGTGGCCTCCCTGAATAGGCAGCAGGCAAATGAGAAAGGGAACATCTCCTTGGTGTTAGCAGAAGTAAACTCAAGGACATGAAAATATATTTAAATCAGACGTACCACAAAGTTGGAATCAATCATGACGATATATTAAGGAGACTTTGTGTCTGCATATAATCTATGGAGCGAATGTCCCGTTTAACAAAGTTAATATACTATCAAAGTTTGTTAAACTTGATTTTTGGTGGCCATAACACCTGCATCTCTGTGCTTGCATGGTATTATAAAGAAGCTATTAATTTTAGCCTGTATGGCTAGCTATCCATTTGCTGACATTTTGAAATGGTAAATCGTCTGTATTTATAACATGCTTCTCAAGTCTTGATGAGCACTCAAAGTGCTTTACAGTACAGTTTTTCTATTCAACCATTCACACACACATTCTTACAGTGCATCTATGTGCAGCACTCTATCAGACACTGCAGGCACAGCCGTCTGGGGCACTTTGGTGTTCAGTATCTTGCCTAAGGACACTTCAGCACCCGTATGGGCAAAACAGGGATCTAACTGATGACTTTCTTATTTGTGGAAGACCGACTCTACCTTATGAGACACAGCCACCCTAACTTAACCATCTATTTTATTATCTTGCAGTGTTCCCTGTTCTAACACAGTCCAGGAACATGTTATGTTATCGAAAGGGAATAGTTTCATGCTATAAAGAATTCAGTCATACTGACATAACTCTCTCTCTTCCTCCGCTAATAGTTACTGCTGAAGCTAATACGTCCAACACATATACATATGGTAATTCTGTCTCAACCACAGTCAAATTACACTCATCTGAGCTACATGAAACCTACTTTGGACAGTGTTTTGTGTGAAGTCTAAGTAGATCATCTCTGCTGCGCACTGATGCTCACTGACATCACAGAGCTCAGAAGGCCCTCTGCTGACCTCTTCCATCCTCGGACATTGGTCCCATCAGTTCTTGAGCCAGAAGCATTTGTTGTCTTGTGTCTACTTTCATCAAAGTTGCCCAAGAATGTGCCTGTGAGTCAACCGGTGCTCTACAACATGTGATTGTGAGGCTAACCAATCAGTTAGCACAATAGAGTGGTTCTGAGCATGTGCTGCAAAATACTGCACATATATATATATATATATATAGGCAAACTGAGTCATGCATGTGTTTAAGGATTGGAAAGAAATGTGCACATTTACTTAAATTTCTGTAAAAAATGAGAGTTTGAAATTTGTAAATATTCACGTGAATAAAACCAAGGGTAGTTTGGGAGGCTTACATTGACTTGATTTTGTCATTGAACGAACATCTTATAATGGAAATCCATTGTGGCTTTAGTGAATCCAAGCACAAAAAAATAAAAGTAACAGCTGCTGTACTCCATGAAGGACACAATCACTAACTCTGTAAAGCCACCTTTCAGTCCGACAGGTGGTGAGTATTGAATACCACAAAACATTTGTTATTGGTGACATACTGCCTTGGTCTCCACACAGTTTATGTGAGAAGGCCGCTGTATTCTGGTAGATCTCTCATATCAATTGTGCCAAGACTAAAACCCCCCATTGATAATGTAATTCAATTTTCTTTTTCACATTATATGCTGTATTTTTCTGATTTTGTACAAAGTAAATCATACAGCATCCATTTATGAAGAGTGCCTTAAGGTTAAAGTTTAATGTTCTTATATAATGGTGTTATTCAACATCAGTTTGGTATATGGGCGAAGAGTTTTTAAACTGCAACAGACATCCACCTTTTAAATCTCTCATGAAAATATGTGACAGAGAACTTTTTAAGCCACTGCAAGACTGATGTAGTTCTGTTGTGTGACACAGATGAGTCTCTGCACGAGTGAATTCTTTATTGGGTGGCAATCAGGCGCCAATTAGCTTGACCCAGTTTTATATGAGACGAGCTAAAGTAGCTTCATTTTCACAGCATTTTACTTATATTTCATATTAAATTCAAGCAATGCATTGTGTTAGTAGATATATATACTTTACATCTGGATGTTGTCCTGACCTATAATGGACTCCTTTGTCACAGTGGAGTTGCATACAAACCCATAGACGCATTATGACATTATATACAACAGCTAATTCAAACGAAAATGAACAACTAAAACAGTGAGATCTTGTAAGTCAAGCAAGTAATAGGACTGTAAGGCTGCTCCATGGTACATAACAAGCAATTGGAAGTCAAATTATTTTTTTAACCACTGTACGGTAATAGGTACTCAGCTTCAGTGGCCTTGTTTTTAATTAGTTACTTTGTTAAACCAAGTTCTCAGACACTGGCTCACTTTGTTAGGATAGAGAGCACGGTTTTAATTAGAAGCAAACAATCAATTGTGCCAATATCATTGTATTGATAAGCAAAGGGATTAAATTCAGAAACTGTCTCAACATAGAGTTCTGCAGAGACCTGCAGAGATTAGGGGTAATGGATTCTGGGAAATTACAGCCACTGTATGGAGGTGCTAATCCTTTGAGTCTACCTTTAGAGCAGTAGAATGCATAATGATGGATGGAAGAAGCTTGTAAGTGGATGTGATGCTTGACAGAATGTCACACCAGGCTCTCAGGAGGCCCCACTCAGGACTCTGCATGGTCAATTCAGAAGGATCTACTGAAGGCCATATTCGACTCATAGTCAATTTGAATTTCTGTGCAGCCACTCAGGGTTTAATAGCCCTCAATAAATGAAATGTACAAATATTAAACATGCTTACAATTATGGTAAAGCAAAATAAAACGGGTCAAACATGGGATTTGCTCCAGTTGCAAGGCAGCGAAGACATAAACAACTACGTATGTAGTCTTCGTATAACTTATATCAAACTCTAAATTAGGGCTAGAGTTATTACAATTTTATAGACACCAAACTCCAGACTAGGTTTAAAACCCAAATTATCTGATTACCTAAAGCAAGAACCCAGTATACGGGAAATGGTCTTTATTTATGTCTTTTCTATTCTTTATGACTACTAAAGCATTTCACAGTACAGTGTTGCCATTTACCCTTTCACACAAACGTTCATGCAGTGCGTCTATGTCCAGCACCTTCACATCAGGAATGGGGGATACGTAGATGGAGATGTAACTTCTCTCAGGTTTTACTATTCTGGTATGATAAGGTTTTAGTCAGGCTGATTATGTTCTCGTCTTGTCTAATTCATGAATTAAATAGAGCACTACATATTTTGTACCTTTTCTTCTTTCCCCTTGCATCTCTCAACGCCGATAGAAAGAACAACTCCATAGATTAATTTATCATCAAGTCACTCTTTGGCAAAGTCAACCATCATGAAATAATTTACTCCATAGGGAGCGAACACGAGGGGTTCGCTCCCTATTTTTTTTGTAATGAATTGTTCTACAAGGCACTATGTTGCTCTGTAAAGATTCATCCAAGCTGTATTTAGACGAAGTCGAAAACCAAGCCTAAATCTCTGCTGAGGAAAAAAGGAGTATTGTCTTGACAACAATGCATTTCCCCTGCATGTTGGTAATGCCCACTAATTCCATTCTTTCATAATATTCAAACAGCTTCTTTTTTTACATCACAATCACCATAGACTACTTCCAACAAAGCAGCCTATATACATAGGTACCTGGCACAGGACCTAAATGCTGAAGCAGGGAACAAATTCTTCTATACAAAGACATATTCACTGTGATGCACAATGTCAATGAGGCCTGCATTTATTGTACATCTATAGAAAAAAGGATTCAAAATTAAAGTGGAGGTTTTAAATGTAAAAATGTGCCAGTGCTGGAAGATCAATTCATACTGTGATTAAATGTTTATTGTGTATAGGAGTGGACTGTCACCCCCGGCATAAATAGCGAAGAGTCCTTTCTATAAAGTAGATTCTGGTTCAATGTCAAAGTGAAGAGACAAACTAAATTCTGTTGTGAATGTTTTGGATGAAGCCACAGGTAAATTAGACCATCTACCTTCTTGAAAAATATTGTTTTATTGTCACAGCCCAAAATAAATTTGACTTTAACTAAGTGTTATAATTACAGATGGTACACCTTTCCTGAAGTGCTCGCAGAATGCATTGTTTGCCCATGATACATTATTAAGAGATATAAATCATCCATACATTTCAACAGGCTTATACCTCTTATATGGCCATACAGGGTTGAGCACCCACCACCAGAGCTGAATGGTATTGTTGAATTTATACCAAGCTGACTTTCTCTCCAAAAAGCATTTTCATTACCTGAACTGAGTGTCTGAGTTTGGCTTATCCTTATGTTTTAATGTTTGCTCTGACTAGCTCACTGTGTGGAACTCACTGAAAAAAGATAAGAGCAGTATCAGTAAATTATATCGAGACATCTACAAAGTAAGTGCATTTAGTTTTGCTCATACCCAATCTGCCTAATATGCTTGGTACCTCGGCTGATAATCGGGCCTCCAGCTACAAGACAGCAGCCCCTCCACACTGACACATTCGGGTTAAATCATTGATAGTCCTGTTCTGTCACTTTGATGGACAGACAACCCGACACCTATGATTGGACTTGACGATCATTGAATAGAGATAAAAACCTTTGTAAAGACCTCTGTGAGCACCAGGGCTGAGGTCAAAAAGGGAATCTCCTTTCCCCACCATGAATTCTTGTTGGGACAAGAAAAACCACTTATTCCACTGGCATTATACATTTTTTTTAAGAAATCTAATTTATACTGGAAGATATGAACATTCTCAAATTCTTTAATGTACAAATACAATAAAAAAAAATATGTTTTCAGGTTATGAAAAGAGAACATTTAACCCTCAGTAATTTATATATGACCCAAACAGTAGGTTATGTTTTCATCTGCATTTGTTTGTTTGTTTGTTAGTATATAGCATTACGCAAAAAAATACTGAACCAATTTCCATGAAATTTTGCTCATGGATGCGAAACGTCTCAAGAAGGAACCAAATACACTTTAAAACGGAAATGAATAAACAGGTAAATCCAGGATTTGTTTTTCATTTTCCCTGCAGCGTTTCCCACTAAATTAATTCAATCTATGGCGGTATAGTGCAGGGGCACAGGAAGGTTGCTGTCACATGCAATAGAGTCCCACAAGTACAGGTACACAAAGGAAAAGAGCAGCTCTCATGTGAGAGAGAAAACTGCGTAGCATGCCACTTACTGGTATGTGCACAACTGCAGATGAATGAGGTTTGACTGGTAGGATGGTAAAAACTGTATGGACCATAGTGCAAGTGTGATAGCCCCCCAATAAGGCTGCAAACAGCCATAAAATGAAGCAACTGAGAAAAACACCAGGTAAGAGATCTTTTATGTAATAATGAGAGGTGTAGAACAATTCTTGGCTCATTATGAAACTGGGACAGGACAAATTAGAATATGGCAGGCTGCCACACTCTAGGTAATTAATGGGAAACACTGCATTGACATGGCATGTTGAAGCATTAGCCTTGGCAGAGCTATGCACTCTCAGAGTGCCCCTGTTGTTGAATATAAAGACAGAACAAATACGACTGAAATGTTGAAATAATTTAGTGACATGAAAGGAATATACAAGTAGAGGCACTTTTGACCTTTTTATAAATTTGTCGAGTCAAGATTTTTTTGGACAGGATTGGAATTATTATTTGTGTATTTCATTCTAACGATGATATTCTGAATTAAGTTCTGCTTGCTGTCGAAAACAACTCTTGACTCGACAGATGTGATGAAATGAGAAATTACAAGCTCAGATGATCATGTAAGAATTCTAGTTCTTGATTGCGTCATAAAAGAAACAACACCTGTTTTTTTATTTTATGTCTTTTTTTTTGTAGTGGGTCTGCCCAGGTGCATTACAACATTGCTTTGCCATAAATGTTGCTGCTGCAATCAATTGCGTGATACCATTTTCTCTGTTCCTTTCATGAGAAATGGTGTTTTTCAGTGATAAAGTGATAAGATAGGAAGCATTGAAGCTCCTCTCCTTAGCATTTAGATAATTTGAACAGCTCTTCTCACCTACGCCACAAATACTTCTGGGTCATTTGGACTGTCTGTATTTATATTGCGCTTTTCCCGTCTTGATTTAAAGTTAAGACCCTTGATAAGCCAAACAGACAATTTGACGGCAAATCAAGTTACCTTTAAGGCTCTGGAAAAGAAAACTGTTGAAATTAACTGTGGTAATGATCTGGAGTCTACTTCAAAATGATATCTGGTTAACCAATGGTAATCGCATTAGAACACAAAGGCTTCTTGGACAGAAAACAAAGAGCTGACTCCTTGGCATGAGAATGTGCCAGCTAGTTCAACAACTAAGCCCGGAAAGGAGTTTTTTTTTATTCTGTTTCACTGAACCGCCATTATTATGGTGCCAGAATGTTCACATATCATTTTTTCTATGCACCTAACAGATCTCTTGATGTACTGTGTTAAGTGTAAAGTATTTTTATGTAAATTATTATGACCCCTCAGTTGGTGCTACGTATTTATTATTTAAACAGGTAATGAACACTCATCTACCAACTTGCTTAGGCTTCAAGGAATAACTTGTCAGGCTGTCACCTACCACACTGTTCAACAAGCTAAACTATATATAACACATAACTCAAGGGAGTTTTCAACACTATTTAGGGTTGTAATGCTTTCATTCACTTGACTGGCAGTTTATTAAGCAACAAATACAAGCTGTCAATGTCAGACTTTGGAACGGGCGAATATGGTTATTTCCTGGAGGCAATATGTAAACTTCATTTGTATCTCGTACACATCTCTTTTTGATTGATGAACAACAGGCTAGCACCCTAGGGGGCTCTTTACTATTGGCTGTATCCAAGTACTGTAGCATCAACATGAGCAGAGATGGTTGAAATGAGACACTGCAAATCTTTGATTTTTACAGGATACCATGTCTGATTGTCTTCTTTTATTAAACTACTAAATTAACATGGTAAAAACTAAAAAGATATGGTAAATATGAACTTTTGAAAGTAGGATGTGACACTTGAAGTTGGCACAACTCATCAGCATATATCAAACTAGGAAAGTTCAACTTTGGCCATACAGGTTTTCTTTCTTTCCTTTGTTTGGGACCGTCAGTCAGGGGAGTAGGGACGGGTTATAAATAGAGGTTTTTTATTTATTTTTGATTTGGTGTCACCCATTGCCTCTTACCCATTGTCCCTCACCCTGTTCACTGCTCATTATTATTGCTAATGTGAATTATTTGGCACTATTTCAATAAAAGGCTTCTTTGACTGATAACATCGGCGCTGTGTTGCTTCTCTTACCAATACTGGGCTGTAATAATATAGATCAAAATGATCTACCTGTTATTTTGACCCAGTATCAAACCACTACTGTAGTATATCTGAGGACATAGAAGAAGACAAGTTAAACTGAGCAGCCCTCACCTCCACTGACTGTTACAGAGCCAGTAAGTTGAATGGTTCTTGAGATATGCTTTTCACAAACATAGAGACAGACAGACAGATGTTTGTGGAATTAGAAGGTAGATCTGCCCAAACTGTCTCAATATCAATTCTTTGGATCCATTCTGAAAAGGATCGATACATGGTTCTCATTTAGTCTGGAAACTTGTTAACACATGCTATAGTATAAAATATAGAGCTGCTGACATCTGCATACCATCTCCTGCACATATACATGTTATACATTGTCAGTCATTATTTCCTTTGCTCTCTGTACCCCATAATAATACATCACTCTGCAAGCCCCATCACTCCTATTAGAGGCTTTTATTTCTGCATTGATATTGTGACTTTAAAGCTGTCTCTATAACACAGACTTCAAAAAGCACTACTCATCCCATACATCACAATCAAATGGGCCTGTGCCTTTTCTCCCTAGTCTGAAATGACAGACTACATGTAAGGTATTCTTTCAAGTGTGGAAGCCACTGCGTGAAGTGTCATGCTATGTCACTTTTCCCCCTAAGGATCCCTCCTCTGCCTTTTTTTGAGACAAACACCTGCACAATTCCTTTGTCTTACTCTAGTGAGAGCTGCTTCAACTGTGTCAGCAGGTAATGCTTGAGTATTGCTCTTTCTGGAGGGCAACATCATTGCAAATAGCATTCCACTCATTTCTGCTGGGTAAAAATGAGCGCTCATCAGGAAACTAATCACCATAGATATCTGTTGGTGGTGCTGTGGCTCTTTTCGTCATGGTTTAATACTTAATCATATTTGTCCGACCAATGAGACCATTATGTCGTTAGGTAAAGACATAGAACATTGTGCTGCAGGTTAGATATGCATCATCGTCTTGTTTCAAGTCCCTGTGATTTCCCGATATGTGTCTGCTGGGAGTGGCTAGCACAATAACAACAATTTTGAAAAGAATGAAAAAAATAGATGTGGAAACTGTGGTAGGGTGAAAAAATTAGATTTGTGTCAGTTAAACATATAAACACATTAAGTTTGAGGTTTTTTGACAGCAGGCAGCGGTTTGTTGATAAACAAAGCCACAGTCCACAACCTGCTCAGCCACAAAGAGCTAGAGACCAGCTGGTGAACATGTGGTGCATTTAGCAGCTTAAGAACCTGAAATTTTCCTCAGGAGTTGGTAGTGACCAAAGCAGAGCAAAAACAGAGGGAATATTGGAGTCAGATTCATCATGTGGATCCCAAGCATCTCCACAAGAATGAAAATGTTGCTGGAGATGAGCATGGGTTTCCTAAGAAATAATTAAATATTGATTTCTTTGAATAATTTATTTTGAAATGCTTTTTTACTGTGTGTGTGTGTGTGTGTGTGTGTGTGTCCTAACTTTCTCGCATAAGTTGTTTGCATACTTGGTCCCTTAAGCGCCTAAAGGCAATTATTTTTCTTATGAGCACAAGATCATTAGCTAACAAGATTTAAAAAATACCTAGAAATTTTGTATTTGCAAATAAATAATATATATTTTTTTAACTATATCAACCATTTACAAATGTCAGCAGTCTTCAAATGGCCCAAGAAATTCGGAATAAATGTTAATGCCAGCAGGCTATCGGGGTCACACTTTAGTTGGTGAGATAACACTGAACAAAAACAAAGTACAACTGGAGCTGATTGACATATCATTATATCATATCATAAACCTTAGTCAATATTAAGATTTTGATCTGATGATGGCGCAGGATGAAAATGAATCACATTGTTACAACTTATCTTGATAGAGGTTTATATAAATGCTGCCTTCAAATGGAACCTGTGTACACGCTTGTCAAAGCCTGGTGTCCGTGTGCTTACACCGCTGCTTTTTGGGGAGATTAACATTTTACTCATATTCTGAATTTCGAAAGAAAAACTCTAAACGTATAGAATATTTAAAAACAATAGCACCTCAGAAGAGCACATACCTCCGTTCAAGAGCCAACAGTCCCCCTGAATAAAATCAGGCCTTATAGCTCAGTCAACAAATCTATTCTTGTGGAAAAAGTATATTTCGTGCCTATGCATCATTTTCTTTGGAATAAGTGAAAAAAAGTGTGTAAGAAAGTGGGAGAAAAATCCTGATGACAAAAGGGCCTTTGTGCCAACCAAGGCAAAAATATAATAGGTATAATATAAACCTTTCCAGTCGTTTTTTACGTAATCATCCTAACGAAACCAACCAACCAACAAACAAACAAAAAAGTGAAACCTGTGAAAATGTCGGCAACTCTAAGCTTTCAGAAAAAAGCAGATACGAAGAAGAGAATAACACAAGAGATGGGGTGTTCCTGTAAAGACAGTAGTCGCAGTAAGACGCGACTAGCATGTGGTGGTCCAGTTGACAGACACCCTTATCCCTAATGACATGGTGCCAGTGTGGCTTAGGCAATACATAGGCCCTCTGATAAAACAAATGTGATCCTGGTAGAACTCTGTAAATAAATGTGTGGGAAGTACAAACATAATTTGTAGAGGTAAAGAATTTGTAGGGTTAAAAGACGATGGTGTCACACAGCAGTAAACAATCAGTAAAGGTGAGTGTGTGTGTCACATAACAGCAGTTTCTTGTTTCTGTGGTATCACTACATACTGTATGAGATGGTATCTCTGTGGTAACTTATCGCTGTAAGTGACAGCCAATGCCAATAACAGCAGCTCAGTCACAGCAGCATTGAAGGAGAGCATAGATTACAGCCCCGCTTCAGTCTGCAGTAATGTGAAAAGGAACAAACTGACATGTGTGAGGTTGTACATTCACAACCTCTCCACTTTAATGAGTCTTAATGGGTCCGAGGATCAATATTGTATTGTCCACTGAATAAACTGTTTTGTCCAACCATATATCTTCTGGTCCTTTTAGTGGCCAGCAGCCAGGGGTTCAGTGGACACTGTTGAATAATTTACGTAGTTCCCATGGAGTTGAAATGGGGACTGAGTCTTGCAGTGCACAAAATAAAGGTGAAATTTACAGGCTGGTACTCTGCGAAGCTCTTACTAATGTCACCATCCCTGTTAGACGATTTATTGGCATTCACTGTGGAGGCTTCAGCGCCTCCCATCATTCAACGGTGAGACGGCACCGGAATTCATATTAACAGAGTGACAGGGAATCCAACAGCATCTGAGTTTTATATTTTGTTAATTAAATTCAGCCTCAAATTAGGCAGTGCAACTACATTGTTCCAGTATTTCCATATTTCCTCCATGTTGCCTCATGTCACTTGTCAGTTCTCATAGTGAACAGTGAGGTGTCTTCCTGCATCATCAGCCATAACAGTGGAGTTGCTCATGTTCCTGACACAGGGAGAGTGTTGAAAGTTTAAATGTGTGCTAAGAAAAAAAAAGAAGTATCAAATGGCAAGCCAGGCTGCACGGCAGATTTGAAATCTCTTAGAAAATGTGGTTTAACTCAGGGAGAAGGCTGCTCACTTCAGTTCCTGTACTAACAGACACAAACACTATCCTCTGAGGGAACGGTCCATTATCGCTGGTGACAGACATGAAAAGCAAACGGTGAGCAGCTAGTCAGGGAAATGCCACTCTGTGGGAAAAACATTTAAGATTCTGACTCCCTGCGAGAATTTCTTTGGCTGCCCAAACATCTTGCCTTTTCATTAGTGCAACTCAGAGAAATGTCAAGTAAGATAACCTATTATCTTTTCCTGTTGATAACATACACACACACACACACACACACACACAAACACACACACACACACACACACACACACACACACACACACACACACACACACACACACACACACACACACACACACACACACACACACACACACACACACACACACACACACACACACACACACACACACACACAAACACATCCCAACTCCTTGGCTGTGGATTCCTGTTCATTACTTTTGAAGTGTGATTCAATTGCTTCATTTGCCACTACTCTTGCTCCTGAAGGTAGGGTTTCTCTGTGGGGCCATTATTGGAGCAAAACTATTGAAAAATGTGAATCTCATTCCCTCTGTGTGTAATGAGAATTCTGAATGAGCAGATGGATCTGCACATCGGTATTTAAAATCTGTGTGTGTGTGTGAATTAGTATGTGTAATCAGATTTGAAATTGTGTTAAATAATCGCCAAATGTTTATTGACATATGGGAATGTGTACATGAATCTGCAAATCTGTATTTAGAATGTTTGTGTCTGTGTATGTAATGTAATCAGATTAAAAGATGTGTAAAGAAAATATCTTCAAAAATGTATAATGGGTATAAATTGTATTAATATCATTAAATGTGATGACAAATCTGGAAACGCATATATGGATATAAATGGCTGAAAGTATTTTGCTTCAAAGTCATTAGTTTCTGCTCAGCTGGCTTCTCAATTAATTTTTCCTTTTTACACTAGACTTGCTACAGAAGTGAGTGCAGCGATCTGCAAATATTGATGTGGCGACTTGTCCGTGTTTTCAGTAGCTGCAGCCTTCATACCACTAGGTGGTTGTAGCAGTTTATAGTGGCTGTAGCCGCGTCTCACCAAACTCTTTATTTTCCTTCTCTACGCAGATTTGAGACATCTGTCATAGACGTGATCCGAGCCTTCACACTATATTCACTGATGTCAGTCTGTCCGTCCGTCTTGGAGGACGTTTCGCCAGGTGTGGCCGTGTTCATTGTACACAGCACAGCTGTGTTATCTATGGGGCCATTATTGTAGAGAGGTTCTGCAGAGAGAAACACTGCGCTCTGGCTGCATATCTCGTTTTTCCTAACCTAACTGCTATCTGTGGTCTGATAAGCTGTTAATTCATCAAGCACAGGGCCTAATAAATATCACTACTTTACAGATTTGGCTACACGTTTTCAGACATCAAAACACTTTCAAATCTTGAAGCATTATTGAAGGTTTTTTCTTTACGCATGTTTAAATCTGATTAAAAACACACACACACACACACACACACACACACACACACACACACACACACACACACACACACACACACACACACACACACACATATATTCTTAATAGATATTTGCAGATCCATCTACCCAATCCCAAATCTCATTACACATAAAGAGATTATTTTACACGTTAACAAAATCTGATTACAAACATACAGATTGAGACTCTCGTTCGTCAATAGTTTTGCTATAATAATGACCCCATATTTCTGCTGCTGGGGCAGTTTCAATCCAAATGGCCACGTAGTGGCATATCTTCTATGATATTCCTTCTTGTGAAACAGAAGAAAACATGTTGACTGTGTCTAAAGTAAAATTATTAAGTATATTTATTTTGCTTCTTTTATCTTGAGAATGTCTGTCCTGGAGTTTCACGTCTCCTTTTCTTATTTTGTGACTATGTGAAAATATTCTGAGGGAAGATGAGGTTCCACTGAACAAAGGAATATCAGCATTTTGTACTGTGACTCATCAGCCGATATTGTCACGGTGCAGCAGCAACATGGACATGTCTCTGCTACAGTTGGTATTACACAGAAATGTGAAACTTTTATCTTTTTAAACATGTAAAAGGGGTAGTGCCAGATTCTACGTATGTAAAAATCATGAAGGTGGGCGTAGACCCCAGAGGGGTGTTACAGACTGTAAAAGGTACCATCTGGCCAGTGGTCATTAAAGTTATTCGTTTTGAAGGTAATTGGAATGTACTTCAAGGGAATGGCTTTGACTGGTAAATATTGAGGAACCAACTGTGGTGATGTGGCTGAGGTGGTGCAGGGCTGCTTCTTTATAATGTAGGGAGAGGTAGGAACAGCTCTGCTGTAAGCATTCATGTCATGTTGGAGACTGAACATCTGATTCTATAGAAAAGCAGCGCATGACTCACACTGCTGAATGCTCCGTTGGAAGCATAGAGCCGACACAATTAGAACACAGAACACACATGCTCTCCACACACAGGGGAGGGCAGAGCTTCTTGGCTTCCCTTCAGGCTGTGAGGCATCAACAAAACAGAACCGACCAAAACCAGTTGCGGCCTCCAGCCAGAATCATGGTTGATTAGAGTTGGGTCCTGTCAGGCCACCGATTGTGAAGCTTCAATCCCCGAATCCACCAAGTATAAAAGAAAACAATGTCTCATAGTCAATAGATTAAAGTCCGAATATAGTCATTGTTTATCACCTAATGTTAACTCAAAAGCTACAGATTCATACTCTGCCGGAGGTAAATAGCTGGTGTGCACATAGGCGAATATTCATATTCAAGTGTTGCCAAATGTGTAGGCGTAGAGGTCCAATCACCTTTACATTAAAGGAATCCTGCAGCTTACCCTGGCATATGTGTCTGGTGAATTACCTTCAGCAGTTAAAGAAAACGAGGACATTTTCTGAAATATTTAGAGTACGGAGTTGAAACAAGAATTATCGGATTGATGACACAGAAATGCAAACAATATAGGGTAATCTGTAAACCTGTAAAGAACTAATTTCCAAAAACACCTCACAAATAATGCTGCACTTATTAACTTGTCACCTTTGGAGCTCCAAATAGTTACTCAAGATTGTCATTTATAAACCCAACAATCCTGTTTCCACTGACTTTACCTGTGGATGAGACACCAAAATACAGGGTTTTGACATTAAAGTCAACTGCAATCAAATAAATAATAAGCCTTTGTGGCTTACCTCTTGGTGAATGGTGCTTCCATATGATGTTGGCATCAGGTCGACCCACCGCCAGACACATGAGATTAACGTTGCTGCCCTCGTTCACTGTGATGTCCTTTGATATGTTGGTGATCCTGGCGGGTACTGAGGGGAGAAAGAGAACAATGATTGATGCTTTATATCTTAATTAATGACACATGGGCAAGGGACTCACCATTCCACATGCTCAGAACAGTGATGAGGTTAAAAACGACCCCCGGGTTGGGGACTCAATTAGTATGAAATTAGCTGACAAATCTGACAATTCTCTGGCTCACTGTGGTGTTATACATGATTGATTTTCTTCTTCCTCATGCATCTTTGCCAAACTGCTCATTAGACAAGCATCCGACTGATTTGGAGTAAGACATGATTTCATCTTAGATCTGTGTGTGATAGTGGGGGGGTGCAACTTGAACTTCATTAATTTTAGAACTAGAACAACAGACATCTTTCAGAGCAGGACGCTCATTGAAGAACGATTAGGAAGTCCTTTTTTTTATGCACTTTAATTTTGTATTTGTTGCTTCATTAATGCATCATGATACATTGTTATGATGTTTAGGGTATTTTATGTCTGCATGACAAAGAATCCATGTAAATTGGGCACATATGATTTATTTAGACAACTTTAAAATCTTTAAAACATAAATGCTAAAACACATAAAAAACACACCAATAATGTGGTCATAATGTGGTGTCCTGATATGAGGTCTGTGTCAGCAGATCAGAGCTTGAGTGTGTGCCGCCCTGCATTCAATTGACCTTTGAATTTAGTGGTTCAATTAGCCTGCTCTGCTAAAACCCTTGTCAATGGTTTCTTCAGGTCACTTTCCAAATACCACACAAAAACCTGCAGTAGACATGGAACCAGTATTTAACACGTAACCTACTAATATGATTCAGCTAAACTAACAGCGCCTCTGCAATTCTATTGTTGGTCAAATTAGATCAAGTACGCAGTCTCCCTTTAAGTAATTACTAGAGATGTATGGTCCATTTCATCTCAGACATTTACCAATTAAAGATGCACCCATTCACAAAACTGGATATCAATGCAACTGATGGCGAGATGAATAGTAGTATGGTAAGGATAATTACACGCAACATTTATTCTAAATAATTACGAGGACCAATAATGAGATGAGCCAATTAATAATGTACCCCATTAATGCCGCCTGACTTTATTGCCTTATTCCAATAATCAAAATGTCCTCATTGGACACAGGAACATGGTTTTAGAAATAACATCTATAAATTCATGTAATGAAGCTCAGTGTTGTGTTATGTTGTTGATCATTTATTTACATCTCTCTCTCTCCGGCTTTGGGTGTTGTAGGTAATTCAGTGGTTTAGGCCCAATCTCAATCAGCCAATCATGATGCTACTGTCAAACCTTAAATCTTTTTTCCTCTCTTTCGCTGCCAGTTGTCATTTTGGGGATTAGCTGTGAACCTCTTCCACAACATTCACCTCCAGTCTTCATATCCACATCCCCTCCTCATTACATTCACATCTTCAGGATTCTCTTCATCCCCTCAACCACCACCGCCAGTGTCCAGACTCCAGGCGAGTTTTCTCTACACAACCTCACCCACTCCAATCATTATAACTCCATCTATATCACATTCAGGTCCCCTCTTGGTGTGCATGGCAAAAGAAAAAGTTCAACTTTCAATTGAATTGTCTCCTGATTGAAATATATGGTGCACATACTCCCATAATTTATCAAGTACGCAGCCAAATGTGTGAGCTGGTTATTTCTTATTTCAATTGAGACTTTTCTAAGGTGTTGGGTCAAGTTCAAATAGTCATTTTCATTCATATATTAGCAATAAGTAAATTCATAGCCATGAAACATTCAAATCCAGGTAATTATTTATTTTCATAAAACATCAAAACATAGTTAGATGCTTGAACTAAATAATCAGAATTATTAATTTTCATATAACATTTTAGGAGGCATGCTTGAGAATATATTTTTAAGAAGAAAACCCTATACCAGGTGAAATGCAGTGGTTCACTGTAGCTGTTCCTGCACTTGTCTCTGACTAGAGCCAGTCTTTGTGATGGATGAGAGCAGATCTGCAGGACCAATAACCACACTCGGCAGTGATGTCAGTGTGCTGGACTGGGTTTCCTCACCATCGCAGCAAGGTGGGAGGTAACGATACTGGAGGTCAGTAAAATAAAGATTTTTAGGGGGGAGTTAAGTTTTTCTCAAAGTAGCAGCACTTTTGCTTTCCGATCTTGCACTCCCCCTAATTATTAAAGTGTCTACAACAAAACGAAAAATCGAAAAATTCAATTTCAAAGTTTGGGCATTGTTGTTACCTTTTATGCAAATGCTCATAATAAATTTTAAGGGGAAAATCAATGGAAAGTTTCCAACAAGTTGAAAGTCTTAAAATTGTGTTGACTAACTTACTAACAGATGTTCAATAATTTAGCAAATTGCAGATGATGTGGCACACAATTTTCTTTAGTTATAGAGCCTCCTCTTTAGTTATATAGCCTCTTCTGCAACACTTAACTTTACCTGTGCGGAGTGGAAACAATACAAGATTTATGGTTGCATTCGACAAGCACAAACATTTATTTTTTGTGCATGTAACCATTCAAAAGTTGAAAAAAAAGTAAAATCTGATTTAATGTTTAACACGTTATCTCTTATCTCTCTTGTCAGTGTGTTGAGTAGGCTTTTCAGCTCAATGCTGAGAACCTGAAGACCGAAAAGATTTTGGTCTTTAACACTTAGATATTGGCATCATTGTAAATTTGTTGTCCACAAAGGTGGAACCTTGAACAAGATAACCATTTGCTCTTTGAACTGATTCAGACATTCTTTTTAAGCTCCTACAAGGAACATTTCATGTTCTGTGAGTTTGGCACCACTGTGGACAAAAGCAGTTTCCTGTTGTGAAAACCTCGCTCCAGACAGCATGTGCTTTTGTTTTGAAAGGAGTGGAAAAAAAGGGTGCACAGCGATAAGGTTCTGTATCGTTATTCTCATTCTGATCTCATTCATCTTGTTTGTAAAGCTGATATCAGACACTGAACTCCGCAGTATCTCAACATTTCCTCTGCAGAAGGTGCATGTGTGAACACAAATGGCCGAGTTAGATGCTCTGCACTCTGCAGTCTCTGGTTCTTCACAACTATTTTCAAACTGATTTAAAGACTGACACCGGAGTAATGATGTGTATTATGTACCAAACACTTTCTGATATTCCATGCAGCAGGTACAAAGCTGTTAAACGGGCAAGGGGATTTCCTGCCAAACCTGCATGGAACCAGAATGAAGTGGAGAGGCTGTTACACAATCGTCTTTTGTTTACACAAATTAGACAAATGCCAAAGAACTAATGTGGTAATGATTCATTGAGGGTAAAATGCAACATGTGGTGCCTTTAAAGACTCTAAATGTGGAGGGATGAAGCACGGCAGTTTCAGGACACAGCAGGCACCACTTTCTCAGCCACTCTGACCTCCGGCAGAGATGAATGAACAAGCATCTGTGTGTAGAGCGGGTGATGGCTCCTCCAGCTTGATAATGCCAGTGGCCAGGTGATTAAAAACACAGCTCCCCTGCCGCCGGGGCTGCTGCTGGTGGATGTGACTGGGGGCCTGGGGACACGTCAGTCTTCATGTCGGCACAGCCAAGGTGTTACAGCCAGTAATTAATTAGAAAATAGAATCAAGAGGTTGCCCAAAGAGGAAACGGATGCTCTCCCTGGGTGTTTATTTAACATCAGGCCTCATGTGATTCCTTTGTAATAATATGTATATATATATATATAAACTGTCACTGTGTTGGTAAATGTGCTTCATTCACAGAGAGAAGACCAGATACAGGGCCGTAGTGCAACAATGTGTTGTAATCTGCTAAGCACAAAAGACAGAATGGTGTAGTATACCTTGTAAAGTATCGTACATTGTTGTCTGTCAGAATATGAATAATACTTTGGTTCCTATTCCGCGGTCGGACAATGGAAAATTTAAAAGTGTTTTGGAACTTACCTTTATAAGAATGAGAAGGGATTTAAAAAAACTGTGTTTGAAGGGTCTATAAAAGTTTCAAACCAAGTTTGAAAAGTTAGTATTGGGAGTGCACACGTGTAATCACAGGAAAATAAAGAAAATACAAGAGTTTTATCATATGAACTCAATATGTATTATATAATAATATAAATCATTTGATGGTTTGCACTGATATTAATACAAGAACATGTATGCAGAAATAGTCTATATTTACTAAATACTATATTTGTGGTGAAACTATATAAAGATTAGGAGAAGAGAACCTGGCTGTATTATGCACTGCACATTAAAAGTACAGCATTCTTTGTTGTTAACATCAACTGTCTTGTTTGATACATGTTTAACATAAGTGTGTGATGCTCCATCCTGTTCAGTGGCAATAGGACCAGCAAGACAGGCAGTACTAGAAAAGTAAAAGTAAAACATAGACATCAATGAGGAGTATACGGAAATTATAAACATGTCTGTTCCTACATCTTATCCCAGGACAGTGTGCTGTACCGACATTATCTGATGTTGCCTGTTTTATTCATTTTTGTTATCTAATGCTTGTGTGCACAGTCGGCTATTGTCACGCGAAGCTACAGCCTTTAAGAGCAGTTATAATATTATACAGCCAGAGCTAATCACACAGCTCTTTCTTTAGTAAAAGCTCAGTGTTTAATTTAATTTAATGCAATTTATATTTTTATTAATTTATTTGTTGAGTTAATCTTATCTCGGAATTCTGTCTGTGCAGGTCTACTTAGTCTTAGGCCAACAGATGGAGCAAACTGCCCTGAAGGGGGGAGGAGGGTAGTGGGGGACTGGGGTGTCGGGTGTGACTGTGTTGCTATGGCAAATGGTTTACATGGCTCACAGGTCAGGTGGGAGCATGCCCCTTAGTAGAATTGTGCTCAGGGTAACAGGGAGGTCAGGGCCGGCTCCGGTCTTACTAATCACCTTGGTCAGCATGTGTGACATCGTTTCCTCTCTGCTAACGAAGGTGCAGTGTTCTCTGACTAAGATCTACAGTGTGTCTGCGCAGTTTAAGACAGTGTATTAGCAGGACGATACAACATTCTGCAACGTCACCTGGGAACGTGTCAATAATTAATGTTTATTGTTGATAAACATATTTTGAAGATCACAAAAAAAGTGTTTTTCTTCCTCATCAGAAATGCAGAGAGGTGGATATGTCCAGGCAAAAGGCAAAAGGCAGCCAGACGCACGAGGGAAACAGGCAGCACAGTCATGAGGCAGAACAGGCCCAGAAGTTCATAAAGATTTGCAGCCAGCTACAACTGCAAAGTTTGATTTAGTCTGCTCTATTTTCCCATTGGTGTTGTAAACTGCTAAATGGAGCAGTAGGTTGTATGACTGTGCTTGCGTACCTGCAAAAGTCACTGCACGATATGTGATGTATTATCCCTGAGTGGTTAAATGTTGATTATTTGTAGCTACACAGGCTGTAAAATCTATAACAACATGCCTGTCTACAACAAAGTGGTATAAAGGGCTGTTTGGTTTGTAGCTGAACCCGGTGTGGTTGCTGCCAGGAAATCTAGTATAGTAAGAATAATAATCCGACGCAGCTTCATTACTCTGTATATGAGCTGGAAACTTTCAAGCAACAAATGTTTTGGGAGTTTTTAGAGACAAAAGCAAGGGCTAAGATCCTTCTGCCTCACTAGACACTTTCTGAAAGAGACTGACATGGCACTGTCTTGGCTGAAAATATATAAATGCAAAATGTTATCCTGCCAAGAAGTTGCAGGTATAAAGGTCAACACCTCTCAAGTCAGAGGGCATTGTTTTTTTAGGGTAGTTAGTTGAATTGGACAAAGTATTTCAACTATCTTGGGGACTTGTTTCCTTAGGCAGTATTATATTGAGTCAAAACTAAGGCTGAAGACAAAGCTCTCAAGTTAATATTAAACGGACATTTCAACCCTCATAAATGGTCGTGGGATATGGATAATGAGCAAAGGAATACGACTGCAGAAACATGGAGAAAGATTATGGTGTTTTCTAAAAAGTATGACTGGGCTCACCCTTGGTGAAAGGAGGAAGGGCTCGAACTGCTAAAGGAAATTTTTGCAAGATCTCACAAAACTTGCAAAGCTAAGCAAGCCACTGTGTTTCAGGCATGTCTCAATATCAGGCCCATTATTTGTATTATTATTATTGATTTATATATTGTTTGTGTATGTTCAATACCTTTTGTTAAATGGATGTTTGAAGGATGACGAATTAAATTGCAATATTCAGCGTGCCAACTGCTATTCCCTTCAATGACATTCAATTTGCCCCAAGTAGGATTGAGCAAGATTCTAGACACCACTCAGGACAACAGCAAATACTTTGAATCCCAGCTGCATTGTAATCACAATGAACAGGTCACACCAAAAATATAAGCAATCCCAAAATATGATTTGTAATAAATATGAATGAACATAAAGAATCTGTGATCCAGATCGTTGTAGGGTGAATCTAAACCTTTGACATCTCACATCAAAGCCTCTGCTCCTGTGCAAACATTCACCGAATCCATAATGGATGCTAACTCTTCTTTCATAACAAATTACTATGCAACTGAAACATCAAAGGAATCACTGTCAAGTGAGTTTTCAAATCTGCCACCTCATCTTGGGACAATAGACATTCACGACAGATATCTTGGTTACATTCAGTGTTCTTGTCAGTGGTTATTGTTAATTCAGAGGCATGCCCTACTCCAGGAGACAGAAGAAGAAAGAGCTCCAAACCTTCCAGCCTGGGAAGTGTGATAAAACACTAAGGGGGCTGCTCACGCTTTGGTGTGGTAGAAATAAACTAGGTTAGATTTTCCCACTGGCTGCTAGAAGGCACAAGCGGCAACACATGCCTTCAAACTGCCAAGCTTTCTCAGTTCAAAGGCAGCTTTTCATTTGGGACCCATTGCATCGTGTGTTCCAGGATCCAGTCCAAAGTAATGACAGCGGCACTGAAGTGAAACCAAATGGCAGGGTATGATGCACTGCATAAATATACTACCTTGTGATCAGCAAGAGAACAGAGCCACATACATGCTGGCTGAGATAGCTGTGCCTTTAATTCCTTGTAAATCCAGACTTCCAGCCATGTGTTCATTTAATTGATGAGCTGACAATGATGGGTAGCAGTGCTGGTCGACCTTTTTCAATATCTCCTGACTTATGAACCCTAAACCTGTTACTATACACAGCCAATAATTCAGCCTCCGACAGCCAATGGTCGGTGTCATTATGTTTTTGGGTTGTCCATCTGTCTCTATATCGATTCGTAAGTGATATCTCGCCTTGAGGGAATTTCCTCAAATTTGGTACAAACATTCACATGGACTTAAACATGAACTGACTAGATGATGGTTCCTTAAGGTCAAATGTCAAGGTCAACGTTGACCTCATGTTCCTGTGAAGGTTATAAGTCTACCCAAAGGGGATTTCATTAAATCTGCCACAAGTGAATTGACCTGATTAGAATTTGGTGGTCAAAGGGCAAGGTCACAGTGACCTCTCAAAACAAATGTGTCTTTTATGACTCTGAAAACAAATGTAACAAAAGAAACAGTACTGGCTGGATAAGGCATACAGATACAATGCGGTAATTCTATTATAGATCTATTGACATTTTCTCTCATACAATCTTAGCAGTTTACTGTAGTATACTCTTCCTTTGTCCATCTTCCTAAACATAGATCATTCATTCTTACCCACCTCACACATCCTTGATGAGGTGAACCTCCTAAAATGAAATAATGAATTCACTGTTATACTGAGTCTTAAAGCTCAATTTATATTATAACCAATGCATTATGATACTAGTTTGTAGGGATGAGCGAGTACACCATTGTCTGTATCTGTATAGGAGAGAGAGGAGCGGCCGCTCCATGTGCGTCAGCTCGGCTGGGTGCACTCTGACTCGGCCAGTGGGTGCTGAGAATATATGATCAAAGATAACGATGTTATACGTTAGTATCCCTGTGGACAGAGTGGCTGTGACAACGACATGATTGTGTTGTGTGGCGCTGTTGGCGCAGCTGCAGTAAACTTTTTATAGTCTCTGTGGGAGGGAAGAGCTCTGCGTGTTGCTGGCCTATCAAGGAATGAGCTGGACACAGCTATCCAATGAGGATTTTCATTCATCACGAGTACGGATATTGAAACATTTAACTTGGATGGTACTCATTAGAGATGAGCCGGATACTCGGCTGAAACGAGTATCCGGTACGGATAAAGCACTTTTGCCGATCACGAGTATTATACGAGTAATACGAGTCAATATCTGTGCTCGGACTGAATGAAAATCCTCACACAGCGTCACAGCGCTCCTCCCCTTCACACACCCCTCTGCTGACTCACTCACAGAACAGCTCTCTGTCTCTCAGTCACTCAGGTTCGCGGGTCTTTCCCGTTAACGTTTAGGGTTTATTCAGCTTGAAGTTTGTTTTTATTTCAGTTTGTACTTACTTATTAACCAGTAGAGTTCTGTTAAACGTGGGTTCGTTCAAACGTGGTGCTGGTAGAAAGCGACTCGCGTTGCGTCTCTGCCTGCCATAGGATGATGTGCTCCGCAGGGTGATAGGCGCACATCAGCCTGCGGCGCATATCACCCTGCGGCGCACATCCCCGTGTGGCGCACATCACACTGCGGCGCATATCACCGTGTGGTGCACATCACCCTGCAGCGCATATCACCGTGTGGTGCACATCAGCCTGCGGCGCACATCACCGTGTGGCGCACATCACCGTATGGCGCACATCAGCCTGCGGCGCACATCACCGTGTGGCGCACGTCAGCCTGCGGCGCACTTCACCCTGTGGCGCACATCCTCGTTTTCTCTTAGTTTTGGAACAACGCCTGAAGCCTTTTGTATCCGGAAGCCTTTATGACTCTATTATCAGCACTTGTATAACAGTGTAAAAGAACAAGTTGAGATGTTTTCTTGACAACAATTAATTCTTAATTCAATTAATTAACAGTGCGGCGCACACCATCAAGGGGCGCATCATCACATCACATTCATTGCCCACATCATCACATCAATCTGCGGCGCACATCCCCGTGTGGCGCACATCATCAAGGGGTGCACATTATCCTTCAGTGCACATCATCACATCACATTCATCGCCCACACCTGGTGTGGAAATAAATGTATGTTGAGTATGAAAAAACTTACATTTCACTTCATCATTGCAACAGCATGTGTTGTATTCATTGTTGTTGTGATCAAAATCATTGATCTGAAGCTCAATGCTGATGCTGTCCTGTAATAGTTATCTAATCAGCAATAAATATAACAATTTCTGATCAACCCATATCAATTGCATGCTTAAAATAACATACTGGTTAAAGCCCCGCCCGTTTCAAGACAATCCGGTCTACTTCCGGGTTAAATCCAGCCCACTTCCGGGTTAGGCCCCGCCCACTCCGAGTACGGATACGGATACAGATAATTCATATGGTTAACAGATACAGATACAGATACAGATAATGCTGTACTCGCTCATCCCTAGTACTCATGCTCCATAAAAGTACCTTATCCGTACTGGATACTCGTTTCATCAGAGTATTCGGCTCAACCCTACTAGTTTGGCTTCATAGCCAAGGCAAAATGCATCACTTATGATTTTAAGATGGAGGATGGACAAGTTTAGCATTTCCCTCCCCTATTTATTCCTCTTACATTTGATTTGCTATATGAACTAAAGTAGCAAGTTTGAATATTCTGTCAAAGTCCTTCTGCACTGTGGGACTCCCACAGAACAGACACCTCCTGTCTCAATAAAGGAACAGAATTTGTCCACATCTTTGTTACGGCCATATTGCTTTAATGAAAATCTGTATTACGAGCTTTAGCAGTTACTCATTAAACACTCAGCAGTTTGTCCAAAACACTGCAGCACATGTCCTGGCAAGAACCTGGATAATAAATCAAATGACTCCTATATAAGCTTCACTACACATAGAATACAAAAATAACCCCCTCAACCACAAGGCCCTTAAAGTCATAGTTCACCCAAAAATGATGTTTCACTCATTATCAGTGTTGCAGCCAAATCCCAAACAATTGAAGACATTAGTGAACTATCTTCAGACTAAAAAAAACACAGAAACAAACCACAAAATGCCTCCATGCTGTTTGTGTGGTGTCATACGAGTGTCTGGAAGCCCCAGGCATTCATATTTGACATTAAGGCGTCTTTTACACCAAGTTTTAAGCCAAAACGTCCGCTGACATCTTTCGACGAGGTTTATTCAGGGGTGGTCAGAAATGCTAAAGTCCCTGAGCTTAGCCACTTCTGATGGACTTCTAGGCTTAAAAACAAGGGGGACATGACCTTCGAGTCCAATATGAATGTGGGGTTTGCAGAGACTTAGATGACACCACACAATCAGTATGGAGGCAGGTGTAGTATCTTCGATGCAGCCGAGAGGTTGTTGAAGTTGTTGAAGTTGTTGATGATGAAGGAAAGATTCTGATGACCAAGTACTTTCAGTATAATAGAGTTTATTACAAGAAAGTACAAGTCAGGACGGACTTCTAGAAGCCCGGAGTCACACAAGCCGATAGTGTAATCTGACTTGTAAGAGTCGGACACACAATATTTATAGAGGGTTTTGGATCCACCCATGACATCTGCTTTAACACATCCAAGATCGCCTTTCTGACAAGATGAGTTAAGTCTCTGTCCCTGAGGTGGAGAGTAACTTAAGCCAAAACACTTGTTCTGAAACGGGTCAAGAAAGAACTTAAAGAGGTCAAACGGTCATATCTAAGAGCATGGGAGTAAGTTAAAAATCATGTCGAGGAGACAGAGAGTCTAGGATGAACCATTTCTCAGGGAAGATCTGAGAATCCAGAGGATGGGCATCATCAATTATAGTCTGTCACTATGCTCCAAGCACACGTTCCAACATGTACTACTGTAATGAATACACAACACAGGTTATGTTTTTTTCTGTTGTTTTAATACGTCTGAAGATAGGTCACTAATGTCTTAATTTTTTTGGGATTCGGCTGCTTCACTGTTTACCCAAGAAACTCCAAAAGTGTTTTGTAGACTGGAGACACACTATGTTTAAGAGTAGGCTTAAAACCTTCCATCTAGATAAAACTTATAGGTAGAGCTGGTTCAGGTCTGTCTTGTACCAGCCCTTGGTTAAGCTACTATAGGTCTAGAATGTCAGGGGACACATGACACATGGAGCTTCTCTTTTATTCATACATTAATATCTCATCAATACATGTTACTGACTTGACTTCCTCCCCAGAGTCCTGGTGCATTGTGGATCCTGATTATTGATCCTGATCAAGGATAGTGATGATTTATCTTTGTGGCTTATCATGGACAATGATTACATCAGGATTGCGGAGATATACAATATGTCTACTCACATATATTCTACCATTACTGACAATAACTCCTCCATTTAACTTGTTGCTGCTCCCTTCATCTCTGTTAGACATTTTCTTATGTATAAATACTTTAAACATTGACACATTTTTCCATTATGTTAAAAACGGTATTTCCGCCTGAATATTTTTTGGTGAACAGATGCCTGCAGATAACTCTAGCTGGTACTTATGAGCTTGAAAACACAATGGGACCCTAGCATGAAGCCTTGACTAACCCAAGTTCAAATTTGATAAAAATACAACAGAAAATTAATATTTGACAGATTTTTTCCTAAGGCCTTGTCTCGGCTTTTTCCACAGAGGCCATTTGGAGAATCCAAATGATCCTTTGTAACCATGGTAACCAGCCAGGCTAAAAAGGCTAATTTTACACTTAAAATACTACTTTTATATAAAGGAGACAAAACTGGTCATATAGTTTAAAATGTATACAAATAAACAACTTTCATATTTTTAGCAACATGTAGCAGTCACGACAGGGACAAAACACGGACACATGATGCTCTGGGACCAGCTGGACACTGTTGCGCAATGATTTGCATGGTGTCTCCTTTTTTTCCCCCGTGAAACATCACATCTGTATTTTGGAAATTTCATTGGCTAAACAATACGCCAGTCATCAGAACAATCGGTTGCAATTGGCTCAGCCTTTACACGTCAGAAGAGGGGCCGGCTCTTTCAAACAACAAGGTGCCTCGTTGGCTATTGTAGGCTGCGGACAACCCATGCCTTCTCCAATAGGGTCAAATGAGCTGTAAATCTAAAGTTCAGAGTGCAGCCGCCATTTTGATATCATGAGAGCTGCTTTGTTTACATGCTAACAGAAGTTAGGCCGGAAAATGAGTCAAAGTTGGCACTTAGCTGCTGGCTACTCTGAGATTACGCAAAAGCTGACTGTGGCTTTTCTTTGATGTAATGGTGTGTTTTGGAGTGATTATATTACTGGATTGGATCGTCTGGACCATTGGCAATGTACCAAGACCGTTTTTGTTAGAATGTTATCGATCTGTGGATTAATATGATGCTTCATAGGTGAGTGACGTTGACTATCTTAATTTTTTTTGTGTGTAAGTGTCTGACTGTAACGTTGATTGTACCGGCTGTGGTGATCGGATCTTGAAAGGGTCGCAGTTCTGTAAATAGTGGTGCTGTGGCTTTTTGCGAGATCTTGATGTCCCTAGAGGGGGTCGGTTAAAAAACAGATAATCCAGAAAAGCAAAAAAAAAGCATGGATATACCTGTGTTTTTCTGTCTTAATTATATTGTCCATCTATACTATCCTGATTTGTAATCAATGACAGGAGCTTCATTTGATAATTTTTTTTAACTCAAATTCAAAACATGTCCAGCAGGCATATAGATGAAATAACAAACAGTGTGACATGAATGTCTGCTCTAGAAATGGAAAGAGGCAGAAAGACCTTTCTGGGGATAACGTTTTCTCCCCAATCTCGGTCTCTCCCACTACACATCCCCTGTGTTCTATCTTTTCATGCCTGCAGTCATGTTTTCACACAACAGATCTTAAGGTTTGTGCGAAATTAAAATGTAATGCATCCTGAAGTGCACCAGGAGAATATCTTGCTGAACATTAGTATTCTTGTGCAGGTGGAGGCAAGGTGCAGCAACACGATTCAAACAAACACTATAGTTTTCACTCTTTGTCCTGTACCTTCACCACAACCTTGAAATTTGCATCTGCAGATTGTATGGGTTTGTATGGATGGCTGAGTTGACAGTTGACTACAACACTTACTACAAGGTAGATAAAACCACAAAGTGAAATGTTTTTTTTATAGGAACCATTCTTTTTTGTCAGTGTCAGTTGAAAAATAATTTCTGAATCTGACCTTCAATGCACAATGTCTGTTGACAGCATGTAACCACTTCATGGAAATCTGAACAGCAGGTATAACAATTACACTGCATAGAAACACGACACCCAGAGAAATCAAGGACATTTTACAGCACTGCAGTGTACCGTAAAAAAAAGACACTGTTCTCTCGTTATGTTGTAATTTTCCAAGACAATGATACTTAAATCAGAGGCTGTTGAGACAATTCAGCAGCCCTTAAAAAATAGTTTTGTATCCTAATTAACAAAGATTTTCAGATAATGGAGAAACCCACTTCTTTCCCATCTTTAAAGAACTGAAAGTTTCCCCAAACAGAAAACCGTCCATACGTCAGCACTTGTCAGGCAGAAGGACATTGAAAATTGAAGCAATTATAAAGGCAAAAGAAAGCAGCCATATTCTTGGTTATTTTATATTATCAAAGTGTTAGGTGATGCCCTTCTTTTGTTCACTTCCTGTTGTACCTAGTCTAGAAGAAAAAAGAGGGCACTGGAGAGATCCACTTATGTGGAGACTGTTACTGACTGGTCACCGAAGAAGGAAGATCAGGATCAGACACTCATCCAACACAACAAGACTGAAAAGGACATCAGTGTATTCCCCATTTGAATACAAAGTATCAGGTTAAATCCACTACAAGGAACGAGTCTGGCTTTACTGATGAGTGCACTGCTCGTGTTATGTTTCATAAAGGTCATGCAAACTATCTTTCATGTAATACATGCCCACGATATACAAATACACATCTTTCAGGCTGTAATAGAAGTCTTACTCCTGGCATGCTAACTCTAACTGAGGGACTGATAATGGACAAAATCAATGGGATGCATTACGTGATATTACTTGGACATTGTGAGCTCTTATTGAGAGAGGCTTACAGTCCAATAAGTACAACCACAGATTTACAGCAAGTGTAATAAGTCAAATTAATCAACATCCCAAGAAGCCAAAAATAAGCATTGCAAATTCTGCAGATCAGTCGTGTCAGATTCTGCCTTCAGGTGCAATTCAGCTCAATGAACACAAGAAACATGGATCCATTGATAATAGTGTCAGTGTCATGTACTTTCCATTTGCAGACCACATTTATTATATCTCCACAGTCTGTTGATTTAAAATATCTCAGTTGGATTTTACCCGCACAGGTACTTACTTCCAGGTCATTTACCTCCAAACAACTATGGAGGTAAATGACCTGGATTAATCCTACGCTATTCTCATCTTATTATTGACATAGTCCAAGTCACATTCACATATAGTGCATCATTCACACACTGCATCATACAATATGGGGTACAGAGTCTTGCCCAAGGACGTACGGACTGGAGGAGCCAGGTATTAAATCACTCTCCTTCTGGACAAACAACTCTTCCATCTGGGCCACTGCCACCCATGGCACTTTCAAGCTTCTTATTTTTTCCAAATATTTTGATAAATGTTCAGGTTTTCAACAGTATTTATAGTTTATTTGGCTGCACGCACAGTGGTGAAATAGTTAGCACCAATAGCAAGGGAGTTCGGGGTTCAAACTTGTCATGTTTTGTATGAAGTTTGTATGTTCTCCCTTTGCCTAACTTAGTTTACTCCAATGCTCTTGGTTCCTCCCACAGTGCAAAGACCCGCAGGTCGAGTTGACTCTGAATTGCCTGTAGGTGTGAAAATAAGAACGGGTGGTTGTTGTTTCAGCCCTGCGATAAACTGGCTACCTGTGCATGGTTCACCCCGCCTCTCGCCCAATGTCATCGTGGATTTGCTCCAGCCCCTCTGTGACACTCAAAGCATAAGCAGTATAGATTATGGATGGATACAGATGCAAATGTCAATAACAAATTTTTGTTTTGATGGGTTTAAATGTAGATAGTATGTCACCAGCCTGTGAATTTAAAAGAAGAAATTATAGAGCATCCGTTCAGAATCTTTAGTTTGAGGACTGTTTGCAAGACTGGCACAAAAGCAAGGGTGTAACTTGTAGGAATTAATTACCAGTGGTAAGGTTGCAGATTTCAACCAATTGAAAACACCGAATATAACTCCACCTAAATCATCCACCCTGGTCCTTAGTTAAAAATTTGGAAATATTGGACAGAAAATCTGGCTGCCTTCACGTGTCCATGCAAGCAACAAGATCTGCTGAATGAAAAATGCGCTTGCATTGCTTATGAATCTCACTACTGAGAAAATCCCCATTGGTGCCGCTCAGTGCTGCAGTTACTATCAATCTGTCACCTTTACTCTGAACCAAATATACCACGACAATTATCTTAAAGGGTTTTCATTCTAACAAAAACTTTTGACAAATGTGGACAGTTAATATTTTTTTAGGGGAACATGTACATCAAAGATGTTTGATAAGTTGCCATTCTAGACGTTGATAATGCATTAGCATCCAGTCATTGCACACTACTGTGCAGTTGAAATTGGTATTCCCAGCCTCATTGAGAATATTTGGAGCATATCAGTGGGGAGAGTGGTTGACTACCATGCAAATGGACTGAAGGTACATTTGCATCCAAATGTACCTTCAGTCCCCTTTGCTCAGTCAGGTGATTCATTAACTGTAATGCGGGAAAGGAATTAGATCAATTTTACAACCAGGTTTCACTTCAGAAACACTGATTTCTCTACAGTATAGCAGCTTTTTAATCAGCTTTTTACAAGTACACAAGTGCATTACAAAGACCTCAGACAGGGAAAGCAGCAGGTGAGTGTCAGGATGAGAGGAGAGATCATTACAGAGTAATACATCTATGAGGACTGACAGCGTCCTCTATAATTACTTAACGTTAAAAAGAGAAGTTAGTTTAGAACTGAGATGAGGGAGGAATTAGATTCTCTGAGTGCTGTGTTAATAAAAAGTATAATGGTTATATACTGGAAGTGCAAGTTAATACGCTGGAAGTTGTGAAAAAATAAGCAGGTATGTGGTGGATTGATGGGTGTTTTATTATTCTATCCTCAGAAATTATAAAATTTAAAGATATGTGTTTAATAACACAGCAAACACAGAAGAGTAAGGAACATTTTGACAAGCACTCAAATGGAGGTGCATATTTCTAAAATGTATTGTATGTAATGTAAATATTTATCCAAAAAAGAGAAGCTCCTATATTGAACACAATATGAATGTTTTCTGGATATGAAACCATTAATTTAAGCCTCTTTATACAGTATGTCTGTTGACTTTACTTAATTTATCCTGCTCAATAAATTCACAGTATTGGTTAATAGGCCACTTTGTTGGGTCTGATGACCTTTGCAAAATATGTCTACCTCTTAAGAGGCGTGTGAAATTCACCTAAAGCGCCTGTTTGAGGACACCCAATATAAATATTAAATTATATTTAAAGCTGTTCTTGAACCATTTGGAGTACATGGCATTGAGTAATAGCAGTTGGCACACAGTGAGGTAGAAGGTTTCTATTTCCGCCTGAATACTTTTTAATAAACAGATGCCTGCAGATGACTCTAGCTGGGCCTTATAAGCTGGAAAACACAATGGGACCCTAGCATTAAGCCTTGACTAGCCAAAGTTCAAATTTGATATCAATACCACAGAAAATTTATATATGACAGATTTTTTTCCTAAGCGCATGTCTAGGCGTTTTCCACAAAGGCCATTTGGAGACTCCAAAGGACCCTTTGTAACCATGGTAACCAGCCAGGCTAAAAAGGCAAATTTTACACTAAAAATCATACTTTTATATAAGTGAGACAAAGCCGCTCATATGGTTTAAAATTTATACAAATAAACATCTTTCATATATTTTAGTAACATGTAGCAGTCACGACAGGGACGAAACAGTGACACACAATGCTCTTGGACCAGCTGGACACTGTTGCGCAGTGATTTGCATCGTGTTTCCTATAATGAGGGGCTGTTTGACAGCCCCTCATTATTTGGGAAATTTGGGAAATTTCATTGGCTAAATGATACGCCAGTCATCAGCACAATCGGTTAAAATTGGCTCAGCCTTTACACGTCAGATGAGGGGCAGGCTCTTTCCAGCAACAAGATGCCTCGTTGGCTATTGCAGGCTGTGGACAGCCCATGCAAGCCCATGCCAGCTCTGATTTGGTCAAGTTTAGATTGACAGCTCACTTGAACCAATAGGATATGGCTATCCACCATTTTGAGATCTTTGTTTACATGCACACAGAGTTACACCTGAGAGTACGTCCCAGTTTACACGGAGGAGGTGGCTGCGCTGAGATTACGCAACAGCTGACAGTGGCTATTCTTTGATGTAATAGTGTGTTTTGAACTGATTATGTTAATATTTTGGATTGTCTTGACCTTTGGTGATGTACCAACACCGTTTTTGTTGGAATGTTATCGATCTGTGGATTAATATGAAGCTTCTAAGGTGAGTCGCGGCGACTTTGTTATGGACTTCAGTTCTACTTCCGGTCTGACTGAGACATTGATTGTACCGGGTGTGGTGATCGGATCTTGAAATGGTTTACATCAGTGGAATCAGAAAAATCTTACCTAGCTAACGATATGTTGCAGTATGTAGTAACTAGCTGTACGACGTAGTTCTGTAAATAACAATGTTTGACAGGTAAAACAGCGCACCTGGAGGCGCCATCGGGAGGATGATGCATAGGAGGTTAAGTTTGAGTATAATTAGTAGAATTTACCACATCTTTTTCCAGCATCCAGCATGCATATTAGATTACTCAGCAGAGAAGACTAAATAAACCTGCTATACAAGTGATGTTGTTTCTTAGATGGAAACAGCCGATATTGTTAAATGTCAGTCTAGCTGAGACAGCAGCTGCATGCGGGACACAGCCTCAGTTTCTCTTTTGATCTGGTGTCGGCACAGACACGACCATTGGATGGATTTTCCAACACAGCATTAAAGATAAAAGTAGATATCCTAGTTTTTTAATTGAGGAATCCCTGTGTCTTGTCATAGTAAAGCTCTGCGTCTGCACATACAGCTCTCCTTGTAGGGACACTGAGCTGATCTGGAGCTGGGCAACCAATGGTTTTGTTTCATGTAATACAGCTACAGTACCAACCTTAAAGACAGCTAGCTTCCTAGATAATTCCCACTTACTTTCTTAGCCATTGTGCACAAGGTTAACGTAAAAATGTTTCTAGCATAGCCTAATGCAAATGATCATCTCTCTTACTACATTGCCCTTTCTAAACATGGAATGGACTTTTTGCTTGACCTGTGGTTATGCTCCAGAGTCTACTTCATAATTATTTCTTCTCTATCCACCTCAAGCAGTTACAATTTACTATCACTTTTCTATTGTTTGCAAAGTGGACATTGTGTGCAGGGCTTTTTATAAACAGTCCATGGTGCAGATCGATATTGCAAATCGCAAAGTAAAATAAAATTTGCTTAAATATCTAATTATTAGTGGGGTGTAGTTTGAATGATTTACTTGAATAGTGGTACTTTCTTTAAATTACATGTTGGCTATTTTAGAGGTCTGTTAAGCAAGTGTCACAATTTTCAGACCAAAGACCTCAAAATAAAAGCTATGCAATTCATAAAGCATTGCAGCAACAAAATAAAGGTTGTGCTTTTCCTTTGAAGACAATTTACAAAACAGGTGGTGATTTAATAAATATTGTAGCTGTGATGGAGATCTGCATCTGTGCCTTGAGAGTCAGATGGGTGTAAGTCCGATATGGGTAAATAAAAATAATGATATCATTAAAATGATCTGACAGTGATTTCGACCTGCTGTTTGACCCTGTTTCCGTGTGAGTTTATCCTATGACATAGAGAAAGACATGTTACACCTGGTCTGCATACTGACTGTTAAGGCAAGAAGCCTGCTACAGAGTGCTGACATCTTGTTCATTCAATTATTAATATGCAAAACTGATCTTCTTTGGGCCACTAACAATTCACTTGACAAGTGTGAAGTGTATAAGTTGAACAGTTCGCAGGATATGTGATCCTCATACAGACAGATAGACAGAAAGATGTTTGTGGAATTAGTGGGTTGATTATATATTGTTGAGAGAGGCAGTGAGCCTATTGTTGGATGGTGTTTACTGCAAGTACCACTCTCCCTCCACTCTCTCCCTTATCTTTATCCTGCTCCTCATCCTCATTGCACCAGCCTATAAATTGGCCAAAGGTGCTACAGAAGGTCCTGCAGCAAACATACCAGACCATGTTTTACATATGTGGCAGAATCGGCCTAAAGGGCCTGATTATTGTGCTCTGTACCTCCTCTTAACCAAACAAAAACTTGTGATTTTCAAGGCTGTGTGATGCTCGAGCTGAACTGAAAGGCTCATTTAAAGATGTGACTGGCTCAGCAGTGTCATATAAGAAAAAAGCTGATCTGCCTTTTTTGTGTTTTTTACTACAACTGTTAGATGTCACACTGAATAATTAAAAAAAGGGAACTTTGCATCTCCACTGGGCAATTTCTTTTTAAGGATAAAACTGGGTTGATTCCCTGCAATGGACTAGCTTCCTGTCCAGAGGGGTGCTTGGCTAAACTGCTTCACGCCTTTAAAACAGGATATAATCTCCTTAGCACTGGGCCCTATATGCTCAAACAGGGCTTACTTTTAGGATTTAGCAGACTGACTACCCATCAGATCACTGTTTCATGTGCTATATCTCAGTATGCATTCATATCCCAAAATTAGGACTCAGGGTAGCACAAACTGCAGAATGGGATTTAAAAATGTATCTTTAAATTCATTACACACCACGCTGTTGAATATAACATATCAAGGAATATATATGAATGAAAGCCAAGGAAGCAGGTTTAACATCTCCACATCTGCTCATCATGTGAACATGCCCATTGTAAAAAACAGGTAAATGAAAACAGTGCAGCCTGGTAGGTGAGAAATTTAAAGTGAAATCCCAACTAGCCTTGGGAAAGAACAAGCACTATTAAATGTGTTACACAAGCAAAGCTTATAGGGCTTACTCTCCAATTTCAGTTATCCTAATGTTGTGGAATATTTCAAATGCCTCATTACTTGCATTTTGCGAGAAAGGGAGACGTCTCTCTCTACTCTATAATGAGCCCTGAAGCTTATTAGACCAGTGTGCATTGAATTGGAGGGACCAATGCTCTCTCTTTTCTCCTCTTTATGGCACAGACAAGCTTCAGCCCTAATCACAAAAACACAGAGTCACAACATTACGCTTGATAAAACTAAAGAGGATAATCCTGTAGTCCATTTAGGATATTCTATGATTGAATTACTCTTTCTAACATATCATGGTGCACTGGCATTGGGGAAAAGCCATATGTCTTCTGATCTAAAAGGGATGCATACAAATGGACATAGATGCAGAGAAAATGTTAAAAGTGGTAGCATTGCAGAGGCTTCCCATGGTCGAGACCTATGTTGGCAATGTGCTTAAGAGATTAACAAAGTGTCTGTTCATAGCTTCTTTTATCTAAACTTGCAGTGCAAGCCATATACCAAGTTAGTTTTACCACGAAGATGTTGGTGTGGTGCCCTTTGTAAAAGATAGCTGTCAAACATCCAGATGAATAAAACAAAAATATTTGTATATTTTACAGAAACATCTCTTCTTTGATGCAACATTATAACAAGTACCTCGAGCAAGCAGCCTTGTTTCTCTAAGCACTATATCAGGCTATATAAACAGTCCATCCTCTGAATGCTGATTTGGATTCAGGGCATCAGGAAACCAATTAAACAGTACATTAAACTGTACAACTAATGCACTGTACGTGTTGCGAATATTTAATTTCAAGGCCTCTTGTCTTTGCACTCAATTTTTACATTAACAAGGCCAAAGTGCTGACATTGAAACTGGAGTGTTACAATTTGAATGCATGAACCCAAACACGCTGTCACATCCTTGGCAGTGAAAGCTGTTCACCAAGTGTCTATGCAGAAATTGTTTTACCACTCCATCTTTTCATTCCTCATTGAATGCATTTTGAACGTGCGTGTGTGCACGCGTGTGCGATGGAGTGTTCGTGAGAAAGGGCATCAGGTACAGGTTTTCTGGGTACAAGGACTTCTCGTACCGCATGACCTACAGTTCCAACTCAGGTCACTCCGGTAAAACCCAGTTCTAATGGTGGGAACATGTCTTGATCTTGGTCTTACTTACGGAAACGCCTTCATCCTACAGGTATAATCATTTATCAAATCTTTATTGTCTAGCCCATACTCACATATCACAGTTTGTCTCATAGGGCTTACAAAGGTGCGACGTTCCTCTGTCCATATAATTATTTTACAGTATACAGTTTATATTTAGGAGTTTAATGAGCCACCCAGACCAAGAACGATACCAATAACTACGACAATGTGAGCAATTGCGCTGATGAAAAAAAACACTAGCACATAACCTGTGTTGGGAAATGATTCTTTGTATCGCATTTGTCCGTCGTCTTGTGGGCATTTTATTAAATACGGTTTGTTTTATCACGCAGAGGAGGGTATTTTAAACCTCATCAGTCTCTCTGCAATATCTTCTGCCATGTTGAGTATGGCTTATTGAATGAGATGTCTTGTAAATTTAAATGTATTTAGTTTAATCAGTGTTTCTATTATTTGTTCAAATTGTGAAAGTGATTAAATATTGATAGGTAGTTTAGCTTTTGAGTCCAGAAACTCTACTAAAATCCCAACATAAAACTTAACTTCACACCTTTACTTTTTGAATTGCTTCAGGGGTTGTAGCTCTTGAATTATCCTGCCATCAGGGTCTCTGACGCAGTAAATCTGTCGAGCATAGTATATACAGAACAGTCCATGTTGTCCTACCAACAAAATAGTGTAACATTTCTGACTGCTCCTCTTTAAACCTGTTGTCCCTGGATCGAGTGTCCAATCTCTCTCTCCCACTTCTTTCAGTCTATTGTTTCCTCCCTGTCTCCCCATGACTTGTCTGCTTCATTTCATATTTTGGATCTGGATCCAGGATCCCTTACTTTTTACATTGATGTTCTTAAAAGTAATGGACAAGTTTTGTTTTTTACCGAAAGTCTTTTTACTGGCAACCCACTAGCAAATATTCCAACTCTCTCTTTTCAGAGATGATCACACAGGGATGCGTCCTTGATATCCCTCAGACTGGTGAGCAGTCACTACTTTGTAACAGTCCACCCTGTAAGGGCATTTCTCCTAAAAGTCGTGGTTGACTCTGCTAAGCCTGATGACTAAGTGTTCCCTCGAGCAAGAGTACAAATCCAACAAAGTATTTGAGCCGACCTTTCAGCAAAGTGAGTCTTCCCTTTAAGCTGCTGAGGCCCAGCCCCTCACGTGTCTCTGTCACTGTTGCTCTGAGTGCTGTATGCCACAAGTCTTCTCTTGCTTCAGTGGGAATTTATTGAGCAAGCATTGTGTTAAACATGACCCCAAGGAACATGCTGAGCATTGGCATAGAGTTTGACATGGACACCATCCATTTATGGTGCTTCACTGTGAAAAGTGTTTCTATTCTTGTCTTTGTCTTAAAACAAGAACTGTGGTTTAATTTCTTGCTGGGTTTTTTAACACTGCATTAAGCCACCAATAGTGTCAGTACAGCTGGCCACAAGGCAGCAATAGACCACTTGTCTCAAGTGGATGTCAATCAAATGATTAAGTCTGACATAAGTGTGCGTGAAGGACTGTTTCATTTCATCAATTTTGAAGAACTGACGTGCTTCTGGTGATGTAGAGTAGTATCTTATGTAGTTAGGTAATGCATATGCTTCTGGAAATAAAGACACAGTGATACGGTGGCTTTTTAACTCTTTGTACATCAGATAACTGTAAAGCACATTTAACAGTGGCTTACATGGTATTCCAATTCAATTCATTTGTATACTGCCAAATCATATACATCATCTCAAGGCACTTTGTATAGACAGTCAAGACCCTCCAGTACTGCTCTCCATTCTCAATTCTTTTCTCAATAGTAAATATGCATTGTTGAGAGAGATTAAGCAGAGTGACATTTCTGGTGATAAAGCGAAGTGTCAAACATGTTTTCTGTAAATTACCTCAGACTATATCGTCTTGTTGAATTTGAACTCAAACCAGATTATGTTTTCTGTCAGTTTCCTTTCTTATTACTGAAATGAAGATCAGCTCTGACTATTAATCTTTGAAAGTAGTCATCTTGATCCTGCTTAACGTAATTTAACACTGGTATTTATTGTATACGTAGATATAGGTCAGGCAGTCAACACCAGCTAGCTGTCACTGATGCTCATTCTAAAAAGAGCTAAGAATACAAGTAGTCAAAACTATTCAGTAATAATTCATAATGCACCACTTTCTGAGTATGGAAATTAGGGACTTAATAGCTTGTGGGTTGCATGGGATGCTTGTGATGTGAAGCTCCGTGGGGAAGTAACTGGTTCTGTAATGCACCTACATTTCGGCTTTATTTGAGATGGAGCGGGTTGAATAAAAATACATTTTATCTACTTTAGAATCTGCAGAAGCACACAGGGATGAGTGGAATTCAGTTGGCAGGTTGTAGCAGTACAAAGTGCTAGGAAATGAGAGGCTGTGATCTGGTTTAATACAGGACAAGTTCACAGTGACTTCACATTATTTACATTAAACTAGACACACCATCTTCACTCACCTTTAGTGCTTGTTGTCTAAATGATGCTATTATGATGTGACATGTTTTATACACCCACTATACAACTCAATGCCCTATACACTATTAAGATTCAAATATTAACTTTTTATAGGGTTTATACGGTACACTTATTTCCACTATAGAAGCCATGGCTTCTTTATAGGTTGAAAGTCCTAATAAACTCGGAAAGACACTTCACACTATAGCTTCATTCAGTGATCACAGTGTGTTGAGAAATTGATAACATAATGAATTCATATTGTGTAGACTTCCTGAAATGCATTGAAAACAATGTTACTCATAATAACCACGACAGTAGCCTGGGTTTAGATTTGCTTCATGTGTCAATGGGTGTATTAGAATATGAAGGTTGCCAACAGAGACTGCAAATGTTAGGGGTACTGGATTTTTGTTATGGCTAAACATGACTACACTGTCCGTGCAGCTGAAATAAAATAATGAACTGGATATATATATTTCATTGTGAATCTCTGCACCCGGCAACTACGTACATGTATAACATATAATACTTGTAAATCTATATATTAGTTTATTTGTAAATAGCATGAGGCCTCGTACTTTTGCCATGCTTACGTGCAGCTCAAATTTAGTATGTAAATCCAGGAACTGGTTTTGACGTGAACGGAGGATTAGCTGTTAATATGCGGCTGGAGTGACAGTGACATGGCTCAGGTAATATTTAGTTTGTGTTGAGATAACCACAGACATTGTTAATTTTATACTTGGATCCAAACGTAGAGAATTTTTTTTATTGAGCCTGGTTTCCTAGATGAAACTATGGGCTTCCAGAAAATAATTCAAATGAAAGTTGATGCATTGCTCGTCCATAATGAAAGCAAACTCGACAGTCGGTGGAGCCACTCTAGCTGCTTAAACAAGCTTAACAGAAAGGGTGTGTAGTTGCTGAGATCCACTAATTATTTGCCAAAATGAATGCCACCACAGACTTTTAAGTTTGTGTCTGAACTAATACTACAATCAACTCACTGATTGACATTTCTCTGAATTACGCTCCTCAGAAGTTTGGCAATTTAAGTTTGAATAAAATGTTCTTTTCAGTCCCCTTTATTAACTATTAACAATTTTGTTATTACACATGTTGCTGTATGAAACTATCATTTTTCATAAAAGTATTTATCAACCAAAACTCCTCCAGTAGTCAGTGAATGGAAGCTGTTTAAACATCCACCAAAATATAAGAGTTGCTGACTACTACTGTAGTATGGATATAAAAATACTTTAAAAGTGTTTTTTTTAATCAAATAGTCAGTGACTCATTCTGGGAGCATAGAGGATCAGTTGCTCTGACAGATTAAAATTAAGCGACATTTATCTACCATTAACTCCTTTTTTATTAGCATATGCTTTTGTTGCCTACGGACTCTGTTTGTATTGCATTTTGTATGACTAGACTATTCACATTAGGTTAGTCATGCATGTTTACCATGAATGACGTCCTACATACTGCCTCTTGATATTCAGTGAGTTAGTTTTTATACATTAAATACAATCTTATTATGGTCTATTCTACATGGTCTATGAAAACTAGAATGTCCAAATAACTTTAAATAAGTCTTTTACTCAGATGATGTTCCTCACTCTGAGGAGACTTGCTTATCACTAGTTTATTAGAGGTTTGTCACAAAGCCTCCCTAATGTAAATTACCTCCTCTTCTCACTTGGAAAATCAGAACCATTTGTTACAAAGAATGGAAATCTACTCAGATATCAGTTCTATTCTTGGTCAGAGGTACAGGAACAAAGTCAGTAAAAGTGGAAATATCTCCTAAATGAATCAAGCACTTTAATAATCTTTCAACATATATAATATAGTACTGTTGATGTAATGAATCAGAAGGAAACCACTGGGCTTACAGTATTTCCTGAAACACTAGGAGTGTCATTGTCATACTCTAGACACCACCATGCTTTTATTCTAAAAATAAATATTTCTGAGAGAGAGGGAGGCTGCAAATAACACCTTGGGAATAAACATGTCTCTTTCCAGGGCCAAAGTCCTTAAGGACAAATTGCATCTGTCCAGACTGATTGATATTGACGGAGGGAGCAAGATCAAGATCGGCTCCATCGACAGTGTTTTCCCAAAGCAGCTAATGTAGTTCGGGGAAAGGTCCGATATACAGTCTGCTAAAAATAAAGGTGTTACACCCATGGGATATTTGTTTATCAAGTCCTTAAATTCCTCATCGTCACCTCTGTCAATTACATACTGTTGATTTGTAATTCTGTTCATTATAATCAATAATAGTTCATTCTGGCTGGATCAAAAGCACAGTTTTCTAGAAAAAATACATCTAACATGTTGAGTTAATAACATGTACTCATGTATCATGTAGATGTATACAGAATAGAAGAGAGATAAGAGCTCAGTAATCATAGGAATCAAGGAAAACATTAGCTGGGGTAGGAAACTGTAGCATGGAGGGCAGAAACTGCAGTTTTTCATTCCAACCAGGATGAGAACAAGCTGATCTCACTGATACCCCTTCTCTTCTTGAAGGTGAGGTAATCTAGGATATTAGCTCATGTAGCATTAAATTGAAATGGAAGCTTCTTGACCCTCCAATGCCATAAGATATGAGCCCAGGTATGAAGTTTCCATGGAAACAACTAAGGCCTGCCACACATTTAAAAAAACAAACGTAACTTGCTGTGCCAATAGTGAATGAGCAAAAAATGCTGGTGTCCTCAAGAAAAACAAATTCTAGATTTAAGAGATTGAGTTTAAACAGTCCCTACATATGGCAAGCCTACCGTGGGCATGAATATGCTGCTGCATCCTAAATCAAATGTTTGTAAATTAAATACTATGGTAAGAATATAAGCAATACCCTTAAAATAAGTCTTTAAGTCGTAATATTTAATATAGTGTCTTTTGCAGAGTGAGGACATTTAATTTAAGATGGACTGTGTCCTTGGAAGTCTGTGTGTGTGCGCTTCAACAAGGACAGCAACACTTTTCGGGAGTACTTGGTTGGAAATTGCCTACGCTTTTAGGATTAAAGTTGCAATGTCAAGTTGTATTTTTTTCATGATTAGAAACCTGAAGCTTATTATTTTTAGAAAAACCCTTGGCCTCTGCCATGTACTTCTAGATAATCTGAATGATATAGTGGGATGTCAGGATAAAAGGTCAATACAAACTAATCTGAAGCCACGATGATAGTTGGTGAATGGCCTTCTCAATTAGATGATTTGGTCTCTTTCGGGAGATTGAGGCAGGGATCAGAAAGTTGTCCTTACACCAAAACCTACAAAAATTTTTTTCTTAAACTACAGAAGGCTGATTACAGAAATGAATGAGGATTTAAGCAGATGGGATGTGCTACCCCTGTGAATATTTGGCAGGATACAGTCAGTTAGACTGAACATTTTACCCAGTCTCTTTTTCTTATTTAAGTACCTCCCTATCCTTGAACCACAATTAAATTGCTGAAAAAATTAATATCAAAATTGATTTGAGAAAAACAGGAGACTGTTACGCCTAACTATTACTGGGCTGCCCTGCTTTAAGCAACGGTGGGGTCGTTGGTCAGGGATATGGAGATTGGGTGGGTATCTATTGAACATAATTCTATAACAGGAATTTCAATATGTACTCTCCCATTCCTTAGTCAAAAGTCTAACAGGGAACAAAAATGAAGTAAATTATGTATGGATCAAACACACAACAAATGTATGGGCTACATTCCAAAAGCAATAAACTGAAACTGTAGCACTGTCACGAGCCATGCCCATACAAGAAAATATAGAGTTTCTCCCATATATTCTTGACATTGCTTGATATTGTATGGACCGATGGTGTCTATTCTGACCATGTGCAGTTATATTGTATTTGTAAAGTAGCCTACATATGTAGAATAGGATACCTCAAGGTGATTTTGTTCTATACATTTACGAACATAAGTAAAAAAAAAGCTACATGAAGTTGAGAGAGGAATTTAACAGACCACGCCGTGGGGCTGTGTGTGATTTGCAGTGAAGGTACTCGTGAAGAGTTGAGTCCAGATGATGTTGCATGGATGGAGGTTGTAGAACTGCTAAATTATCTGCTATGTAATTCCTTTGGATATGATAGATAGATAGATAGATAGATAGATAGATAGATAGATAGATAGATAGATAGATAGATAGTCAGATTACTTTATTCATCCCCGAAGGGAAATTAAGTCGTCATAGCAGCCGGTACATTTGAATACAATAAAATACAATACAATAGAATAAAATAAAATAAAAAGTACTGAGGTAGAAAGAATAAAAACAGAATCACAAGATAAATAGGTAGATAAGGTGCAGTGGCAAGATGACGGTAATAGTACTGATGATATGATGGTAATGTTATTGTTATTGTTAGACAGTATATCAAAATAGTACAGTATATATAGTATATAATATAACATAATATATATTTATATGTGATAGTAATTATACCAATATAATAGCAGTATATATTAATAATGGCAGCAACAGTATATATAATAATAGTAAGTATAATAATAATAATATGTACACATGTATAAATATGTGTTTTTGGACTTATACATACAGTGAATGTACCAATAGTATGATATATAGTAGAGGGGGTATAAATATAAGTATTTAACTATACAATAGATAATATAATATACTATGAGTGTAACAGAGTGTGCAAAAGACAGTATTATTGTATAAAATGATATCTGGTATCAATATCGTTATATTAAAACATTTCACATATGATGTGAGGTAATTACACAGTGCAAGGAGACAGGTATTCAGTGCAGTTCTGTGATGGTGGCTCTGACAGAGGTAGATGCGTTGTAAAGTCTTATTGCGGTTGGGAGGAACGATTTCCTGTAGCGTTCCTTAGAGCAGCGGGGTTGAATGAGTCTGTGGCTGAAGCTGCTCCTCAGCTTGTCCACTGTTGTGTGGAGGGGGTGAGAGGGATTGTCCATGATTGCCAGCAGATTTGTCAGCATCCTCTCCTCCACCACCTCCTCCAGGGTGACAAGCTTAGAGCCAACCACAGACTCTGCCTTCCTGATGAGTTTTTTAAGTCGGTTGGCGTCCTTTGCCTTGATGCCCGCACCCCAGGACACCACAGCAAAGAAGATGGTGCTCGCCACAACAGAATCGTAGAAATATGCCATGCTCTTTTGATTTGATTTACACACTTGACCTGAACTATCCCGAGGAACCCAAGCATAGCTAGGAGCAGGTCCCTGTGTGTCTATGAGAATGACATGACTCCAACATGATGCCTTCAGCACTAAAATGAAGCAATTGCGCAAAACAATAATTACACACACATGCACACAACAAATTCAAATCGTGTCAAATGCTTTTCATACCTCTTTTCAGTTAGTTTTATTAAATGAAATCAGTCATTTAATGTGTTTACATGACACAACATTATAGAAGAGACCACATTGAAACGGATCCTTTATATTGAACATGTGTTAAACAATAAGATGAAAAATTCCCATGTAATTGAAATACTAAACGTCAGAATCTTCTTTTATGTAACTTCATGCAGGAAAATCAAAGTTGGGATAAATCCACAACCAAAGGCAAAATTCCAGCTCCCCCTCCAGTGGCCTGCTCGGTCTCTCATCATGAAAAGCATTATAGCCCAATGGATGAGAAGACTGCGTGGGGAGAACGCTGTGTGTGCTTGATGTGCTGAGAGTTCGAACCAGCGTGCAGTAAAGAGGGGGAGGTAATTCAGCTGTTAACAGGCCAGCTGGGGCGCAAAAAAGTCAGGGGACAAAAATGAAATGACAACCAAAATTGAGCTTGTCATGTTGGCTAAAGATGTTGACTCGTGCTGTTGATATAGCGAGGGATTTCAGCAGGTTATTTATTGTAATGGTGGAAACAACAGCAAGGGCAATTCCTTCTACTGGTGTGATAGAACAGAAAAGTGTAATCTACTTCCACCTTGTGTGACATATCTGTTTAGGCCTTTCAAATTGAATTTACTAATTACTGTAGATTGGAGCTATTAATCTAATAAGAACTATAAAATGTACATATTATACTATAAAACATCTTATTCAATACAAGTATTGAATGCACAAAAGTGCAACTATGTCTTGTCCCAGCACAGGCAGTTATGCTTAAAACAAAGCTGTGTCCGTAGTACAGAGACAATATATTAGAGAGAAACAGCAAATGCTAATCATATGGACAGAAGTGAAGTTATTGAAGTGGTAGTTACAATGTAACAAAATACAATGGAACCGCTTGAGGTTGATGTTATAAAGGTTCAGATCTCTTTTTCATCTAATCCTTACACCATTCATTGTAAAGCACTCCAAGATGTATGCTTTCTTGTATTGTGGCTTAACTGCAGTAAGTCATGTCCCTGTGAGCAGTCACCAAGGGAGCAGATGCCCTGTATTCCTCAGGGTATCAGCTGACAAGGTCACTGTTCTGATTGATGTTAGCCTCCGGAGTCCTTCTCTGTGTACAGGTTCAGCACCAATCTCCACTTCTGAAGTGCTGGAGAGGAGAACACCCACAGGGACTAAGGGAACCACTAACATCCCCACGGACTGACCTGATCTGTCTTTGACTTTCACTTTATACACCTGTGGGCCTTCCTACAAAATGTGCTCACCACAGAGAAACTCTCACATAGTTTGACATGTGGCGGCAACTGTATGTTGTATATCATCATGTATGCAGTTACATATGTATAATCATGTCAATGCAGGATTACACCATAGTTGGGCCTGAAACTAGTGCCAGCATGGGGAATGTGATTTCACTGCATGGCTGTCCCTCTACTCAATTAAACAGCAGGACTGCCTGCATTAATATCCCAACGTCTGCAACATTAATGTCATAGCAACTATCATTATGGATTATGCTCACAGACAAGAGCAATACAGAAATGCTACATAAAAGGCAGCATGAAAGAAGTACTATCCCTGCCTCTCTCTTTTCACCCATATTCCACTCTCCACTATGTAATGGCATAAAAATTTCATGGGAATAACTGACTCCCCCTGCATGGTTATGAATGTCACTTTACATCTTTTCAAATTGAAGCATCTTTACTTTCTGCCAATGGACACTCAATTCCAAACCGAATCTTAACGAAAAATTGAATTCACCACATTGAAGAGCTAACAAATGTGGTATGGTATGTAGTAAGCATACATTTCAATATATTTATCCATTGTATTTTGTTCAGATTTTGAATTCCTTCATTTCCAGGTGTTGTAATTAGGGTTGCAAAATTCCGGGAATATTCAAAGCTGGACACTTTCCATGGGAATTATCGGGAATATACGGGAATATACGGGAATTAACAGGAATAAACTGGAAATTATGTGGGTAATTTATACTAACTGTATTTACCTTGTCATATACAGACCCTGAGGAAGCTTTGGGCACTTGACTATATGCTTCTGGATCTTTGTGTCACACGTGGCATCTATTGCAATTCTGTCCGTCCTGGGAGAGGGATCCCTCACATGTGGCTCTCTCTGAGGTTTCTACTTATTTTTACCCTGTTAAAAGGGTTTTTAGTAGTTTGTCCTCACTCTTGCTGAGGGTTAAGGACAGAGGATGCCACACCCTGTTAAAGCCCTATGAGATGAATGTAATTTGTGAATATGGGCTATACAAATACAATTTGATTGATTGATTGATTGATCTTAACATAGGTCTTTGCACAGTATTTGCAAATGTACAAAGCCTTTCCTTCTACATTGGCTGGGGTGAAATGTCTCCACACATGAGATAGTGCACGTAGCATTGCTCTGTAGAATAAGATGAGAAAAAATCTTGTAAAAAAACACTAAAGCAATGCCAGAGATATAAATAGTTGGCCAATTGGAATCATCCTTAAAAATATTTTACAATTGATGGATAAATGAATAGAAATAGGCTTGATGGACAGATGAACAATCCTCAATCAGCATGCTAACATATTTTCCCCAGTAATATCATCGAAACTTACCTGACTATTCCTGCACACTACAGCAGGCCTCAATAGCCCTGCTGTAATGTGCAGGATGCTGGCAATTATCTGTGCATGTGATGGAGAAATGCACGGTGCAGGGTTGAAATTCAACGTGCAGCTTGTGCTGCATTCCATACGTCTTTAAAATAGAGTTTTGAATGATTTTTTTAGTGCTCAGCGTTTAATTTGTGTATATTTTTTTTTCAAAATTCCCCAAAATTCCAGAGCTGAATATTCCCATGGAAACTTTCCGGAAATTTACCGGAAATTTTCCGCCCCTTTGCAACCCTAGTTGTAATAAATATATTGTAAATGTATTTTACAGTAGCAGTAAAACAATGAGTGACATTGTGTAACATGTATGTAAAGTTTTGTCTTAAAACATCATCATATTTATATCTAGGTACAGTTATGAACAAGTTAAAATCTGTAAAGGGTGAATAGAGTGGAGTTACTCAAACAGACTGCCTGTCAATCAAGTGGGTGTAGTTACTGTGGTGGTCTAGTGCAGTGGTCCCCAACCCCCGGGCCGTGGGTCATTTGGTACCGGGCCGCACAGAAATAATTAACAGCTTACATTTTTTCTGTTTTATCTATAATCCGGTCATTCTGTGTTTTATTTTGAAAAACTACCGGATCCTCTCCTTTATGACTCATGCTTTACGCATTTCAAGACGGTCTCGGTCACGTCACTTTTTCGCTGAACACAAACCAACACGGTATTGGTCGGACCCATTTACCAACAAACCAGGTGAATCCAGCATGTCTGTTTAAGAAGAAGATCAGCTGCTGGAGATCACACATGACGGCGGCCTTAAAAGTATGTTTGAGAAAACAACTCTGTCGGTGTCCTGGATTAAAGTCACAGCAGCACTAAAAACTATGTTGCCATTTCCGACATCATATCTGTAGTGACATCGGTGGATTTTTTTTTAATTAACGAATTAATTTTTAATTTTAAATAACCAAAAAAAGCCTCTCCAAATTTCGTTAAATAAAAAAAAATCTACCGCTGTCACCAGAGGCCGTACCAGAGGGATTCCGTAGTGAGGCTCCGTAGACACACCTTAACGGCCGGTCCGTGAAAATATTGTCTGACATCCAACCGGTCCGTAGCGCAAAAAAGGTTGGGGACCAGGCAGAAACTAGTGGCAGAAACTTGGACTATGGGCGGAGAAGGTCTCTGGTCCGTCTCTGGTTCGATTCCACGAAAAGACAACAAAAAGACGAACCTGGATTGATCTGCCCAAAAATCCAAGAGTCTGTCTAGACCCTGTCTAGTGCCCCTGAGCAAGGCACCTTACTCCCCCAACATCTGCTCCCCGAGCGCTGTACATAGTCGCTCACTGCTCTGTGTGTCCCGCACACAGATGGGTCAAAAGCAGAGATTAAATTTCCCTACCTGCATGAGTGTGCCTTTGCATGTCTGTGCATGTGTTTGGGATAATAAAATGCATCTGCATCATCTGAATACAGGATACAGGAAAATGTCAGGGTGGCTGTTTGTCAGCTGAAGCCTAATGGAAGCTGGGTGATGCAGGAGACAATGACCATAAACATCAAAGAGCCCTGACCTTAACCTAGTAGAGATGCTATGGAATGAGCTCAGGAAGTCAGCCACTCCAGACATCTGAAGAATATTTCAGGACTGAAGCAGCTTTGTAGGAGGTATGATTGTTACTATTGGATGTCTCGATCATTTTCAAATCCATGGTTTTTTTATTGGTTATTGGTTTTTGTCATTATCTTGAGCACAATGTGTTCAGAAGACTCAGATGAATATCAGATCACATATCACGAACAATACCTTCATACAACCAGAACAAGTGTATGCTTCCACAAAGCATGTACATTGTATCAGTGCAGCTGTACTATTTTAAGATATGCAATAATGTAAATGTCACCGTCTAATCAATACACATTGACTCATAATGTAGAGATAAGTAAGATGTTGGAGATGATCCATGAAACATTCATCATTCACATTACTGGTACTGTACATTACTTTGTTCACCTTGTCAGTTGAGATAGCTACCACACACAAATATTGTGTGCTTGTGTAAATTAAAAGATAATGCTGGAATATTTCTAACAGTGAGGTGAAGTTAAGTTACGAACTACAGGTTACAAGCTCAAATTTTAATACAATGGCTACTGACCATCAGACAAATTCCAACTAGTTTGTTCAGTTGGGGCAGAAGAGGACATTTCCTTGGTCGCACACGCACATTTAGCTGGTGTGTCTCTGTATTTGTTTGAGTTGTGTCGCTTCCTCATCTCCTCTCCTCTGCGGAGTTTACACTCACCCACACACAGACACACAGATAGTGAAGAGGAGATGCCAGAGAAACGTTTGTTAACATGAACAAGGCAGTAGTCATGGTCTCCACCTCCTCTACAACCTTTCCATGTGTGTCTCTGTCTGTTTGTGTGTATGTGTGTGTGTGTGTGCGTGGCTTTCCTGCTCATGAGCTCTGGCAGCTGGCATGACTGACGCTCATCACCTAATCAGCTCTTGCATTACTGTAACCCTGGCTTTCCTCCCAGTCTTCACTAGATCATTCCCTCCACTACTGTGGTATCTACATCAGATTATCCTGAAATTGTAGTGTGCTGTTTGTCCTTACCCAGAGTCGTATTTGTGTTCTGGGCCATCCCCGCCTGCCAGTCTGCCAACTGATCATCTACCACCTGCTACCTGTGTACCGTTAGACGCCTCCACTATACCCCTCTCCTGTCTACTGAGCCACCGGACCCCTCACTTCCACTCCTCTGCGGTTCTCTCTGCCCACTGTTTGATCCTTGCCACTATTCTCAGTTTGCCAATAAACTGTTGAACGGCCTTTTTGAGTCTGTCCCGCATTCTGGGTTCAGTACTCCAGTGAACTTAACAGCGGTTTGTCGAACAGTGGAGACAAAAAGTGGGAAGACAGGGTTTCCACAACAGACCAACAATACAAAAAGTGTAGAAGTAAACTATAAACTCCAACACTCATCATATGTTATTAGAAACTGAACAGTACTGCCATTTAATTTGTATTTATTTGATCCCCTCCAGACTTTGTGAGACTGGTATTTTGACCAGTTGAAAAACAGTGCAAGATTTTGTGCACACTCTCGGCTACACTCAAGACAAGACGTGCACCGCCAGAAGTGAGCGATCCGGTTTCATTATGCGGCCCTACTGATTAATTACTGATTAAATGTGATCGTCTGTATGTAGAGAAAAGGTTGCAATATTGATACAATACAAAGCTAAAAGCTCATGTAAATCATAACCATACTGTTTACCGAGCTGTTGACATATCCTGTGCCAAATGTTTAATATTTATAAAATAAAAATAAAATTAACAGAACAAGAGAGTCTATTTTCTTTGTCCATTATATTATTTTTTTGGGTTGCCTGCGGTTTATTTTATTAAAGTTTTAGTAATTTAGGATATTTTAATATTTGTAACTCAAATTCAAATGTTAGACTGAATATTCTATAGAATTAGGTTCAATACTCAGAGAAAATATCCTCCGACAAGATTTTTCATTGTGGCAGGCATACCGTAATAGTTTTAATAATAAGCTTTCCTTGTTAAGTTTACAGCTTCAGTCTTCTTAGATTGTCTTTCATATCAAGGCTAAACTGGTATTGTCCAATGAAATCCTTACATTACCAATTTATATCTGGACCTGTCAAGAAAAGGTGTAGTAGATGTAATATTTTGGCTCCTTAGGATTTTAACACTGGTCTTGAAGTATGGAGATAGTTGAGTTATACAATGGAGAAAAAAAAAGACATTAAATTGATGGTAAAAGTCGTCTATTCTTTGACAACTGGTCAAACATGGTCGTATGTTTCTTGGCATCAATCGCAGTTGATGAGATATTATGTATTCTAAAGTGAGAAAAAACATGTTAATTACGATTTTATGAAAGTGAATTTTTGTGAAGTTCATGTCAATTATTTTCCATGAGATCTCCTTGTTGCTTTTTCTTTCATAAGATAAAAGGAATAATTATTCCCAAAGATGTTTTTTCTTTTCTCAACTTATTTCAAGATGTCAGAAGTTTCACTCAGGGGTTTGTCAGCAGCCTTCTCTTAATATTGAGTATTCTCTTTGTACTCTTTTTTAGATAACTATTTTATCACAATTTGTAATTGTCTGATTAGGTCAGCTATAAGATGTTGACCTGTGGTGATGCTTATTGTTTGTGGAAGCTCACCATGAAAGAAAATGACTTCATCAGACAAGTCTCACATTTGATCGAGTAGAACTTTGCAAAGAAACTGGGCCAGGACATTTCTCAGTGTACTGTGCCCTAAATCAATATCTATCAGCAATCTGAAATTAAATCAAGATTGAATCCCGGTTTCATCTCCAGGTCTAACACTTGCTGAATTCCATCTAATCACAGCATCCTGAAACAGAAGAGCCCAGATTTCTTATTTGATTCGACTCAAAGCTTTTACTTGTTAGATCCACACAAAAAGAGCTTGGGATTTCAAATGATTCCCAGTACACCACAGTTCCAGCTCTTATCTCTCACAGCTACATACAGTCCCTGGGAAGGTAGCAGCGTCTTACCTTGAACGATGAGATGCACTTTTGTGGATTTTGGTTTCTTGTTTGTGAGGATGGAGCAGACGTAGGGCCCCTCGTCGTGGATGTCAACATTTTGGATCTTGATGCTGTACTCTGTGACGGCTGTGTTTTCCATCAGGATGACGCGGGGGTCCAGGGACCACTTCTCAGTTCCTGCGAACAGAATGGTGGTTCGATTGAGCCATGCCACTCGGGATACTTTACTGTCCACGTTGCATCTGGTTAAAGAGAAGAAAGGGGGGGGGGAAAGGTTTAGGTTTTAAGCATGTACTCAAGAGGCTAAACACATGTGTTTTGAGACCACTGTCACCTTGACCTTTTAACACAGATATCGAATCAGTTAATCAGTGAGTGTGTGCCAATTATTTTCCATTGTTCCCGAGTTATATTATTTGGATTGACCTTTGACCTATGGCTACCAAAAGTTAATCCGATATTCTTGAGTCCTTGAATCTGTGCCAAATGTTAAAGGATACCTTCAAAGTGTTCTGGAGATATTGTAATCACAACACAAAAAGGAATGTGACCTTGACCACCAAAATATAATCTGCTCATTTTTGGGTCCAGGTGGATCTTTGTACTAAACTTGAAAAAATTCCCTTCAGGCGTAACTAATATATTACTTTTTACGGAAAGATGGAGGGACAACCGAAAAAAACTTAACTCGCCATCGCTGACATAAAAACGCCATTCTGTGCTGTAAGACGTAAAAGGGCCCTTGAAGAAAATCACATCATTTTGTTTGTGACAGTGGAATTTTGTGGAATTTTGATGACAAAGCAGTTTAAAGGGTGCATTGTAAAAATGCCAAATTGAGGTACATTCTTCAGAATAAATTTGATTTAGAAGTATTAAAGAACAAGGATCTGTGGCAATAGTTCATTATAGAACGAGAACGTTTTCTTAAGATCAACTCTTGTGCTTCAGTTGAAGTTTGTATTGAAAACAAATCTATACATTATAAAATTTAGTGATGAATAAATATATCTTGTATTTAGATCACTTAAAGTTAATGCAGATTTAAAAAACATTAATCAGGATTAAATAAATAGAACTAATATATCACAAATTAATTATTACAACTTTTTTTACCATCATTAAATTATTGAAATTAACGGCCACCCAGTCTCCTAGAAATGACATTAATGCTAAACCTTTTTGAATGGCAAGTTGGAGTAAATTGAAGACCCTTTCCAAACCGTATGTTAGAGTGTACAAAAAAGTTTTTGAAAGAGATATTTAAATCACAAGTGACGCAAAAGATGAACATGATACTGATGTGAAATGAACATGCTTTGAGCATTACTTCGTGTTCGTGCCTTGTGAGGAGGAGATGTCTCTATGTTCTATCTGAGGCACGTACTCTATCACTTACTCATCCTTTACATTACATCAGTCAACATGTTATTAATATTAACATAATAAGATGAGTTACTATATGAATTGCTCTAGCCCATAACAGCATGAGAATGTGAGATGTGAAGCCAGTGATCCTGCAAACCCAGAGGATGGGCACACCGACATTGTTTTCCACCTTTGAAACCCTGACATGCTTCTATGCTGCAAGGGAAAAGACACTAAACACAAACTATAGACATTTTACGTTCTCTTTAAACGTATAAACAGCACCTATAATACCTACATCAATATCACTCTCTGATAAATCACTTTTTCTTTGCTAATTAAGTTAGATGCTACCTGCATGAAACTGTCCAAATTAAATGTTCTAAGAAATCCCTGTGTTCCAATTGCCTTAAGGCTTTGAGACCATTTTGTTCTGGATGTAAAACTGTTAAGTTTACAAGCCAAAAATAGTAGAACAATTCCATTAAATTGTCTTATAGATCTTTTTTTAAGAGTTGTTCTTGTTAAACGGCAGCGGCTTGCAGCGAGTACACACATTCATTTGTACCACTATGGAATTACATTAATTAGCTGCAGTTGATACAGTCTGCAGCTGGTGATGTTAAAAAAAAGAAGCTGCAGGCGGTGCTGGCTCGACATGAGTCGCCTGCTCTCCACATTGCCAATAAAAAGGGCAAAGGGAGATTTAAAAACAAACAAAAAAGCAGGTTAAGAGATTTGTTAACATCAGAGCTTAATAAACCTGGACAGTAAAACTGGGACCTGGATCCAAATTGGACCCAGCCTACTGGCCAACCCTACTGGTTATTAGTGCATTTAGCTTTGATGATGATGGGACTGATGTGTGTTTTTGAAACAGACTGAACACAAAGACCAGCGGTGGAAAAGTGGATCATGATGGTTTGATACATTTAAATGATATATTAATTGTTTTTTTTGTGACTCTTGTGGATCAACATTGGGATGCATTATAAATGTTCTACTTTCTATGTCACACAAATTGTTATATAACTACAATTAATGTATAGAATGGAAACAGGAACGGTGCACCACTGCAGATCACATGTGTTCAACCAGGTTAAAACAATAACTTTGGCAATAGCTATGATGGTAAAACAAAACAATATTGTGGCACATGGCCATGCCACGGGGTCTCCCATACACAGCCAGACACACAACTGTTGCTTTACAGCATGACTTTATTCACACAATACACACGTGAGCAAACATAAATTAACTGAACTCAAAAGGTTGAGCTTTGCAGGTCAGTCCTTTCCAGTGTCTCTACTTCCTTGTGTGTCTGTGTCTCAGTCCTCTGTACGCGTGTCCCAGTCCCCTGCATCTCTCCCTGAGGCAGCTCAGCCGCTGCCTTTTGTACCAGAGGATCAATCAACTAACAGCTCTCATATGCACCGATTCATCCTCTGGTCCAGGTGGAGCTGCTCTCCCAGCCACCTCCACAAATACAAACTAATGAGTAAGAAAACCGATCCTCTGGGGTGTCTATACCATTTAAAACCAGGATTTGAGAGAACATTTATTTTTAGTATCAGTTAAAGACTGAAAAATCGCTTTTTGTGCCATTAACGTTTTTGTTCCTCTCCTTTAAATTAATGAACGTCATAAATGTGGCAGTAGTTTGTATGATCGGAAAAATATTATTTATTGTTTTTTTTTATCCAAACTACCCTGAAGTTTGCAAAAATCCTGCAAATGTGGAAAGATGACTTTAGTGCACAAAGCCTCAGCGTCTGTCTGATTAGTCAGCAGGTCTCAGCACAAGTTATCACACACAGTCCATATAGCGCATCAATCAGGGAGCTGCAAACAGCGGGCAGTGTTTGTTCACCCCGGAATGACACACCACATTCACGGCAAATAATAAATAAAGACAAGAAAGTTTAGGTCCACCAACCACAGGTTGACACGTCTCACCCAAAACGGATGTGTGAGGACTGTGATGGTGCCAGATACAGGGAAATGAATAGTAGGGTGATTTGGTGAAAGAGGCTGTTTATGTTGGGAAACTCACTATCGGGGGATCAGTCTGATAGTATAGGAAGCCTAGATGGATATGCTGGTATATGGTTTGAGGCAAGTTGAATCAAACAAGAGGCAATCAATTTGAAAAAACAACCACTCCATGCTCCATGCACTCTTCATGTTGTTCCACTCTGACTGTCTCAAAACAAATAGGAGAAGTTGGAGAAGTTCCCTTGCTTAAGAATACAGCTTCAAAAACCTTGAACTAGAAGAGGGATATTTGCAAAGCCGAGAAGGAAAGTGAAACTTCTAGTTGTAGCCTGCAGAAAGCAAGTTTGCACAAACATGATTTCTTTAGAGGCTCTAATAGTCTTAAAAGCAGCCATTAAAATGTGTACTTTTTATTTACTTTTGAGAATAATTAATATTTTACTAACTGCAAAACTAATCAAAGCTCAGGCTATTAAATCGGTGTTCCACATACAGCAGGAATAACTGGAGGGATCTTTGCAGAGCTACCAGATTTGTGTTGTGAACACTGTGTGGCCTATTTTGAAGGAAAGTGATATACATGAAACAGATGTACGACTTTCTAAGCTGATACCGTCAAGACTTTGCTGGACATTGTTGGTTTAGGTATAACCCATTCTAAAAGAATGAATAAACAATGTCAAATTGAAATTAGACTAAATGGAGATATATATATTACCTGTATAGCAGTGTTAATTTTGGCAGCTATTTTTGATTTAGTCCTAGTCTTAGTCTTTTGACGAAAATGCATATTAGTTTTAGTCACATTTAGTCATTATTATCCATCTTAGTTTTCGTCTAGTTTTCGTCGACAAAAACTCAGAACATTTTAGTCTAGTTTTAGTCGACGAAAGCGAATTACACATTAGTCACATTTTAGTCACATTTAATAGCCACATTAAACTCCTTTTCTATAAAAACATATAGCTGCAGCCTAATAGCTTAAAAATATATATTTAGTTTTAAATGTGAAAACAAAAAGGGAGAGCAGGTCAGACTGGAGGCGGAAACAGAAACTGCAGCTCGGTAGAAACCAACTGCAGCTTCTTCTCTTATCAAGAAGCTGAGGTGCTTATCTCTGATCGGCTGAGACCAGAGAAACTCTGTTTTCACTGTTTCCATAGTTAAGAAGCAGTCAGTCACTGAGCGGCCGCTCCACATGATCGAGCTCTGATCTCACTGCGTCTCTCTGCCCACAAAGTCTCGCAAACAACAAATCTAAAAGTGACAGAATATTGTGCAACTGTTTGAGGAGGACTCACTGATGACAAGGCATATTCTGAAGTAGCTCCAGAGCATTAACAGAGGCCAAGCAACTAGTCCTTCCACAGAGACATGTTTAGAATGGCCCCTGCACTAGTTAATTAAACAGTGTCAGGTTGGGGGGGCCCCATATTCCCCAAACGAAAGCACAGGGACCATTTCACACAAGTTATCAGTTGAAGCGAGAGACGCTCCTGTAGCAGTGTCTGTCAACAAACAGATACAATTATGATGTTAATATCAAGCCAGCACGTCGTACTTGAAATCCCCTGCAAACACTTTAGCTGCAAAAAGCACTCAGCTAAGTGTTTATAGCAATAAATAAGGTCATAAAATGTAAAGAGTATAGGTTATTTTCCTCTCCGGCTATTTCCCTGGAAGGTGCCACTGTGTTGCTGGACGACTCAGCCTAATACATGCCAAGTCCCTGCACAGCAGAAAGGGCTGCAGGGTGAAGGTGCAAAAAGAGGAAGATGTTTCTAGTCATTTTAGTTGTTTCTTCTGTGAACAGGGTAAGGGCAAGATTTGTTGAGAGTGTTGAGGTTTGTCCTGCTTCATATTCATAGAGGTGCACACAGTCACACTGGGAGCTGCTCAGTTCAGTCCTCCTCTGCAGGCCACTAAGTCCCTCCCGTTGAGCTACCAGAGGTTAAATGCTCAAGGGCACCTTGTCAGTAGCTACTCGGAAAAGAAGAGCATAGTTAATCTTTTATTTTTTTCCTGTGTTACTCCCAGTCGCTCCAGGGATTCAAACCATTGACCTTCCAGTGTATGCCTTTGACCTTTAGAGGGGAAACTGGGCCACTCACCTGGAGGGATATCTCTTTATCCAGATAGCTTTAGTAAGATTGAGGAGTATCGCTTGTCAACCCCAACAATAGTTTGTTTTTGGCTCAAACAAACAAGAAAAAGTCGACCACAAAAAATATTCTAACAAAATCCAACTAAACATGGTTATTTCAAATGCTCTTTACTGTGCACCACAAACTCTGACTGAATTTCATTGTAATGGGTGAACAGCGAACATATCTCTGGCTGTTATCCTTAGACCTTTGATACACAATGACATCTGACTGGATATACTTTTTGCTATATGTACTTTCAAGAGAGTGTCCTTGAAAAAAAGGGACACACATTGTCCTAAACTACATAAAGCTCTTGGGTCTAGTTGTCTCTTCAGTTGCCTGTTTAAAGATTTTTGTGGATAAAAGGCACAGCAGATACATCCAGACACTTTCTTCTCAGCTACAATGGCACCACTGTTCACCTGGGACCAGAGAGAAATCAATCATAAAAACAGAGCATAAACCAATTTCTCTACTGGAAGGAGACTCACCACACCAGAATGTAATGCAGACATAATATCTTGCTGGAAACCCTATCTGTTCCTGATACTAATGTTGTCGCTTTGGTTTTTGCAAAACTTAAATAATATTCATTCATCCAAAGCACACTGAACTGAAGAGGTGACAACAAAAGTAGCTGTGTGTTTAAACACACAATACATATATTTTTTTAGGGAATTTCTTTCGTTATAATCATAATCCAATGGTTACTTAGACCTGTTGCTAAAAATCTGTGTTTATTTTGTACATAATAGTGACAGGGGTTTTACCCATCAAAGTCACTTTGCTGACATGATGGGAAGATCTCAACCCTTAAGAGCAGACAGCTTTCAAATTGGCTGAGAGATCCAGCACTTGGAGAGAGGCCAACAATGGGTGGCCCTGTCACAAACTGTCTTGCCGCAACACTCAGCTGACAGTCAGTGCACTTTTCTTAATTGCACTTCACAACATAATGGTTTGTGCTTGGTGCCTGTTGTGATGATGGTTGCGTTTCCAATGTATTCCTCCATGCTCTCTTGAGTGCTCAACCACCTCATGGTGGCAAGATATTAGGTCATTGCTGATCCAAGGATCATTGCAGCAGTAGTCCCTAATTCTTAAGATGATCTACGATTGATATATTCTATCTATTTAATTTACTTGATTCTAAACCTCCCTTTGTAGTTTTCATCATTCCAGGCAGTCAGCAATCTGCACTCTGGATTCAAATAGCTGCTGTAACAATACAGCATTTATTCAGTTACTGTTTGTGATTGTATCTCACTGATAAGTAATATCTCGCTCCCCTTTATCTGTATTAGATCACTAACATCACAAAACCAACATCTCCTATCTGTAACTGCACAATGAATGGCTCCTGCATGCACAATTCTGGGATATACAGTATCAAACCACTTCTGCTGTTAGCAGCGGTCTACATGAGATTCAAATGAAACCCATTCACACAAACATTCATACAGTGCATCTATACGCAGCACTATAATTCTATGTCTATTATTCAAAGATCTGATTGTCCCTCTAGAAGAGCTGGGTGTTAAAACAGTATCAATAATTATCACAATGATATTTACCTCAAATATATATTGGTGCAATGCTCATGCATTGTGCAAGCTCACTGAGGGTGAGTTACGTTTAACTGATCTACCCCAGATTTGTCAAATGTAATCTAAAATTTGCTGTTGGCAAGTGTTGGAATTTTCTCCTTATAAAGAAGAGTTTTAAACCACAATGTTCACTCAGGAGCAATGATTGGATTTTATGTTTAAAAACTAAAATTATAACGTGACATTCATTGTGATAATTATTGATACTGACTCATATTGCTTTTTTCGCTTGATATAACTTTTGCTACATGGCCCATCCTTATCTATGTCCTCTCTCTCTTTTGCTTCTTTCCCCCTAAAAACTTTATTTGTTGGTTATATGTTACATGTTGACACTGAAGGAAGCCCGACAAGGTGCAGGAACACACTTTTACTCAAATATGTTTACGCTCCAACAAACACATTCGTCAGCATGTCCAGGTAGGTTTACAATTTCAAAGTGAAGGACCTTGTTGTCAGGTTCAAAGTAGCAGCCGCTGGTGAATGAAGGGGCCAAATAGTGTGTTACATTGACACTATCACAGTAACATGGGCCATGGTGCACAGGAAGTTAATAATTATTTCTAGAAACTAGGACAAAAATGACAAAACATAATAGAATGCACTATTTCTTTTTCATTTTTCTCAGCCAAACTTTGGGAACATGTTTTTCACAAGAATAGCAGTATGAAATGTGAGTCCTTGATAAACAGGATCGTTTGTGTTTGTGTGTGTGTGTAAATATTTCATTTGCCGCCAGAATACCTTGTGTGACTGCATGTCTTGACACCCTTGCAGATTGGTCACCAGTAGGTTGAATATATTGTCCTGTGAAGTGCCGTGTTGACACAAGATATAAGGATTAAATGAAAATGTCCATCTGCACTGTGAAAAATGATTCTTAACAGCCAACAACTGCCAAACATAAACTTAATCTACTCTGGAATGATCGTCACAACACACTGCCCGAAATTTCAGCTCCGTTGTAATTTTTTATTTACTACAAGTCTACGCCAAGTCTCAAATTTGCATATATTCAGCATTCTCTGGAAATCTGTTTGAAAAATGTGCTTTAAAGGAGAAGGTTATGACAGGCCTTGCACTGCCTCGTCCCCCGGACAGAACGGGTGACAAAGCATTCATATTAAAGACGGATTATTGTTTTCTCACCACACAATGCCAAGCCTTCAATCCAATGGACCACACTGGATGAATAGCATTACTCATACTGTCATTTCCGCCTGCCACTGCAGGGTCAGAGGAGACAGCCATGTGGGGATCCAGTTCTATCACAGTGCTCCATCAAAGTCGAGACGTGAATCAGAAATGGTGGAGAAATACACCCCCACAGGACAAGTGTGACAGACATTTTAAGTACACAGCTCAGCCACTGACCTGCTGGATGTACTCCAAGCTAATCACTTCTTTAGCTTGGCTTTACAATTTTTTGTAAGTATTTTGAAACAGTAGATGGTAAATTTACATGTAATTTGGTTGTAAACATGATGTGACATTTTTAGATACAACAAGGGGTTGTCAAAGTTTTTATATAATTAACTTTTTGTCAGAATCACACCAAATACAAAACATTTTCTGGATACCTCATATTTAATTATATTCAATAGTTTAAAGTTTGCTCCAAAATTTCTGTGTACAAAATCATTCAATCAACCAATACACTGCATTGCTTCATGCTACATTGGCATGTAACACTATCCTCACTGTATTACATTGACATGCAGGTATAGTGGTTTACATTGACTGCCTGGAGTGGACATTTTGTCTTAAAATCGATGGTGTCTTAAAATGATGTCGTGCTGACCACAGTGACCACAGTGGCGTCTGTGTTTGCTTATAATCGTTCAGCTGCTGGGAGCAGAACCCTGGTGACAGTGATCTTACAGATTCCGTCAATAAGAAACATTTTGCAGATCAGTTCAGTATACATGTTATGTCTCTATTTTAATTTCAATCCACTGCACTTATGCCTACATAGCTGAACCAAGGAAATGTTTCATAAGGTGGGTCCGAAAAAAAGGACTCAGTGAAGCCTAATTAAGTGAAACCAGATTTGACCGTTTCTCAACAGCAACTGATGGCTAATTAGATCAGAAAGTTTGGTCTGAGAATTATCCATTCAGTGTGTGCAATACTTAGGCCAGAGGCAATAAACACTCGACTGTAAAGGTATCTAGCATGTTAATACAAAACTATTCATCTACTTTTCTTTTTGACATGTTTGATGATGTTTGACAAATACAAAAATTATTAAATCCAACATTAACAAAACAGCTGCAATTAACAATGTTGTAGTTGAGCGAAACTACACTGCGGACTCAGAACACAAGTTGATGAAATCCTCTGTTAATTCAGCTTCCCCTGTGAGTCTCCAGTGTGTAATGTAAATTTCCTTTGCATCATACATGCTGCACCGTGATGCAGAAATAATTATACTCTGCAGATGTTCTGAAAAAATACTAATTCTGGCTCATTGTGCAGCGGTAAAAAGAACACAAGTAACTACCGGTATTCCCATGTTGGCTGAGCGAATACATTTCCATGGCAATTTAGGTGAGACTTATTTACCCACCCTCATAGAACATAATTTCCTTAAAATTAAACAGACTAATGTGAGTATAATTTCAATGGCTAAGGCTAAGGCTACATGCAGGTTTCTAATATGCAAATGTTGTGCACATTTTACTCTCACTGCAATAATTCCCCCAAAAATTGGGATTGGCTTCAATGAACCTGAGGGTTTGGCAGTCCCTGGGTAACTTTAAGAAGCCTAAATTTGACCTCCATCATAATTGGACCAAAATATGTGACACATGCAGTTTGAATAGTATTTTCAACAAACACAGAACCGTAAAGTGTTACTTTGCTTACTATAATTACATACTCTTACTAAGTGACAAGTTTACTGCAGCACTTTACGATGAAATCAAGTATCTTTCTACTTTGACTCTTTCTGACCACTTAAATGTTGAAGTAAATTGTGAAAACAACACTGACATTTCTTCACATTATAACTTCACATGTTCGCAAACAATAACTAATTTGCACATCTTCCAGAGCAACATTATCATTCATTTTGAGCAGTGTTTGTGTCCATCTGATGAAGTCCAGTATTCCCTCCCTTTTAACTCTCTGTGTGGTCTCAACCTAACCCCGAGGCAATTATATGGCGTGTGTAAAGTGGCATTTTACAACTTTTTCTCTTCACATTGTTATTTGATACAATTTTATTATTAATTATCATGATGTCATGGTATTCGCAAAATGCTTAATCACAACCTAAATAGTTTCAACTAAACATAATTATTATTTTGTGATACTTGGCCTCTCTTTGTTTACAAGTTCGATAAATATTTTTTTCTATGTAAATTATGAAAAAGTATTAGTTAACCTGCCCTTCTTACAAATTACATTTGCCCTTACTCTTTCTTCCCATTTTTGGAAGACTTAGTCTGATTAACAATTCACAAGGACCACCAGGGTGGCTACATATGCTGGAATCACACATTTTCTATGAGCACAAGGTATCCAAAAGTACAACAAATGATTACCATAAATTATTCATCATTATTCACTTATTATTCATCTATTCAAGGTCATGGGTACTGGCTGGAACATATATCAAATGGATCCTACTGCCATGTCACAATTAATCATTAAGAAACAGATAACTGGTGGGCGGCCTTGAGGCTCATGTCAAGGATTCTTAGTCATTACAATGGTGGGTGTATGCACAGACATTCAGACAGCTGTGAGTGTGTATAGTGTCAGTCTGATAATGACCATGACTACACCATTAGTGTTGTTTCTTCTGAAAAACAGCTCAAAGATAAATAAGTGATGTCAGCTAGAAACAAACCTGTATAACACTTACTGGAAGTAGGAAAACACCTGAGATGCTCTTACACCATTAAGAATCACAAACTCTCCAGTCTCAATATTAACAAGCAACAATGACTGAGGAATAATGTCCAGTTAAATAAAGGTGAATGACTCAATGTCATACCCCACTGTAAAATCATACTATGTTGAGCAGGGGTACGGGAGCAGCAACACAAAGTTTCCATCAGTGGTCAGAATGCCTACTGCATCAATGGACTGTACTTTTATATACTGTAAACTTATATATTGCTTTTCTAGTCTGAGACACAACTCAAAGCTCTTCACACTACAAGCCACATTCATGTTCAAAATCAGGCCCCATGCACATACAATGTGTAATATTATGCAATTGTATTTAAGTACCATATTATTTAAGTGTCATAAAAGTGCAACAATAAATTGTTTTTAATTTCTTTTCCAAAGTGTAGCCAGAATAGATGTGTCTTTAGTCTGTGACAGGAGATGTGTAGACTTTCTGCTGTCCTGATGTTAATGGGGAGCTCATTCCACCATTTAGACCCAGGACAGCAAGGAGTCGATTGGCCAATGCAGAAGGTTTGACCATGTCCTGGATGTAGACTGGACCTGATCCATTCACAGCACAGAACGCAAGTACTGCTGTTTTGAAATGGATCCGGGTAGCCACTGGTAACCAGCGAAGGGAGCAGAGGAGAGGAGTAGTGTGAGTGAACTTAGGTAGATTAGAGCCCAGTTGAGCTACTTCATTCAGGATGAGCTGCAGAGGTCAGATGGACCTAGCAGGCAGACCAGCCAGGAGGGAGTTGCAATAGTCTAGGCTTGAGATGATCAGAGCCTGGACCAGAACCTTGGTGAGAAGGGTACCTATTCTCCTGATGTTGTGCAGCATGTATCTACAGGAGCAGGTTGTTGCAGTAATTTTGGCCGTAAGGGAGAATTGAGTGTTCTGTGTCACACCCAGGTTCCTTGCGGTCTGGGTGGGCTGCTGGTAAGGAAGGAAGTAAGGAAGGAAAAGTAGTTCAGTCTTGTCAAGGTTGATTAATAGTTGGTGTGCAGACCTCCACTGAGAGATGTCAGTCAGACAGGCAGAGATTCAGGCTCAGAGTTGCTCATAGACAGCGAGGAGGGCAGTCTCAGCTGAGTGCCTGGCTTGAAACCAGACTCGGAGGTTCAAGAAGGTTGTTATGGTAAAGATAGGAAAGTTGATTAAAGATAGCACGCTTGAGAGTTTTGGAAGGAAAGGGAAGAAGAGAGAAAGGTCTGAAGTGTATGAGTTTAGACGGCTTGAGGGTGGGCTTCTTATGGAGAGTGATTACTTTTGCCTCCTTAAGAGTTAGGGAAACAGCCAGTTGACATTCATAGCCCCGGTGCCGGGTTCCTCATCGTCGGTGAGGCTGATGCCTGCAGCTCCTGTTTCCAGGTGGCCCGTTTGTTCCTGTCCCCCCGACCCAGACAGAGAGGTACCTAACTCTTTTGTGTATTACACCAGAGGCAGCACGTAAGGACAATATATGATTTAGGAATGTATACTTTAGGCTTAACTATCCAATAGGATGCGAACACCTACATGTTACAAAAAGAGTTACAGCAATTCTAGCCATTTATGGATGTGCTGTTGGAATGATTGATGCAAGTAGAGGGAGATATACTGAGATGCTGAGGAAGACATCTGAAGACTTGGTGGTGACAATTGTTTGTGTTACTCTTTTAGTGTTTGTATATTGTTTCATCTTCTGGTCTCCTTTATGCATCAAGGCTACATTAAAATCTTATACATAAGACATCAACTGCTGCCTGACTTCTCCTTTCACCAGCTTCCAGAAAACTTCCGTCACAACTATGACTTTTGTCTAAAAGATCGAACAACAAATATTGCAACTCAAATCGATATCACCTTCGAGTCACAGCTACAAAAGATCTATAGTTTGGATGGGTACTGCCCAACACTTAAAGGCCCAGCATGTACAATTTTGGTGAAAGGGATCTCTCTGCAGAAATCAAATATGAAATAATCCTAGTAACTTTTAAGTGTGTGATCATTTGAATTGTACAAATTATTGTTTTCTTTACAGTAGAAACTGTAGTTGTTTTGAAATCCTTTATATTTACAGCTGGTGGGGGTCCTCTCTACAGAGGCCACCATGGTTTTTACAGTAGTCCAAACTGGACAAACTAGACACCTTTGAGTTATGACAACTGAAGGCTACCACAGGTTCTCTTCCATGTTTGCAACATGCAACTTCACCACTAGATATCACTTACTCCTACACACTGAGCCTTTAAACAAGGTGGTGCCTCACTGACTCCACACATGACCAGTCCAACACTTCACAAATCATATAGCCACCTCATTCAAACACTGACCAAGTTCCACATCACTGTTAAAAGCATGATTGACCTCAAATATATCCATCTCCTACAAAAGAGAGGATTCAAAACAACAGTAAACAGACTGATCAACTATTGAAAGAAATGCACACTGAGGGTAAAATCAGCAGAGCAGTTAGTTCTATGATAAAGCCTGACAACGTCAAGGTTAGGCTCACTAGCAAGGAGGCAATGACATCAGTAGACCCAGAGAGATTCATACTGGGGCAAAAACATCTTTACCTCTCTTTAAATATTTATTTGTAGAATGATGGGGCTCAAACAAAATGTAATGTTTGCATCCAGACAGATATTGCCATTACATATAATGCACAAACACCACATAATGTATTCATTCAAATATTTTGAGTTATAAGCATATAACATAAGACCTATTTATTGTTATAGCAGCTGCAAAGCCCCATCATCTGAGCGTACTTGTCAGCCCAACAAATAGAACAGATGGTTAAAAAAGGTCAAGGAAGGCTAAATCACAACAATTAACTAAGGTAATTAGTGATATGTGTTAATTAAAATGTTATCTCAGTGGTTATGGTATGACTCTTCCTCAAGATTCTGGTGCCCAAATTAGTATTATAGAACTCTCGTAAAACCTAAAATACTTCTCCCAGTAGGAAGTGTGCCATCTCTTCTGGGAGATGGAGAAAGGGATCTCAGGGCAGTTCACAAACACCCAATACCATTTATTGGGCAACTTTTATCTAGGCTTACTGGTCAAAAGTGTGTGAGCCTTGTGAGACCAATACTGGACCTCAACGTGAGTCAGGGGCTTATCCTAGGGCAGGAGGATGGAACTGAAGTTGCAGCTATTAGTGCTGAATTCCTTTTAGAGGCAATGCAGATTTAAAATGGCAAGCTGATTCAACTAGTTTATAGACCCCAGAAGTTGATTCATATCAATGCACTGGTGAGCGTTAGTAGGCATGGTGGTTATAATGTTGTCCTGGCCAGGTTGCCCACATTATTGTAAGGTTCATGCTGGTTTCATTCCTCCTTTTGTGCTGTTCGAGGTCAAACATCCAGACTGTAGCAGGTACATCTTTGCAATGGCCTGGATGAGATCTGCTGTCCATCATCACAGTGGACAATCCCATCTAACACAACATCCCTTACTTGGTATCATCCACCAATTTGACAAGATAGGGGTCAGATAACTTTATCTATACAAATAGTTGCGAAAAACTAAATGCTTTGTGAAGAGTCAAATACATGGCATGGTGATGAAATAGTCTCTGAATGAGTGGCAGCAGTGGAGGATGACATTCCAGTGCATCAATCAAGGGGTATTTTTAAGGTTATTAGCAAAGAAATTGATGGAAAAATGAAAGTCCTTTCTGTTTGTGTTTGCCAGAAGGACGGGAGCTCAAGGCTTTGTATCGATATCAGGCTCCTGAACCAAAAGACAATCCCTGAACGTATTGATGTGCTTGACAAATCCAGTCTGTTCTTCATTTTGGCACATGGAAAATCCCATCACTAAGGCTGTATTGAGGTGCTGTGACAAATTAAAGCATTCATTACTCTATGGTACTTGTATGATTGGTGGGTGCTGAGATGCCACCAATACCACAGTGCAAAGCTAAAGTACAGGGTACTAATCTTTTTTTGTAGAGTTTGCATGGATCCGGGGAACCTATCCTTAATCATTAACCTATGAATAGTGTATCCACTAGCATTAGAATTTTAACAAAGTTGAAAACATTATTGTACACGTTGATTTTCAGGTGCTGGTGCCTGTTGTCATATAAATAGTACTTGAGGCCAAAATATATACGTCTCATTTTATTTCACAATATTCATTCATTCATATTCACATCATCTCAGAGCATGTGTGAGCAGTCTGCTAACAGTTCCAGACTTAAATGAAAACAGGTTGAAGCAGGACTTTTCTTTATGCTGCATCTATAAGAGCCTTCCTGACTTGCCTTTCAACCTGCTTCTTTTGTTTTAGTGTAGATTTTCTCCTCTTAGTGTTATTTTAAGATGACAAAGCCCTTTCAATTACACTTTGCCATTTTCTTCATTTATTATTTATCTTTCATCGTGTTACCTTTATTTCTTATTTAATATTTGTGTATGACTTTAAGCACTAGAATCTATGAACACAGTTTTTTCTAGCCTGTCTGGAAGACATGCTTTCACTTTTTTAGATATAATGCTCATCTATGAAGTGCAATATGTTTGACATGCTCAATAACATTTAGAGTAGTAGGGGCCATGCAGCTGTTCCCTAAGAGCTGCTTCTTTATGCCCTGAATAGTCCCTCATCAGTTCATTGTGTCATACAGAGGTGAAGACACCATGACATTCAAGTTTTATTCTCATGAAGTACCTCACAGGGGTGAGATTAGATGAAACTTTAATGATCCTGATGGTATGATTGATGGGTTCTAACTATAAGTCAAAAAATCTGCCAATGGAACAAGACAAAATTATCTTGGTAAGATACAAGATACAAGATGCACTGTCTAAAAACAAGCTCCTTTATCGCCTAGATCTTACTCTTTAGGTGATTTAGTCTCATATCAAGTGTGATTAGATATTTTGACTAGAAATTAGAAAAATATTCTTGGCAAGATTTTTAGTTTTTGCAGTCTACGATTTTAAGAAAGTAGAATGTTTTCATATTACGGGGCACTTGATAAGAACCTAAGAAACTTGCCATGTATTTTCAGATTCAAATATATATATATTTGGATTTTATCAGCCAGGTGTGAAAAGTCCTCAGGTCACTGCTCTCACTATAATTAACCATACAATTATATCTCATTTTCTTATAATAAACTGGTCTAATGGTAATTGTGTGTGTATTGAAGTGAAACTATATCAGCGACCAGAACACAATGTGAATTATAAAAAAAAATACTCAGGTCTGAGGAACTGAGACCTGAGACTCAGTTCCAGTTCCAGGTCTCAACACTTTGTGTCGCACCCTCATTTTCTTCTGCCTGTTTAAGATGCTGTGGCTGCTTTTACAGACTCTACACTCATGTTTAATATCTCTCTCCATTGTATCTGACTTTATATTGCACTGCTGTGTAAAACAATTATAGGTCCAGTGTGTACGATTTAGTTGAAGGGATCTATTGACAAAAATGTAATATAAAAATAATCCTAGGGATGTTTCCATGAGTGTGTTTCATCTAAATTATACAAATTGTTGTTAAAATGTATATTTAAATACCTTTTACATCAGGGAGGGGGGGTCCTCTCTATGGAGGCAGCCATGTTTCTTGTAGTAGACCAAACTGGACACACTAAACACCCTTTGAGTTTTTATGACAACTGAAGGTTACCACAGGTTCTCTTCCATGTTTGAAGGAGGAGGATGAGCTGTGACATGTAACATCACCACTTTATGTCACTAAATTCTACAAACTGAACCTTTCAGAGTGAAGTTAGAGTTAAATTGTAAACATTGTGGCCTTTCCAATTGAGGTAAAACCCACTATGTTGTGTATCTTTTAACGTAATATTATCATTATATAAAGATTTTCAGTAGCCCTGACATTAGGTTCTCACAAGGCAATAGATTAGTATAATTCTGCATAATAGTTGTATAATATGCATGTGTTGTTTTGCTCAGTATTGCTACTTGACTACAGCATGTGTCAGAACAGTAATCAGCTGCTATGACATTTGCTATGTTGCTTGGATGTAAATTGATCATGAATAGTGTATGCAGCTCCCTAGAGGTAAAAAAGCAACAAAACACTGGTGTAGCTTGTAACGGGCGCCTGACGTTTAAACGGTTCCACCTCAAGTGACATGAATTGTTACTCGCTACAGAAGAATGATCCTCTTTGTAATTGAAAGCGTCCAGTGTTGCAGCTCTGCTCTTTTCACATGTTAACTGGGCTGTGTCAGTGTGGTTGGCTGCTTTTTAAGGTGAGCTCATTTGGTGCACCAGATTTGTGTTTCATTTGTGGCAGCACCTCAATGAGTAGTAAGTCACAGCAGTGTTTTTTGTGGTAAAATGGACTGTATTTATATAGCACAGCTATAGTCTTTACAAGAAAAAGCAGTTAACACTAGGATTAACACACACACATTCATATTGAACTTCTATATATAGCGCTTCTCTATCGCACATTCCACTCTCACAGCACAGCCGTCAGGGGCAATTTGGGTTCAGTGTCTTGCCGAGGGACACTTGGACATTGAGACTTAGGAAGCTGAGGATAACACCGCTGAACATCTTATTAGTGGAGACCTGCTTTTCCTCCTTATCAACAGCTATGCTATTAATAACTTTGCTTTTTTCCCCAAAATGATTGACACGAGAGAACAGAAATTTGTGTTTGTACATTGTCAGCTTTGTTTGTACATTGTCAGCTTTGGGGGAAATTGCATAATAGATCTTGGTTCATCGTCTCAAAGAGTCCACACATGAAGGGTAAATCAAGATAAGTTCACCCTCCATAACATTCATACACCTGGAGTTAATGTCCACTTTATATTCAGTTATATGTTCTTATACTGTCATTGCTGCTGTCCTCGTTCCTCAACACTCTACCCAAACACACATATTCTAAAAATAAATCTATTTCACAAGTCACATCCCACCCTATCACCACATATCATTCGCTAATACTGTTAAACTCACAACATCATTCACTTCCAACATCATCATTCTATCTGCGTTAAAATGCTAAACAGGAGTGACAGAGGCATCAACGTGTGCTCACTCCAATCATCGTAGTCACTAGAAAGTCATTTTGAACTGATTCAGTCGTCCTCAAATTGATTACATCATGTCAGTTTCAGACATGTTCTCTGAGTGACTGTAACCTTTACAAGTGCTGGGAGCCAGCAGTGGTTTATTATACTGGTGGGAGAAATAAAATGACACAGATTGGAATAAAATCAGCAAACAGAATGGTAATTTGTCCTGTATCAAGCTGGGGTATCAGATTTTAATTAAATAAGGGTTATTCATGATTGATATGCAGTCAGTATCATCTTAACTCAAACTGACATTCCAACTGAAAGGTATTAGTATATATGAATGATAAAATTGGAACTAATGGAGGTCGTTCACAAACAATCTGTCAAATGTATTCTCATAAAACTAAATAAAATAAGCAGTGTCTGACACGTTCATCTCTGTTCTCCGTTGGGTAATATTCACAAACCCATAGGGGAGGAGAGTTGTTACCTACAGCAACCTGATATTCCCTGTTGTAGATCCAATAAGTGGCTAGATAAACCCTGAGCACAGTGGTGCTTCACAGTATGACAGGACACTACCTCTTGGCTGGAGGTCTTGGCTAGTTTCAAAAGAGAAAATCAAAATTTTCATTCAAACAAAAAATCTTTCCTTCAACATCCCACAGCAACCTTGCTGAGTACAGACTTGAAGTGTGGTCACATGCTGCTACCCGTTCTGAGGTGCTGCAGATTAAGGTCACCTCTGCATGCTCAACACAAACCTGGAGGAAAACTATGTCCACAGTACCACACCATTCACAAGATGTCAGAGCCAATAATCACTCACCATAGGGGCCAACTAGGACTTAAACTCCCAACAGCTGAGGGAGGGTCCCTGTCTGTTTGGAGGTCGCTTTGGATAAAAGCGGATGCTAAATTAAATGTAATGTCATGTTTATTTATAGGAATACAAAATATCTTTAGCCGCTGGAGGAGTTTGAACAAGAGTGTCAACAGTAAGGTAAGACAGAGCATTGCTTCATATATTTGTTTATAGATAATGGAGTATTAATAAAAAATGGCAATCTTCACCAGTCACATCACTGCTGATGATACCTACCTCTTTGCAATTTCATGAATAACATATTAAGAGAAAACAAAGAAGGAAAATAAATACCAGTCCTCAATGGACAGCTACATAGGAGTGGTCCAAAGCATATATGAAAAAAAGGTCAAAAGAATATATATATTGTTTTTACATTTTCTCATACTGACACTGTCATAGCATCCTATATTTATTATCATTACAAATGCAATAACATTTTCATAATAATCATTTTCCACACACTAACGTATCCAACACCATCACTGGATCTCATATCAACATACGAACACACACTCATTTTTACATACATTATTACAGACAGTGTTGTGCCAGTTCAAACTCAAAAAACATGTTCAAAGTTCATTTCATACACATGATAATGTTAACATTTTTAAAGATTTTGAATTGAGTTAACAGTTCCAAAAATGAACTAGTTAATGTTCACTTTTTTTGTTATTCTTGAACGCACACGTCTGGATGGTTGCAAACCGGTCACTGATTTGATGAACAATGGCTTTTCGACATTACTCGAAGGCTACAGATCTTCCACAATATAGTCCAGTACAAGCTTGTCGACTTATTGTTGGGACACAAAGGCAACAGGTTCTTCACCAAATGCTGTGAGTCTCACTTGGGTGGATGAACTTTGCAGTTGTTGCCTTGTAGTCTTACCCTTCGTTAATTATTTACTGTGTTCATCATTAAGTTGCAGGTACTCCCCATGACTGCTCTGATGCTTCAACTCGATGTGTCGTTTCAAATTTGATGCAGACGTCCCTGATTGTTTTTTCAGAACCAGCAGTGTTCATTTGTTTGTTCATAAAACTGCTTTAAATTGTCAAACAAACTGGCTGCAGCACTAGTAGATGCGTCTGTACCATCATTCGGTGCATCGTAAAACAGTGGCGTATAACGTGGGGAGCGTTCATTCTCGCGAGAGGAAACTGATTTGTTCTGTTCAGCGTCTCACTGATTACAACTGCTTTGTGTTGTTGTCTGTATGTCTGTCATCTTCTTTATCATGTCGTGCAATTCATATTACTAGGGTCATTGAATATCAGTTCTTCCCTTATCAAGCATTGTCAAGCATTTAATGTCCAAGGACACAATGCCTGTGTTATGTGTGTGTACTGGCTTCTTTATCAGAAATGGCATGTTTTATAATTCTGCGTAGTATCAATGCTTAGCTTACACAAGTAGTACTACAACACAGGAAAGAGAGAAGTTGATCATGTGTGCAATCATTAAATGGTTGAGGAAGAAGGAGGGTGATATTTCTTTGAATATGTAGCCACCTAGAAACATGGACAAGACATATGCTACCAAGCTGACAATCTAATTTCTTCATCTTATTTCTTATGTTAGGTATGAACGCACCAAACACAATGCAATTATTCACCCGATGAGATTACAAACAATGTCCATGCAACGTTGCAACTTTCACGTCTCTGGCCATTGACAATGCAAATGGTTCAAATGTCTCATCTATCGCATGAGTTGAGATTCAAACTCACCGGACAGACACTGGCACTGACACAAGCTACTGGGTGATCAAACCAGCCACTGGTGAGCCTCAGGCTTCTCTGATCTCACTACAACTGGTATAACTGTTGGTGGCATGATTTGCAAGAGAAATGAGCTGCAAAAATATCTGTTGGCATGGTTCAAAATTAGAAGTTCTACAAACACAGCCGAGTGTTTGTAGCTGTTGCTGGCCGTCAACAGGTCACCACATATTCAAAGCACCTGATATCCAGATCTGGTTTAATGCTGGGGAAAATATCAGTGACTTCAAAAACAAACATTTATGTACATTTATTAAAACCACTATCTTTCACTGACCCTAACTCGAGTGCTTTGATTTCCCAAACCACAGACATGACTGTAGAGCACCATATAAAATTACCTCTAAACATGACACAGCCAGTCATTGTGTTTCCTCCAAAAAGGATCTGCATCTTTATATTACAATATTTCTCTGGAAGAAACAATGTTATCTTGTCTTGTGGCTTTGTAAGTTTCTTTTGAAAAGTGCTACATAAATAAATATAAAAGATCATATAATTTCCATCGCTTTATGTATTTTTCATGTTTTAAAATGACTTTGGGGTGGCTGTGTGGCACATAACAATGTTGAATAGTACAATGTAGCATAGATTCTCTGATGCGACCATGATGCATTTCTTAGGTGCATATGATGCACCTGCAAGTCTCATAACACACAGATTGAATTTCACCCCCCAAGAAAGAAAAATGCCTCGAGGCTGAAAAAATGATGTTGTGTTCAAGGGCTGATGACAGTATAGTCAAGGCAGAGTAGCAATGCCCTTATGAAACCACCTCATGGAATAAACGTTCTCCTCTGGACATCGAATATTAGAAAACAATGGAACGCCTTACGACACAACCAACAACAAAGTCAGCGCAAGGCTTTGTTTTCCATTACTGGTCAGCCCAGGAAAATAAAAAAGTAGTGCACTGCTGCAATATTAATCAGCCACTTTCCTTTAAGTGTGCTCCACTCATGCATTGCAGGCCAGCTGGCCTGTCAAGGTGAGAGTGATCTTGTCAATTGTTGGAAAACACACATTTTCGCACCACTAGCACATATTATAGTGTTTGCATCATGTCAAATCTGGGTATAATATTTTGTTGTGTGATATCCTATAATATTAATCCATATTTCATTATAAAAACTGCTCTGAATGTTTACAGAGTTTGAGTTTTTTTCTCTTTTACAATATTGGAAAAAATTCATGACATCAAGAATTCCAAGAGTAAATCATAATAGTTTAAATCAAGCTTATTGCAGAGCTGAAAAAAATACAATATTTATACAATTTTGATATAGATCAATCAGTCATCCAGGTCACGGTATCCTCAGAAGTTGTACAAGTGAACATAGGCAACTGGATATGCTTGAGTTTTTTGAAGATGTTACACCTCTCATCAAAGAGGCCTAAGATACCTGTGTTCACACGTACAACTACTGAAAAATGTAGATAACATCTACTTCCCTGCAGGAGGAGAAAGAAAAATCAACTCCTGAGTCTTTAGATATCCGTTTTTCAGGACGTTACTCTGTCCAACATGAATTTGTGATTTTCTTTGTGGATGTGAGCCTTTCACAGACAGCCACACAATCTGTCTGTGAGTTTCATGGGATGAGAGGATTCAAAGGGCAATCAAAGCCACTGTGGCAAACACATCCTAATTAAAGAGATAGGAGATGACTCATTTCTGCTCTTAGTTCGCTTTACAGCTTTTGGATGTTCATCCAAAGTATCATAATGTTTTGTGGTGGAATAAAGCACTACTATGAAAAAAATGGTGTCCCTCTAAGTAGACGTTCATTCTTTTTAACAGCTGGTTAATGTTGTATTGGTTAGTTAAATAAATACAAAAAACTGATTGGATTATGAGTGTAATCAGTTTGTTCCTGTAGCTTTTATTTCTATCAGCCTATGAAACTCTTAATTTTAGAGGTGAAAACATTCAAATTTTAAGACTGAGTTTATGTATAATAGACAACTTTCATATAATATTAATTAAAAGCACGTCCCCTAAGTTCCTGTCATTAGGTCAACATATTTCATGAAAACCCAGTCAACATTGTTACAGCATGCTATGCTAACTATTGACTATATATAAATATGACAGTATGATAGCTCCTAAAAGGTGAAGCCAAAACATCTGGCACAGCCCCAGGTGGCTGGCTGCAGTACCGGTCATCAACCCAGCCCCCTTCAAGCATCAAAATACACATCTTATATGCTTATTCCAAAAAGGATGTACCGGTAGTTGGTGCGGGTGACTTGGGCTCAGGAGGTAGATCAGGGCTTCCACACATCAGAGGGATGGTGGTTGATTCATGTCCCCCCCCATTCCACGTGCCAAAGTGTCTTTGGGCAAAATATGTTGTTTTTATGTACAGTGCACCTACCACACCATGGCAATTTCCAATATATGCAAATATACGTGGTAATAAAAAAAATTCTGATTCTGAACCTAAAATTGCCCCTGATGACTGTGTCAGCAATGTATGATTAATGCATCATAAAAAAAATAAAGTGCACTAGAAACCATTCATAAAATATAATCTTAATTGCACTAATGTATGTCTGATAAGGGGGTGTGATGTAATGATTGACAACTTAAGAATCAGTTATAAATGGTTAGGTGGGTGTAGCCTTATCTAAAGATAACTCCAAACATAACACCTGTATCTGAGGTGACTACATGATGTGCTCTACCGTCACTGCTACTTTACTACGGTCATAACATGCATGCATGCATTTTGTGTACAATGTCTCATGCGCAGAAATAAAAAAAAAGTATCCTTACGGGCAGCACAGTTACAACACTGCTCTTATATGGTAAATGGTCTCTATTTTTATAGTATTTTTTAGTCTTGATGACCACTCAAAGCGCTTAACAGTATATTGCCAATCACCCACACACACATTCATTTTTAGTTTGATTACTAATACTATATCATAACTTGATTAAGGCCAGTTTCTTTAAACTTATGTTCATATGGTGATAATCAGATGATTATCATTATCAGATTATATGAACCTCATGATTTATAGGATGTCCAGTGCCAATGCTAGGCGAATAGTTTGGCACATCCCTTTCTGTGAGGCCGTCAAGCTGGGCAAAAAAAAGTCCTGAGACATCTGCAGGAATTATGTTGTGAAAAAAAGGCAGACAGATGACAGGTGTGATAGTTATAAAGCAATAAATCATACCAGTCCATGTGGGGAAGGGAAGACAGCATTGTTTTTCTTTTTTACTCTCCCTAAACATAACCAAAACTTATTTTAAGTGTTGTCACTATATAAAGCACATCTTTCCACAGTGATTTATATGTGTAATTTCATGATACTTCTCATAATTGGGCTGTGGAGCGAGTTTGACTATCATGCAGGAGATCAGCATTAAAGGTTTTAGCTGTCAAACATTAATATAGGGTTTCCCTACCATGAGGGCTACTACAGTTGCACTAGTGGTTTAGTTGAGGAACTAAAAAAAATACACTGGACTTCCCTGTGTTAATGGTCTGACTCTGTAACTGAAGATAAGTTTGTGGAACATGTTGTCCAACCACATCTGAAGATGAAAATGATTGTTGCTGTTGCAAACAGCCTAACTCTGTTTTCTCAGAACTGCCCAACTGTCCAATCTGGCTGAAGCGGGTGTAATTGGCTCCGGAGATAGAGCGGGTCGTCCACTAACCAGAAGTCCGATGGTTTGATTCCTGTCTCCCCATTCCACGTGGCGAAGTATCCTTAGGCAAGATGCTGAACCTCAATTGTCCCTGGTTGTATGATAGAAAAAGTACTGGACACGGATGCACTGTATAAATGTGTATGTGAAAGGGTGACTGGCAAAACTGTAATATAAAGTGCTTTGAGTTGTAATCACCCTTTATAAATACTTACCATTAAATTGTTGCTTTTCAGAAAATACAAAGAAGTCTAAGAAGAAATTATTCCACTGCAACGTTGGAAAAGTGAAAAAATAACGAATGAAAAATAAGCCTCTCTTTGTCTCACAGGGTAGAGTACCGTTGTTCAGGTAAGTTTGCCTGAACAGATGTCCTGTCTTTTGAAACTTTTCATATTTAATTAGCCTCACTAAAGTTTGTAATGTATAAAAGGTGGCTTTCACTTATATCCTGCTGTTGTTTTTACACAATGTTTTGCATTATAGTGCATAGTAAGGATGTCCATGTTGAATATAGCCTCAACCTGTTTTCCAGAATTATGATAGCATTGTGTATGGCATGTTTTTACTGAGGTGCTGCAGATCTTGTTACACCCACATGTTTAACCCTCTACAGCATTCTTTATACTTAAAGCCATAAAATAACCATGTAGCAAACATATTGAATTTCAAATGGAACATCAAAGGAATTCATAATGATCCTTATGCCTGTAGCAGTTTATCAGAACAAAACCAAGTTTACACGCTAGGTCTCTCTGAGTTCATTTTCATGAGTTAGTGTTTTTCTCAAATGCAGTTTTATCTCAGGACTGTTTAATGTCTCAGATGTATTCCAACTTGTTTTAAAAACATTCACAAACATGACATATAGTACCTGCGCCTCTGATGCAAAGTCTGTGACCAGATGTATTCAAGACACAAACATGTCATCCAGTGCAACCGTGAGGTGTGTTTTCAAACCTCTTGTGGCTGTACAGGCCTGAGTTTATGATAAAGTTACACCAATGGAAAGCCAAGTGTAGCATGACTGACCAAAGTTACACCATTGGTCTTCTGGGCAAGTTTCCACATTGGCTGATACACTTTAAAAACACATTTTCAGGAACAGGCTGTGTTACCTTGCCAGGTGGGTTTACATGCAGTTTTCCAACTAAGTACATGTGTTGATTTTTCAGTCTCCTCTTTGTGTATTTCTTTCCTATCAATAAAACGCTATGGACAAAACTTAGCTAATTCATGCAGAAGACAGTTACCAGTATTGCCCAGCGGGTGAGAGGCACACCTCTCTCTGCATTCGCTCTGTTCAATTAGTGGCAGAGAGGTGTAAGCCTGATGCAGGATGTGAAGTGTTATGGGCACAGCTGCTTTCACACATGCACTGCAGCCCTCCACTTTAATGAACATTAGAATTAGAGGAGCTATTTGTGTGAATACAAATGTCTAAATAAGTTGAAAAAGACTTTACTCTGGCAGCTCCCTCGTGCAAAGTACGTATCATGTCTGGTCAAACATGCAAAGAGACGAAGGACTGACACTAGGGAGAGTGCTTTGGATACACAAAAACAATATTTGTTAGCAGAACTGCAACGACTCACCAATGTCATTCTACTGAGAATGAATTGGCAATCAATATTTCAAGAAGTTACACAAGCTCTCACAAACACTTGATGGTTTCAGCTTCCTCAAGATTAAGATTTGTCCCTTTTCCAGGTTTTAAACGTCTTTGGCTCGGTGATGAGTTTGTCTTGTCATGTTTTCTGATGTTTTGTAGATGACTTGAGAGGATAATTGGGAGGCATATCAAATATTAAAATAATAAATAGTTATAACCTAGTTGCTTTTACCATTGCTCCATGTTTTCAATGACCCTGTGTCGGCCGACAATAGACCTTTGTGTTAGTTTGAACCTAAATCTGTCTCCTGCAATATTAATTTATGGTTATGGCTAATTATACAAAGCATAGTGCAACTATATCTTATCTTCAAGGGGTAAACATAACAGTGTTTGCTTTCATCAGGAAATATACTTTCGAATTGCATGATATGTTAATTGCAATGGGCATTGTTTGATTACATATATTTACAAATATGATAACTTTAAGGATCATCATGTAATAGTTATTTCTGTATGTGCTTGTTCTAGGCAATAGGAAGCACTGGCACAGATCGGCATAGGATGAGTTGAGTGGTGTCAGATCTGCCATTGAAGCCTCATGTCCACCGTGTGGTCTGAGCAAGAAGCCTCGCTAGATCATGAGATCAATTTAATGGGATTATTTAGAAAAAAAATTCACCTCGTTCTTCCAATCAAAGTGGATTTCTATTGATCTAAGATGTTCTGCAGCCACTTCACCCTGTTTGCCATTGGAGGTTATATCTTCTACAAAGTTGACTACCTTTCTCCTGGGTGATATCCCATGCAAATCACTCAAAGGGACTTTATTGACTATTGACTAAGGACTTTATCCTTGTTTACAACTCAAAGTCGTTTTTACAATACAGGCCGTTTAACATACAGGGTATTTTGGGCCTTTCAATTGATCAGATATATAGTTCTATAAATCAAATGAACGTAACCAAAGGCTTAGCAGGAGATGGGGTCCAACTTATTGATATGTGTTTCCAATCATCATTTATCTCCATAGATAATTTCAATTTAACTTTGGGAAGTCCCTGAGCAAAGCATTTTGAGTCAGACCCATAGGGAGCTCCAGAAATACCAGAAAATGAATGTACCTACCTCCTAACTTAGTTGATCAAATGTCTGTTTTGGTGCACATTGATTTGTATCAGTGTGCACCAAAAGAGAAATTCTAAAGCAGGCGCACATTCATTCCTATCACCCTGTTCTATATTGATTGATGGTAGACGTGTTTTTTGATCGAAGAAATTCGGAAAGGGTGGGGCAAAGCAGGAAATTGACCGTAACTCAAGCTGTCTCACAGGGAAGTTGTATCAGAGGAAAACTAAATAAACTGGTGCTGTTGCAGCTAAAAAAGGGGCAAAAACCCACCTTGGCACCATAAAAGCTCCTTCCAGTGCAAGGTGTATTTTTTGCTTATTCTTTTTGGAGGGAAATATTAATAAACAGCACTTAAGTATTTATACTTTCATCAACGAGCTCCATTATCAAACTTGCAATCCGTCTCATGGCCGCTTTCTGCTTAAATGTTGAACACACTGAACTCACCTGAATTGCAGCAGACAGCTATATTTTTCAGTATACGCTGTGTTTGCAGCCAGCAGTCTAGAAAAACATGTAAAAGCATACTATTTATATCACACTGTGCTGGCCACAATAGATTCTGCTGAACTTTGCAATGGCAGCATAAAAGTGGATGACTGACATGTTGGGTGGGTGTTGAGATAAACTACCACATCTTCCCTTCACTCACTTTGTCAGTGATGAGAACAAAATACGATCATAATGCTACCTTTGTGAAATGGGATGATTTGCCAAATCATACAAGATCTAGCATTTTGATTGAGAACCCTGCAACCTATTTGATTTGTCTGTACAGCTCACAAATACCTGCCAGTCAAAACAACATGCAGGTGGGTAGGAATATTTAACAGCTTGTCACTCCTACAGCAAACAATACTATGTGCACTGTGGCGGTGTGTGGATGATGATATGTTGTGAAGAAGAAGAAAGCTGTGCCCTTTACAGCACCTCGCCTCACCCGTTTGAAATGCAGATGGAAATGGCATATTGGAAAAATTGTGGTCCGCTGGGAGTCCATGTTTTTGTCCAAGGGACTTTTACACATTTACAAAAGAAAATAAACCATTATGCTGCAAATAAAACAAGTCAAAAAAGCATAGAAAAAATCTCCCCTCTTTTTCATGTCCATATCCAGTTTCTGGCATTTTTATGTGTCACATACACAGTTCTAACATGTTTTAAATCACACTGTTGCTGACCACACACACTTTTTTATATATTTCCTGTTTGATATTTTGGAGTTACTAGTCACATTACCACAACACACACTAGCGTGCAGTGATCCTGTAATGATTCATATTATTCTCATCCTATGAGAGCTGGCCAAAAACAAACGTAGCACATGTGCTTTTGATCAGCTCTCACAGAGAAGACAAAAGGCTTTGTTTTCATTTTTGCCTCAGCGAACGTGTCTGTACAATGCGTCTTCCCTTATGTTGCATTTTTTCCAAATATTATTTTAGGTTATTATCGAGTTTGCTGGTTTGGTGATGGAAAGTTGTAAATAATTTAGCAGCACTCTGTTTGTATTCTCCAGATTCATCCATCTAGCCAGGGAGACACTTGATAACTGTCTTTCCAAATCTAAATGGAGAAACATTTTATTTCCATATTCATCCCTGATCAAAGTAGGTCAATACTGTAATCGCTGCTTTGACTCTACACAGCCAAATTGGAGACACAGTTACTTTATTCTTTTACAGTTGAAATATGGAAATTACCAGTCAGGTCATTAAATGTTATGAATAGCTCATTACGTGTCATATTTAAGTCAAGCGACATGTTGTTGTAGGTGTTAAGAAGCAATTGCAGCATGCTCTTCCAGCTAGCACTAACTTTAATATATCCAGCTGTTTCAGGCTCGAAATTACAAGTCAATGTTAGTTTGGCTTTGGTCCATCATGGACATTATGGTCCCTTAAAGTGAGGGCATTGAGGTAGATGAGATGGAAGAGCAATTCAACTGCTCACTGCAGGGTTTGTTTACAGAAGATCATTCTGCCACATACACACACCTAAAATTGGAATCACAACTGATGCTTCTCAAGTTGGGAGCAAGTTGATGATAATCAAGCCTCTAAAGGTCGAGGAAAGAGAGAGTTCACCAGCACCACTTGCCCCAATGAAATATGGCTCCATAGATTCAAGGAAGAAAGATGTTAGAGTTGCAGATGAAGTGACCTGACCATTTCCTTGCATAACCCCTTTCTTAGCTTTTCCTTAACTTGAGGGGAGAGGGGGAACATGAAACCAACTGTAACTGGTAAAATAAGATTTATTGCATAAGTCAGGAACAATATGACAAAAAATGAAAGTTCAAGGGCATCTACAAAAGAAAACAGAGGGCAAAAGATTGCTCCCCAAATCAAAGAAATTAATATAACAAAAAGAGGATTCAAACCTAGACTTAACTAGTTACCCACAAAAAACAGGAATCTGAAATGGAAACAAAAGTCCTCACTTAGAAACAAAAATACAAAGGGACATCACCCTTTAACTTGGTAAGACTAACACACATCAACCAAACCTACTGTGTAATGTACAAGATCAGTTTTTAATCGAATGTCCTGGCCCAGTCTCCAGCAATGAACCAGTAAATCTAACCAATGCCTCATATACAACAATCACAAAACTAGCTAACAAGGTTTGGCAGCAAGACACCAGAGGCATGTCTGGAGAGCCGAGTACAGCTGCCTCGACTGACAGGTGGTCTGGGTTTATATAGGTTTCATCTCAGGGATAAGGGACTGGGCTGACCAATAAGGGAGCAGGCACCAGGAACAGGAGACTAGCAGCTGGTGAAGATCTCACTGTACCCTGAACCTGAGATCTCACTGTACCCTAACCCTGACATCTCACTGTACCCTTATTTTAAGATCTCATTAAGCCGCAACCATAAGATCTCACTGTTTCAGTGGCCTCGTGTCGACTATCAGCCCTGTTTGTCTACAGAGATTGCCTTCGGTAATAATCATCTATAATAGAATGTTGAATTTCATTTCCTTATACATTCGATTTAGAGAGAGAGCGAGACCCACAAACCTACTGCCCTTCTTCTAATGTCCTGTTAATTCATTGACATGATATAATTATAACATACAATTCACTATGTCTTTAAAGGCCGCTTTGTCTTTTGACAACATGCAATTACTAAAATGGTCAAAAAGAGGTGATCATAATGTTTCCCTGTCTGACATATTCAGAATATATATATGACCAGTAGAAATATGGTAAAATGTGTCAATAACGTTGCTGATATGAATGTGGATCTCTCATTGTCTGTTAATGCTTACAACACATATTTTGTTTTAATTTTTAACAAATTCCATGTAGTCAAAGGGACAAGTGGAGGATCCATGTGGACTATACAGTCATGGCAGAAACACAATTTAGACTGCAGTTATATTGTGCCAATAAGTTGAGAGAGCATTAAATAAAGGAC